>OX637534.1:96626015-97826015 GCA_951800035.1 Linnaemya tessellans
CAATTTTTTTTTGGAAAGAGGTACCTCTTTGCTAAAAATCGATTTTTTGGCTGAAACAAAATTTAACCCATTTTTGGCCAAAAGGCGTTTATTTCTAATAAATAAGTATTGAAAGGAGTTTCAAATGCGCAGAAGCTTCCGAAAAAACTTAAATCGCATGCATTTAAGCAAAAAAATTTTTGGCCAATTTTTTTGGAAAGAGGTACCTCTTTGCTAAAAATCGATTTTTTGGCTGAAACAAAATTTAACCCATTTTTAGCCAAAAGGCGTTTATTTCTAATAAATAAGTATTGAAAGGAGTTTCAAATGCGCAGAAGCTTCCGAAAAACTTAAATCGCATGCATTTAAGCAAAAAATTTTTTGGCCAATTTTTTTGGAAAGAGGTACCTCTTTGCTAAAAATCGATTTTTTGGCTGAAACAAAATTTAACATATTTTTGGCCAAAAGGCGTTTATTTCTAATAAATAAGTATTGAAAGGAGTTTCAAATGCGCAGAAGCTTCCGAAAAAACTTAAATCGCAGGCATTTAAGCAAAAAATTTTTGGCCAATTTTTTTGGAAAGAGGTACCTCTTTGCTAAAAATCGATTTTTTGGCTGAAACAAAATTTAACCCATTTTTGGCCAAAAGGCGTTTATTTCTAATAAATAAGTATTGAAAGGAGTTTCAAATGCGCAGAAGCTTCCGAAAAAACTTAAATCGCATGCATTTAAGCAAAAAAATTTTTTGGCCAATTTTTTTGGAAAGAGGTACCTCTTTGCTAAAAATCGATTTTTTGGCTGAAACAAAATTTAACCCATTTTTGGCCAAAAGGCGTTTATTTCTAATAAATAAGTATTGAAAGGAGTTTCAAATGCGCAGACGCTTCCGAAAAAACTTAAATCGCATGCATTTAAGCAAAAAAATTTTTTGGCCAATTTTTTTGGAAAGAGGTACCTCTTTGCTAAAAATCGATTTTTTGGCTGAAACAAAATTTAACCCATTTTTGGCCAAAAGGCGTTTATTTCTAATAAATAAGTATTGAAAGGAGTTTCAAATGCGCAGAAGCTTCCGAAAAAACTTAAATCGCATGCATTTAAGCAAAAAAATTTTTTGGCCAATTTTTTTGGAAAGAGGTACCTCTTTGCTAAAAATCGATTTTTTGGCTGAAACAAAATTTAACCCATTTTTGGCCAAAAGGCGTTTATTTCTAATAAATAAGTATTGAAAGGAGTTTCAAATGCGCAGAAGCTTCCGAAAAACTTAAATCGCATGCATTTAAGCAAAAAAATTTTTTGGCCAATTTTTTTGGAAAGAGGTACCTCTTTGCTAAAAATCGATTTTTTGGCTGAAACAAAATTTAACCATTTTTTGGCCAAAAGGCGTTTATTTCTAATAAATAAGTATTGAAAGGAGTTTCAAATGCGCAGAAGCTTCCGAAAAAACTTAAATCGCATGCATTTAAGCAAAAAAATTTTTTGGCCAATTTTTTTGGAAAGAGGTACCTCTTTGCTAAAAATCGATTTTTTGGCTGAAACAAAATTTAACCCATTTTTGGCCAAAAGGCGTTTATTTCTAATAAATAAGTATTGAAAGGAGTTTCAAATGCGCAGAAGCTTCCGAAAAAACTTAAATCGCATGCATTTAAGCAAAAAAATTTTTTGGCCAATTTTTTTGGAAAGAGGTACCTCTTGCTAAAAATCGATTTTTTGGCTGAAACAAAATTTAACCCATTTTTGGCCAAAAGGCGTTTATTTCTAATAAATAAGTATTGAAAGGAGTTTCAAATGCGCAGAAGCTTCCGAAAAAACTTAAATCGCATGCATTTAAGCAAAAAAATTTTTTGGCCAATTTTTTTGGAAAGAGGTACCTCTTTGCTAAAAATCGATTTTTTGGCTGAAACAAAATTTAACCCATTTTTGGCCAAAAGGCGTTTATTTCTAATAAATAAGTATTGAAAGGAGTTTCAAATGCGCAGAAGCTTCCGAAAAAACTTAAATCGCATGCATTTAAGCAAAAAAATTTTTTGGCCAATTTTTTTGGAAAGAGGTACCTCTTTGCTAAAAATCGATTTTTTGGCTGAAACAAAATTTAACCCATTTTTGGCCAAAAGGCGTTTATTTCTAATAAATAAGTATTGAAAGGAGTTTCAAATGCGCAGAAGCTTCCGAAAAAACTTAAATCGCATGCATTTAAGCAAAAAAATTTTTTGGCCAATTTTTTTGGAAAGAGGTACCTCTTTGCTAAAAATCGATTTTTTGGCTGAAACAAAATTTAACATATTTTTGGCCAAAAGGCGTTTATTTCTAATAAATAAGTATTGAAAGGAGTTTCAAATGCGCAGAAGCTTCCGAAAAAACTTAAATCGCATGCATTTAAGCAAAAAAATTTTTTGGCCAATTTTTTTGGAAAGAGGTACCTCTTTGCTAAAAATCGATTTTTTGGCTGAAACAAAATTTAACCCATTTTTGGCCAAAAGGCGTTTATTTCTAATAAATAAGTATTGAAAGGAGTTTCAAATGCGCAGAAGCTTCCGAAAAAACTTAAATCGCATGCATTTAAGCAAAAAAATTTTTTGGCCAATTTTTTTGGAAAGAGGTACCTCTTTGCTAAAAATCGATTTTTTGGCTGAAACAAAATTAAACAATATTTTTGGCCAAAAGGCGTTTATTTCTAATAAATAAGTATTGAAAGGAGTTTCAAATGCGCAGAAGCTTCCGAAAAAACTTAAATCGCATGCATTTAAGCAAAAAAATTTTTTGGCCAATTTTTTTGGAAAGAGGTACCTCTTTGCTAAAAATCGATTTTTTGGCTGAAACAAAATTTAACCCATTTTTGGCCAAAAGGCGTTTATTTCTAATAAATAAGTATTGAAAGGAGTTTCAAATGCGCAGAAGCTTCCGAAAAAACTTAAATCGCATGCATTTAAGCAAAAAAATTTTTTGGCCAATTTTTTTGGAAAGAGGTACCTCTTTGCTAAAAATCGATTTTTTGGCTGAAACAAAATTTAACCCATTTTTGGCCAAAAGGCGTTTATTTCTAATAAATAAGTATTGAAAGGAGTTTCAAATGCGCAGAAGCTTCCGAAAAAACTTAAATCGCATGCATTTAAGCAAAAAAATTTTTTGGCCAATTTTTTTGGAAAGAGGTACCTCTTTGCTAAAAATCGATTTTTTGGCTGAAACAAAATTTAACCCATTTTTGGCCAAAAGGCGTTTATTTCTAATAAATAAGTATTGAAAGGAGTTTCAAATGCGCAGAAGCTTCCGAAAAAACTTAAATCGCATGCATTTAAGCAAAAAAATTTTTTGGCCAATTTTTTTGAAAGAGGTACCTCTTTGCTAAAAATCGATTTTTTGGCTGAAACAAAATTTAACCATATTTTTGGCCAAAAGGCGTTTATTTCTAATAAATAAGTATTGAAAGGAGTTTCAAATGCGCAGAAGCTTCCGAAAAAACTTAAATCGCATGCATTTAAGCAAAAAAATTTTTTGGCCAATTTTTTTGGAAAGAGGTACCTCTTTGCTAAAAATCGATTTTTTGGCTGAAACAAAATTTAACCCATTTTTGGCCAAAAGGCGTTTATTTCTAATAAATAAGTATTGAAAGGAGTTTCAAATGCGCAGAAGCTTCCGAAAAAACTTAAATCGCATGCATTTAAGCAAAAAAATTTTTTGGCCAATTTTTTTGGAAAGAGGTACCTCTTTGCTAAAAATCGATTTTTTGGCTGAAACAAAATTTAACCCATTTTTGGCCAAAAGGCGTTTATTTCTAATAAATAAGTATTGAAAGGAGTTTCAAATGCGCAGAAGCTTCCGAAAAAACTTAAATCGCATGCATTTAAGCAAAAAAATTTTTTGGCCAATTTTTTTGGAAAGAGGTACCTCTTTGCTAAAAATCGATTTTTTGGCTGAAACAAAATTTAACCCATTTTTGCCAAAAGGCGTTTATTTCTAATAAATAAGTATTGAAAGGAGTTTCAAATGCGCAGAAGCTTCCGAAAAAACTTAAATCGCATGCATTTAAGCAAAAAATTTTTTGGCCAATTTTTTTGGAAAGAGGTACGTACCTCTTTGCTAAAAATCGATTTTTTGGCTGAAACAAAATTTAACCCATTTTTGGCCAAAAGGCGTTTATTTCTAATAAATAAGTATTGAAAGGAGTTTCAAATGCGCAGAAGCTTCCGAAAAAACTTAAATCGCATGCATTTAAGCAAAAAAATTTTTTGGCCAATTTTTTTGGAAAGAGGTACCTCTTTGCTAAAAATCGATTTTTTGGCTGAAACAAAATTTAACATATTTTTGGCCAAAAGGCGTTTATTTCTAATAAATAAGTATTGAAAGGAGTTTCAAATGCGCAGAAGCTTCCGAAAAAACTTAAATCGCATGCATTTAAGCAAAAAAATTTTTTGGCCAATTTTTTGGAAAGAGGTACCTCTTTGCTAAAAATCGATTTTTTGGCTGAAACAAAATTTAACCCATTTTTGGCCAAAAGGCGTTTATTTCTAATAAATAAGTATTGAAAGGAGTTTCAAATGCGCAGAAGCTTCCGAAAAAACTTAAATCGCATGCATTTAAGCAAAAAAATTTTTTGGCCAATTTTTTGGAAAGAGGTACCTCTTTGCTAAAAATCGATTTTTTGGCTGAAACAAAATTTAACATATTTTTGGCCAAAAGGCGTTTATTTCTAATAAATAAGTATTGAAAGGAGTTTCAAATGCGCAGAAGCTTCCGAAAAAACTTAAATCGCATGCATTTAAGCAAAAAAATTTTTTGGCCAATTTTTTTGGAAAGAGGTACCTCTTTGCTAAAAATCGATTTTTTGGCTGAAACAAAATTTAACATATTTTTGGCCAAAAGGCGTTTATTTCTAATAAATAAGTATTGAAAGGAGTTTCAAATGCGCAGAAGCTTCCGAAAAAACTTAAATCGCATGCATTTAAGCAAAAAAATTTTTTGGCCAATTTTTTTGGAAAGAGGTACCTCTTTGCTAAAAATCGATTTTTGGCTGAAACAAAATTTAACCCATTTTTGGCCAAAAGGCGTTTATTTCTAATAAATAAGTATTGAAAGGAGTTTCAAATGCGCAGAAGCTTCCGAAAAAACTTAAATCGCATGCATTTAAGCAAAAAAATTTTTTGGCCAATTTTTTGGAAAGAGGTACCTCTTTGCTAAAAATCGATTTTTTGGCTGAAACAAAATTTAACCATATTTTTGGCCAAAAGGCGTTTATTTCTAATAAATAAGTATTGAAAGGAGTTTCAAATGCGCAGAAGCTTCCGAAAAAACTTAAATCGCATGCATTTAAGCAAAAAAATTTTTTGGCCAATTTTTTTGGAAAGAGGTACCTCTTTGCTAAAAATCGATTTTTTGGCTGAAACAAAATTTAACCCATTTTTGGCCAAAAGGCGTTTATTTCTAATAAATAAGTATTGAAAGGAGTTTCAAATGCGCAGAAGCTTCCGAAAAAACTTAAATCGCATGCATTTAAGCAAAAAAATTTTTTGGCCAATTTTTTTGGAAAGAGGTACCTCTTTGCTAAAAATCGATTTTTTGGCTGAAACAAAATTTAACCCATTTTTGGCCAAAAGGCGTTTATTTCTAATAAATAAGTATTGAAAGGAGTTTCAAATGCGCAGAAGCTTCCGAAAAAACTTAAATCGCATGCATTTAAGCAAAAAAATTTTTTGGCCAATTTTTTTGGAAAGAGGTACCTCTTTGCTAAAAATCGATTTTTTGGCTGAAACAAAATTTAACCCATTTTTGGCCAAAAGGCGTTTATTTCTAATAAATAAGTATTGAAAGGAGTTTCAAATGCGCAGAAGCTTCCGAAAAAACTTAAATCGCATGCATTTAAGCAAAAAAATTTTTTGGCCAATTTTTTGGAAAGAGGTACCTCTTTGCTAAAAATCGATTTTTTGGCTGAAACAAAATTTAACCCATTTTTGGCCAAAAGGCGTTTATTTCTAATAAATAAGTATTGAAAGGAGTTTCAAATGCGCAGAAGCTTCCGAAAAAACTTAAATCGCATGCATTTAAGCAAAAAAATTTTTTGGCCAATTTTTTTGGAAAGAGGTACCTCTTTGCTAAAAATCGATTTTTTGGCTGAAACAAAATTTAACCCATTTTTGGCCAAAGGCGTTTATTTCTAATAAATAAGTATTGAAAGGAGTTTCAAATGCGCAGAAGCTTCCGAAAAAACTTAAATCGCATGCATTTAAGCAAAAAAATTTTTTGGCCAATTTTTTTGGAAAGAGGTACCTCTTTGCTAAAAATCGATTTTTTGGCTGAAACAAAATTTAACCCTATTTTTGGCCAAAAGGCGTTTATTTCTAATAAATAAGTATTGAAAGGAGTTTCAAATGCGCAGAAGCTTCCGAAAAAACTTAAATCGCATGCATTTAAGCAAAAAATTTTTTGGCCAATTTTTTTGGAAAGAGGTACCTCTTTGCTAAAAATCGATTTTTTGGCTGAAACAAAATTTAACATATTTTTGGCCAAAAGGCGTTTATTTCTAATAAATAAGTATTGAAAGGAGTTTCAAATGCGCAGAAGCTTCCGAAAAAACTTAAATCGCATGCATTTAAGCAAAAAAATTTTTTGGCCAATTTTTTTGGAAAGAGGTACCTCTTTGCTAAAAATCGATTTTTTGGCTGAAACAAAATTTAACATATTTTTGGCCAAAAGGCGTTTATTTCTAATAAATAAGTATTGAAAGGAGTTTCAAATGCGCAGAAGCTTCCGAAAAAACTTAAATCGCATGCATTTAAGCAAAAAAATTTTTTGGCCAATTTTTTTGGAAAGAGGTACCTCTTTGCTAAAAATCGATTTTTTGGCTGAAACAAAATTTAACCATATTTTTGGCCAAAAGGCGTTTATTTCTAATAAATAAGTATTGAAAGGAGTTTCAAATGCGCAGAAGCTTCCGAAAAAACTTAAATCGCATGCATTTAAGCAAAAAAATTTTTTGGCCAATTTTTTTGGAAAGAGGTACCTCTTTGCTAAAAATCGATTTTTTGGCTGAAACAAAATTTAACATATTTTTGGCCAAAAGGCGTTTATTTCTAATAAATAAGTATTGAAAGGAGTTTCAAATGCGCAGAAGCTTCCGAAAAAACTTAAATCGCATGCATTTAAGCAAAAAAATTTTTTGGCCAATTTTTTTGGAAAGAGGTACCTCTTTGCTAAAAATCGATTTTTTGGCTGAAACAAAATTTAACATATTTTTGGCCAAAAGGCGTTTATTTCTAATAAATAAGTATTGAAAGGAGTTTCAAATGCGCAGAAGCTTCCGAAAAAACTTAAATCGCATGCATTTAAGCAAAAAAATTTTTTGGCCAATTTTTTTGGAAAGAGGTACCTCTTTGCTAAAAATCGATTTTTTGGCTGAAACAAAATTTAACCCATTTTTGGCCAAAAGGCGTTTATTTCTAATAAATAAGTATTGAAAGGAGTTTCAAATGCGCAGAAGCTTCCGAAAAAACTTAAATCGCATGCATTTAAGCAAAAAAATTTTTTGGCCAATTTTTTTGGAAAGAGGTACCTCTTTGCTAAAAATCGATTTTTTGGCTGAAACAAAATTTAACATATTTTTGGCCAAAAGGCGTTTATTTCTAATAAATAAGTATTGAAAGGAGTTTCAAATGCGCAGAAGCTTCCGAAAAAACTTAAATCGCATGCATTTAAGCAAAAAAATTTTTTGGCCAGTTTTTTTGGAAAGAGGTACCTCTTTGCTAAAAATCGATTTTTTGGCTGAAACAAAATTTAACCCATTTTTGGCCAAAAGGCGTTTATTTCTAATAAATAAGTATTGAAAGGAGTTTCAAATGCGCAGAAGCTTCCGAAAAAACTTAAATCGCATGCATTTAAGCAAAAAAATTTTTTGCCCAATTTTTTTGGAAAGGGTACCTCTTTGCTAAAAATCGATTTTTTGGCTGAAACAAAATTTAACCCATTTTTGGCCAAAAGGCGTTTATTTCTAATAAATAAGTATTGAAAGGAGTTTCAAATGCGCAGAAGCTTCCGAAAAAACTTAAATCGCATGCATTTAAGCAAAAAAATTTTTTGGCCAATTTTTTTGGAAAGAGGTACCTCTTTGCTAAAAATCGATTTTTTGGCTGAAACAAAATTTAACCCATTTTTGGCCAAAAGGCGTTTATTTCTAATAAATAAGTATTGAAAGGAGTTTCAAATGCGCAGAAGCTTCCGAAAAAACTTAAATCGCATGCATTTAAGCAAAAAAATTTTTTGGCCAATTTTTTTGGAAAGAGGTACCTCTTTGCTAAAAATCGATTTTTTGGCTGAAACAAAATTTAACATATTTTTGGCCAAAAGGCGTTTATTTCTAATAAATAAGTATTGAAAGGAGTTTCAAATGCGCAGAAGCTTCCGAAAAAACTTAAATCGCATGCATTTAAGCAAAAAAATTTTTTGGCCAGTTTTTTTGGAAAGAGGTACCTCTTTGCTAAAAATCGATTTTTTGGCTGAAACAAAATTTAACCCATTTTTGGCCAAAAGGCGTTTATTTCTAATAAATAAGTATTGAAAGGAGTTTCAAATGCGCAGAAGCTTCCGAAAAAACTTAAATCGCATGCATTTAAGCAAAAAAATTTTTTGCCCAATTTTTTTGGAAAGGGTACCTCTTTGCTAAAAATCGATTTTTTGGCTGAAACAAAATTTAACCCATTTTTGGCCAAAAGGCGTTTATTTCTAATAAATAAGTATTGAAAGGAGTTTCAAATGCGCAGAAGCTTCCGAAAAAACTTAAATCGCATGCATTTAAGCAAAAAAATTTTTTGGCCAATTTTTTTGGAAAGAGGTACCTCTTTGCTAAAAATCGATTTTTTGGCTGAAACAAAATTTAACCCATTTTTGGCCAAAAGGCGTTTATTTCTAATAAATAAGTATTGAAAGGAGTTTCAAATGCGCAGAAGCTTCCGAAAAAACTTAAATCGCATGCATTTAAGCAAAAAAATTTTTTGGCCAATTTTTTTGGCTAAAAATCGATTTTTTGGCTGAAACAAAATTTAACCCATTTTTGGCCAAAAGGCGTTTATTTCTAATAAATAAGTATTGAAAGGAGTTTCAAATGCGCAGAAGCTTCCGAAAAAACTTAAATCGCATGCATTTAAGCAAAAAAGTTTTTTGGCCAATTTTTTTGGAAAGAGGTACCTCTTTGCTAAAAATCGATTTTTTGGCTGAAACAAAATTTAACCCATTTTTGGCCAAAAGGCGTTTATTTCTAATAAATAAGTATTGAAAGGAGTTTCAAATGCGCAGAAGCTTCCGAAAAAACTTAAATCGCATGCATTTAAGCAAAAAAATTTTTTGGCCAATTTTTTTGGCTAAAAATCGATTTTTTGGCTGAAACAAAATTTAACCCATTTTTGGCCAAAAGGCGTTTATTTCTAATAAATAAGTATTGAAAGGAGTTTCAAATGCGCAGAAGCTTCCGAAAAAACTTAAATCGCATGCATTTAAGCAAAAAAGTTTTTTGGCCAATTTTTTTGGAAAGGCTTACCCCTTTGCTAAAAACCGATTTTTTGGCTGAAACACAATTTAACCCATTTTTGGCCAAAAGGCGTTTATTTCTAATAAATAAGTATTGAAAGGAGTTTCAAATGTGCAGAAGCTTCCGAAAAAACTTAAATCGCATGCATTTAAGCAAAAAAGTTTTTTGGCCAATTTTTTTGGAAAGGCTTACCCCTTTGCTAAAAACCGATTTTTTGGCTGAAACACAATTTAACCCATTTTTGGCCAAAAGGCGTTTATTTCTAATAAATAAGTATTGAAAGGAGTTTCAAATGTGCAGAAGCTTCCGAAAAAACTTAAATCGCATGCATTTAAGCAAAAAAGTTTTTTGGCCAATTTTTTTGGAAAGGCTTACCCCTTTGCTAAAAACCGATTTTTTGGCTGAAACACAATTTAACCCATTTTTGGCCAAAAGGCGTTTATTTCTAATAAATAAGTATTGAAAGGAGTTTCAAATGTGCAGAAGCTTCCGAAAAAACTTAAATCGCATGCATTTAAGCAAAAAAGTTTTTTGGCCAATTTTTTTGGAAAGGCTTACCCCTTTGCTAAAAACCGATTTTTTGGCTGAAACACAATTTAACCCATTTTTGGCCAAAAGGCGTTTATTTCTAATAAATAAGTATTGAAAGGAGTTTCAAATGTGCAGAAGCTTCCGAAAAAACTTAAATCGCATGCATTTAAGCAAAAAAGTTTTTTGGCCAATTTTTTTGGAAAGGCTTACCCCTTTGCTAAAAACCGATTTTTTGGCTGAAACACAATTTAACCCATTTTTGGCCAAAAGGCGTTTATTTCGAATAAATAAGTATTGAAAGGAGTTTCAAATGTGCAGAAGCTTCCGAAAAAACTTAAATCGCATGCATTTAAGCAAAAAAGTTTTTTGGCCAATTTTTTTGGAAAGGCTTACTTACCCCTTTGCTAAAAACCGATTTTTTGGCTGAAACACAATTTAACCCATTTTTGGCCAAAAGGCGTTTATTTCGAATAAATAAGTATTGAAAGGAGTTTCAAATGTGCAGAAGCTTCCGAAAAAACTTAAATCGCATGCATTTAAGCAAAAAAGTTTTTTGGCCAATTTTTTTGGAAAGGCTTACCCCTTTGCTAAAAACCGATTTTTTGGCTGAAACACAATTTAACCCATTTTTGGCCAAAAGGCGTTTATTTCGAATAAATAAGTATTGAAAGGAGTTTCAAATGTGCAGAAGCTTCCGAAAAAACTTAAATCGCATGCATTTAAGCAAAAAAGTTTTTTGGCCAATTTTTTTGGAAAGGCTTACTTACCCCTTTGCTAAAAACCGATTTTTTGGCTGAAACACAATTTAACCCATTTTTGGCCAAAAGGCGTTTATTTCGAATAAATAAGTATTGAAAGGAGTTTCAAATGTGCAGAAGCTTCCGAAAAAACTTAAATCGCATGCATTTAAGCAAAAAAGTTTTTTGGCCAATTTTTTTGGAAAGGCTTACTTACCCCTTTGCTAAAAACCGATTTTTTGGCTGAAACACAATTTAACCCATTTTTGGCCAAAAGGCGTTTATTTCGAATAAATAAGTATTGAAAGGAGTTTCAAATGTGCAGAAGCTTCCGAAAAAACTTAAATCGCATGCATTTAAGCAAAAAAGTTTTTTGGCCAATTTTTTTGGAAAGGCTTACTTACCCCTTTGCTAAAAACCGATTTTTTGGCTGAAACACAATTTAACCCATTTTTGGCCAAAAGGCGTTTATTTCGAATAAATAAGTATTGAAAGGAGTTTCAAATGTGCAGAAGCTTCCGAAAAAACTTAAATCGCATGCATTTAAGCAAAAAAGTTTTTTGGCCAATTTTTTTGGAAAGGCTTACCCCTTTGCTAAAAACCGATTTTTTGGCTGAAACACAATTTAACCCATTTTTGGCCAAAAGGCGTTTATTTCGAATAAATAAGTATTGAAAGGAGTTTCAAATGTGCAGAAGCTTCCGAAAAAACTTAAATCGCATGCATTTAAGCAAAAAAGTTTTTTGGCCAATTTTTTTGGAAAGGCTTACCCCTTTGCTAAAAACCGATTTTTTGGCTGAAACACAATTTAACCCATTTTTGGCCAAAAGGCGTTTATTTCGAATAAATAAGTATTGAAAGGAGTTTCAAATGTGCAGAAGCTTCCGAAAAAACTTAAATCGCATGCATTTAAGCAAAAAAGTTTTTTGGCCAATTTTTTTGGAAAGGCTTACCCCTTTGCTAAAAACCGATTTTTTGGCTGAAACACAATTTAACCCATTTTTGGCCAAAAGGCGTTTATTTCGAATAAATAAGTATTGAAAGGAGTTTCAAATGTGCAGAAGCTTCCGAAAAAACTTAAATCGCATGCATTTAAGCAAAAAAGTTTTTTGGCCAATTTTTTTGGAAAGGCTTACCCCTTTGCTAAAAACCGATTTTTTGGCTGAAACACAATTTAACCCATTTTTGGCCAAAAGGCGTTTATTTCGAATAAATAAGTATTGAAAGGAGTTTCAAATGTGCAGAAGCTTCCGAAAAAACTTAAATCGCATGCATTTAAGCAAAAAAGTTTTTTGGCCAATTTTTTTGGAAAGGCTTACCCCTTTGCTAAAAACCGATTTTTTGGCTGAAACACAATTTAACCCATTTTTGGCCAAAAGGCGTTTATTTCGAATAAATAAGTATTGAAAGGAGTTTCAAATGTGCAGAAGCTTCCGAAAAAACTTAAATCGCATGCATTTAAGCAAAAAAGTTTTTTGGCCAATTTTTTTGGAAAGGCTTACCCCTTTGCTAAAAACCGATTTTTTGGCTGAAACACAATTTAACCCATTTTTGGCCAAAAGGCGTTTATTTCTAATAAATAAGTATTGAAAGGAGTTTCAAATGTGCAGAAGCTTCCGAAAAAAACTTAAATCGCATGCATTTAAGCAAAAAAGTTTTTTGGCCAATTTTTTTGGAAAGGCTTACCCCTTTGCTAAAAACCGATTTTTTGGCTGAAACACAATTTAACCCATTTTTGGCCAAAAGGCGTTTATTTCTAATAAATAAGTATTGAAAGGAGTTTCAAATGTGCAGAAGCTTCCGAAAAAACTTAAATCGCATGCATTTAAGCAAAAAAGTTTTTTGGCCAATTTTTTTGGAAAGGCTTACCCCTTTGCTAAAAACCGATTTTTTGGCTGAAACACAATTTAACCCATTTTGGCCAAAAGGCGTTTATTTCTAATAAATAAGTATTGAAAGGAGTTTCAAATGTGCAGAAGCTTCCGAAAAAACTTAAATCGCATGCATTTAAGCAAAAAAGTTTTTTGGCCAATTTTTTTGGAAAGGCTTACCCCTTTGCTAAAAACCGATTTTTTGGCTGAAACACAATTTAACCCATTTTTGGCCAAAAGGCGTTTATTTCTAATAAATAAGTATTGAAAGGAGTTTCAAATGTGCAGAAGCTTCCGAAAAAACTTAAATCGCATGCATTTAAGCAAAAAAGTTTTTTGGCCAATTTTTTTGGAAAGGCTTACCCCTTTGCTAAAAACCGATTTTTTGGCTGAAACACAATTTAACCCATTTTTGGCCAAAAGGCGTTTATTTCTAATAAATAAGTATTGAAAGGAGTTTCAAATGTGCAGAAGCTTCCGAAAAAACTTAAATCGCATGCATTTAAGCAAAAAAGTTTTTTGGCCAATTTTTTTGGAAAGGCTTACCCCTTTGCTAAAAACCGATTTTTTGGCTGAAACACAATTTAACCCATTTTTGGCCAAAAGGCGTTTATTTCTAATAAATAAGTATTGAAAGGAGTTTCAAATGTGCAGAAGCTTCCGAAAAAACTTAAATCGCATGCATTTAAGCAAAAAAGTTTTTTGGCCAATTTTTTTGGAAAGGCTTACCCCTTTGCTAAAAACCGATTTTTTGGCTGAAACACAATTTAACCCATTTTTGGCCAAAAGGCGTTTATTTCTAATAAATAAGTATTGAAAGGAGTTTCAAATGTGCAGAAGCTTCCGAAAAAACTTAAATCGCATGCATTTAAGCAAAAAAGTTTTTTGGCCAATTTTTTTGGAAAGGCTTACCCCTTTGCTAAAAACCGATTTTTTGGCTGAAACACAATTTAACCCATTTTTGGCCAAAAGGCGTTTATTTCTAATAAATAAGTATTGAAAGGAGTTTCAAATGTGCAGAAGCTTCCGAAAAAACTTAAATCGCATGCATTTAAGCAAAAAAGTTTTTTGGCCAATTTTTTTGGAAAGGCTTACCCCTTTGCTAAAAACCGATTTTTTGGCTGAAACACAATTTAACCCATTTTTGGCCAAAAGGCGTTTATTTCTAATAAATAAGTATTGAAAGGAGTTTCAAATGTGCAGAAGCTTCCGAAAAAACTTAAATCGCATGCATTTAAGCAAAAAAGTTTTTTGGCCAATTTTTTTGGAAAGGCTTACCCCTTTGCTAAAAACCGATTTTTTGGCTGAAACACAATTTAACCCATTTTTGGCCAAAAGGCGTTTATTTCGAATAAATAAGTATTGAAAGGAGTTTCAAATGTGCAGAAGCTTCCGAAAAAACTTAAATCGCATGCATTTAAGCAAAAAAGTTTTTTGGCCAATTTTTTTGGAAAGGCTTACCCCTTTGCTAAAAACCGATTTTTTGGCTGAAACACAATTTAACCCATTTTTGGCCAAAAGGCGTTTATTTCTAATAAATAAGTATTGAAAGGAGTTTCAAATGTGCAGAAGCTTCCGAAAAAACTTAAATCGCATGCATTTAAGCAAAAAAGTTTTTTGGCCAATTTTTTTGGAAAGGCTTACCCCTTTGCTAAAAACCGATTTTTTGGCTGAAACACAATTTAACCCATTTTTGGCCAAAAGGCGTTTATTTCGAATAAATAAGTATTGAAAGGAGTTTCAAATGTGCAGAAGCTTCCGAAAAAACTTAAATCGCATGCATTTAAGCAAAAAAGTTTTTTGGCCAATTTTTTTGGAAAGGCTTACCCCTTTGCTAAAAACCGATTTTTTGGCTGAAACACAATTTAACCCATTTTTGGCCAAAAGGCGTTTATTTCGAATAAATAAGTATTGAAAGGAGTTTCAAATGTGCAGAAGCTTCCGAAAAAACTTAAATCGCATGCATTTAAGCAAAAAAGTTTTTTGGCCAATTTTTTTGGAAAGGCTTACTTACCCCTTTGCTAAAAACCGATTTTTTGGCTGAAACACAATTTAACCCATTTTTGGCCAAAAGGCGTTTATTTCGAATAAATAAGTATTGAAAGGAGTTTCAAATGTGCAGAAGCTTCCGAAAAAACTTAAATCGCATGCATTTAAGCAAAAAAGTTTTTTGGCCAATTTTTTTGGAAAGGCTTACTTACCCCTTTGCTAAAAACCGATTTTTTGGCTGAAACACAATTTAACCCATTTTTGGCCAAAAGGCGTTTATTTCGAATAAATAAGTATTGAAAGGAGTTTCAAATGTGCAGAAGCTTCCGAAAAAACTTAAATCGCATGCATTTAAGCAAAAAAGTTTTTTGGCCAATTTTTTTGGAAAGGCTTACTTACCCCTTTGCTAAAAACCGATTTTTTGGCTGAAACACAATTTAACCCATTTTTGGCCAAAAGGCGTTTATTTCGAATAAATAAGTATTGAAAGGAGTTTCAAATGTGCAGAAGCTTCCGAAAAAACTTAAATCGCATGCATTTAAGCAAAAAAGTTTTTTGGCCAATTTTTTTGGAAAGGCTTACTTACCCCTTTGCTAAAAACCGATTTTTTGGCTGAAACACAATTTAACCCATTTTTGGCCAAAAGGCGTTTATTTCGAATAAATAAGTATTGAAAGGAGTTTCAAATGTGCAGAAGCTTCCGAAAAAACTTAAATCGCATGCATTTAAGCAAAAAAGTTTTTTGGCCAATTTTTTTGGAAAGGCTTACCCCTTTGCTAAAAACCGATTTTTTGGCTGAAACACAATTTAACCCATTTTTGGCCAAAAGGCGTTTATTTCGAATAAATAAGTATTGAAAGGAGTTTCAAATGTGCAGAAGCTTCCGAAAAAACTTAAATCGCATGCATTTAAGCAAAAAAGTTTTTTGGCCAATTTTTTTGGAAAGGCTTACCCCTTTGCTAAAAACCGATTTTTTGGCTGAAACACAATTTAACCCATTTTTGGCCAAAAGGCGTTTATTTCGAATAAATAAGTATTGAAAGGAGTTTCAAATGTGCAGAAGCTTCCGAAAAAACTTAAATCGCATGCATTTAAGCAAAAAAGTTTTTTGGCCAATTTTTTTGGAAAGGCTTACCCCTTTGCTAAAAACCGATTTTTGGCTGAAACACAATTTAACCCATTTTTGGCCAAAAGGCGTTTATTTCGAATAAATAAGTATTGAAAGGAGTTTCAAATGTGCAGAAGCTTCCGAAAAAACTTAAATCGCATGCATTTAAGCAAAAAAGTTTTTTGGCCAATTTTTTTGGAAAGGCTTACCCCTTTGCTAAAAACCGATTTTTTGGCTGAAACACAATTTAACCCATTTTTGGCCAAAAGGCGTTTATTTCGAATAAATAAGTATTGAAAGGAGTTTCAAATGTGCAGAAGCTTCCGAAAAAACTTAAATCGCATGCATTTAAGCAAAAAAGTTTTTTGGCCAATTTTTTTGGAAAGGCTTACCCCTTTGCTAAAAACCGATTTTTTGGCTGAAACACAATTTAACCCATTTTTGGCCAAAAGGCGTTTATTTCGAATAAATAAGTATTGAAAGGAGTTTCAAATGTGCAGAAGCTTCCGAAAAAACTTAAATCGCATGCATTTAAGCAAAAAAGTTTTTTGGCCAATTTTTTTGGAAAGGCTTACCCCTTTGCTAAAAACCGATTTTTTGGCTGAAACACAATTTAACCCATTTTTGGCCAAAAGGCGTTTATTTCTAATAAATAAGTATTGAAAGGAGTTTCAAATGTGCAGAAGCTTCCGAAAAAACTTAAATCGCATGCATTTAAGCAAAAAAGTTTTTTGGCCAATTTTTTTGGAAAGGCTTACCCCTTTGCTAAAAACCGATTTTTTGGCTGAAACACAATTTAACCCATTTTTGGCCAAAAGGCGTTTATTTCTAATAAATAAGTATTGAAAGGAGTTTCAAATGTGCAGAAGCTTCCGAAAAAACTTAAATCGCATGCATTTAAGCAAAAAAGTTTTTTGGCCAATTTTTTTGGAAAGGCTTACCCCTTTGCTAAAAACCGATTTTTTGGCTGAAACACAATTTAACCCATTTTTGGCCAAAAGGCGTTTATTTCTAATAAATAAGTATTGAAAGGAGTTTCAAATGTGCAGAAGCTTCCGAAAAAACTTAAATCGCATGCATTTAAGCAAAAAAGTTTTTTGGCCAATTTTTTTGGAAAGGCTTACCCCTTTGCTAAAAACCGATTTTTTGGCTGAAACACAATTTAACCCATTTTTGGCCAAAAGGCGTTTATTTCTAATAAATAAGTATTGAAAGGAGTTTCAAATGTGCAGAAGCTTCCGAAAAAACTTAAATCGCATGCATTTAAGCAAAAAAGTTTTTTGGCCAATTTTTTTGGAAAGGCTTACCCCTTTGCTAAAAACCGATTTTTTGGCTGAAACACAATTTAACCCATTTTTGGCCAAAAGGCGTTTATTTCTAATAAATAAGTATTGAAAGGAGTTTCAAATGTGCAGAAGCTTCCGAAAAAACTTAAATCGCATGCATTTAAGCAAAAAAGTTTTTTGGCCAATTTTTTTGGAAAGGCTTACCCCTTTGCTAAAAACCGATTTTTTGGCTGAAACACAATTTAACCCATTTTTGGCCAAAAGGCGTTTATTTCTAATAAATAAGTATTGAAAGGAGTTTCAAATGTGCAGAAGCTTCCGAAAAAACTTAAATCGCATGCATTTAAGCAAAAAAGTTTTTTGGCCAATTTTTTTGGAAAGGCTTACCCCTTTGCTAAAAACCGATTTTTTGGCTGAAACACAATTTAACCCATTTTTGGCCAAAAGGCGTTTATTTCTAATAAATAAGTATTGAAAGGAGTTTCAAATGTGCAGAAGCTTCCGAAAAAACTTAAATCGCATGCATTTAAGCAAAAAAGTTTTTTGGCCAATTTTTTTGGAAAGGCTTACCCCTTTGCTAAAAACCGATTTTTTGGCTGAAACACAATTTAACCCATTTTTGGCCAAAAGGCGTTTATTTCTAATAAATAAGTATTGAAAGGAGTTTCAAATGTGCAGAAGCTTCCGAAAAAACTTAAATCGCATGCATTTAAGCAAAAAAGTTTTTTGGCCAATTTTTTTGGAAAGGCTTACCCCTTTGCTAAAAACCGATTTTTTGGCTGAAACACAATTTAACCCATTTTTGGCCAAAAGGCGTTTATTTCTAATAAATAAGTATTGAAAGGAGTTTCAAATGTGCAGAAGCTTCCGAAAAAACTTAAATCGCATGCATTTAAGCAAAAAAGTTTTTTGGCCAATTTTTTTGGAAAGGCTTACCCCTTTGCTAAAAACCGATTTTTTGGCTGAAACACAATTTAACCCATTTTTGGCCAAAAGGCGTTTATTTCTAATAAATAAGTATTGAAAGGAGTTTCAAATGTGCAGAAGCTTCCGAAAAAACTTAAATCGCATGCATTTAAGCAAAAAAGTTTTTTGGCCAATTTTTTTGGAAAGGCTTACCCCTTTGCTAAAAACCGATTTTTTGGCTGAAACACAATTTAACCCATTTTTGGCCAAAAGGCGTTTATTTCTAATAAATAAGTATTGAAAGGAGTTTCAAATGTGCAGAAGCTTCCGAAAAAACTTAAATCGCATGCATTTAAGCAAAAAAGTTTTTTGGCCAATTTTTTTGGAAAGGCTTACCCCTTTGCTAAAAACCGATTTTTTGGCTGAAACACAATTTAACCCATTTTTGGCCAAAAGGCGTTTATTTCTAATAAATAAGTATTGAAAGGAGTTTCAAATGTGCAGAAGCTTCCGAAAAAACTTAAATCGCTTGCATTTAAGCAAAAAAGTTTTTTGGCCAATTTTTTTGGAAAGGCTTACCCCTTTGCTAAAAACCGATTTTTTGGCTGAAACACAATTTAACCCATTTTTGGCCAAAAGGCGTTTATTTCTAATAAATAAGTATTGAAAGGAGTTTCAAATGTGCAGAAGCTTCCGAAAAAACTTAAATCGCATGCATTTAAGCAAAAAAGTTTTTTGGCCAATTTTTTTTGGAAAGGCTTACCCCTTTGCTAAAAACCGATTTTTTGGCTGAAACACAATTTAACCCATTTTTGGCCAAAAGGCGTTTATTTCTAATAAATAAGTATTGAAATTAGTTTCAAATGTGCAGAAGCTTCCGAAAAAACTTAAATCGCATGCATTTAAGCAAAAAAGTTTTTTGGCCAATTTTTTTTGGAAAGGCTTACCCCTTTGCTAAAAACCGATTTTTTGGCTGAAACACAATTTAACCCATTTTTGGCCAAAAGGCGTTTATTTCTAATAAATAAGTATTGAAATTAGTTTCAAATGTGCAGAAGCTTCCGAAAAAACTTAAATCGCATGCATTTAAGCAAAAAAGTTTTTTGGCCAATTTTTTTGGAAAGGCTTACCCCTTTGCTAAAAACCGATTTTTTGGCTGAAACACAATTTAACCCATTTTTGGCCAAAAGGCGTTTATTTCTAATAAATAAGTATTGAAATTAGTTTCAAATGTGCAGAAGCTTCCGAAAAAACTTAAATCGCATGCATTTAAGCAAAAAAGTTTTTTGGCCAATTTTTTTTGGAAAGGCTTACCCCTTTGCTAAAAACCGATTTTTTGGCTGAAACACAATTTAACCCATTTTTGGCCAAAAGGCGTTTATTTCTAATAAATAAGTATTGAAATTAGTTTCAAATGTGCAGAAGCTTCCGAAAAAACTTAAATCGCATGCATTTAAGCAAAAAAGTTTTTTGGCCAATTTTTTTTGGAAAGGCTTACCCCTTTGCTAAAAACCGATTTTTTGGCTGAAACACAATTTAACCCATTTTTGGCCAAAAGGCGTTTATTTCTAATAAATAAGTATTGAAAGGAGTTTCAAATGTGCAGAAGCTTCCGAAAAAACTTAAATCGCATGCATTTAAGCAAAAAAGTTTTTTGGCCAATTTTTTTGGAAAGGCTTACCCCTTTGCTAAAAACCGATTTTTTGGCTGAAACACAATTTAACCCATTTTTGGCCAAAAGGCGTTTATTTCTAATAAATAAGTATTGAAAGGAGTTTCAAATGTGCAGAAGCTTCCGAAAAAACTTAAATCGCATGCATTTAAGCAAAAAAGTTTTTTGGCCAATTTTTTTGGAAAGGCTTACCCCTTTGCTAAAAACCGATTTTTTGGCTGAAACACAATTTAACCCATTTTTGGCCAAAAGGCGTTTATTTCTAATAAATAAGTATTGAAAGGAGTTTCAAATGTGCAGAAGCTTCCGAAAAAACTTAAATCGCATGCATTTAAGCAAAAAAGTTTTTTGGCCAATTTTTTTGGAAAGGCTTACCCCTTTGCTAAAAACCGATTTTTTGGCTGAAACACAATTTAACCCATTTTTGGCCAAAAGGCGTTTATTTCTAATAAATAAGTATTGAAAGGAGTTTCAAATGTGCAGAAGCTTCCGAAAAAACTTAAATCGCATGCATTTAAGCAAAAAAGTTTTTTGGCCAATTTTTTTGGAAAGGCTTACCCCTTTGCTAAAAACCGATTTTTTGGCTGAAACACAATTTAACCCATTTTTGGCCAAAAGGCGTTTATTTCTAATAAATAAGTATTGAAAGGAGTTTCAAATGTGCAGAAGCTTCCGAAAAAACTTAAATCGCATGCATTTAAGCAAAAAAGTTTTTTGGCCAATTTTTTTGGAAAGGCTTACCCCTTTGCTAAAAACCGATTTTTTGGCTGAAACACAATTTAACCCATTTTTGGCCAAAAGGCGTTTATTTCTAATAAATAAGTATTGAAAGGAGTTTCAAATGTGCAGAAGCTTCCGAAAAAACTTAAATCGCATGCATTTAAGCAAAAAAGTTTTTTGGCCAACTTTTTCTGGAAAGGCTTACCCCTTTGCTAAAAACCGATTTTTTGGCTGAAACACAATTTAACCCATTTTTGGCCAAAAGGCGTTTATTTCTAATAAATAAGTATTGAAAGGAGTTTCAAATGTGCAGAAGCTTCCGAAAAAACTTAAATCGCATGCATTTAAGCAAAAAAGTTTTTTGGCCAATTTTTTTGGAAAGGCTTACCCCTTTGCTAAAAACCGATTTTTTGGCTGAAACACAATTTAACCCATTTTTGGCCAAAAGGCGTTTATTTCTAATAAATAAGTATTGAAAGGAGTTTCAAATGTGCAGAAGCTTCCGAAAAAACTTAAATCGCATGCATTTAAGCAAAAAAGTTTTTTGGCCAATTTTTTTGGAAAGGCTTACCCCTTTGCTAAAAACCGATTTTTTGGCTGAAACACAATTTAACCCATTTTTGGCCAAAAGGCGTTTATTTCTAATAAATAAGTATTGAAAGGAGTTTCAAATGTGCAGAAGCTTCCGAAAAAACTTAAATCGCATGCATTTAAGCAAAAAAGTTTTTTGGCCAATTTTTTTGGAAAGGCTTACCCCTTTGCTAAAAACCGATTTTTTGGCTGAAACACAATTTAACCCATTTTTGGCCAAAAGGCGTTTATTTCTAATAAATAAGTATTGAAAGGAGTTTCAAATGTGCAGAAGCTTCCGAAAAAACTTAAATCGCATGCATTTAAGCAAAAAAGTTTTTTGGCCAATTTTTTTGGAAAGGCTTACCCCTTTGCTAAAAACCGATTTTTTGGCTGAAACACAATTTAACCCATTTTTGGCCAAAAGGCGTTTATTTCTAATAAATAAGTATTGAAAGGAGTTTCAAATGTGCAGAAGCTTCCGAAAAAACTTAAATCGCATGCATTTAAGCAAAAAAGTTTTTTGGCCAATTTTTTTGGAAAGGCTTACCCCTTTGCTAAAAACCGATTTTTTGGCTGAAACACAATTTAACCCATTTTTGGCCAAAAGGCGTTTATTTCTAATAAATAAGTATTGAAAGGAGTTTCAAATGTGCAGAAGCTTCCGAAAAAACTTAAATCGCATGCATTTAAGCAAAAAAGTTTTTTGGCCAATTTTTTTGGAAAGGCTTACCCCTTTGCTAAAAACCGATTTTTTGGCTGAAACACAATTTAACCCATTTTTGGCCAAAAGGCGTTTATTTCTAATAAATAAGTATTGAAAGGAGTTTCAAATGTGCAGAAGCTTCCGAAAAAACTTAAATCGCATGCATTTAAGCAAAAAAGTTTTTTGGCCAATTTTTTTGGAAAGGCTTACCCCTTTGCTAAAAACCGATTTTTTGGCTGAAACACAATTTAACCCATTTTTGGCCAAAAGGCGTTTATTTCTAATAAATATGTAAGTATTGAAAGGAGTTTCAAATGTGCAGAAGCTTCCGAAAAAACTTAAATCGCATGCATTTAAGCAAAAAAGTTTTTTGGCCAATTTTTTTTGGAAAGGCTTAGCCCTTTGCTAAAAACCGATTTTTTGGCTGAAACACAATTTAACCCATTTTTGGCCAAAAGGCGTTTATTTCTAATAAATAAGTATTGAAAGGAGTTTCAAATGTGCAGAAGCTTCCGAAAAAACTTAAATCGCATGCATTTAAGCAAAAAAGTTTTTTGGCCAATTTTTTTGGAAAGGCTTACCCCTTTGCTAAAAACCGATTTTTTGGCTGAAACACAATTTAACCCATTTTTGGCCAAAAGGCGTTTATTTCTAATAAATATGTAAGTATTGAAAGGAGTTTCAAATGTGCAGAAGCTTCCGAAAAAACTTAAATCGCATGCATTTAAGCAAAAAAGTTTTTTGGCCAATTTTTTTTGGAAAGGCTTAGCCCTTTGCTAAAAACCGATTTTTTGGCTGAAACACAATTTAACCCATTTTTGGCCAAAAGGCGTTTATTTCTAATAAATAAGTATTGAAAGGAGTTTCAAATGTGCAGAAGCTTCCGAAAAAACTTAAATCGCATGCATTTAAGCAAAAAAGTTTTTTGGCCAATTTTTTTGGAAAGGCTTACCCCTTTGCTAAAAACCGATTTTTTGGCTGAAACACAATTTAACCCATTTTTGGCCAAAAGGCGTTTATTTCTAATAAATATGTAAGTATTGAAAGGAGTTTCAAATGTGCAGAAGCTTCCGAAAAAACTTAAATCGCATGCATTTAAGCAAAAAAGTTTTTTGGCCAATTTTTTTTGGAAAGGCTTAGCCCTTTGCTAAAAACCGATTTTTTGGCTGAAACACAATTTAACCCATTTTTGGCCAAAAGGCGTTTATTTCTAATAAATAAGTATTGAAAGGAGTTTCAAATGTGCAGAAGCTTCCGAAAAAACTTAAATCGCATGCATTTAAGCAAAAAAGTTTTTTGGCCAATTTTTTTGGAAAGGCTTACCCCTTTGCTAAAAACCGATTTTTTGGCTGAAACACAATTTAACCCATTTTTGGCCAAAAGGCGTTTATTTCTAATAAATATGTAAGTATTGAAAGGAGTTTCAAATGTGCAGAAGCTTCCGAAAAAACTTAAATCGCATGCATTTAAGCAAAAAAGTTTTTTGGCCAATTTTTTTTGGAAAGGCTTAGCCCTTTGCTAAAAACCGATTTTTTGGCTGAAACACAATTTAACCCATTTTTGGCCAAAAGGCGTTTATTTCTAATAAATATGTAAGTATTGAAAGGAGTTTCAAATGTGCAGAAGCTTCCGAAAAAACTTAAATCGCATGCATTTAAGCAAAAAAGTTTTTTGGCCAATTTTTTTTGGAAAGGCTTAGCCCTTTGCTAAAAACCGATTTTTTGGCTGAAACACAATTTAACCCATTTTTGGCCAAAAGGCGTTTATTTCTAATAAATAAGTATTGAAAGGAGTTTCAAATGTGCAGAAGCTTCCGAAAAAACTTAAATCGCATGCATTTAAGCAAAAAAGTTTTTTGGCCAATTTTTTTTGGAAAGGCTTAGCCCTTTGCTAAAAACCGATTTTTTGGCTGAAACACAATTTAACCCATTTTTGGCCAAAAGGCGTTTATTTCTAATAAATAAGTATTGAAAGGAGTTTCAAATGTGCAGAAGCTTCCGAAAAAACTTAAATCGCATGCATTTAAGCAAAAAAGTTTTTTGGCCAATTTTTTTGGAAAGGCTTACCCCTTTGCTAAAAACCGATTTTTTGGCTGAAACACAATTTAACCCATTTTTGGCCAAAAGGCGTTTATTTCTAATAAATAAGTATTGAAAGGAGTTTCAAATGTGCAGAAGCTTCCGAAAAAACTTAAATCGCATGCATTTAAGCAAAAAAGTTTTTTGGCCAATTTTTTTGGAAAGGCTTACCCCTTTGCTAAAAACCGATTTTTTGGCTGAAACACAATTTAACCCATTTTTGGCCAAAAGGCGTTTATTTCTAATAAATAAGTATTGAAAGGAGTTTCAAATGTGCAGAAGCTTCCGAAAAAACTTAAATCGCATGCATTTAAGCAAAAAAGTTTTTTGGCCAATTTTTTTGGAAAGGCTTACCCCTTTGCTAAAAACCGATTTTTTGGCTGAAACACAATTTAACCCATTTTTGGCCAAAAGGCGTTTATTTCTAATAAATATGTAAGTATTGAAAGGAGTTTCAAATGTGCAGAAGCTTCCGAAAAAACTTAAATCGCATGCATTTAAGCAAAAAAGTTTTTTGGCCAATTTTTTTTGGAAAGGCTTAGCCCTTTGCTAAAAACCGATTTTTTGGCTGAAACACAATTTAACCCATTTTTGGCCAAAAGGCGTTTATTTCTAATAAATAAGTATTGAAAGGAGTTTCAAATGTGCAGAAGCTTCCGAAAAAACTTAAATCGCATGCATTTAAGCAAAAAAGTTTTTTGGCCAATTTTTTTGGAAAGGCTTACCCCTTTGCTAAAAACCGATTTTTTGGCTGAAACACAATTTAACCCATTTTTGGCCAAAAGGCGTTTATTTCTAATAAATAAGTATTGAAAGGAGTTTCAAATGTGCAGAAGCTTCCGAAAAAAACTTAAATCGCATGCATTTAAGCAAAAAAGTTTTTTGGCCAATTTTTTTGGAAAGGCTTACCCCTTTGCTAAAAACCGATTTTTTGGCTGAAACACAATTTAACCCATTTTTGGCCAAAAGGCGTTTATTTCTAATAAATAAGTATTGAAATTGAATCAAAAAGTTGAAATAGATTGAACTTTTACGGCGTTGCAACGCGTTGAGATTAACTGCTCCCATACAATTTCATACGATTCAACTTTTTTTTTGACATTTGACGCCGTCGACGACGTCGACATTAACTCTAGCATTTTAGTCTATTTGTTTTTTCTTGTTTATAATTATTTATTGAGTTTAATAAAAAAGAAAAGAAAAAAAACGGTTTCCTTTTAATTATTTTAGTCATTTATTGGTTTGCCAGCGGTGACATAAATGTATTTATTAAGGACTTGAAAGGATTGAGTGCATTCTATTGCATACAAACCTTTTTGTGTTCTAGCCTTAAAGAATTAATTAATAACTTTTAATAAAAATGGCCATATAAATAACAAGAATTTAACGCGAAACGAAAGATTTTATTAAAAATTTATTGATGCCAGCAAATAGTTTTGATTATTTTATACAATAATTTAAAATTTTGTTATTGCAAATTGTCCATTATACACGATTGCATTCAGTTTGTTTTATTTTACATAGATGGTAGATTTTATATAAGATATAATTGGAAATATTTAAAGACATATTAAAAATAAAATGTTTCAAACCATAATAAGGGGTGGAAAGGGGAACAGGCAAGAATTTCTTTCAATATTGTTAAACATGTCAAAAGAAGTTTAACGAGTTGTTTGTTTCATATAAACAGCAACTTCAGTTTTAACAAATTAAATTGATAAATATTTCAACTATGAAAAAAAAAGTTTTGAAGTTGTAATTAATAAAATGTGGGGTACAGCTGAGGGAAAGGACTTTTTGTTTTATTAAAACAAATTATTGATTTAGGAAAATTGGGATCGTTGATCGTAATAGTTCGTTAAACTCAAGTAAAAAATAAAAATGTTTTAATTTTAAATTATACAAATTGTTTAAGAAAAAAACGAAGAATTATTTTCTTCTTCCGGTAATTATTTGATATTATAAGCTAAGCTTGTTTTGTTTTTCTGCTTGGTTTCATTACATTAATATTAATAGTTGTTGTGTATGTTGATTTATTATCATTTACTAAATAAAAGAAGTAAATATATAATTGTTTTCTTTTTAGTTTTTTCTTTAATTAAAATGTTTTTATGCATTAAATGATCCCTGATGAAAAGGTGCGTGGTTTAGCGTTAATGTTTTTTATTGTTGTAGTTAGAATAGTTGTTGCAGTTTGCAGATGTTTGCTTTTATCCATTGCAGATAATTTTAATCTTAACGGGCATGATTCTTGCAGAAGGGACGTCCTCCTTTATTGTAGAAGCTTTGACCTTCCAAGTTTTGTTTGCAGTACTGAAAATGATAAGAGAAAATTGTTTTTAATGTTTATTTGTTTATTAGCTGCGTATTTAAACTTAAAATCACTTAAGCACTATATATAAGATTAGAATTTAAGTGACTGTACTTTTTGAGCCAAAAATATTAATTAAATCTAAGAACCAATTCATAACAAATATTTTATATCTATAAACTATTTATCTGATCATTTTTATATAGAAATTTGTCAAATAAGCATGAAATATTTTTATGAATTGGACCCCTAGAATATAGATTAATTAGAAAATCTATTGGATAATCTTAATATCATTTTCAACATGATTAGATTTAGTAGCAGTTATTTATTTAGAGTTCATATAACGCGTTTTATAATTTTTTGTAGAAATGAAGTTTATTAATTATTACTATTTTTTTTAATTTGGACCAGTACTCAGGTAATGACCCCCACATATTTATGCAGTGCCTTGCTCCCCCAACCAGGAACTAAAGGATAGTATTGAGAGGGCAGATGAAGAAAAATGAGAAGATAGAAAATTTTTTGTTGCTATTTCCATCTTCCATCCAACTTCGCCTTGTAATTTTTTGCTACAGGGCAGACGAAGGAGGATGGTGTTACTCTGCTCTTTGGTACCACGACACTGTCAGCTGCTGCCAGTTATGTTTCACAGTTTCGTATTAAGTACTTCATCATGTTCAGTGACCAGTGGTTTGCCTTTATCACTGTAACAGGCTGCCTACAACTAACACAACGATGCTGTGGCATCGAATATTTTTCCATAATAAATTTGCTACGTGTCTACTTCCCGAGTGCCAAATATGAACTTTCAAGACTAATATTTACCAAAATGGCGGCAAAACAAAGTAGTATACCTTCCCGGCGGACACCCTGAATTTCAAAGTACTTAAATATAATTGCAATAAAGTAAATTTTTAAAAGTTAAATGAAAAGCAAAAATAATGTTTAATTTTTGTCTCAAAATAAATATCACAAAAATTTAATATTCAAATTTAACAGCCTGATTTATAAAAAAATCTTTGATTAATAAAATTTTAATTATATTTAAATTTTTTAATTTAATGATACCAAGAAAATTAATAATATTAAAATATATATAGTTTATTAAGCTTGCTGAAACTTAATACATACCAACTGTTAATATGTTTACATTTACCAAATTCGCTTATATTGCAAATAAAGATAATAAGAAAATAAAAATTTTTTTGTTTGTCTTATTAATTTTTTGGGTAAAATTTTAAAGGGTACAACGAAAACAAGTAAAAGTACTTTATTCGGTTGATCCGAATTTTAAAAACTTCTCACCGTCGTACGTCTGCAGTATTTACATTTATTCATACCAATCCTGAAAACATATCTTTGTTCTAGCCGATTTTCAATAGATACAAATTTATTTCCTTCTAATATATAATTGATCCGCTGAGGGCTGGGCCAAGTTAAAAAAAAAATATCTTCAATAGATTTTGCCCCATATTTTTAATCTACACCGGAATGTCCTTATTTGCCGACAATTTGTCCTTATTTATTGACAATTTTTTTATAATATTTTATATCTAACGAGACTACCTTTTCTGTGTAGTTTGAAAACCACATTTCCAATTATTAAATACTTACAGTGCAATTGAAACATTGGCTATGATAGTTGTGGTTCAAAGCCTCAACCCATCTGTCGCCAGCTTCAACGGGGAAACCGCAAGCGAAACATTTAGTGGTGAACAATTCGTTCCAGTCAGCTTCACAATAGGGCATACCATCTTCTAGGAAGAAGGGAGTGTTGCCGAACAGCTTGCCGCAGTGGCCGCAGGAAAAGCATTCAGGATGGAAGTGTTTGCCAATGGCATTCAAACAATCACCCTAAAATGCATAAGAATTATAACAAAAATTTTGATACACATAATAAAAACAACAACAACAACAACAACAAAAACTTACCTTAATTTTGCCAGCACATTTGCTGCATGAGGGAGCCAAATATTTCTCGAAACAATATTCGCAGTAAAGATCACCCTTCTCCTCTACGAAGCCAATATCTTGTAGGGGACGACGGCAATTGGCATTTACACAGTGGAAGTGATCGGGGCACCAGATCTTGCCCAAGGCGGTAATGAAGGGACCCCTTTTGAAATAGACACAGAAATGCAATTAATAAATTATACTTCAGCAAGAATGATTTTTTTGATGGGTTAAGGGAAAAGCAAAACACACTTACGAGGTTATTTCACAATTGCACTGACAACAAACGGGTTTCTTACCATCCTTAAGCAACTGACTTACGACTTCTTCATTTTCCGGCGACATGGGTTTATTGGGATCATCACCTGGCTTGCCCAAGGCCTTGACACTTATGCTAAACACTGGCCCATCTTTGGGTTGTTCATTTTGCCCATTAGTTTCGATGTATGAACGTCTATCGGTGGCGTGACTGGCTCTACGATTGGAACGATCACGATATATCACAGTTTCAGAGGGTGGCAGGCCAGTAGTATTTGCTTCTGGTTTGGGGGCCACAGCAGGAGGTGCTTGAGGTTTCACCTTGTTATCACATAATTCCAGAACTTTGCCCATAGGATGATTAATAGGCAAGTCTATAGGTTGCACACCCTTTGCTGCCGGAGTCTGCAGCTTCACATCTGGTTTCAATTCCACATTTTGATTTACAGCGATGACCGGTTTTAAAGCGGCCGGTTCGGCGGGATTAATATCCTTAAAATCGTCCAGGTCCAAACGTTTGCGCACTACCATAGGACTGCGCGATAGATTTGAGCTGCTGTTGCTAAGCAAACTCAAAGAACTGCTGCTATTGGGCGAGGGCATGCCATGACCGTTGTTGGCTAAACGGGCCTCCAACATATTCGAAATAACTTTACCGGCCTCAGCCATAAAGTTGTCCATTTTCTGGCCCATATTTATTTTTCCGATAGAATCGTTTAGCATGGCCGTTGGATCTTCGTTCGGTAAGTCAGATGGCTGTAAGGAGGCGTTAGCATTGGCAAAGGATGCATTAGTTTTGTGCTTGGCATTAGTTTTGCGAGGCAAGGTATCACTTAACATGGAGGGTTTTATCAGGGATTCTGGAAAGGCGGAAACACAAGAAAAACAAAAGGCAAGAGTTTAACAGCAAATTGTTAGTTGAAGCACAATTAAAACAATCAAATAATCAGGGAATGGCTTAAAATTTAAATTGATGCAAAATCTAGAAAGAGAAACACTTAAAATCTGAAATAAAAAAACTCATGCTCATGCACTCCAATCGAGGTCTCTTTAACATTTTACATCTCCGCCAAAAGAGAAGAAACTAAAGGAGTAACACAACAACAATAGAAACGCTGACAAAAGGGAAAAAAACTGTGTTGCCGCTGTTCAACGCAGTGCTCTAACCTGATGTGGGTGCCGCAACTGTTGCACAGTGGTACACGTACACCGGGGCTTACGGCTTTGTTCAAGATACCACGACCACGCTTGGGAGCCGAAGTTGCACCAAAAGCTCCGCCCTTGGGGGCCATACCGCCTGTAGCAGAATCATTGTTATTGTTATTATTAGAAGGTGCTGTAATATTTGTGGTTTTGGTTGCCGTTGAAGCTGCTGCTGCTGCGGCGGCTACTGCACACTGCGATTGCGATTGCGTTTGCATGTTAGCTGTAATATTAGTGGCCTGTGGTGGCTTGCAGCCAGCTGAACCTAAAGAAGCATTCGGCCGATAGCAATTATTATTTGTCTGTTCAATTATTTTCTGCTTGCAACATGTATGACCGGGACGACAGAATGTGCCCGTTACTGGGCAAACACCCGCGGGTGCTGTGCCCGTGGCAGATGAAGTAGAAGTAGCATTAAGGTTAGAGCCAGCTGTGATCGATTGATAAGCTTGAGTATTAGTACAAGTAGTAGCAGAAGCTTTGGTTAGACTAGAGCTAACGGAGTTAGCTTGTAGTTGTTGTTGTTGTTGCTGATGATGAGAACATGATGTTGCTGATGATGTGGTTAATGATTTCTGTTGTTGTTGTTGTTGCTGTTGTTGTGATAATGATTGTTGCGTAGAAACCAATGACGTTCCACATGCACTTCCTGATTGTTTACGTTGCGTCGTGTTGACGCATGTCGCTGAAGCCGGTTCAGACAATTTCTTAGTAGAGGCTGCAGAAACGTAATAGCTCGGTGGCTGAGGTTCATCGTGGCCAGGTAGAATTGGTTTTGTGGGGAACATCGTTGTACCATTCGGACTATGCAGTTCGGGAAATTTCGTCTCGGACATAGTAGCCGCTCGGGCACTAATGGCTTGTGACTGGCTGGTCAAATTGGTGATCTCCTGCTCAAGTCCTGACAAGCGTTTCGCTTGGTTGGCTACAAAACCGGTCTTGCCATAGGAGCCTCGCCTTTCTGCTGTAGTAGTTTGTGAGCCAGTGCGTATTTCGATCGTTTTGGCCGATGAAGTATGTTCGAATTCTTCGGTCACCTTGCGCCTGCGTTCAATTTGGGTGTTTCCAACTTGGGTAGTTGTGTGCGATTGCATTTGTCTTTGTTTTTGTTCCTCCAAACGGGAAGCCTTTTCGCTTCTCTCCATAGTCATATTGCCTATTTGCATTTTTTCCCTCTTCTCCGGCTGTTCGGTGTAACTTTGCATGGCCGATTGGCTGCCGGTGGCGGTATGAGAGAGCAATTTTTCCTGCTGCTGGGCCTGTTGGGCTCCCAAATAGCTTTGTCCCGTTGTAATGGAACCAGCTTGGAGTACACGTGGACTTAGAGGTGAGACTTCGGTCTCCTTCAGACGGGGAGCACGTATGGCAGCCAAAGGATTTGGTGGTGGTCCAGGTGCTGGAGATTTGGCGCGATCTGGAAAGGGAGAAGCTGAGCGGCGATCGTAATTCCGAGCATGTGTAGCCGGACATTCATCAAAGCAAAGTTTTTCAGGCGTCTGATAGTATGGAGTAATGGGAGCTGGTTTATTTATCATGGAAGGCGTGTAAGGCCGTGAGGGTGTTTGAGATTGATCTCTCACCATGTGGTCATCTAAAGCTTGAAAAGCCATGGAAACTGGTCCTGAGCGATCTTCAACAATAATTGGTATTGTGGATTTAGTCAACTGTAGCTGCTGTTTTGCGGAATCGGTTGAGGTTTTAGTGGAGGAAGTGACTGTCGAGGACGACTGCAGCTGCCTTTGTGCGGTGCAAGAGCTCCTGGTGGACGAGCTGTAGGCAGAAGCAGTTGCCTGCTGTTGGTGGGATTGCAATTGCTGCTGAGTGACGGAGCGGGAGGATATTTGGGCGACTGGTTTATGTACAGTGTTGCCATTAGCGCCGTTAGTGGCAGAAGGTGTTTTGGGAGTGTCTACAAAAGCCAGGGGTATATTTTCACGCAGCTCTGGTGGTTCTGGTGTGCGGCAAGGACTTTGAGTGGGCAGTACTGTCCAATTACGCTGATATTTTGGTATGGACTCTGGCCTATGGAGACCTGATGGTGGTTTTGGTTTCAAGTGGCTTAGGGGAGAGGGCGGTGGGAAGATAACTTCAGAATGTTCAAGTTCATCCGTTACCTCTTCGATTATTTCATGGACATCAAGCTTCGTGGAGGTGTGAGCGGAACCGGCAGTTGCATAAGCCATTGATTGGGATGATTGAGTAGCTTGTGTTAAGTTGGAAGCATATGCAGATGAGATTGTTTGCTGTTCTTGTTGTTCTTTTTGCTGTTGGACTGCGGAAGAGGAGTGAGAGGAAGAAGAGCTAGCTTTGGTAGAGGAATACAATGAGGACTCTTCACGTGTATTAGTCTGTTGTTGCTGTTGTTGTTGATGATGATAATGTTGGTCTTGTACTTGTGCGATTGTGTTGGTTTGATGTTGCTGTAAAAGCTCTTGTTCCTTTTGTGAAAAATAACTACGTCTTTTCTGATAACGCTCGTGAGCATCATAATATTTTTTATACTCGAGGTCATTTTCAGCTTTAGTATAGGAAATGGAGTTGCGAGGAGTCGCTGTAGAGGATAGAGGTTGTGAGGACGGTTGGAATGCTTGCATGGCCGCAAATGCTGATGTTGATGATTTACGTTTTTCGGTGGTGTAATACTCCACCTGTTCCAAAGCCTCCTTAGATAAACCTAATTCTTCTTCTTTGTCCAACACCTGAAATTCCTTCTTTTTCTTTTCTTCTTCCTTTTGCTGCTCTTCGAACATGTGAGTGGCATTTTCAGGATCCAGTGGAGTGTAGGGGCGCTCAGGTGCTGTGCGCAAGGCGTCCTTCATAGTCAAATGTTCTTTGGGTGTTGGCAAATCGATTATGTGTATGGGAACATCACGGTCGAAGTGGCTCTCAAAGGGTTTTTCAGGGGCTGTGGTTAGAGCTCGTAATAACGGGGTCTTTGGACGATAATCTTCGCGTACATAAGGCTTGATTTCGATAGGAGGAGGCATATAAGGTTCAGTCTCGTCGGGCAAAGGTATTCCTTCAGAGGCGGGGGGAGCAAATTTCAATTCAAACTCTGGGGCTATAGTCATGGCTTTGGAGAGCGTGGGAGTATCCCAAATGGTATTGATACGTACAGGTTCTGGTTCGGGCTCCGGAGATAGTGGTCGTTCATATGGTTCTGTCTGTGGTTCTTTTGGTGGCTCTTCAGGCAATTCCTTGGCTATATCTGCCTCCGGATCTGCTTGACATGAGCAAGTGCAGGGCTTAGGACACAAACATCCTACCATATGGAAAGGAGTCTCAGGAGCAGTGGTTAAAACACGCACCATGGGATTTATCCATTCTTTGGGACAAGGATTGGGAATTTTTGTAGGAGGTATATGTCTGACAGGGGCTATTTCGATTTTTATTTCGGGAGTAGGTTGGAAAATTCTCTGACTTTCTAAGATATGAGTGCGATCATCTTTAATGAAGCCCTTGTCTTCGGCTTCTTCTTCATAAGATGACTCAAGTGTTTCAATTGTATGTTTGTGTTCTTTTTCGTCTGCTTGATTACCTTGCTCTTCATGTTGTTGGTGCTCTTCATTGGACTGCACTTCTTTGATTTCTGGATCTTCTAAGAAGACCACATGACGTGAACTCGGACAAGGTTCGGGCACAGGACTGGGTGTTACCTCTCTTACCATATCTACAAGTTTATAGGTGCTTAAGGGAGGCACTAAAGTCTCTATGCATTCTTGAGCGCTACGACGACCGCTCTCGCAATAATGTGATGAAGAGAGCTGCAACTGATCTTGCTGATGCATTGCGGCTACTTCCATGTCCATATGATAATCGAATTCAGAACCGGACTGGTCGTAGGCTTGCTGCATTTGATAGGCCTGAACTTGGGCTGCATACATGCGCTGATATCCGTCGGAGGTTGTGGTGGTTGTTGTGCTCGTCGAGGTATAGGAATCTGAACCAGATTCGCACTCCTGCTGATGTTGGGCCATGCCAACAGTCAACTGAGGAGCTGAACGACTTTGCCATTGAGTCTGTGTTTGCTGTTGTTGCTGTATTTGTTGCTGATTTTCTTGCTGCTCAGACTGACCACTACAATCACATTGCCCACATACCGTTACATTATCTGGTGGAGGATGTGGAGGATTTTCTAATGGTTTTGCCACCACGTGCTGCGTTTCAGGTGGAGCAATATACAAAGGAGCTGCCGTAGGAGCACGGTGACTATCATCCTCAGCAGGCGGCCAACAAAAGTTGGAACGTTGCTGCCTGTTGGCCGCCTCTACCTCGTAATCCTCTTCGAAGTAGCATTCGGCATATTGCGGTTGCAAGCTTTCCTCATTGGCTTCTATTCAAAGCCGTTAACGAAGTTTTATTTTTTCAAGGAAGCCAGTACATCAGCACATCATACCAGGTGTGGTTGATTGCAGATATAACAACAACAGTTTGGAATGAAACGGATGACAATGGATTTCGCGTATGTGTTTTTATGGGAGTATGAATGGTTGACGATTTTTTTTGTGGGGTTTTTAAAGTTTTGAGGTTAAATATACAGGGTTAGTGGTTATTTTTCCGAAGAATAATTTTGTTTTAGCAAACAACAGTACAATTTTGTATGTTGGTTGATTTGTTTTTTTTTTTTGGTTGTGTGCGTTGTTGTTTAAGAAAAAGAAGAAAAATAAGAAATGTTGATACATGTTAGATTTGTAGCAAGCGTCAGTGCAGATATTTATCTATATACAGCTAAAAGCTTAAGTAATGTTGTGTGTGGCCACGGTTTTAGTATGTGTAGTTTCAGGTTAAATTTTGTAACACAAATGAACACTTTTAATGTTTAAGATTTTAAATTTTTTTTTTTAATCAAAAGCCATGATAATAATTACTTTTTTTAATTTTTGTACTTTGGAAATAATTTAAGCAACACAGCAGTTAGATTTATAAAATATGGCAACATTGCCAATATGCTACCAGACCTTTTCAGAATTGCAAAAAAACCCCCCTTGAGAATCATTAATTTCCTCGTTTTAATAAAAATATTGAGGTGACCATACGACCACAGTTCTGCAGCCTAATGTATTTGGGGTAGCCTTTATTGCTTCTATTTTAATAAAATTAATACAAATATTCTTTGTCGCTTCTATTTTACTAAAATTATTCTAGACTTGTACCGAACTCTTTCATTAGCTCGTTTTCGACAAGAACCTATGATCAAACCCATTTAAATTACATTGGTTTGATTAAAGGTTCTTGTCAAAAACGAGCTAATGAAAGAGTTCGGTAGAAGTCTAAATTATTTCCATAAAGCAGCCGTTAAGGAGTTAAATCCTTAAGTCTTCTAGCCCCAAGTCAAAAACTCCTATTAATCACATTCACAAAAACAAAAAATTTATAATTAAAGGATAGTCCATTAATATTTTAAAATCATAAGTCCGCTTTGAAATTTTGGTTTATTTATATTTATAGTTTTTTTTTCTATATTAATATTTTATTTAACGTTTTCTCATTTCCTTCTAGATAGAAGTATAATATTTTTAGCCTCTTCTGTGCTGTACCCATATAACCAGAATCTAAACTATGATTAATTCTAACTATCTTCTTCACTTAGTCAAGCTTCGAACCATACTGTAAAACATATAAGCAAACAAACAAGACATGCACGTAACAGTAAATAACATAAACAATATGTTTAAATTAAATTTTGAATATTTGTATTAGTAAGAGGTTCAAACACATTGAGAAGTGTTTGCAAAATATTTAGCAAAAAACAAATTTGTTGTTATTGTACTAAACAAGTGAAAGTATTTATATTAAAAGACATACAAACAATTTAAGAAAATAGCCGTTTTCATAAACGATACCTCAGATTAAAGCAGATTTTAAAACCAGCTTTTTTTTAACAAACAGCAAATTTAAAAATGATTATCAATGTAATTAAAGTTTCCAAAATTATCAGTCCTGTTCTGTTAATTGTAACATTTCAAATAAAAAAAATTGGGATTTGAAAAGCTTTTGTGTTTCGCATAAATAATAATTTTATTTCAAAAACAAAAGAAAAAAAGAACAATCAGCAGCAGTTATAAAAATTACTTTGAGAGATATCTCGACTTGCACCCAATTTTAGACTTGTGTCGAACTCGTTCATTCGCTCATTTTTGACCATAAACAATGATCGAACCCATTTAAATTACACTGGTTTGATCAAAGGCTTTTGTCAAGAAACGAATGAACAAAGGAGTTCGATACAAGTCCACTCAATTTACAGAACAGGATTATTAAATTTAGAGTAAATACTCGAACTAATGCTTTAGTTTAAATTTTATTATATTATTTTTTCAAAATAAACAAAATTTGGCTAGATATTTTTACAAGTTTTTAAAAAAAAAAGTTAAATATTTAACACACATATTGTTTAGGTTTATTACTGACTAATCAAGTATCCATATGATTCTGAGAGTTCTTAACAGAAACAATTACACAACAGGTCTGTGGACTGAAGAGGGAGGAGTTGGGCATATTTTTAATAGCGATAATAACCTGGAAAAGGGAAATTCAAAAAGTTTTTTTTTACAAATAACATGACAAAGGAATTATTTATTTAACTAGTAGAGGGGATAGTTAGTTATTAGAAGAGATTAAATATTTGGAAATTAGTTTAAGAACCTACAAAAAAAAACCTTGTTGTTATAAAAATACTCAACCGCAATAAGTATTAGTTAAGGAAACCTTAAAAGACATCGTGGTACAATTAAGACACATATTTTATTTTTGGTTAATTAACCCATTTCGCCCCAGTGTTCGGTTTTTCGAACAGTAAATTTCAAGCATTTAAAATTCTTTTCTCTGTTTAGGAAAGACTAAGAACATATCCTTTTTAATGAAAATTTAAAAAAAATTTAATGAAAATTTAAAAAAAAAATGTTTAATGAAAATTTTTAAAAAAATTTTGAATGAAAATTTTTTATAAAAATATTTATAATGAAAATGTTTAAAAAAATGTTTAATGAAAATTTTTAAAAAAAATTTTAACGAATGTTTAAAAAAAAATTTTTAATGAAAATTTTTAATGAAAATATTTTAAAAATTTGTAATGAAAATTTTTAAAAAAATTTTGAATGAAAATTTTTAAAAAAATTTTTAATGAAAATTTTTAAACAAATTTTTAATGAAAATGTTTAAACAAATTTTTAATGAAAATTTTTAAACAAATTTTTAATGAAAATTTAAAAAACAAATCGGACTTCTGATTCGTATTTAATGGAATCAATTTACTATTTAACAACGAAGTTTTATAAACTTATTCGAAAAAAAGTCTCTGGGACGATATGGGTTAAAGAATTGAAATCTTTTTTTAAATCTACTCCTGCATACACTTGTGTTAAAGGAATATTAGTTTTGTTAATTTAATTTTTTATTTAACTAGACAGGGAATGGCAAACGATGGAAAAAAAATCCGCAAGTGATATAATTTCATATCGAAGTGAATAAATTGATTGGTTGCTATCAATCTTTAAAGAACAACTTGGCATTATTTTATTGCCGGCTGTTCCTGTGTTGATAGATAATTATTGTAGTAAATATTTTAACGACAAATTGAATTAAAATCTATAGGCTAATTGTTCGAAATTTTTTGTTTTAAATTCAGAAAGACATGAAAAATATTCAAAGGCTGAAAGGAAAGTCAACATCAGTTTTTAGTTATGGAACAGCAGATATGCAGAGCAGAACAACTGTTTTCGAAAGCCGCAACGCTTTCATTAGCAGTGCTATTCAACTTAGTCCTTATTAAAAAAAATTTTATTAGGAAATTCCATACGAGAACTGTATCAACCTGATGGTAACACATTATTGTTTTAATACCCGTGTTGCCGTTTGACTATTTTCTTCATATTCCATTTTTCTGAATTTTTTATTTTTATTTTGTTACTAATCGTTTTGATTCTATAACAGCACAGGCTTTATTTTTAATCGATCTTCTTATTTTGCTATAGATCCTTCTTAATAATTTTCTTTTGTTTTTATTTTTTAACTGAGACTTATGCCGGACGATAGAAGGAGTGTTGGGACGATAGAAGGAGAAATATGAGAGGAGTGAAACTTTTTTAGAATTCTACGGGTGCGAATTAAAACCAAATATTATATTTTACGAAATTCGTTGAAGCATCATAATGTGAATATAACTATTTCTTTTCTAATAAAAAATTAGAGCCCACAAAACGCCGTCTTCGGGCGTTCTTAAGGGTAAGGGAATTTCCTGTCAAATGTAAATTCGATGTACGTTGCATGCATGAAATTTCCTTTTGTCTTAAGGTTCGGTCACACTTGGCAAATAATTTCTTTTTTGGTAGTAGGACCAGAACTTAAGGGATGAGGCCTACATATGCAGTGCATTGCGCATTGAATTAGAAAACAGGGCACGAAAAGACAAATGAAGAAAAATGAGAAGATTGGGAATTTTTGTACGATAGCTATTCTAACTTTTTGCTTTGCCGGTTAATTTTTTGCTACAGGCCATAAAAACTGTAACGATTAAATACTAATGAAAGCCCGTTTTATTCATCTGAGTCTTTAGTGAGTCATGTATGAAATATTATGGTGTTCACATGTAAAGCAATATTCAAATTATAACAATTAAAGCCATTATTGATACTAAATTTCCATATATATAAAAATTACAATTAACTTATTGCCAATTAAGAGATAATTGTTTTAATAATGAGTAAAATTTGTAAAGCAACACTGTCAGAATTGTGGTCAGTGATAAGCTTTAACAAAAGCGAAAGCTTTTACAGCGAAAGTACTTATTGAATACACTTTGCTGACTAATTTAACTAATGCTGTTGGCTGAAGTAGTAGAACACGAGACTAGGAAGCGGAGGGTCCTGAGTTCAACCCCGCGCTGAATCATGAAGATCGATATGAATATTTATGATAAAAATAAAATAAATATAAAGAATATTTTTTTTCAGTTGTCAAATGCTAATTGTCGTAGCAATATTAAGTGTGTATGAACACCAAAAAGATATTGGCAATTAACTGAATATTGTTTCAATTAAAAACGCATATGTGAACACAGTATCAGCACTTATCTGAAGGAAAAATATTTGCCAAGTGTGAACGTACCTTTAATTAATTTCTAATTGAATAGCGCGTTATGAAAAAATGATTAAAGTTTTTTGCAACTCTTCTTAATAATTCTTAACATAAACCAAAGTATTTTAAAAATTAATTATTCACATTAAAACACATGGAGGGATCGAAACAAAAAGTCATAGGGATACAGCCTATGTCCTATCCGTCTATAGTTTTTTTTTCGCATAACATAAACCTCTTCCCCACTGTGCACTATTGCATATCCTAACAATGTTTAATATCTAGCTGTTCATTGGCCGTGTATTAGTCATAAAGTTTATTTTATATATTCCGTTTTCTTAGATTTTATTTCTCTCATTCGCTTATTAAGAGGAAATTTCATATCACATATTTAAGTGAAATAAATTGTGTATAACCTAGTCTTTTTTTTTGTAAATAAATTATGAAACTTGTGTCCTATTTTACAAAACCCTAATTTAGTTTTATATTTTTTTCCTAATTTTAGCACCAGTATTTTTTTATTTCAATTTGACTCTTTTTTTATGTGACTTCTTGTTTCGGTTTGGCGTCCTTTTTTAATTTAATGATTTTTCTTTCAGTTTTGTAGCCAATTCAGTTCGTTCTGCCAATTCACAAAATATGTATCATGATTATCATTATTATGAATACTTTATGTTAAAAAGAAAAACAAGTATTACGCCGAAATTACAAATGAAAGGACCAGCCAAAATTTACCACTACCATTTCTTGTGAAGGGTTAACATATAAAATTTCTTACTTTTATCATGTTATTTATGGATATGGTTTCTTGTGCCATACACCAGTACATTATGTTCAAACAAATAAATACTATTTTATATTGTGTGCGTATTTATACTCTTTTACATTTATACATGAATATATTTGCAGGCATTTCCGTTTTATTTACAAATCTGCACACACACACATACACACGGCCACACATTGACGTGGCATTACATGAGAGTGAAATAACAACAATGAAGAAATAAGAACATTGAAACCATGTCTACTATACAATTTTTTATGATTAACAATTTGCAAAGAAAAACTGTAAATATTGTTTGGTTATGAGTGTGTGCTAAAAATAAATTTTTATTTCAGACAGGCAGAGGCGTACACGCTTAGAGAGCTTTTCAACTTTTTGAATTACAATAAATTCCGGAACAGCTTTTTTTGTGCCAAATTTCAAAATTTTTCTAAATCTTTTATTTTTTCTTTTTAACAGTTTTTCATGTCAACACGATGCTTTGCAATTCTTTCACATTTTATGACGTTCAACACTTCAAAATTATAAATTTTTCAACATTAAGGCCTATTGAATTGAATCGAAGTTTAAAATAATATCTTTAGTTATTCTAAGAAATATTGTGTTTACAGATTCCCCGATGATCGGCATTAGCCCTAGTGAAATCCGCATAGGAACCCTCAATAATCAATTTTGAATCTTTTTTTTTGTAAATTTGGGAAAAGAAGCAGCACGAATAAATTGAAAAAATAAGAATGTTTGCTATAGTCCAGAGTCTCTACATCCGTAGTAGATGGCCTTGACTTAACAATTCAAGCCAGCCGACAATTTTCACCATCACATATTCGCACGTTATAAAGAGGAAACAGGACCTTGAGAATATGGCTGTGATCAATAAACAAACTTTCACAATTTGAAAGAGTGCACCGGGTAAACTACGGCAAGAGGTAAAACTTTATACGAAAAATTAATTGTTTGGTCGGTATTTGATAACAGATCAATGCAAGTTGAGGGCGCTGCTGGCTGTAGTACTTCACGCGAGACTATGGAGCGGGCGATCTCGACTCCGAAGTCGGTCATGAATATTGTGTTGAATTCTTCTGATCAGCTTTAGTGCATGTTTGTTTTAGTTGTTGTCAGCCAGTTTCAATAATGAAGCCAAAGCACTGATCACTGAACAATTACCGGCAGTGATTGGCACTATCATGTACTAAGAGCAAAGTCATACTAGCCTCCTTCCTCGGCCTTGCAGCAAAAAAAAGTTTTTTGCTGGCGAAGTAATAAATAAAAATCGATGCAAAAAACTGCTCTATCTTCTCATCATTCTTCATCTGTCCTCTCAATACTATCCTCTCCTTTCTAGTTACGGCGCAAAGCATGCCATATGTAGGGGTCAACCCCTGATTGCTGTTCTGAATTAAAAAAAATAATTTTTTCACCTGGACATCAAAACAATTGATGAGTTCTCTTTTAATTTTATTTGAAACCAATTATTCTATCGAAATTTCTTTGTTGTCATTTTGTTATTCGAAAAGTTTTATTCAAACAAATTTTAGGCCTGCGTCACGTTCAAGTCGATGGCTCAACCAATGGGAAATTCTTACAATTAGAAGCAATTTTTACATTCGAGTCATGGAAGGGTGGGTCCAGCGTACTCAATTTGGTCAACGCTTATGTGATGGATGTTGTCATAGTTTATGGCCATCATCAGTATACTTTGAATGAAGAAAAATCATTTCCAAGTGTATAAGTATTTTTGCATACGAGAACTGTATCAACCTGATGGTGATTTCCTAATAAAATTTGTTTAAATAAGAACTTTTATAATATTCAACTAAGCCACCTAATAAGTGGTGACAAACACACTACACCTGAGCACTGATGATATCGTCGTTACGGCTTTCGAAAACAGCTGTTCTGCTTTGCTGTGTTAGTTGAATAACTAAAAACTGATGCTGACTTTCCGTTGTGCCTTGGAATATTTACCATGTCTTTTAAAACAAAAAATTTCCAACAATTACTCTATAAATTAATTATTTCATTTCCAGGACTTTTAATTTCTGAAACCAATTTCTTCGTTGTCAATAAAACCCCACATCTATTCCAGATTTCTTTAAGTGTCTGTAAAATCTTATTTCTAAAATAGAAATGATTTTTTTCTACTTTCTGTTTTCTTATGTCTTTACGTTGCCTTTAAGGGCAACTTAAAGTTAGTTAAAAGTAAGATTTTATCAAACGTATAAAAGGCTTTTCATTATTGCAAATTGGATTTAACTTACCAGGTAGGATAAAGTTACATGCAATTTATCGCTCACTTTAGGTTAAAGTAAAATTTTGCAAATGATAAAGTTTTTATACGTCCGACAAAATCCTACTTTTAACTAACTTTAAGTTGTAATAATGGCCCTAAGTTGAATGAATATGCTTCTGAGATTGGAAATTTTCGAAAATTTTCTTTTAGAACTTTTTACAGTCTTAGCGAATTTTTAATGGTTTTTGTGGTTTATTTTCAAATTCGTACAATTTGGCGAACTTTTGCTAAAATTTTTGTAGCTATTAAAAATTATATTTGTGTGCTAGAAAAATTAAAAGGATGATGTTATTATTAGATCATCACTTGCTGAACAAAATTCCCAATTGCAGTTCAGTGCGGACAAAAACCATACACACAGCACAGAATAAGTGTTGGCCTGACATGATGTCAGTATTTAATTCCGACAGGGACAGCAAATGGATACTTTTGGTTAAAGGAGTTTTTAACAAAAAGTGCCAGAAAAGTCAGAATGATTTTATAATAATTCTTACGTTAAATAGTCACACCTCCTCCCACTTGCGCTAATATGACTTAACCCAGCGACGCTCCTATAATGCGAAATATATTAAGCTGGACGGCCAGCATATTATTGAAATTTACAAAGTTTCATATATTAAGATATAAAAAATAAATACAACAACTACAGAAATGATTACAAACCATGATTGTTGATGTTATTTTTTATTAATATTTTTATACGCAGATACAAATTCAAGCATTTATATACAAGTATTTGTACATAAATATCTATGTATGTGTATAAAAATATTTAACCATTTATTTAAGTTTCCAACATACTGCTGTTGTCAGTTTCCGTTTCCTGTCTGGCACACATACATAAATTCCAATATTTTTTACATTTTACACTATTGTTGTTCATTGTTATATGTACAGACCGTTTATGCATGTGTGTGTGTGTCTGTATTTGTGCATTTTTGCTACTTTATATAAATATTTTCATAAGAAATTATATGTCTGCCTATAAAAGAGTTCAATACAATATAACAAATAAAGCAATTTAAATTTCTTTATTTTAAATCCGTTGAGGCAAAAACATATATTGCACATAGAATATTTATTAATTTTTTAATATTAAAAGAATATTTAAAAAAATAAGTGTGGGACAAAGAATACTGATTTTATAGGGTGGCAAATGGAATGACTTCGTCTACGGTCATGTGTTCCAGGAGCAATAAATATTCACTCCTATCATGAATAATTTTTCCCTCGAAATGATTTCACGCTAAAATTAAATTACCCTCGTGAATGCTTTTTTTCCCGCGTGATTTTTCACATTTCCCTTTAATTTATTCACTTAGTTTTTGGTGTGGAATAGAGTAGAAAATGTAAGTATTTTCTATTACAATTCGAATATCAGAGTTTGCAAATTTTATTTTAATGCCAATACCCGTTAATAGGACACAAACTGATATTTTTTCAACATATCAATTGCCTGCGTCTTTGTAAAACTTGTTGCTCCAATTTTAAACATTAAGAGCGATTTTTTGAGATATGGATTAAGTTTAAACTTAGTTTAACGTAGTCCGAAACTCTGAATTTTCCGACGAAATGGTATTTTTTATATATTATTCTATAAAAGACCAACATTTTAACCAAAACTAATCTGTTCCGTCAAAAGTATGTAGACAAAATTGGTAATGACGGCACAAATTTGTTTTCAGATTAGCTAAACCTAGTTTAACTGAGATCTCAGAAATCCAGCCTAAGACTATTTTTAATTTGTATTTTTTTTTTGTTTCCAAAATGTATCCAAATTATTTTACTACTCAATATTTGGCCATACTTTTTTTAATTTTTTTTTTTAAATAATTGTATAAACTTAAATTTTTCAACACAAATTCTTTAATTTTTCATGTTGTTTTTGGTTTCTTCTCTTTTTTTGCATTCACTGAGAACTGATAGCGGGAATAATTTTTCACGGGAGATTCACGATACCATTTTTCCCTTCGAGTGGAATACAAATTTCATGTGAACAAAAATTCCCCTTGTTATTCAATTCTTCGATTATTCAAATTTTAAGATTAATTTGAATTTTGTATTTAAACTTAAGTTTAAGTCTGAATTTGTATTAAATGCAAGTGATTTATCAAAATCTTTAGAATATTTTTTTTTATGAATAATTTTGCCGTTGCTACATATTAAATTAGGTTTCATAAAATATCTGGTTGGAGTTATCAACAGTTGTGAAGAGGAATTTAAATACCTGATGGTATATTTTCACTCATAAGTGAGACCAAATTGAAAGCAGACATATATCTTGGCCGCCAAATAATAGAAACTTTTAAAAACAAATTCTTCATACATATCAAAGTTGGTCAATAAATAAAAAAAATAACATGTATAGATTTTGTAAGAAATAGTGACAATTTTCTGAAATTTGAAGGCCTGCAGATTATAAAGAACGGACACATAATTTTTATTTTAATATAAAAATCATGTTATTAAAAATACATTTCTGGTATTCGTATTTGAATTTTATGCCATATAATATTGGTGATGTGTCTGATGGAAGGTTCTACCACGATATTGCGGACTTGAAATAAAAATATATAAAATGGCAAGCGGTGTAAATTTCATCAATCGTGAAACTGCAGAAAAAAACTTTAGAAAGAAGCGTTCTAAAAATTAGTTTTAAATTTTTTTTATATTTGATTTCATTTTAAATTGCAATTTGTATTATAAAAGTAATTTAAATGCAAGATTTCTTACTTTTGCTACAATAAATACGTATTTAATATTTCAATATCAGTATTTAATTACAAAAGAAAAAAACACTAGACGTGATAGGTTCAATTCGGATTCCACACAAAAATTGCCTAACGAATCTGTTCGTTGCAAAATGATAGTAATATGTCACCGACACACAGTGGAGTATTTCATCCAAAAAGCTGGCCAAAAAGGCAAAACTGAATTTAAAGAAATCTTAAAAACTAAGTACGCAGTTCGATAGACAACAATATTTTACATTATATTGTAAATTTTGAAGACTTTGAGTTGCAATTTGTAGCTCTGAGACCCTGCTAAAGTCAGGAAAGTGAAGAAAATTATATGAGATTTAAATGTTTTTTTCGGTTTCTGGATGTTTATATAATATTTTCGCGACATAAGAAAAGTTTTATTGTTCTCCAGTTAACCCTAGAATACCAAAGATATTTTTTTTTGTGTAGTAAACTTTACACTTTGTCAAATATATGACGATGATATTCCAAAGGGGATGCAAGAGAGAGAGAGAGAGAGAGAGAGAGGGAGTGCAGTTCTGCTTTGCGGTGAAAATTTCATAATTAAAAATTTATGTTGATTTTTCTTTGTGCTGGGAATATTTAAACAAAATTTGCAACAATTAGCCATAGAGTTTAATATAAAAAAATAATTTTTTTTATTATGGTCTCCGACGACTCTAACATAAACAGTTTTTGGTATTTGAATTTTATCTCAGATTTTTTTTTAACCAGCCCTAATACTTTTGTTCAATTTATTATTAAAATTTCTTAAATTTATCTTAATAAAAAAATTTTAATCTGGAGTATTCAAAAAAATAAAATTCCCCCTTATTCTGTAACTATTTGTCAACGTCACATCAAGACAATATCAATAATAGGACACTTACCTAATCCTTGTAGACAACAATCAACTACTTTGACAACCAGTGACTACTGCCTAAGGCCTCTACTATAGCAAAAGCTTGTTCGAAATTATGAAATGCAAAAGAAAAGGAATACCGAAGTGTCGCCTTTTTGATGATGTCTTGACGTGACGATGAAAAATAGTTTGAGAAAAAGGGGAATTATGTTATTTCATAAATTGAGACCTCGTATTGAAAAGATAGAAACTCATTGTCTTTGATATTCCCCCTTATTCCGTAAGTATTTGTCCACACCAACGTCAACATTATATAAAATATAGGACAATTCTTTATACTTTTTCTGTATTAATTGTGCATTCTTAACAGCCGCTTGCTACTCTCTAGCTCTTAGGGAAAAGTCTAAGGACGTCAGAGTATTCGATTGATCCCCACAATGAGTATTTAAGTATCCCATTTTTAATTCGTTCACGTCGCTAAGTAGTTACAGAATAAGGGGTATTGTTGCAATATAAGTGAACAGAAATGAACAAACTCTGGCAAAAAAAATTCCGATTTTTATGAGAATCCTCTTAATAATGCTGTACCCAATAGCAGGCGTTAATATCTAATGCTTTTCTAATTTTCCCTTTATGTCGGTTGCTTTAAATTATTCCCAGTTTTGTATTAAACTGCCAATTAAATAAATATTATTAATTTTAAAATGAACATCTTCCCAACATCTTGATTAAAATAAAGCAGTGCTAGTGAGAGTAAATTGAAAAAAAAGCTAAAAGCTTTTTAAGCAAAATTGTAAACATAATTGTTTCTTGCAGTGTAACAATTTGTAATAACTTTCATTTTCTCTTCTTGTTAACATTTCGTTGGCTTTTTACCTTGATTGTAGTTATTATTGTAGTCATTATAGAAAGTTGTTTTTAGGGAAGAAGGCACAGTTGAGTACCTATTGGCTCCAACAACACTGGGATAGTTTTTATTGTATTGTGTTGATGTGTTATAATTACTGCTATAATTGTTGTGATAATTGTTGTACAACGACTGGGTTCTACGAACTTTTTTTTGTTTTTGTAACATTTTGCGTAAAAGTGTAAGCGAATTTTTTTCGATTTTATATAAAAGAGATTTATATCAAAATAGACAAAAGAAAAATATGTTTAACAAACATGTAAAAAGTTTTCAATCATGAGTATTTTTGTCTTGTGTGTTAAATGTTCTTTTGGGGATTCGTGGGTTAAGCTAGGCCAAATGTTATTTACGGTGTATTTCAGGGGGTGAAAGTTGAGTTAGTGAATTTGTTTTTGAAATTTTTTTGTGACTTTTGCTTTGGAGTAATTTATTATTATTTTTTTTAATTTAAATGGGTTAAAATAATTAAGATTTTTATTTTGAAGCATAGATGGATTTAAAATGTTTGTTTTTTTATTTTCTAAATAATTTAACAAGATATAAGTTTATCACATCAATATAGAGTCACAATAATATTGAGGTATTTATATATGTCTTTTGCTATTTCGATTTGGGCTTTTAGACCCAATCGCCTTGATTTTGTAAAGAATCTATTACTGCTTGGTTAAGTTGTTCATTAATCTTACCTTGTTGGCCGCCAACATTGCTGCGTGGCAAAGTAGCATAAGCATTGCCGCCAACTGGCTTGGGTTGAGTTGGTGGTGGTGGTTGATTCCATTGTTGTTGTGGTGGATAAGAGACTGGCGACTTGGGAGCAGCAGATGGCGGAGCAGCACCGTAAGGACGAGCATAGCCTCCCTGATTAACCTGCAAAAATTTTTGGGCGTAAGAAAGAATTGCACTCAAATATTATTTTTCAAATATTGTCGAATAGATACACGTACACGTCATACAAAACTATATGAGTGGTTTATAGGAAACAATTTATGATCGTAACAAATTATATTGTTATTGTTATTGTTATTATTACTATTATTATATTCACCCCCATCATGAATAATTCTTCCCTCGAAATTTTTCCCTTTTCCCAAAAACTGCAATCATGAAAAAATTCCCCGTGAATGATTTTATGCTAAAATTAAATTCCCCTTATCGTGAATGATTTTTTCCCCGCGAGTTTTTTCACTTTTCCTTTATTTTATTCATTTAATTTTTGATGAGGAATAGAGTAGAGTTTGCAAATTTTATTTTAGGGGAAAGATTAATGGATCTTTAAGACACAAACTGATATTTTTTGCACCATATCAATTGCCTGCGTGTTTCTAGAACTTGTTGCTGCTCAAATTCTAAACATTAAGAATATTTTTAATTTTTTTCTTCGGTTTCCAAATTGTATCCAAATTATTTTACTACTAAATATTTAGCCATATTTTTAAAAAAAAAACTTAAATTATTACATAAATGTAAATTTGTTTGATTTATCATGTTGTTTTCAGCTTCTTCGCTCTTTTACATTCACTGAGAACTGTTAGTGGGAATAATTTCTCACGGGATATTCTCGATACCATTTTTCCCTACGATTGGAATAAAAATTTCACGTGCACAAAAATTCTACTTGTTGTTCACGGTTATAGTGATTTATATTTATTTGAAAAAGTTTTTTTTTAAAGTGAATTAAATTGTAATTTTAGTTGCATGGCTTATGCCGTCACATAAGAAGTAGCATCGTAGTTAACCCTGAAGTAGTTAATCTAAACGCAAAACTATTGAAAGAGAGTAAACGATCAGTGATCTGGTTGCACCTAAAAAATATTTGCTAACGTGCCTTGATGTTGACTCACTTAGACCGACTTTGGGGCAAAATATTTTCATATTATTTACACATCGTAAATAAAATAAAAATGTTCAGACATACACCTTAATTGATCTTATCTCAATATTGCATATACAATTTCTATTAATTATTGTTCAATAAATATGAAATTGTTATATAAAATTGCTATAAATAAAATGCAGCACTGCTAAGAAATGTGTTTAGTGAGCAAAACTCATCTCACTGAACAAAGTTAGTCGAGACTAAGCATCTAAATTGTGGGAAAGAGAAAAAACCATAAGCAAAATATTTAGAGTCAAGTTGAACTTAAATTATTGACATTAAAATTATTATTAGTTTCAAAAAAATAAAAAACACACGAAAAAATTATCCAAGATTTGAACTTGGGCTCTTAAAAAAATTTATAATTTTTACGTTAATTGAATTGACTAAATTCTGTATATGTGCACAGTAAGATAATTATGGCAATAAATAATTCTGCCAATTAAAAATAAATGACTGAATACTGTATTATACAGAATAGCAGAATATGATAACAAATTTATACAAAAGCTATTTGTGTTGTCTAATTTTTGTTATTTAATTGTTGAAAAGAAAAATGTGTTGAATTTATATTTTATTTCTATCGCTGGTCTGCTGTACTGGTCTATAGTTAAAGCTCTAAACCTTTCAGACGATAACAAACTATGTACACGGCTATATGTCCGCAAATGCTGTTTTCTACAACCGTCGTTCTGTAGTCGGCTACTGAATTATTTGGAAAACGATAGCACGAAAACAATAAATGAGCAACCGTTCCTTGTGGAAATGTGTAGGTGGGCTAATATTGCCGCTATTATGTTTTAAAAATGGCCGTAAAAATATACTCTAATCCAGTGCAATTTCAAAGTACACCATTTCCATTGCATGGAAGTGTAATTTAATATTTTTTTTATTAAATAAAAAATAAATGAAATATTTGCACATTTACTGCCATATTCATAAAAAACATGTCTGCTTTATAAAGGATTTATAAAACAAATTTTGTATGGAAATCTGTTTTCTAAACCTTTTATAAGCCAAATACATTTTTTATTTAATACAAAAATATATTGTACGGGTAACAATGGATTCTCTCATTGTTGCTTATAAAAGTATAAATTACTTTAATTTGACTAAAACGAGAAGAGCAGCACGGACAACAACCCTGCAAATATTTCATGCTAATAACATTCTTACATGACATATTTCTATACAAAATTGTCAAATAAGAGGATTATAAGCAGGAAATTTTTTTTTTTATGAATTGGGGGTCTTATTCATAAAAGGCCTTATTCATAACAAATATTTTTTATTAATAAAAGGTTTATAAATCAAATTTCCCTACAAAATTTATTTCATAAACCCTTTATAAGGCAGAAATATTTTTTATAAATAAGCAAAACAAAATATAATATTTCTGGTTTATAAGAGTTTTATATAAGATATTTCCATACAAAATTTCTTTTATAAACATGTTATAAAACAAAAATACTTTTTCTGAATAAGGCAGTAGGTCTTTAGTCCGTAAGAATTTATAATCCATAGACCTAAAGCTTTATTCATAAAATATATTTTTGATTTATAAAAGATATTTCCATACAAAGTTTCCTTTATAATGCTTTTACAAAACAAAAATATTTTTTATGAATAAAGCAGCTAAAATATAACCCCCTTATTCATAAAACTTATAAGAGTCTTATAACAGCGTTATAAAACAAAATTTGTGGGTGCTGTTGGCTGAAGTAGTAGAACACGAGACTATGAAACGGAGGGTCGTGAGTTCGAGCCCGCACTGAGTCATGAAATATTGTGTTGAATTCTTCTGATCAGCATTAGTACGTGGTTGTGTTAGTTGTTGCCAGCCTGTTTCAATGATGAAGGCATAGTCACTGATCACTGAACATAATTGGCAGCGACTGACCCAATCATGTACTAAAAGCAGAGTAACACCACCCACCTTCGTCGGCCCTGTAGCAAAAATTAGCCGGTGAAGTAAAACGTTGAAACAGCAACAAAAAAAAAAAAAAAAAAAAAAACTGTCTATCTTCTCATCTTTCCTAATCTGTCTCCTCAATACTATCCCCTCGTTTTCAGTTCCGGCGCAATGCATTACATATATAGGGGTCATCCCCTGGGTGCTGGTCCTACTCCTAAAAAAAAAAAAAAAAAAAAATTCATATGAAATTTTCTCTATTACACTTTTATAAACCTGTCATAATTTTTATGAATAAGGGGTTTATATTTTAGCTGCCAAATTCATAAAAAATATTTTTGATTTATAAACTATTTATAAAAAAGATTTACATATAAACCTTTTATAAAACTTTATAAACCTTTTATAAAACAAATATATCTTTTATGAATAAGACAGCTAAAATATATCCCCCTTCTTCATAAAAATTATGAATTATGAGTCTAAAAACAGCGTTATAAAACAAAATTTCATAGAAAATTTGTTCTATTACACTCTTATAAGCCTCTCAAAATTTTTTTTGAATGAGGAGGCAACTGTCTAATTCGCAACAAATATTTTCTGTTTATTAAAAACTTATTTCACAAATTTTCCATAAGAATATGTAAAATAAACGGTTAATAAACATGAAATATTTTTTTGTGACTTAGGCCTTTGATAAACAAACAACCACTCATACACTTATGTGCATGTACGTCTAATCCCATTAATAAACTTAAGCTTAAATGCACTAAACAGCGGGCATGCATGATGGGCGCCACATTAGCGGGCTGCTAAGTAATATTACAATAATACAACAGAAAATATATACGAATGTAAGTAAACTTTAGCATGCCTTAACTTTTAATTACATGCGTATCTTTGCGTACTACAGCTACTGGGCGAGGAAAGGAACTACGTTTTAAAACAACATTAAACTTTAATAGCGTACTGCAAAGTACGCAGATGTTTGCTGCCGGAGTGCTTCTTATGGGCCACTTACCTTGTAATTGACATTACCCTTACCGGGTGGCACCACACTACGTATAACATTACCCGTTAGTGTAACATACTCAAATGGTTTGTCACCAGTTGGCCCCGCGGCCACGGTCGACGACATTTCGTTAGTTGTGGTGTTGGTGATGGTGTTGCTGTTGTCGTTGATTATTTGACTGTTGCTACTATTATTAAATGGACTCTTATCTACAATTGATAAATTGCTACTAGAAGGTGTGATTGCTGTTGGTTGAGGTGGTGCAACCTGACATGAATCAAATTTCAATTGATTATTGAGTGTTGCTGTAATGGCAGCAACACTGGGTAAACTATTATTTATAATGTTGTTGCTGTTGTTGTTAGTGTGTTGTTGCTGCTGGAGATAGTGATTATGTTGTTGTAGTGTTTGTTTGGAATTCGGGCTGGGTAGAGCAATGAAGGGTTTGGGTGTGCCGTTATTTATAAATGAATGTATGTTGTTGTTGTTGTTAACATTATCGGAATGTTTAAAAGTGTTAAGATTGGAATTGGTGTTGTTATTTTGATTATTATTATTGTTGCTGTTACCCTGGGTCAACAATTTATTGGAATACTCTTTTAAGAACTTATTGTATACTTTTTGTGTAGTGGGGACCACTGGCACTCCAGCAACAACTTCTTGGGCATTTGTTGCGGGCGAATGTGCTAATGATGGCACATTTGCTTTGTTGTACACATTCATATCGGTCTCATTTTGTTTTGTCAGCAACAATTTTCTATTGTTCATATTGTGCTGTTGTTTCATTGTATTTATATATAATTCGTGATTGTTATCCTCTGGCAGTGGTGGTGGCGGTGGTGGCGGTATTGTTGTTATTATACCATAATTATCACTATTACAGCCATAATTAAGGGATGAAGATGATGACGAGGCCTGTCTGGAGTGTAGGGGTGAGGTGGAGCCATACTGATCCAATGATAGACTAGAGTTGGTGGAATCACTCTGCGGCTGAAAGTGGGTCATTTGATATTGTTGCTGTTGCTGTTGTTGGTGTTGTTGCTGCTGTTGCACTATAGTGTTGTTGTGATGATAATTGTAGGGTGTTGGTGACAGCGATTGAGTAGAGGAGTGTGTGGTATTTGAACCAGTTGACATTGATGACAGACTACTTAATGTGCGTGTATGCTGACTGTCGTTATTGTTATTGTTGTTATTGTAGGTTTCATATTGTTGTAATTGTGTAGGTGATGGCGGTGGTGGCAGAGGTAAATCATTCATATTTTCTTCTTGCTTTAGTTTTTTTTGTTTTTTCAATATTTTGTTTTGTTGGAGTACGTGTGTATGTTTGGATTTTTTTTGGTTTAGCAGTTGCGGTTAATTAGTTAGCAGTGCCAGATAAGCAATTTATGGCAGAAGCATTAAAATAAAATTAAAAACGAAAAAAAAACACAAATTAAAAATAAACAAACGATAACAGAAGAGATAAAAAATTTTTGTGTGTATGCCTGATATGAAAATGTGTGTTCAACGAGTCAAAAGAATATAAATATTATAAATTTTTGAGAAGGTATAATAAATTTATTTTATATTTGGGCTCAGATATTTATTATAAAGCACATTGACCTGATAGCTCACGGTAATTATGATTGCAAATATTACTATTCTATATAAAAATTGTGTGGTTTAGTCGTGACGCTTATGAAAGGTTTATAATGGTTTAATAAAAATATATAGCATTTATAAGCCTTTGATAAACTGTTAAAAATAGAGATATTGATATAAATTAATGTACGTGTTCAACATAATATTTTCAATAGCAATTAAAAACTTCAAGATATATTTTTTTGTATGTATACTCTTAGTTCAGTTCTTACAAATATGCAAAAGAAAATTTATCGCTTGGCTATGGTTTAGAAATAGCCCTGAAATAATAAGCAATAATTTTTGTGTAACATAAAAGTAGAGATTATAACACCCTTATTCATAAAAATTATGAGAGGCTTATAAGAGTGTAATAGAGCAAATCTCATATGAAATTTTGTTTTATTACGCAGTTATTAGACTCTCATAATTATTATGAATATATTAAATAATTATTATGAATATATTAAATCATATGATTAATATTTCTTAAGCCTGCACAATAAGTCCGGAAGGGGTTTCTACTCTTTCATGCCTCTCAGCCACAGCAACAAGGCGGTATAGAGTGAAAATAATTCACAATAGGCTTGACAGGCTTCAATACATTTAGAAAAATTCATCTATTGGTGGAATCATTGCCCTCATTTCTTAAAACAAGATGTGCGATATGTAAGTATTTTGTATTGAACTATTTATTTCTATCATTAAATTTGATTAATATTAACAGGCTAATTTTTCGAAAATGTATTTTTAAATTAAAAAGAACTTGAAAAATATTCCAAGGGAAAGTTAACATCAATTTTAATTATTGAACCTAAATAGCAAAACAGAACAGCTGTTTTCGAATGCCGCTACACTCTAGTCATCTGTAGTCGTGTATATTTTTTTTGTTACTACTTAAACGAAGGCTTAATTGAATGTGATAAGTTTTTATTTTTATTTTAATTTATATTGAGCTTGAGGCTTATTTTTATAAAATAATAACTGTAAAATTTATTTCAACAATAACAAAATTTGTAAATTATATAAAGTTAAATATTTTTGTTGTTATTTGTTTTTATATAAAAATTAAAATGAATGAAAAATTTTTTCATATATATTTTGAAATGTTTTTAATATATATTAAAAAATTTTTCGTTTTTATATAAAAACAAAAAACAACAAAAATATTTAACTTTATATAATTTACAAATTTTGTTATTGTTGAAATATTATAAATAATTGAGGAGGTCCACGCCAAAACGCCACAATTCCACTTTTCAAGTTTTTAGCTTTTTTGACTGAATCCAATTCTACATGTTAAAATCTATCTAACAATTGTTATAAAACATACGAAATATCAATAATTTCTTTATAATTCAATTCCAAAAATAGCGGTTCAGACCAAAATGCAACATTTCCGTATATGAATATACAAAAATTTACTTAAGAGTTTTTAGTGACTCGTTGTACTTAATTTAGAAAAGAAAAAATATGTTGTTAAACTATTGGAAAAACATTATGGCCAACAGTGGTCAAACGTTTCGGAATTGGAATACTATAAAAACATATTAAAAAACCATCAAGGAAATAGTGCTAATGAATCAGATATTATAACCTTATGTGATTGTTTGGAGAAGAACACTGGAATGAGGGTGTAAAACAACGCGAATTTTTTGTAATACTACAAAAACATATAAATGTAATATATATTAAATAATTAACATATAAATGTAATAAATATTAGTAATATTACAAAAGAGTTTATCATTTTCCTATAAAACGTAACTAATTAAAATCAAAAAACATAAAGTTACAGTTTTGTTCAAAGCAAAAAGCCATAATTCCAAACCTTGCTCATATCAAAACGCAACATTTCCATTTTGATTCATAACAAAATGAAATAAATACTATGTGACGGACCAAAACGCAACATTTCCCAATTTGTTATCTAATTATCTTAAAAACTAATCAATAGATAAATTTATTTATAGTTGAATTGTGTTGTTCCTACAAAACTATTATGCCAAAACAACTGTTTTCAAGAATATATTATATCATACTGCCTTTAATTGATTTTATTCGTTTATCAAAAATTTTGTTATAGTGGAATTGTTGCGTTTTGGCGTGGACGTCCTCAATTTTAAATTGTTATCCTGAAGAAGATATCCAGAGGATATCGAAATATTGATATATATATATAAAATAAATAATTTTTATAGTTATTATTTTATAAAATTAACCCTCAAGCTCAATATTAATTAAAATAAAATTAAAAAATCAAAGGCTGAAAAAATAGAAAAATATATGTTTTTATTTGTACAAATTTTATTAGGATATTGCAAAGGATAACTGCAGAGAACTAGAGATGTAAAACTATTGATAGTGTTACTAGCGAATTATTTAGATAATTTTAAAAACTATATCAATATATCGATTTCAAAATATCAACATTAGAAAAATTATGGATATATCGACTACACTATCGTAATATTGTTGTTATCGACTAAAATAAAAAAAATTAATAATAAAATAATAAAAATATATATCTCCACTGAGATTGCGCGATAAAACATTTTTCAACAAAATAAAACATAGGGCAAATCAGGCCATTCGATATCGATTGAAATTGGTGTGTAAATTGCATTTTAACTTCAAACGATATCGAATGCCGCAATTAACCCTCAAGCCTTGATGAATATTTTTTAAGTAAATTTAACAATTTTGTAAGTCAATTTCTTAGGCAGCGCTGTTTACCTCTTACTATCGATAGTGATTAAAAAATAACGATTACACTGCTCAGCAGCAAAATCCTGCTTTAAATAAAAGTATGTGGACTATATGGATTTTGATGCGCTACAGAATCAAAAATGTTTAACCGATTTGTATGGTTTATAGCTTATTTTGTTTTTAAGATATGTAGCTCTCAGAAAAATTTACAAAATTTTGAATATTCGCTTTATCTTTTTCTTAATTAAATTTTTATAGTGAAAAAAAAAATACGAATTTTGCACGAAAAAATTTTTTTTTCTATATTAATTTCTGAATAATTCCAAAACCATAAGAGATAGAAAAAAATTATATTCGACTAAAATATATACAATTTTATTTACTTTTGAAAATTCGAGTTATGTGAAATATGTCCCCGTACCTGACTAATTTAGGGGAAAAAATTTGCCACGCCTATAAAAACAAATCCCGACCTGGGGCCAAATTACCGCATTCGATATCGATCGAAATTTCCATACAATTTAAAAACAAATTTCGTTCGATATCGAGTGCCGTAATTTGCTTCCTGATAGAAAAAAACCGAAAATGTATTTGAGTTTAACGCATCAAAGTCTCCATATAGCCCACATAATTTTATTTAAAGGAGAGACAAAAAATTATTTTTGGCTGAGCAGTGTTATTATTAAATATTAATCGATAGCTAAATAAAACCATCGATGATCACAAAATAGAAAAACTTCGATAGTTTAGAATAGAAATATTATCGATAGTGACATCGACAGTCTTCCACCTCTACATCAAAGCAATTGTAGGGAAGGAAGATAGTTAAAATTGATGTTGACTTTCCCTTGTGTCTTTCTGAATTTAAAAGCACATTTTGGAACAATTGTCTTTAGGATATCACTTTAAGCTTAATTGATGCCGTTACAGCCCCATGATCAATGTTTTTGGTTTAATTTCTAATCATATAGATAAGGTCGATCCAAGAGGGGGATGCAATATACACATAATAGGATAATTTCGAGCCCTACCGCAACCACGTACTTGTTGAAATGAAACCTTTGGGGATAAATTGCTCATTAGCTTTGATTACATGTGGGACCAGGTGAAGTCACAAATTTATACCACTAAAACCACAACAACTGATGCCCTAGAAGTCAATATAGTGTTATTCATGAGAAACTGCTAGCTGCGCTTGAAACTGTGTCTTATAATTGGACGGCAGAAAGTATTTTATCGAAATCAGCCTTACGGCACATACTTCTGAATCATTTTAAAAATTTATATGATATGGAGATTATTCGAATAAATTTTATTCTTGAAGTAAAATAAAATTTTTTTGTAAAGTAATTGCATTTTTTTCAAACATGTAACACATTTTTGTTTTCTTTGTTTCTACAAATTCCAGTTAAAATATTTAAGTTTTAAACCAAAAATGTATTTTTTTAAGGGATGGTAGACAAATTCCTAATAAATTCTCTGTTTTCAAAAGACACAATAGCGTAATTTGTTATTTTGAAAAGTGCAAAATATATTGCACTTTTTCGAAGAGAAGAAAAAAAAACATATATAAAGCTATTATATGATACTTTTCTTTTGTGTGTTTAATTTATTGCAAATTTATAGTCGATTTCTAAAAATTAAAAATAAAAGGAATATTTTTACTAAATATTTCCTTGAACTGGAAAATAAATTTTGTTGATGCAAATCTTGTCGATATCGTGGTTACAGAGCTAAGGTCTTCATATGAGCTGAGTGATAAATACTTTAATTAATCAAATTAATTTATAAGAAAATATATTTGATTTACAATAAATTTCCGCCCAAAAATTTATTTTATAGGCTTTTTATATATATTTTTTTAAATTAATAGATTGCAATAAAGAAATTAAAAAAATTTTGAAACAATAGCGAAAAATTGCAATTATGCTGTTGCTGCATCAAATGCCACTCAACCTTAATTTATATATTTAGAAACACTCAAAACTTTTTTCGCAGCTAAATTAAATGTGTAGTAATAGGTCAAGGTCATTTTGAAATTTTTAATTTTATATTAAAAACAATATAATAATTATTTCCGCACTTTTCTTTTTCGAAGTTTGACACACAAGAAAGAGTATTCCAATAAAGGCTTAAAGGCATGAGAGATTAAAATTATTAGTTTAAAGACGTTAGATGGATTATGTAATATTTGAAATGCCATAAGGCTTTATACTTTATCTCGTATAGCACTTGGATTTAAAATTCGTTTAGCAACACCACCCTAGCGTTTTTTTTTCGATTTCAATATTCGAGTTTTTTTTTTGCTTTGGAAGATATCGAAAAAAATGAAAAGGAAATTATAAAAATTAATAAAAACGTTTCTTTGTCTGAACGAACACCGCACCGAACTGTTAACGTTGACTATAAAGAAACTAAGAAATCATACTGATTTAACAAAATAATAAAGTGGCAACATTAAGTTCGGCAAACTCACTCGGTCACTCAAACATGTTGTAAAAAATATTTTTGTTGTTTATATGTATGTGTGCAGGTAAATGCAAATGCACAATTTACTTACACAACGAGCAGAGATAAGCAGTAAAGTGAGTAAGTGGGTAAGTGATCGATCCAACCAGATCAATGAGTAACCCTATGGGGATTAACAAGAAAAAAAGTGTGACAAACGTTTTCAAACCTTGCAGCAGCTTATAGCTAAAGCAGCGAACATGTTTCAATGAATTCCAAAAATTATTATGAAAAAAGCAAGTAAAATTGAGTGTGAGTCATTTCCAAATTCCTAGTAGACAGACCAGACCAGTGCCAGCAGTGGTTTGTGACAATTCCCCTGTTTCATTTTATAGGGCATTTTAAGGTTTTATAAATTGATTAGCAGCTGTTTGTTGCAAGTATTTTATTTTTATTTTTTTGTTACGTTCGAAAATAATTGGCTAGAAAAACAAAATCGATTTATTTTATAAATAAACCATTTAATCAAATACTCATGGCATGTAGCTGGGAGCTTTTGGTTGATGCACACACCTTAAGTTTTCATTTACTTGTATGCGTTATTTTCAGAAGAGCAAAAAAAAAAATAAAACTATTGATAAAAAAGCCACAGTGCAAATTGCAGCTAAATTTAGAATTGCATGCTTTGTCAATGAGTAAAAGTAAAATGAAAATAATAAAGATTTAAACAAAAACAAAAATTGGGAAAATTGTCCTAATTATAGACGACAATTTGTGTATACTATAGATGGATCAATTCGAATTATCCAAGCAACAGCATATTAAAGAGATGAAAATTGTTTTTGTATTTTATTGGTATGCGATTACTCTACATCAATTGTATGTCAATAGATTTTAACAAATTTGTGCCATAAAGCATGTCAGAGTTCCGCAAAGATTGTGGAGTCAGAGGCAAAATTCCCTCAGCAAATAGAATTTTGGTGCGGCAAATTTTCCTTTTCGCGGTAAAGCATTAAGCCAACAATTTCAAGCTTTATTTTATTATAATTCTACTGGTTTTTAAACTTCAGATAACTATTTAATGAATCTCCTTTCAAGACACAGGGGACAAAAGAATAAGACAGTTCATAATTAATAATTCAATGGCAATTTTTATCACTGTTTCTAGAGACGTTTAGTATCCCGCATCTTACTTATTTTCTTATATTTATTAAGCTCAAGATATTTTTATAAAATTATTAAAAATTTAATATTTCGTTACCAGTTTATTAAAACCGTTAGGAATAAGCAAAAAAACATTTAATAAAAATTAAATTTTCTATATGGAAAAATGGATATGTGGAAAAAAGGTTGACCTTAAAGGTCATCCCTGCAACTTCGGGCTAATTTTAACCGCCCAAAAATATGCTATATTAATTTTAAAACTGCTATAACTTTCGAATGGGTCAGCCGATTCCCACGTGGCAAGTTCTTCAATGGCTACAACAGAATCGAGAACATTAATTGATCTCATATTTAATTTCGGAGTGTTTTGAAAAATTCACTTTTTTTTAATTTTCGTTCACGATATCTCATGAATGCGTAAACCGTTTTTGACCCGGTTGGTAGCACTCGACGTTGTTTTTCATTGCCAAGAGCAGATTCGTTTTCGTAATCGATCGTAAAGTCTTTTACAAAAAAACAAAACTTTTGTAAAACAAATTGTTTTCAGTTTTTTTTTATATTTCCAAAAAAGTACCAGTCCGAACCGGTTCCCGTTTACTGAAAATTGGCTAAATTACGTTCATACTTAAACAAATACACACACACATACATACTTATGCACATACACACCACACATACATATACACACATATATATTCACACAAACATACACTCATACTTATACACATCACACACACATACAGACCCACACACATATACACACACACATACAGATCCGATGACGCAGTAATGGTATTGGCAAGAGCAATACCTATAGATATACTGGCGGATGAAATGAGGCGAATCTACTTCCGTCGTCTTGAGAATCCAGGGCAAATTGCTACAATAAGGAGAGCGGAAATTAGTGTTTCTATCTGCAGATGGCAGTCTAGATGGGAATGCTGTTCAAAATGCAGATGGAATTATTATCTTCTGCCCATCATAATCCCAGCCCTTCGCGAAGTAATACCTAGCGGCAGTCCCGCGGAGGGAGAATGGTCGAAGGAAACAGGGGGTGGGTTTAGTACGTAGGCACCAGTCATGGTAAATCGTGCATGCTTATGATGGAACATAAGTATATTTTGAAGATTACCACCTCCGGTTCTATACAAAAAAAAAAAAAAAAATATACACACATATGCAGATATTGTAAGGAGCTCGCAGGAATAGTCAGAAAACCCTACCCTTAACTTAAAACGTCCAGATCTGGTAAAAACTCGATTTTTTTTTTAACAGGTTCAAACCAGTAACTTCCCACTTTTTTCAAAATTTTAGATTTTCTTAGCTGGAAATTACAAAACATACATCAAAAACTTTGGTTCGTATAAAGAATTTAGATATCGCTCGAATATTGAACATAAGAATTGAACAGAAGAACAATTTTTCTTGCACCATATGCTGTCGTAAAATTACTAACAATCCTATTGTAGCGCAACATTGACAAGGTTGATCGATCAATTAGATTACACCTACAATTTTGGCAGTCGTTTACAAGATTATAGAGGAAAATTGTCAGGAAATGAGGCTTCTAAAAAGATCATTTATTTTATGTGTAAAAATATTCAAAGAAATTGCGGTACTGCAAATACAATGTATTAAATAATTTGAGTGTTCACATACTATATATACGAGTATACATACATACATACATATATATTACGAACTAAAAGTTGCTAATTTTTTCATTATTTATTGTCCCCTAATAAGTGACAAGTACTAAAGGTCTAAATTCAAAATTTTATTTTCAGTTTTAGAACAGGTTAACTGATAAATTTTCATACAACATATTGTATTAAACAAAACAATTTTTTTTTTAAATTAGGTTGTAAATAAATTGTACTAGTTTAGAATTTTTAATGATGTCCAAATATTTCAAATATATTTATATTTATATAATTATATAGAAATTTTGCTTTTTTTAATATTTTAGTCGTCCCAAATTTACCAAAAAATTTATAAAGTGATTATTCGGGAGTTTTAGCTCATTCTCTAGGCACATTTCACTGGGGAATGCAACTCTGCAGGCAACCATTAAACCCAAAATTGCTTCAAGTAACTAAAGATGAATTCATTGAATTTTAGTATTTGTTTTCAGGGCATTAATTTTTGTTTGTTTTGCAAATTATTGTTATCGTTAAAGTTGTTATTTAATAAACAAATACAAAAAAAAAACAGTGACCGAGCAATAAATATTGAATAACGACGCAGTTATTGATAATGAGAACCGTTTCATAAAAATTTAAATATCATATTTAATTTGCTTTCGCTATTGTTCGCATATGAACACAAGTGAGTCATAAGTAAATTATTCAAATACAAGAAATGTGGAACATCTTGTTTGCATTTTATAGAAAACAACAGCTGTAGTAATAAGAGAATAAAACACTGTGTTTGCAATATGGAAAATTGTAACATCATGAAATTTTAAAGCGGCTAAATGTGCCTCATAAAAAGATGATCTGCCTTTAAATGAAGTATAATAATGGGCCGTTAAATTAATTGCCAACATGCTGTGCGGTTCACTTAAATTTAGATCAGATTAGGCAAATATTTATCGTATTAGGAATTGAAAATATATTACATACATCTCAACTTCATGTAATGAAAAAAAAAATATTATAGACTCGATTTTTATACTCTCCAGAAAAAATTGGTTAAATTCACTTTGTCATTCTGTGTGTAATGCAGCGATATATCCCTCAAAGACCCCATAAAGTATATATATTCTTGATCAGTGATGAAATATAAGACGATCTGAGTATGTCCTTCCGTCCGTCTGTGGAATCAAGATTCAGTCCGAACGAAAACAGCCAGACTCTTAAAATTTGCTATAAATATATCTAGAAGGATAGCACAGGTCAAGTTTAGAAATGGGCGAAATCGGGCAAGAGGGAAAAAAGTTCCCAGAAGAAGAACTAAACCAACTTCTAAAAACAGAATAAAGATTTTTTTTGTAATTTTATTAAGCAAATAAAATATATTTATGCTAAAGCAGGTCCAACGCGTTAAACTTGGAGCCAAAAAATCAAAAAAATTAATTTCTGCACCCCGCCCCCTTGTAAAAATAGTGTAAAAATTTAACAAATTTTAAAATAACATTTTTAAGCTTTAATGACGAAGCTGACACGAAACCTGGTACTACTCTACCTACCCCCTCCTCCCCCTTCACCCCCTAAATGACCCTAGCAAAAAAAAATTTTTTTAATTTACAATTATCCCATTCATTTATTTTTAGAGTTTTATGACTGCCGACTTCTGCCCTACCCCCTCCTCCCCCTTTGCCCCTTAAATGACCCTATCAAAAAGAAAATGTTTAAATAAATTTTACATTTAATTTAATTTAATTATTCCGAACATTTATTTTTGGAGTTTTATGGCAAAGGTGAAATGTCTCACCCACGGCCCTTGCCAGGGAGACCCCGAAAATATACAGTTTTAATGCCAAAGAGAATTGGACCCCATGCAATATATGTACATATTCTTGTTCAGTGATGAAAACTAAGACGATCTAGCAGTGCCCATACGTTCGTCTGTGGAAAACTTGATATAGTCTATTTTTGGACCCTGGCCCATTTAGTGGGAGTTGATGAACGCTATTACATGCAAAAATAGTGTAAATATTGAAAAATTTGTATTCTTTAAGTCTATAATAAGCTGAGATGTTCTCTGATCTTGCAGAGGTGAAACGTCTTTCCCACGGCCCTTCCCGGAATGACTCTGTCAAAAGACGGATTTAAGATTGGTTACAGAGATGTCTTAAAGGAACTCTGTCCTACTGAGTTAAACATTTTAAATTTGCTTATTAAATATTTGGAGGGTATATAAGATTCGACCCGGTCGAATATAACGTTTTTACTTGTTTTTTTTTTGTCAGGGTTGTACACTTGCTTGTTATGCTGTTTTCTTAACGTTCTAATCTGTTTATGTTTGGTAGGATCATTAGAGGGAGCATGTATTTGAAAACAATTTTTTGTCGTGGAATAAGAAAGTTTCAAAAATTTCCGACTAGTTTGTTTTGAAAAAATATTGGTTGACAGACTATTTGTTATTGGAAAAATCACGGAGTCATTATGAAGCTGCCTCGCTTGTGTGCTTCAAAAGAAAATAAATGTTCCCTTACATTTAACCATTTTACAGTTAATGGTTACATTTTTGGCCGTTAGATCAATCAAATACTTTTAAGTGCATTATCCCAATTGCTTTTTTGTTTTTAATTTTTGAATCAAATTTGCAAAAGAGAATTATGTTAAAAGCACAATATTGAATAGCACAGATGAAGGATTAGAGTTTGATGCCTAAAAGCTGCAGGAGGCAAAAATCGAAAATTACTAAGCTCACAGTCATTAACCCATATCGTCCCAGAGATTTTTTTTCAAATAAGTTTATAAAACTTCGTAGCTAAATGGTAAATTGGTTCCAGGAAATACGAATCAGATGTCCGATTTTTTTTAAATTTTCATTAATATTTTTTTTAAAAATTTTCATAAAATTTTTTTTTTAAAAATTTTCATTAAAAATTTTGATTAAACATTTTTTTAAAAATTTTCTTTTAAAACTTTTTTTAAAAATGTTCATCCAAAATTTGTTAAAAATTTTTATTAAAATTTTTTTTTAAATTTTCATTAAAATTTTTTTTTAAATTTTCATTAGAAATATGTTCTTAGTCTTTCCTAAGCCGAGAAAAAATATGTAAATGCTTGAAAATTTCTGTTCGAAAAATCGAACACTGGGACGAAATGGGTTAAAAAGAAATAAGTACTGCTACGGCTTTCAGGCTACTACAAGGGACATGAATACCGCCACAATCAGGGAACAACATTTGGATGAAACTTAATAAAACAAAATTCCTTACCACTTAATGGCATAATACATACTTATACATGGTTTTATATATATTGAGTTATACAGTAAAGAAAGAAAATGATGTACAGAAAAAGGAATTAAATAAAAAGTTTAGAAAATAGAGACTTAAAATAGAGACTTAATCTGAACACACATTGTATAATATTTACATACATATAAAAAATTAATAAAAAAATTACTTAGCAAAAATCAAACAAAGCCAAAAGAAAACATACAAAATATAATAAAAATCTTCAAAATACAGAAGTGAGTTAATTTATTATTCAAAATTTATATTCTTACTCATCAGCAGTCAGCAACGCCACATATCAAAGCACTGACACACACAACATATTTTTTTATATTTATTTTTAATTTAAATTTATTTACTTTTTTCCCCTTTTTTTGTTTAAATAAATTACATATTTAAAAAACACACTTGTAAAAAACTCATACGTTATGAAATGAAAAAAAAAAGCCAAAATGAAAATATATTTTTGCATTATTTGCAAGCAACGCCAAAAACACCACAGCCTTTCAGGTTTCAAAAAAAGAAAAGCAAACATTTACACTTTTTTACATTTTGCAGCTGATATGTATTCACTATTTGTGTACTTATGGGAGTGTGTGTATGCTTGTAGCGGTACAGAAGTGGTCACAACTAAAGCGCTCTGGTTCTCATGTAACACAGAAATGTGGCATAACTCGAGATATAAAATTTACACAAGTTCCCGGTAGGAAATATTTAAAATCATTTTGGGGGTATTATTTTTTATCTACTTCCAAAATATCAATTCGAGTGTATTTCCCACTTGTCGAGAAATGATTATAATCATTTGATAATTAATTAAGAAGTTATTTTACTTATAAACTTATTTGTTATTTTTTCAAGTTTTATATTTTTATTTATAAAAAATATTTTTATTTAAATCAAAATTAATGAAGGAAATATACACATAAAATAAATTGATAAGTATATATATTATTAATGATTATTTTAAACAGCTTTTCCTAAACCCTTTCCTAACCCAATCATATTGCGGACGGCATTATCAGACAGGGGACTGAATTGAACAACTCACTATCGCATTGCAACTTTTTGATTCGACTACGTCAAGTGGTGACTGCTCTAACAGGACACTATGTCTTCAGGACACATGAAAAGAGGATGGATCTGATATATAATGGTTATTGTATGAAGAGGACGAAACAGCGCTCCATCTTTTGTGCCCTGGCTAACATATGGGTGGCGGCACTGGGCTTTAACTTTCTGCTGGCAAACATAGAGCCTTTTAAGAAAGCATTCTTCCTCAGAGGTACAGGATGGTTTGATTTAGTACAGGATAATCCAGAGGATATCCTCTGCTCCAGGGTATCACAAAGAGGGACCGAATAAACGGACCCAAGTGGATTGTCTCGTAGTGTCAATGGCCCTTAAATCTAAACTAACCTAAGCAGATTTAGCCCATAATGACCAGCCATGACAATTTAGGACTTTAGTTTGCCAAAGACTAAAAGCGTTCTTGCATTATCTGAAACCCTCGTACGATATTTCCCCTGACTTTTAGTGTATCTGTTTTTATCAGAATAAAAAGCAGAAGAAATTTTACTTTCACATTGAAATATTATATTTGCAATTCTGGTTTCTGGTACTGGTATCTTTTTTATAACAGGACAGAGGAATAAAATAAAAAAAAATCATCATATCAATAACTAAACTTAGCTTAGCTTCAAGTATGATTTTCACTACACGAAATTATAAAAATGTAGCTGTTAAGTATGGATGCCACAGACCTTCCCCCTCATTTTTTTCTTGAACCAACACTCAGGGAATGACCCCTACATATGCGATGCATTGTGCCAGAACTAGGAAAGTTGTTTATGGGAAGGAGTATAGAGGGAGTAGTGTTTGTGGACGTTCCTCAAGTTAAAATTGGCAGTAAACATCTCTGCTGGAAGTTTGTTCCACATACGATGTATTCGGCCAAAGAACGAATTCTCTCTGTAATGCGTGGTGCGGTTCACTGGCAACTCAACCACAAAAGAATGCGCCCTATGTGAGAAGCGGTTAGCTCGCAAAAATAAACACACAAGCACAAGCGCCCTTATTTCACCAGTACACATTCCGTTGCAGTATCGGTAGAACAGTGAAACACACCTCACGTTGCGTTGATGCTCCAGTGAGAAAATAGAGTTGGCTACTCTACTGTCACCGATGAGCTTCTTCACTCTCTTTTGTACGTGGTCGAGCAACTTCAAAATATACTTACATGAGAGTTTTTTTGGTCGGATGTAGGTGACATATACAGTGAGGAGATCAGTTGGGGTGAAGTATGTCTTTCACTGTAATAATAAATAAAAAGCCGAGGCACTTGAATGCTTCTTTTGAAGTATGAAAGATGTGATCAGTCCATCGAATGTCGCACTGTATTTTCATACCAAGAACAAATATATCTTTGATTTACGTCAGTTCCTGCCTATCGGCCTAACCTGACGATGTTCTTAACATCGGGTGAAAATTAAGTGTTACCAGCACCCCTCTTAGCACCCAAGAGACCACACAAGGCGACCTCGGGTAGCCCAGGTGGCAATTTCTAGAACATGATTTGGTAAGACCCATGATCTAACACCTTGCCAAAGTGCCGATCGTATCTAGATGATATTTTATTTGTTGATTCACAACAACATATACGTTTTGCTACAATCAGCCGGACCGAGGTCCAACCGCAAGGATTGAAAATCAATCCTTATCTGACAAACCTTCCACTTAATTGGTGACCACAACCACCACGTGTACTCCCGAGGGAGACCTCTCCAATATCCAGCCGCAGTAAACTGCGAGGCTTGTACTGGATCCCGTGGTACCAGTTCCAACTACTGGTAAAGCCTCGAAAGTCAAACCAGTGGAGGTTCTATAAACTTTCTATCGACTTCGGTTTCTTTTTTACCCAAACCTAAGTGTCGCCGCACCTATTATTTCTTACTCAGGCACGTAGGCGAACCTACTACTTTTATATTCTTATGTGCACATCCGTTACACTGTAACAGATCATACCAAGAACATTAAGAGCTTCTGATTCCCACATACCCATACCATGCATCCATAAACATGGATCGCGCAGGACCTTCTACCAGCCGCCTACGCGTAAGCACGCCGCACTGCTTCTTATAGGGTTAAAGTTAATCCTGTTCGCGAGGCCCCTTTCGGAGATTGCCACGAGATCGCTTGTGAGCGACTCATTCATTCTTTGTCTTCTGGCGTCAATCTCCTCCAGGCTTGGCCGGCTGGTGAACGACAAAGAATGGTTAATGCGAATGGTATCATGGGCGAAAGAGTAGATAGGGTTTGAAGTTTAACATAGAAGGTTATTTATAAAGATGAGGCTACTCTCTAACAGAGCCTTGCGGCACCCCTGAATTCATCTTGAACTTGTTTGATGGGACCCCATCTACAACAACTCGTATAGTGCGGTCTCTGAGGATTTCGCCGAGAGAAATCATCACCGACACCAAAAGCAGTCAGTTTTGACAGAAGTGCATCCTGCCATACTCTATGAAATGCTTTTGAGATATTTAAAGCCACCATTTCGCCCAAATGGCATGGAGTTAGGCAGCCCTAACAACCTAAAAACAAAAGTTCTTTAAACTATCCAACCATAAAAAAAGATTATTTATTTTGTATTTAATCTATACACAAAACCACAACTTGTTGCATATGTTGCGACAGTTTTGTTTGCCATTGTAGGTTTTATAAGTGTGTAAAAAAATGTTTTCTGTTGTAGTTTTGTTTGATTTTCTGCTATTTGCTTTGAAATTCTCTCTCTCTCTCTCTCTGCCCTGAGTTTTTGTATTTGTATTATGTTGCAATTCACTTTTTTGTTCTGTTCCTTATTTGCAAACATTTTATGGTGTATCTGTTGGAGTGCCTTTTTTCCGGACTGTGGCCGATTCTATGCTACATTGTAACAGCAGTGCAAATGATTCTGCTGATTTAGCAACATTCTCTAAAAGCTTACACACTCATATTAATATAAAGATGCACACATGATTCGGATATATTTAACTGCTGCTTGAAGTCATATGTGTGTTGCTGTTGCAGCACTTGTTTTAGTTCGCACAAATGTACGAGGGACTGGTCGTAAAGAAATTACATTAACAACAAAGCTGATATTTTTTTCCTTTTACTATTTTCAGTTTAAAATGTAAAGGTTTTCCAATAATCTATTGTAGATATAGCTTTAATATGAAATTGTCATATTAGAGAGAAAAAAGAAATGTTCTACCGATTCAGGTAGTAGAAATCAAAAAAAGTTATGGGTTAGCTTAAGAGGACTGGCGGGGATCAATCGAATTTAAGCGGAGCGCATTTGAACCATTTGAATGCCTAGGGAACAACACCCTACACAATCATAGGGATTTACTTTATTTAAGTTCCGGAGAACCACCTCGAATTTAAAAAAAAAACCAAGAAAATAGCCAGGGGTGCATCTTTTATCTGTCCGGCTAACCCAGAAAGAGATAAGCCAGTACTTTAGAAGGCTTGAAAAGAAAATATGCTGGACTGCCTCTTCTTTTTCACAAAAGCAGCTCCTGCAACAGAGAAGCGCTCCTTATTGCAAAGCTTCAATTCCCAGAAGAATACATTTTAGGAACTGTGTTAAATACTACATAAATAGAAGAAGAATATAAACCATCCGTTCAATAACATCTAAGTGGCAAATTAACCTTGGAAGTTGTCTAGGCGTTCAAGGAAAAGAAGGAGTTAGAACAATGTAATAGGAAGACATCAGCGACACGGGCTGATGTTCACTATCTGTTCAACGATACCGCAAGTTATACAAGGCGGTCCAAAAGAAATCACTCTATTGGAAGATGCTCTTATTTTTGCAAATGGCGGCCAATGGGAAATCTGTTTTGACATTTGTAAACTAGACAGATGTAGAATACAAGTGAACAAGCCATGGAGCCATACACTCCCCATCTTCAATCTCGAGGACGAAGTGGACGATTTTTCGACCAGAATCATAATGAGCGATAAGGCTCATTTCCACCTCAGCGGGTACGTGAACAAGCAAAATTATCGCTTCTGGGGCACCGAAAATCCACGAGCGATGCACGAAGAGCCATTATACCCGCTCAAAGTGACTGCGTTGGTGCGCTGTTCACACTGGAGGAGTCATCGGATGACTTCTTTTGGCCCACCTTGTAATTTGATCGTAAGAACCACTAAATACTAATGAAAAATATTTTTGTTCAGATACGTGTTTATTAACAGTTTCATTCAAAACTAGTAGACAGTATCAGGAATCTAATATTATTGGGAACTATTTAACTCAATACATACTTTTTTGAATTAAAAAGCTTTTTATTAGTGTTTAGTGGTTACGTTTTTTTGGTCAAATATTTGATAAGTGTGAACGAACCTTAACTTTTAAAGCAACAACTATTTTTGAAATCAATTTTTGTTTTAAATACTCCCTCTGATTATCTAAGGCCTTAGCATTAGTTTTTAATTTTGTGTTTCTTTAATCTTGTACAAAAAACAAGTTCGGCGTAAACGCCAACACCCTAATTGAGTTTTAATTAAGTAATTGCTCAATTAAAACTTAATTTTTATAAAATCTAGTAAAATTACAAATGCAGCACTGATAAAAATTGTGTTTAGTGAGCAAAACAAAACTCACTGAACAAAGTTAGTCGAGACTTAGCACCTAAAATGTGAAAAAAGTAAAAAAAAAAAACATAAAATATGTCGAGCCATATTGAAGTTAAATTTTTGATATTAAATTTATTATTAATTAGAACATTAAAAGAAAAAAAGAAGCTCATAGATTTGAACTTGAGGTGCTCATGAATATCGACATCGTTGAACAGTCAGCTAATGTTTCATAAAGAGTTTTTAATTTAACAACCTCTTCATAGGAAATTGCAGGTTGTAAAAATTAATAACAGCTGTTGGCTGAAGTAGTAGAACACGAGACTATGGAGCAGAGAATACTGAGTTTAATCCCGCGCTGAGTCATGAGATATTGTGCTGAATTTTTCTGATCAGCATTAGTGCATGGTTTCAATGACTGATACAATCTATGTACTAAAAGCAGACTAACAGCAGCCTCCTTCGTCGATCCTGTAGCAAAATATTAGTCGGCCAAGTAAAAAAAGGTTGAAATAGCAACAAAAAATCTCTATCTTCTCATCTTTCTTCATTTCTTCCTTCAATACCATCCCCTCCTTTCTAGTTCCGGCGCAATGCACTGCATATGTCGGGGTCATCCCCCGAGTGCTGGTCCCAAGATAACAAAAAATATATATACAGCGTGCCCACTGTTTGCTGTAGTTTCATTTAAACCAATTTGTAATGACTTTTAATATATTAAAAAATTTACAACTCCAAGTTTGAGCCAAAATGCTACTATTTCATTTCAATGCAATAAAAAAAGCTAATTATTTGTTGTTGTTGACTATTTGGTTGACCCTCATGCACGCACTTATCAAAAGCTTCAAGTGTTATTTTTGTGTGGCTACACAAGTACCTTTCTCGCATTCAGCATGTTTTCATGGTGGACTTCGGACAGCGTTTCAATGACTTAGTCTATTGCAATGAGTGTAAAATTCTTGGGAACAAAAAACATTTTGTGTTCATTATGAATCATGTTTACAATTGTGTCGTGCTTGTGATATGAACATTTGGCCGTTGGGTTTGATCGGTTCTTTAGCTCAATTCAAGGTAGAAATTAAGTATTTAAACCACTTTCCAATAATTTCATGCATTTTACATTTTAAATTTAAAAAAAAAAACTTCGCCTTAGCTGTGTGAACAAATTTTAATGCTACAACTGTGTCCTTTTTTTTTTTTGTTATAAGGACGCTGTTACATGGCTGTTAAAGTTAATATTCAAGTATTTTTTTTTTGTGTTGCGTGTTTGTATATTTTGAAATGAATTTATAATTTTTTATTGCTGATTTCTGGCATGAGTAAAAATATGACTTTGAAGAGTTTGTGTTAGTGGGACTTTTCCTGTTTTGCTTTGTTAATGTTTCTATTTTTTTTCGTTTATTTTTACAACATAAAACATTGAAACATTTATTTGCATAAAAGAAGAGTTTTTATGTTTTAATATGATTTATGTTATGACTTACCGGTGCTGGGACCGAGCCACCATTTGAGAAACCGTTATTGTAGCCATGGGCATTCAAGGCTGAGGATATAGTTGAAGCACTCAACTTGGTGTTGCTGTAAGCACATGGAAAATGAACAGATTAAAACATTAAATTTCTTAAAGCAGATATTATGAAGTATGTTTTTATTAACTAAATGTTATAGAGGGTGTTTTTTAACCCCATAGATGTTAAATTGTATAAATAAAATTTAGAGCAAAAAGTTTTATTATTAGAAAGTTGTTTTTTGCACTTTTACGACCTTTTTCAAGATATTGTTATTTTATAATAAAATTTAATTACACATATAGTCCCAGTTTACATTGTGCAATTTTTGTCGCTGCGATTCTTATTTTGTGTGAGAGTCCTGAAATAGGAATATATACCATTTGTATTCCTTTCTCGCTTTTACTCACTAAATATCAAAAATTGCTGCGACAAAAATTGCATAGTGTAAACCGGGACATACTCGTACTTTGTTTGTTGTGGAGTTAGTACGTTTATTTGCCTGCATTTTATGGGCGTTTACACCAGATCATCGCTAGATTTCAATCTATTTGCAAAATAACAAAACCTATTAGTTTAAGCACAAACTTTCAAAAACTAATTGAGAATTGCATAAGCTAAAGCACAGGCTTCAAACTTTGAGAAAACACAAGGGAAAAAATTTAGAAAATAGGCCATGAAAAAAAGTAATAAACAGGGAATTAAAGTGTATTGCCGTCGGTTTGATACACTTCTCGTATGCAATTTCCTTATAAAATTTAATTAGAAATTAAACCATTATTACATTGAAGTAATAATAAATGATGTTAAACAAAAATTCATATGAGTACTGCTGATAAAAGTGTAGCGGCTTTCGAAAACAGCTTTTCTGCTGTGCACTTTAAGTGCAATAAATATATTGATGATTTTTCCTTGTTCAAAAAAAATGGAACATCGTTTTTTTTATTTTAAAGCAATAGTTTATTTGGAAAAATCGTAAGTAAATTATCAGTTCTTGAAGTAACATTTATTTACAATGAGATAAACGTTTTATTATCTTATGGTTGTTTTAGGTCAGACATCATAAATATATTGTATTTCTGTTATCACAAATGTGTATTGCTACTTTGTGTCTACCCGACGCATCTTGTATTCTTGTCTGCGAGACTAAATCACCGTTTTTATCTATTATAATTGTTTACATCCTTAGTTTATTGCTTTGTGTGAAAATAGTTATTGTAATCGTTTACATCCTTAATTTCTTTCTTTCTTTGTTTAAAATTAGTTTAGCATGCTAGTATACAAGAAGACAAAATTATGTATGAATTTATATTCTAAACTGCAGATTATATTTTTATTTAATAAATGAATTTCCATTTATTTATATTAAGAGTGGAATATTAAGAATATTTCTTATAATCCTCAAACCAGCAGAACAAAATTGTAAAAAGAAAGCAGTGTTCATTAAAACATTCAATCTGTAGCATTTAAAAATTCTACACCCTTGTATCTTGGAATATTTATCATGTCTTTTTGAATTGAAAACACTTTCAGAAGAAATAGTCTATCAATCTTAATTCAATTTAATATTGGATTTATTAAACTTCTAGTGTGAACGCCAAATTAGCTGTTTAGGATTGTAGCCCTTTTAATAATTTCAAAAAAAAACTCGATTTTTTATACTATAGGTATTTTCGACTGCTTTATCCTAGAAATGAGAAAATAGTTTCTGAATGATTTTCAATAATAATAAATTTTTTTTTATTATACCCTCCAATTCTTTTTTGGAGGGTATAATAACAAAATATTTATTATTATTGAAAATCATTCAGAAACTATCTTCTCATTTCTAGGATAAAGCAGTCGAAAATACCTATAGTATAAAAAAAGAATTGGAGGGTATATTCACTTTGTCATTCCGTTTGTAACGCAGCGAAATAACCATCTCAGACCCCATAAAGTTTTTATATTCTTGATCAGTGATGAAATCTAAGACGATCTGAGCATATCCGGCAGTCCGTTTGTGGAAATCACGATTCAGTTCAAACGGCAATAGCCAAACTCTAGAAATTTGGTATAAATATATCTTGAAGGATAGTACAGGTCAAATTCGTAAATGGGCTGAATCGGGACAGAGAGAAAAATGTTCCCCTAAAAAGAACTAAACCAACCTCTAAAAAGCAGCATAATTTTTAAAGTTTTTGTTTGTAATTTTGTTAAGCAAATTATATATTTTTAAGCTTGGAGCCATAAAATCAAAAATATTAATTTATGGACCCCGCCCCCTTTAGTGGGCGTTATTATATGCAAAAATAGTGTAAAAATTTAACATATTTTTTTAATTTAATGACGAAGCTGAGACGTAACCTGGTACTCCTTTGCACTACCTTCTCCTCCCCCTTTGCTCCCTAAATGAAGGTATGAAAAACAAATGTTTGAATCAATTTTACATTTAATTATCCTAAACATTTATTTTTAGAGTTTTATGGTATTGGGTGAAATATCTCACACATAGCCCTTTCCAGAGACCCCGGCAAAATTCAGTTTTAATACTCTCCAAAAAGAGTTGGACCTCACAAAGTATATATGTATATTCTTGATCAGTAATGAAGTCTAAGACGGTCTAGCAATGCGCATGCGTTCATCTGTGGAAAACATGATATAATCTATTTTTGAATCCCGCCCCCTATAGAGGGCGTTGACGTACGATATTATATGCAAAAATTATGTCCATATTAAACAATTTGTATTCCTTAAGCCTATAAGAAGCTGAGATGTTCTCTGATCTTGCAGAGATGAAACGTTTCCCCCACGGCCCTTCTCGGAATGACTCTGTCAAAATAGGGATTTCAAATGGAGTACAGATATGTATTCAGGGAACTCTGTACCACCAAGTCAAACATTTTAAATTTACTTACTAAATATTTGGAGGGTATTTAAAATTCGACCCGGTCGAATATAACGTTTTTATTTTGTGATGTAACGCCTTTGGACTATTTTTTGTGGGGATCTATTAAGGCTCATGACTATAAGGATAAAACCGCATTGGTTGACGCACTGGAATCAAGACTCTATTATATAACGACAGAAATGTGGGAGACAGTATATCAAAATCGGACCCAGCATATGAAACATTTGATCTTCAAACATTGAATTATATAGATCATTCTATTGACTCAAACAGAGATTGCATATATTTCCCTTAACTGTATGTAAGTGTATTTTTTATCACATTTGAAAGCTCTTAAAAGACACTCTTTATTAATAAGTTTTTTTTAATATATGCGAAGTTATCTTCAGACAAAATGGACAGAATACAGAAAATAGAAAAATCAATTCCATATCACAATCTTAGCACTCCCATTTATAATTAGACTTTCGTAGGATATTTTAGTGCAATAAATTAAAGTTTTCAAAATTTTTATGATATATAAATTTAAATTATGGCATTAAACGAAAAAATATATACTTGATTTATTTCCTCCCCCACCACTCGCAGCTAAAGAGGATTTCATTTTATAAAATATATATTTTCCAAATAAAGTTATTATTTTTGAATATATTTGCACATATACGAGAAATTTATTTCTATCGACAATATCACATGAATTTATAATGTTCTGCTTCATTGGAGGGTTCATTTCTGTATTTACCAGTAACTATATTTGACAATTATGTTGAAAATGTTTGATTATTTATCATGGATGTTTACAACATTTTATACGTTTTGTAATTTTATAGAAATTGATTTTTTTTTTGTAAAAACCAAACATTCGTTGTTTAATAAATAATGAAACCTTTTGCAGCCATTAGTCTGATTACTTTATTAAAAAATAATAATAATAAAACGCATTTCAGCTTTATTATTTAATCCATAGAAGTGCTTAGAAAATATTTTAATAAAAAATTGGAAAATTGTTTAATAGGCCTCTAGTGCTGACATGATTCACATATGAGTGAACAAATTGCTTCTGCCATTATTGTTATTTTTGTTTTTTTTAAAACACCTCAGGTAACAAGTGCTAATTATTTTTGTAAAATCGTAATTTTTTTATGGCAAAAAACAAGTGGCTTATTTCATGGTGTTAAATGGTTTATGTAGATATTACATACTTATGGATTAAACATTAAAAATGTAAGTGAACTATCTATTAAAATATTATTCCACAAAAGTTTACTGTAATTGTTCTGTAGTTATCCTCTTTTTTTGTTATCGTGCCCTCCAAAAAAAGAATTGGAGGGCATATTCACTTTGTCATTTAGTTTGTAACGCAGCGAAATACCAAACAGACCGCATAACGTTTATATATTCTTGTTCAGTGATCCGAGCACGTCCGTCTGTGGAAATCACGATTCAGTCCAAACGAAAAGATCCAGACTCTTGAAATTCGGTGTAAATATATCTTGAAGGATAACACAGGTCAAGTTCGTATCTACTCTTTTGCAGGCGATAGCAGCCTTTGCCATTCATATGCTTTCAATAATAGACCGAAATCGTCAGAGATCGGGTCAATGAGGCACAATATGAATGTTGCGCCAAACGGTGACCTCAATAGGATTGTCGAATGGGGTCACAGAAACAGGGTAGATATATCTCAATGCCCGTAAGACTCAATGCTGCTTGCTAACACACCGACGCAAGCCCGATCACGCTGCTTCATCTGTAAACATGGGTGGTATAGATATTGAGGAATCAGAAGCTCTTGATTTTCTGGGCATGAAAGTGCAGTGTGATGTCAGATGGACGGAACATGTCTTTCAGGTCGCAAAAGAAGCACTCAAGTGCCTTGGCTTCTTAAAACGGTGCAAGAGATACTTCAACCCTTCTGGTCTTCTTAATATTTATACCACTTACATCCGACCGAAAATGGAATACAACTCTCATGTATGGGTCGGAGCTTCAAAGTCTATTTTGTAGTTACTCGACCTTGTACAGGAGAGAGCGAATAAAGTCATAGGGGAGGGTATGGTAGCCAACTCTATTGACTCATTTGAGCATCGACGCAATGTGGGGTGTGTTTCACTGTTTAAATCGTTACTATAACGGGTTTTGTTCCACCGAAGTCAGGGATCTCTTTCCCGAAACGCGCACTTTTCTACGCTCAACACGCTCTACAGTGCGATCACACCCATATGTGGTGGATTTATCAGTGAACCGCACTACGCATTATAGGGAAAATTCATTCTTTGCCCGTATGTGGAATAAACTCCCTGCGGTGGTCTTTCCTGCCGTATATAGCATGGAGAAATTCAAATAGAATGTCCATAGACACTACTCCCTTTATCCTCCTTCCCACAACCAATTTTCCTAGTTCCAGCACAACGTACGCATAAGTAGGGGTCATCCCCTGAGTGCCGGTACTAATAAAAATAAAAAAAAAATGGGATGCATCGGGCTAGAGGGAAAAAAGTTCCCCTAAGAAGAACTAAACCAACCCATAAAAATAACATAATTTTTTTTAAATGTTGTTAAGCAGCTGATTATCTCAATTATTATCCCAAACATTTATTTTTGGAGTTTTAAGGCAAAGGAGCAATGTCTCCGACACGGCCCTGGCCAGGGAGACCCCGAGTTTTAATGCCAAAGAGAATTGGACCCCATGCAATATATATATTCTTGTTCAGTGATGAAGTCTAAGACGACCCAGCAGTGCCCATACGTTCGTCTGTGGAAAAATTGATATGGTCTATTTTTGCACCACGCCCCCTTTAGTGGGCGCTGACGTACGATATTATATGCAAAAAAATAGTGTAAATATTGAAAAATTTTTATTCCTAAAGCCTATACGAATCTGGGATGTTCTCTGATCTTGCAGAGGTGAAACGTTTCTCCCCCACGGCCTTTCCTGGAATGACTCTGTCAAAATAGAGATTTAAAATTGGGTACAGAGATGTCTGAAAGGAACTCTGTCCCACCAGGATAAACATTTTAAATTTACTTACTAAATATTTGGAGGGTATTTAAGATTCGACCCAGTCGAATATAACATTTTTACTTGTTTTCTTATAATTTCATATTTTGATTTTATTTTTCTTTTCCTATTTTCTATTCTTCTTTTCTTTTTCTGTTTGTCTTTTATTATACTTATTGTTTATATTTATATATTTTTAGCTAAACAGATCATGTTTTTATTTGAATGTAAATTAAATATCAACAATTTTTTTAGATACATTTTGCTGTGTATACAAAAAAAATTAAAACGTATATTTTGTATGAGAAATTGATATATCGTTACCGGTTATATTCCTAAATAGAATATAATTTATTTTCTATTACATTTTATTCATACAGTTTTTGCTCATTTCTCTATAAATTGCTTTTATTTTATTAAACTATACAATTAAAAAATTGCGTATTTCCTGGAAAATATAAAACTCGTATCAGAAATTCTATGGGTACCTCATCTCAATTATACACCCTTCAAAACTTAATTAATCAAAAAATCAATTTCATTTAAAATCAATCACTCACACTTGTTTATTTACAAACAAAATGCCAACATTTTAGCAATTTTATGCACAAATGAAATATTTATATGCGAAATAAATCCTGTACGGTTAAATTAATATGCCAGTCATTAATGGTAGTTTTCGGACGTGTTTAATGCAAAAATCAAATATCAATATTGAATATGGGTTTCTTGCTTTATGCATTTTATATTGTATTTTGTCCATTGCAATTTAAAAATATGTCTATTGTATGGAAAATAAAAAAGAAAATAAAAAACAGTTTGTGATTTGTAAAATGAAAGGTAAAATAATACTTTTGGCGAACAATATATGTTTGGTTTTATTTTCCATTGTTGAATGCTTTAATTGTGTTACGGATAAAGTACGAGTATAATAAAAATAAATAAATAAATTTTCTGTCATGTACTTACGGTTTGATGGGTACGGGTACGTAGCCCTCAGTGCCACTGGGTGGATTTTGCAAAGCAGCCAATTTGGCATGGATGTCACAATACAATTTGTTGTTGAAATTATAGTAGCCTTGATTTTTCAATGAAGTGCCACAAGTGGCACACTTGAAACATTCAACGTGCAAATTCCTATCCTTGATGCGTACAAATACACCACTGCGTTAATTTAATATAGAGAGAAAAATGAATAATAAACAAATTATAAATAGTTTAAAATTGTATATAAAAGGTAGATAAGTTTTAAAATATTATAAAAAAAAACAAAGAACAACAACAATTAAAATCTTTTGCATGAATTAATTACTAAAACAAGTAAAAGGCAACAAACAAGTTTGCTTTAATTTTTAGCATTTTTCTTAAAATGAATAACATATTTCTTCCATAATGAGCAATTCAAGCTTCAGAGTGTTTCGCTACACTACAGAGTTGTATTTGTAATAAATAAAAATTGAATTTTAAATTTCATTTTCAAATGATTTAAAATAAAATTATAATACATTTTTATTTAAATAAATTTCAATTGCAACCAAAAGTTTTAATTTCATTGCAATTTTATTACTTCTTTAAGCTTTAAATAAAATTTGTATTTTATCGTATAAAATATTTAAGTAACTTTTGCCCATTCCACTTAATAAAAGTTTATTAAAATTGTTTGTTGCAAAACTATCATTTGTGCTGCATTCCATTGGCAACATATGCAGCAAATCAAACCACATTTATTTTCTTAATTTGTGGTTAATTTTAAAAATGTAATTTGCCATAAACATTTTTTTCCTTTTGTATTTTCATTTTAATATAAATGAAATGATTGAAAGCGGTCCTCACCAGCCATTTATTTACGGTTTATTAATTATAATGAGTCCTGAAAATAGCTCGATACATTGGCAGACAACATGTTCGAACAAGTTTGTGCATGTTTTTCACATATCACAAGTACATATACAAATTATAAAAATATGTATATCAACATTAAATTAAAAAAAAAATATCTACAATATGAAATTTTATCAATTATATATTAAAACCTTAATAAATAATAAATAAAATGACCGCCAACCAATAAACAAAATATGTATGTTTGTATGTATGTGTAGGAAAGACACAATATTTGTGCACAAATATATAACGAAATGAGTATATCCTATGAAAATATATGTGTATGTATGTGGACAAGTGTAAAGTACATTACACTCTTATATTTATAGAAACGTAAAATGACTCTGTGAACAGTGGGCTATAAGATAAGCCACCTTGTTTAGTGGTTTTGTTATAATTTTATTGGAAATTGTGATCTATTCCTAATCTGCTTTTTTAATACAAGTAAAATAACTGATCGTTTTTGTAAATAAAATGAAAATTTTCGTTTGGTAGCATATACTGAAACAACAATAAAAAAATTTTCAATTTGCTTTTGTTTTCAATTAAAAATCCAAAACGAAAATTTTTATTTCATTTACAAAAACAGAAAGTAAAATTATTCCTTCTTTTTTTTAAAGAATAATTTTCTCTTGGGACAAATTAAACCTTCACTCTATGAACAGCATTTGATATTAATAGCCTTCGAAATTTACCGCCCGTGACACGATGGCACTAGATATTCGCCCTTATTCTGTAACTATTTGTCAACGGCACGACAAGACAATATCAAAACTAGAACATCTGTATACCATTTGCCCTCGGTTTTTAATTACATTTAACATCTTATTATTTTCTAGTTCTTACAGAATAATCAGAGGCTGTCAGCAGTAATTACTTGTTGCCCATAACGAGAATGCAACTGCCCTATTTTTGATATTGTCTTGACGTGCCGTTGACAAATAGTTACAGAATAAGGGGGATTGTTCTTTTCAATAATTAAACTTCAAACAAAAACAACATGTTTGACTGAATTTTATATAGTACATGGTGAGCCACTTTGAGGTTAGGAAGTAATTTAGCTGTCAAATGATGAAATGTCAAGAACTGAATTGTCATCCTTTAACATTTATGCAGTAAGAAGTTAGGAAATTTTCAGGACTCAAATTCGAGCGACCATTAATTGCTTCGAACGCTTGATTTTGAACGATATCAAAACATTTTTCAACAAAATCATCTTTAATGATGAGGTCCATTTTCAATTAAGCGGTTTTGTAAACAAAAAATGATAAAAAAATTTTTTTCATATGGGGCTCTCAAAATTCATAAGCAGTCCTCGAAAGACCATTACATTCCAGGAAAGTGATCGTATGGTGCGTTTAGTGGTCAGGCGTTACCATCGGCCCGTATATTTTTTCGAAAATAAGCCAGGCAACGCCGCACAGAGGATAATTTCACCCAAAAAGCTGGCCAAAAAGGCAAAATTGAATTTATAGAAATCTTAAGAACTAAGTACGCAGCGTGATAGACAACAATATTTTACATTATATTGTAAATTTTGAAGACTTTGAGTTGCAATTTGTAGCTCTGAGAACCTGCGAAAGTCAAGAAAGTGAAGAAAATTATATGAGATTTAAATGATTTTTTCGGTTTCTAGATGTTTATATGATATTTTTTTGCGCCTAAACAATGATTTTTTTTCGCTAGAAGGTTTAATCAAAAGCTATTAAAAAAATATGTTGAATATTCATGTTGAAACTATTCGTTCAAAAGTAAAAAAAAAAATTATACACTTTTTTGCAAAAAAAAAAGAAAAGGTTTTTAAAAGTGAGGTTAGCATCTCTACGAATTATGTTTAATACCACAATAAAATTTGGAATCTCTAATTTTAGAAACAAAAAAAAGTGTGCGCAAGTTTGCGCCATTAGACCCCTTTCGCACACATCAGGTTTTACCCGTCAAGTCTTGATCTTTTTCGAGAGAGCGGTGAAGAGCGTGAAAAGGGGTACAGACTTGACGGTACTAGTCAGTTTTTATATTTTCTCGTAATATATTAAATGAATGTTCACCAATGAAGAGAAACTTGACATGACGTTTTGTGTGTGACCGTAAATGCAGGTTCAAAAGAAAATTGAAGAAAAGCTGATCAAGTAAACTTGATGTGTTTGAAAGTGGACTTATTTTTGACGGTTTTTTTAATTTTTAAATTTCTTCTATTTTTAAGCATCAGGCCACTTTTTCTTATCGTCATAAACTTTTATGTATTTTGAATTATTGATTTCAACTGTTATTCACATAATTTTTAACACGACGGCCAAACAATTCAGTTATTTCAAGAAAAATTTTGCGACGTGAACTGGCCGCCTCCTTCTTGTGATCTAGTGCCGCTAGATTATTTTTTCTGGGGCCATTTCGAAGAACGGTTTTACGTGAACAAACCACAGACAACTGAAGCTGTGGAAGATAAAATTCGGCGCAGCATTGACGAGATAATCCAAGCGGTATTGCTAAATGTGGTTTAAAATGATGTGAAAAGAACGGACGTCTGTCGTTTGCCCGCCATTTTGTTCCATTATTAATTCCCATATTTCTACTTTACATTTGCTATCAATAAAACTGAATTTGAAAAAAAAACAGGGTGTTTTTAAGCCCATTTACTTTCTAACCTCAAATTTAGCGACCGTTTGTAACAGAACGATTTTGCAATTTCGTGAAAAAGGATCAGAAGATTTAATATTAAAAATACTTGTGTGCAAAATAATAGAGGCCCAAATATATAAATTTAATTAGAGAGCGATTTTTATTATTATTATTATTATTATTATCCTTTAAATTGTTAATTTTATCAACGGGCTTAAGTTCGAATCTGCAAGACTGCAAACCATTTTTTATTATTTTATTAATAAATGAATTTGTTCAAATTCTATTTTTATTAATTTATATTAAGATAGAATTTGAATTTGAACAAATTCATTTGTTAATAAAATAATAAAAAATGGTTTGCAGTCTTGCAGATTCGAACTTAAGCCCGTTGATAAAATTAACAATTTACATAAGAAAGTTCGACTAATAAAAAATTCATACATAATTTAAAAAAAAATTATTATTATTTTTTCAACTGAACGAACACTTTTTACCAGCTGCATAATTTTGTTAGCAACTGTTAATACCAATTTTGTTTGCAACGGCCGGCCGTACATTTTATTTATACACAATAACGCTCTCAGACACAAACAAACACGATATGGTCATAAAACAATGTTTACATGAATACAAAGGACATACACACCTACTTAAACACCAGCGTAGACACTTAACGTCTGTGGTATTTTACATGCAAAAACGTGTAGGAGTGTGTGTATATGTAAGGACACATCCACATACAATATCTTCGGCAAGAAGAATGACTACATAATATGAATATTTCAATTTAAATGATAATTTGTTGAGTGGCTTTGTTGTTGCCAATGCAGTTGGTCATGGTACTGTGTGCGTGTGTGTGCGTTTGTGTTTGGCTGTGTGATGCAATCATCAACAGTAACACATAATCAGGAGGAACAACTGCAAAGAATACTCAGCAAAAAAGTATGGAATTTTTAATTATTTTCGTATGCACATGCAGAAAGAAAAGTGTCATAGTGACAGAATCACTATGAATCGTATTGTAGTGCGTGAGGCAATATTAGACCTGAAAAAAATTGCCTTTGGAGTAATCGTTTTCTGTAAACATAAACAACAACTCCAATTTATACTGGAGATCGAAAAGGATGATTGGTTTCAAAATTAGAATAATTCAGTAAATCAAAAAATTAAATCTTAACTTTTCTCTGCTTGTATGTACGAGAAATAATTATCTTAATTTCATTGAAAATTAACAAAAAAAAAAACACATGAAAAAAATAAATTAATAATATGCAACAAGAGTCATATTCGTGATGGCTTTAAAAATGATTCCAACAATTTCAACACAAAACATTCACAGCAACAATAATATGAAACTTATGCGCTAACACACACAACAACACACACACACATCTTCACATGTGTAATTGTGTATGTGTCAAAGCATAAATTTATATTATTTTTTTGATGCATAATTTCCTTACACAATGCCAACACCACACATTGCACATGGCGGATGTCCGCTAGCTGATAATGGTCTAGGTTGACCATCCGGTCCTAATGCTGCTGCCGCCGCAGCAGCTTCCATTTCTTCTTTATATTCCGGTGTCTGTAATGCCGGACAGACTGGCATAACAATTAGTCTGGGATCTGGTATTTCTGGTATGGGCGAAGCAGCGGGTTTCGGTGGTTCATTTGTGGCTGTTGGCTTGGGTGTTGGCAAACTGGGACGATGCGTGGCAGCAGGCGCCAATGTATTCTGCTGTAATGGTGTACCAATGCGTTCATCGTCGCTATCCAACTTGTGATGGCCACCAATGGCATGACTTCGTGTCCAATAATAGTTCGGTGTGCTGTGCGGTTCTAGATGTGAGGAATTAATAATTAAGTTTAAGTGCATACAATATAAATTTATAGAAGTAACCTTCAATTTTAGTTTTGTCTGTTCCACGCTTTATTTATTCTGCTTCTTTTTTAAATTTTCTAATCTGTAATATTTTAGGGCATAAATACAAATTGTGCTATAATGTTTCAAGCTAAACAATTATTACCATTTTCTTTTAACTATTACATTCAGTAAGTGGAATCGTGGTATTGGAGAAGAAAAGAACAGCAGTTTTTTCGTGACAATCTCGATCAATATTGCAGTTAATTGTTGTCATTTAAGAATCTTGACATTATTGGCTGATAAGTTACTAATTAGAAATTCAAGTCTTGAATATGAGAATTACTTTCGAACTAAGAATGTCTATCTATTATGAGTGGATTATTAGAATATTTTATCGTTATACTACCGATCCGTACTGGGTCCGAATTACGGCATTCGATATTGATCGAAATTTGCATTTAAATTGTATGGAAATTTCGATCGATATCGAATGCAGTAATTTGGCCCCTGATCGTGATGCTGCCACAACTTCATCGTTCTTTGTTGGATTTTTTGCAACTATAGCTTCACTGAGGATATTATTTTAGATGATTGCATCATATATTTAGCGTCAAGGTCATATAGGTTGATCTGCTAGTATTATTTTTTTGGAACTGTGCGACAGTACAAGACCTCAAGGCAAATTATTTGAATTATTTAGAAGAAAGTTTTCATTAAACTATTGGCTAAATATTATGCAGTAATCAGATATAGTAATAAGCGGCAGCATCAGACTATGAGAGCTCTTGATGGAAATTGAAACAGCATCTTCTTTCAACTACAAACATATTGTCCAAACTTCAATATAAATCGGGAATTATGCTGCAATTTTTATCAAAAATTTTACTTATTCTTTTCTACTATTAATAAATTACAAATTTGTGAAAATTTAGCACAGACCTTTAGACATGAAAACCCGTAAAAACATGGCATTGAGACATTTTTAACCAATTCAAACAAAAATGTCCAGAAATGCACAATCATTTTGTTAAAACAATGTTTCTTGGTATTAAATGACACACACATGTAGATCATGATGAAATGCATTATGTTGCAGGTTCAGCCTGTAAATTAGGCAATTTTTAATCACCCCTGCCGAGAACAACTATTCCTGAGAATTATTTTATCAAATAGATTTTTGATAGTTGTAATATTTATTTAAGGCAGTGGGCATATGGAGATATTCGATACCGAACGAAATGATGTATTTATATGGATATTTCGCTCGATATCTAATACCGTAACTGGGACCCAGGACTCTATTGCATAATTTTCAACTTTACCAAACAAGTCATAAAAAACCCAATTAAAAATGAGTTTTTATTTAAAACTAAGCAAATAAACTGTAGATTAACTAAATTATAAAGCTTGATGCGAGGATTTTTAGCTACTGGGCTAGCGCTTCAGAACTCTCCGCTCTATTCACAAATCAATGACAAGTAAAAGTGCTATATTCGGCTCTGCCGAATCTTATATACCCTTCATCTACGTAGACCTAGAGTACGTGCACACATTCATTCGAACCATGATACCATCTTTTGGATATTTAAGATTTTCAACACTAATTTATTTCTTTGTAAAATATAAAATATGTTGGATTACAAAAAAAAATTAAAATAAATAACTAGTATTATTTACCTATTCCAAAAAAAAAAACATGTCAGCTGTGGATCTCTTTTTTATACCCTCCAAAAAAGAATTTGGAGGGTACATTCAATTTGTCATTCCGTTAGTAACGCAGCGAAATATCCATCTGAGAGCCCATAAAGTATATATATTCTTGATCAGTGATGAAATCTAAGACGATCTGAGCATGCCCGTCCGTCCGTCCTTCCGTTTGGGGAAATCACGATTCAGCCCAAACGAAAAGAGCTAGACTCTTGAAATTTGGTAAAAATATATCTTGAAGGATAGCACAGGTCAAGTTCGTAAATGGGATGAATCGGCCCAGGGTAAAAAAAGTTCCCCTGAGAAGAACTAAACCATCCTCTAAATAACAACATATTTAAGTTTTTTTTTGTAATTCTGTTAAGCAAATGATATATTTTTATACCAAAGAAGGTCCAAAGCGTTAAACTTGGAGCCATGAAATAAATAAAAAAAATTATTTTTGGAACCCGCCCCCTTTAGTGGGCGTTATTATATGCAAATATAGTGTAATATTTAACAAAATGTTTTATTTAAGGCTCCATTCTTCAAAAATAAAATTTGTTAGTTTTAATGACGAAGCTGAGACGTAACCTGGTACTCCTCGGCCCTACGCCTCCTCCCCCTTTGCACCCTAAATGACCCTATAAAAAAAATTAAAAATAAATTTTTAATTTAATTATCCCAAATATTTATTTTTAGTTTCATGGCAAAGGTGAAATGTCTCCCCCACAACCCTTGCCAGAGACACCCCGACAAAATACAGTTTTAATACCCTCCAAAAAGAATTGGACTCCATAAAGTATTCATATTCTTGATCAGTGATGAAGTCTAGACGATCTAGCAATGGCCATACGTTCGTCTGTGGAAAACATTATATAGTAAATTTTTTCTCCCCTCCCCCGTTTACGTACGATATTATATGCAAAAGTGTAAATATTGAACAATTTGTATACCTTAAGACTATAAGAAGCTGATATGTTCTCTGATCTTGCAGAGGTGAAGTGTCTCCCCCACGGCCCTTTCTGGACTAATTCTGTCAAAATAGAGATTTAAAATTGGGTACAGAGATGTTTTAAAGGAACTCTGTTCCACCAAATTAAACATTTTAAATTTACTTCCTAAATATTTGGAGGGTATTTGAGGTTCGACCCGGTCGAATATAATGTTTTTACTTGTTTTTTATTAAAATTAAAATTAAAATGATACCGCAATTTTGGACACCCTATATATTATTTAATGCGATCGTGTATTAATATTGTGATAATTACACACGGAATGATAAACTTGCACTGCTTTTGGTGAACGGTACAAAAAAAAATCTCGCGACGACCCCGCATTTCATATAAACCGTATAACATCATAAATAAATTCAATTGGTGTGATTTACAATTTGTAATTTTTGTCTCCCATAAATCTTTAGTATTTTTGCATGGCTCTTCGATATTTTCCAGAATATACTCTATTCTCTTCCAGAATTAAAAGAAAACAGCGATAAAGTCTATTCGTTTCCTCAAAATCTGCAAGTTTTGCTTTTACACAAATAATTCACAATGGAAACTTTTACTATCAAACCATTCACAATAGAAACACTGACTGCCAAAGTATTCCCGATAGTCCAGGTTTTCACACTTCAACTTTTGCAGCTAGAATTTTACTGCGAGAAAGAAGGAGATAGACTACAATTTGTCTCTATTTTTTCTGTTTCAATGATTTGCGAAGTTGGGGTATGGAACAGCTTGTTCAGCAAAAGTTCAAGTGTGTGCACCGGTTTATACCGACTTCTTGGGAATGGGAATATCGATTTGCTGCCAAACAACTCATTCACATAACACACGCAATAGAGGTGAATTAATAAAGAAATGTAAACATTTTATTAAAATGCTCAAGTATTTATGAAATTAGTCTCTCACTGTTTTTTAATGTACAATTATTTTTAGTATTTTTTATATACTATTTGAAATAATTTTTTTTATTAATCTTATAAAATTAACGATTCAAGTGATTAACACCGACGTGATATTTTGCAATAATGACAAATGAAATTGTTGTTGATAAAAATTGTAATTGTTGCTTTGTTTTCGTATTATTTTTAGAATTAAATTGTTGTTGTTATTATTGGTTTTCGTTTCTGTTTTTATGAAAAGGGTAAACAATAAAGAGGTAATAAACAAATTTTGAACAACTTACGTAATGAGACGTTCACACTCGGCACATATATTTTGACCAGTTGGCAAACCACCAGTGCTTGGTGGCTTTGGTTGGGTTACTGGTGCAGTGACGTGTCTAGTGGCTGATTGTTGTTGTTGTTGCTGTTGTTGGTGGTGATGTTGTTGCTGGTGTTGTTGATGTTGTTGATGTTGTTGGTGTTGGTGATGTTGAGGTTCTTGGTATGGATGATTGTTGAAGGCTTATCATTTCCAATGTTATTAAAAAAGAAAATTGTGTATTTTGTGTACATTATGGTCAATTATTCCACGGGCGTGTGTTGGCGACAGTACATGATTTAGACATGCAGAAATAATGCGAAATGTTTAAATGATAAATTAAACAGACCATACACAGACAAGCACACACATATAAAGGAAATGAAAATAAAAATATGTATAAGTAAAATTTTGAGTGCATTATAATTATTTCAATTTGTATAATAATTGTTTATAATATGTTGCCATATTTTCAAGGTCTCTATAAAGAGTTTTTAAAAAATAATTTTTTCTAATAATCACAAAAAATTTGCCAAATAGTTCTTTTTAATATATCGATTTAACTAAAGTCTTAAGATCAATTGGCAATTCAAATTTATTCTAAAGCGTTTCCTAATTCTTTTCTTTTAATATTCTAAATTTACTACAACTCTTCTCCATCGTCCAGTTCAAATAAGTTTCGTCCATTATTAATGCAATACAAAACAATTGCTAAATTATAATATGTGTCTGTGTTACCTGGTGTAGAGGGGCCAGATTCTTCTTCACGCAAAAATTTCAGAACTTCAGACTTCTCGGCTTGGTATTCCTTTTCGTTTTTCTTGAAGTTAACACTGCAAAAAAAAATCATTAGCAAAATTACAAATTTAATAAAATTAATGCCCTTAAATAAATAAAAGTCTTAAAAATTAAACTATATTAGAAAGATGTTAATTTTTTCAACGGGCTCAAGTTCAAATCTGCGAAACTGCAATTTATTTGTTATTTTTATTTTAATAAATGAATTTGTTTGAATTCTATTTAATTATATTAAGAGTGGAAAAAGCGAAAGGAGATATATGGAATATTGGGAATATTAATCGTCAGGGTTGGAGAATTTCGTACTAACCAAAAAAGTAATAACTTAAAAAATGAATGTGGGAACTTCTCATATTCAATTTTAGTTAAAAACATTGATTAAATACTTGATATTGCTACTAACTAGCACCACTTGCAAAAGTGGAAAGATTGAACAAAGAACGCTGATGCGATGGCGCGTCATCAAAAAAGTAATAAAGATATAAACCTAATATTTTTGGTACATGATAGCTAGATTGTTTATTACAAACTGTAAAAAAATCAGCTAAATCAGGAGACATAAAAAAAATTAATTAATGCCGCTCTTGAACCAATGCACTATAGGTAATTTGACTCATTTTTGTGGCAAAAAGTCATTTTTCTAACTTTCAAGAATGCAATTTTTTTTGTTGATATTTGATAAAGAACACATCAAAGCTAATAACGGCATGTTTTGTTTTTGTAAAAAATTAACGACGACTGCTTAGCAGGTGGTCAAAATCATTGTTTGTGAGCAAAGTGTTGTATGCAGTATACAAAGTGCGATTTGGTATAATTTTTAAGTTTCTTTAAATAGTTATAAAACAAACATAAATTTAAATCAAATATGGAAAACAAAAGTGATAGTAAGTGGTTAAAAGTTTAAGAGAAAGATTTTGTTAAAAAAAATTTTATTTTTACGAAAAAACTCATACTTCGGACATAACCTTTAATAAAAGTATGTTTTCTCAAAATTGAATTTTGGATAAGCTTTTAAAAAAATGGCCCAATTCGGCCGTGTTAAAACAATCAAAAACGTATTAAATGAAGTATTTTGAGTTTATTTTTGTCAAGTTCATGTTGCGATTTTTTGCTTTTATTGAGAAACATCATTTTTTGTAGGCAGCCTCCGCTTGCAAAATAGCGAACTTGCGGAAGTTTGGTTGGATAAGCAGAAGAAAGAGGAGAATAATGCTGCTGTTTACAATTTTATTGTTGGTAAAGCTGAATGCGGGAATGTTTTTAATGAGGAATCTGCTTATGTGAAGGAGAAAGTGCGATTTTTTTGTAAAAATTTTCATGTAAATCTGAAGAAATTTAAAAATTTAGGCCGCCATATTGGATCCGCCATTTTGAATTTGAAAATTTTTATCTCAGATTCGAAGTCAGCAACCTTGAAAACCCCTGTATACCGATTTTCATGTAAATCTGAAGAAATTTAAAAATTTAGGCCGCCATATTGGATCCGCCATTTTGAATTTGAAAAATTTTATCTCAGATTCGAAGTCAGCAACCTTGAAAACCCCTGTATACCGATTTTCATGTAAATCTGAAGAAATTTCAAAATTTAGGCCGCCATATTGGATCCGCCATTTTGAATTTGAAAATTTTTATCTCAGATTCGAAGTCAGCAACCTTGAAAACCCCTGTATACCGATTTTCATGTAAATCTGAAGAAATTTAAAAATTTAGGCCGCCATATTGGATCCGCCATTTTGAATTTGAAAAATTTTACCTCAGATTCGAAATCAGCAACCTTCAAAACCCCCGTATACCGATTTTCATCCTTATTCAGTGATTCCTTATAGTTTTGGCCAGAAAATGTGGTCATTTTACCTATAGTGCAATGTGTGGTGTAGCGGCCTCGAAATCAGCACTGATCCGTTCTGCTGGTTTGATGACTATAGAAAATATTCTTCATATTCCACTCTTAATATAAATAAATAGAATTTGAACAAATTCATTTATTAAAATAAAAGTAGAAAGTTATTTGCAGTTTCGCAGATTTGAACTTGGAGCCCGTTGAAAAAATTAACATCCTGTTATACAATTTACTTAAAGAAAGTTCGACTAATAAAATAGAAATTCATACATAATCTATAAATTAAACAAATTTTATTTTAATTAAATACATTAAACTACAACAACAGCAAAATCTTTAGCAGTTTCTATTTATAATTGTTTTAAAATTTCGTTTTTTATTTTTATTTTCATTAATTGTTTATTAGCTAAAATGCAATTAACAGAATAATTTAAAAAAGCAAATTGTTTGTGCCAATAATATTTATTTTTGTGTTAATTATAAAATATCTGATTCACTATTTGACACAAAACTTTTTAGAAGCAATAAGTCAGTCTATGTAATTTTTGCCAAATCAAGCACCTGCTAGAGTTCTATTGGATCGAACCCAACTATAAGAAAATTGAAAGATATATTATTGTTTTCTTGATTTTGAGCGGAAAGTAATTTTGATTCGATGAAAGACTTAAATCAACAAGAATATGAACTATTTATTTATTTTGTTGTTATATTTTTTTCTTAATACCGGCCAAAGTTATAGGAAGCTATTTTTGAAAAAATTTTGTGAACTGAGTATCAACAAAAGTTTACTTGCACAAAAAATTCAGAAAAATGGGACATGAAGAAAAATAATCAAACTGTAAGACGGGTATTACAACAATAACATGTTAACATCAGGTTGATACAGTTCTCGTATCCTTTTTCACAATAAAATTTGTGTAAATAGGAACTGTTATCACATTCAACTAAGCCACCTAATAAGTGGTGACAAATACAATACACATGAGCACTGATGATGAAAGAGTTGCGTCTTTCGAAAACAGCTGTTCTGCTCTGCTGTATAAGTTGAATAACAAAAAACTGATGTTGACTTGCCTTTGTGCCTTGGAATATTTATCATGTCTTTCTGAGATTTAAATTAAAAATTTCGAACTGTTAGCCTATAGAATCTTAATTCAATTTAATATTAAAATATTTTAATTTGATCTAAAAAATGTTTAATTTGGGAGTAAAAAACTACAGATATACTTTGGTTGGTTTAGTTTTGTATGAGTTTCAGGGCCTAATATGCTTATTCTGTTGTGATTTTTGCAAATAGTTTGTAATTTACAAATTGTGAATTCTCAGATGGCTTTTACAGTTCCTATGCAGTGAAGTTTCTCAATTCAGATTGTCAATGTAACCACGAAGAACAAACATTTTTTTACACCCATATTTACACAAAATTTCTATGAATAATCCTTTAAAATTAAATTCGCTTGAAAAAAAATCTAAATTTGTTACTTTGCGTAAAATTTACCAGCGAATAAACTTTATTTTCATTTATTTGTAATGCCTTGTGAATAATTCACCTTCATTTTGCCGCAATGAATGTGTAATGCACTGTAGAAATTTACTTAACAAGCACATTTCAAACAAAATTATATGGCATACTTTAAGGAGCGCATGTTTAATGCTTATTCAAGTTCCCCTTCAAATGCCAACATACATATAGATGGTAGCCTACTTTCTATATTGTTTGCACGAAAAAAAAAGTAGAAAAAATTAGTTTAAATTTTGTAACAATAGCTGAAGAGGATACTCACTCTCACTACTGAAGCACACTTTAACAGGCGCACACACACACACACACATGCACACACCTGCAAGAGAACTAGCTTAAGGGCATTAAGAAAATTAATTTAAGTTTATGGTTGGAAAATATAAAACAACAAGACTTTAACAATAAGACTTAAAAAAACGTACAACTGGCGGCAAAAACTCCCATTAGACACACTGCAAAACACATACACGTACACTATGTAATGCAACTCTAAGCATGCTGCAACATAGTAAAATATACTAACTACGAGTATGAACCCAGTTACTCCGTGCTACAACAATATGTTGGTTATTGCTGCAATTTATTATTTTTGTTCAGTTTGCTTTAGTTCTTGTCGGTTTTTCTAGGTTAAGCTTTAGTTATAGCTCTTGTTTTTGTTATTCCTTCTTTAGTGTTGTTTTGTTTGAAACTGTTAGGGATAAAACCTAAGGGAACTTCACTTGCATATTCGAAGATCCTTAGAGCAAAATTTAAAAGCTAAAAATAATACAGTCCCTTAACAGCCAACACACAGAATATGCAGGAGAAAATATTACTTGGTTATTTTAGCGTTTAAACTGCGGCCCTTTTGTGTAGAAAAAATATCCTAAGGGTGTAAAAGTTAAAAAAAAAAAACAACCAATAAAATTCCGAAGAAATATGAAAGCAAAAGTCCTATGAAACGTCATTTAATTTGCTCCTATTGAAACATTCACTAACTCTTCTTTGCATAAAATAAAAGAAAAAAATCTGTAGGCTGAACGAAATAAACCAATTAAACGCCTCTGTACTCCTTTAACCATAAACTGTTGCAACTCCTATAACACAACAGCTTAAGCTAGAGTTTACAAGTATTTTGCAAGATTTCAAAAACTTTTTGTATGAATTGTAAATTATTAACAAGTTTGACTTGTTGTACAAAAACTTCATGCAAACATATTTTTCTTAACTTACCCAAGGACACCACCAGCCAAGACTTCAGCCTGAGCCGAGAGGGTTTCTGCAATAGATTCATCGCTATAAATGCCAACTGGGCTGTTGTATTGCTTATTGACAATACTCTTAACGTTGCCATCAACGCTATTGCCCTAGAAAAAAGAAAAGAAAAGAAAACACAGGAATAAAAATATATTTAAAACAAAATATCTATAAAAATTGTACATCCAAAAGATAAACACAACAACCAGCATGAGCATGAGCATGAGTAAAATGTTATAACTGAAATTGTTAAGGCAGTTGTTTATAACGATAAAAGTTTATTTTATACTATGGCTGCAGTTTGTTTGTTATAGTTCTTCCTTTTTTTTTTTGTACGAAAATAGGTCATAAACTACTTACAAACATGTATTTTGTTTCAGCGAAAGCGAAAAACATTTTAAAATATGCCCAAGAGCAAAGTAATCAGCACGGCGGAAATAAACTTACCAGTTTTATGTTTTCTATTTTGCTTTTGTAAAGTGATAAAATTATCATTATATACTTTTCTTTTCGCTTCATCCCTTTTAAAGTGAATAAAGAATATGATTCCATTTAGCATTTACCCCATATTGAGTTTTTTTTTTTACAACGAACCCTTTTTAAATTGTTCATAGTGATCATAGAAATATTTTTCTTTTTGAGAAGAAACGTATTAACTGTTGCAAAAATTTTTAAGCTTTTAAACAATGGTAATATACGACAATAGTTCACATATATGATTTTTTTTGTATCTGGGACCAGCACTCAGGGGATGACCCCTGCATATGCAGTGCATTGCGCCGGAACTAGAAAGGAGGGTATAGTATTAAGGGGACAGATGAAGAAAGATGAGGAGATAGACAATTTTTGATGTGTAAACATCTATACGCTGGGGGTGTAAAAATATTTTTCACAATACAATCACAAATTTAGAGTAAGATCAAATCTGTGTGAGCTATGTATGAGTGTATTAGTGTAATCATACGGACAACAAGAAGTACAGAGAAACTTAACAGCTGCATAGAAATACATTCAGCACCATCTAGTGTGCAATAGACTTGTGTCCAACTAGCTCATTCGCTTAGTTTTGACAAGAACCTCTGATCAAACCCATTAAAATTACATAGGTTTGATTAAAGGTTATTGTCAAAATTGAGCGAATAAGCTACCTGGACACAAGTGTTAAAAAAATATTTTTAATCATCATATCATTTTTTTAAAATGTAAATGTTTTTTATAAAATGTTCTATTCTAATTATTTCTGTTGATAGAGAAACATTCTATTAAATAATTTACCAAAATTATTTTTTACAAAAAGATATGTATTTTATTTATAACCCATATACTAAAAACGTATGATTTTTTCTCCATTTATACAATTACTGACTGAACTCCATTTAGTAATTGCTCAATTAATACTTAATTTTAGTTCGAAATTTTAAGATAGATATTCCAAGGTACAAAGGCAAATCAACATCAGTTTTTGTTATTCAACTTACACAGCAGAGCAGAACAGCTGTTTTCGAAAGACGCATTTTTTAAATTAAAATCTCGAACTATTAGCCTATAGAATCTTAATTCAATTTAATATAGCAATATAAAATGTTCATTAAAATTCTTATTACATATAAACAAGCTTTGTCGAGCCTGATATTAAATTTATTATTAAAACATCCAGCTTTGAACTCGGGGTTCTCATGAATATAAAAAAGATTTACTCTTGTCATACGTTAATTGAATTGATTAAGTTTTTGTATATCAGAACAAGAAGATTATTATTGCAATAAACTGAATTTTATATTAATTATTACCTAGTTTTTAATTTTTTATTTTTTAATATTTTTTTTCATATTCAAGTTTTTTTTTTTATTACAAGGAATATTCGTACGATCTAAGTGCCATGTTGAAAAGTGGAAAACCTGATTAAAGAACGCTGAGGTGATAACGTAGCGGCCTCGAAATAAAAAATATGTTAAATAATTCAGTGTTAACAGCTGATTTTAAAAAACAATTACTTAAAAAGTAAAATAAATATATACGGAATATCACGACAAAATCCACAAGAAGATTCACAACTGTTCCTGAGTCACTCCTAGAGGGAAAAAGTGTAACAACAATCCCCTCTTAAATATCTTCCCCTAAATTTTTTATCAACACAAATATTCTGTAGCGGCCTTCCTTAAGAAAACACACATAATAAAACAACAATTTTTATAAAATTAACCTCTACTGTCTTAACTAGCCCCAGAATATCTCTAGGGGAGTCAAATATGTGATCATACACTAATGTTTTTTTTTTTTTTTTTTTTTTTTTTTAAGGAGTAGGACCAGCACTCAGGGGATGACCCCTACATATGCAATGCATTGCGCCGGGACTGAAAACGAGGGGATAGTATTGAGGGGACAGATGAGGAAAGATGAGAAGATAGACAGTTGTTTTTGTAGCTATTTCAACCTTTTTACTTCGCCGGCTAATTTTTGCTACAGGGCCGACGAAGGTGATTGCTGTTACTCTGGTTTTTAGTACATGATAGTGTCAGTCGCCGCCAATTTTGGTAACCAAACATTTTTTCAGAGCATACCTAGCCTGTGTCTTCAATAATTAGGGTGGTCCCCATAACAAATTTTTTTAATTTTCATAATTTTGTTGCATCTTGTAAACTAAAGTGAGGCTACAGCAGGCTGATACTGGACTATGAAGCGTAAAGTCCTGAGTTCGTCTCAGATCTCAATATGAACATGGTGCTTAATTTTTATAATCTGCACTAAAGCATGGTTGTATTAGCTTTCAGTGACCAGTTTCAGTGACGAAGGCATAGCGCTGGTCACTGAGCATAATTGGCTGCGATAGACACAATCATGCACTAAAGAGTAGAGAAACAGCGCTCTCTTTTGCTGGTCCTGTAGACAAAATTAGCCTGCAAAGTGAAAGGTTATTACAAAAGCTACAAAAAAATTCTATATCTTGTCATGTTTCGTCAGATGCCTTCCTAATATTTTCTGCTCCTTTCTAGTTATGGAGCAATGCTGTACTCTGCATATGCAGTATTCATGTCCTAGGGTTGGTCCTACTTCAAAAAGAAAAAATTATCTTGTTTAAATAGCCTCTGGGGGGGTGGGGGGGGTGTAAACTCTCCGATGTCCCTCTCATACATATCTTGTATCAAGGAATTTCCATGTAACACTATTACCTCCCTAATATAGCATGCATGCATACATATAGTAAGCTAAAACGAAAAACTCCCTATCTAACAAATACTTCGAAATCAAATTTTTTATAAATTGCGTAGAATTTCATCGAAATATACTGATTACCCAAAAAAACCAAATTCATACGAAAATATCGATTTTATTTAATCATTAAACTGGAAACATTCCCATTGTGCACCTTAATATATTGCATGTTAACATGTTTTCTCAAAACTTCTGCAAAATTATAAAAATGTTAGATAAGGCTTTTTGCCATTTCATCTCACAATATGAATATGCGTAATAAAATTGTATTTATATTTATTTTATAACCATTTTCACATTAATAATCCTTTAAATACACAACCAAATCCCAATACATTACAGAAGTATTAAAGTATGATACTCTGGCCCCAGAGGCAAACTACTTATACATCCGTCCGTTCGCATACGAAATATTTCATTTTATGACACTTTTCAAACAGAAAATAATGAATAAAAATAACTGTCAAACAAACTAGTCATGGCTGCCTGAAGACACAAATAGAAGGCCAGCAAAGCAAAACAAGACAAAACAAAACAAGATAAACAAATACTACAGGGATATTGTGTATGATATCCTTGAAAGAAAAATAGCATAAAAGTGGAAGTGAATCAAAATAAAATATTATAGAAAATTTCAATCATTTGTCATGTAATTTTATTAAAAAATATCATAATATATTTGAAGTGTACAGATGAACTGAAACATGTAGTGGAAGGAAAAGGAAGGGATAGAGAAAGGAAATACGAGTCTAATTCTGTTATATTGTTATAACACTAAGGGAATTTATATTATGACTATTTGCATAGGAACCCTTTTCAGAATAAGACAGACACGCAGATTGATTTTGTTTATTACTTTGCAAAGGAAACAACTAGAAAAAGCTAATTTACATGATGATAATGGTAGAGAAACGAATAACTAAAATGAGTTGAAAAGGACAAAGTGTTTAAATACAAAAAGGACCAAAAGGTCAGCCGGCCTATAAATTTTGCATATATCAAATGAATATTTTATGTTTGTATTATCAAAAAACAAGGATTAGTATAATGAATATATTGAGTTGTGGCAGCTTAAGTTAATTTTTCTTTGAGACCTTGTGGCTGCTGGTACATTCCTTTTGTATGTGTTTTCCAGTTTATTATTATTTATTATTATTATTAATATGAACTTACAAATGGTTTGGCCGCATTATTGTAGCCACAGCCGATGTGTTGGGACTCTTGTTGTCTGTGAGCCAAAGAAGTTTTCGTCACTGTTTGCAAATAAGGTGAATTGGCTTGAGGCATTTGGCCAGTGGGCGTAACATGTGGACGCCAAGTGGAGCCGCCTCTGTGGAAAGGAAAATTATTTATGTTAATATTAGTTAATAAAATGTTTTATTTATTATTCAGCTACTGCTTGCGTAAATGCTAGATAGACTCTCTAAGTTGACTGAATGGAAGTGAACAAAAAAAAAAACCATAATAATAATTTAACTAAAAGAATTTATTTAAATAAAGAAGAAGAAGAAATATTTCCAGTTTTTAGATTTTTTCTTTTATTAATTCTATATCCAATTTAAAGCCTCTAACTAAGTGCCCCATATTTTGGATGAGATTAAATACAAATAGGGGGGGAAATCTAGGACCTCTGTCATGCATAGCAGGAAACGTTGGCACATCGACTCTTTATGCCTCTTATTACGCATTTTAAGAAAAAACCTAAAAGCACTTCTTTTCTTTCGACCAGCTAATGAAACAGGTACACTCTATCATGAAAATAGAAAAATAAAAATAAACTTGTTGTTGTGACTTTTAAGCCAAGTTAAGAGCATTCTTTTACCACCATTATGCTTAGACTTTAGAAACAGTATTTATAGTTTGCAAATCTACACAAAAATACCTTTTAAACAATATATATTTCACACGTATTGATGGCCAATAAAATTATTAAAAGTGTACCACAAAAATACGTGACCTCTTTCTATATAAGATTTTTATTATTGTTGTTCATATAATTTTTTTATTCTAGAATCGGCCCTTTTCCATTCATCTATTTTTTATTCCTAAAACCATTTCATTTAATATACATGTTTAACAACACAATTAATAAATGTAGCAGTTACAAAATGAAATGATTTCAACAGTTCCCCCCTTCCAACTATCAAAAGCATTTAAGTACAAGCAAATGCTGTGTAATTGTGATGTTTGTGTACAAAAATTCAATAACAGTCTCCATTACCTTTGTACAGTTATAACAAAATTATTGCCAGAACGCACAACAACATCTTGGGCATCTTTGTGGCGTAAATTGTAAACATCGACATCGTTAATTTTAATAACAGCATCGCCAGGTACTAAACCAGCCTGTTCAGCTAAACTGCCGCCATTGACCTGTAAATAATTGCAAAATAAATAACAACATTAAAATCAATTACTATAGATTTTATTGGCATTTAATATAAACAAAAGTAATAAAATAAATATGAGGTATAAACACAAGCGAGGGGGAGTTTTAAGTGCAGGAAGAAAAGGTGGATTCGAATGTTTCAAATCCTGCATAATTTTTTGTTATGGCCCAGATTTTTGGAAGGTCGTAAAGTGGGCTTATAAATAAGAGAAGGGAAATATATGTGGGCATTTTAAAAGGGGATAACAGTGAACGTTAAAATAATTGCATATGATTATAAAATAAGTATCGCCTAAGGAACGTTCACAGTTGATAAATATTTTCTTAAAAAAAGTGTAAGTTTTAAATACTAATGAAAAATATATTAATGCAGAAATAATGGACAGTGTCATAGAGTTTAATATTATATAATAAATGCGTAAAGTAGCTAAAATAATAGGTATTTCAAAAAGTGATAAACTTCGTATCTTAGCCGATTTTTTTTAGCAGGGCCAGCAGTTATGAGGTGACCCCCAGATGTATGCAGTGCATTGTACCGGAACTTGATAGAAGGTGATATTTTGAGTGGACAAATGGAGAGAGGTGAGAAGATCTTTACCTTCGCCGGAGAATTTTCGCTACAAGGCCAACAAAAAAAAATATGACCCGTTGGCTGTCAATAGTAGAATAACGATATCGTAAATATATTCCATAGAGTGTTAGGCAATGGTTTACCAACTAAAATTCGGCTTTCAGTACCGTTGATTCGTAATCAGAAGAAATATGGCGATCCACCACTTTGTGATAAACGATTGGTCTAAGCAGTGGATTAGAATTGGAGAATCTTGTGCAAAGAAATCGAAAAGGGATGTATCTGGCTGATTTCATGAGAAGTGAGCCTTAGCACAAAAAAATAAATTTATTTAAAAATAAAAGATTTTTTTCATGAACTTGTAGCTAATACATTAAATTTTAATATTCTAAAAATAAATTTAAAAATAAGTAATTTTAATGTATTTTTTTTATATCAACTCCGTCAAATTATCTATTTCGATATTGCTACTCCGTTAAAGTAAAATACCACCATGCCCCATGTCAGCTGTGCATAAGCTTTTAACATTTGAACGTTTCGAAGAGGTGCTTCGGTTTATTTTCCTTCAGCCCATCAAAGGAAATAGCAATAAAATACATGTAATTTGAAAGATTTTTTATATTTTTATGTTGTGTTTTCGAATGTCCCACACGTGACGAAAAACAAGTAAAAGTTTATTTTACTAAACAATGTCGCAAGCAATTTTTTTTAAATTTTAAAACTAAAGGCAGAAGCAGAAATGAAATATTTTGCATATCAATTTTTTTTTTAATTTAAAATTTTTTATAATATATTTGCTTTTTAAAATTGTCCCACCCGTGACGAAAAAATTTTTTATGTCAAATTTATTTTTGTTTTTAATTTTCGACAGCTTTTCAACAATGGCAAGAACTGGCGCTGAGCGTATGAAAAAGTTGAGGGAAAATTTAAAAAAAAATCCTCAAAAGTATGAGGAGTATAAGCAAAAAAAAAGTGAGAGAGATAAGAGGAAAACGCGATAAAATGAAAGAGGAAGCTTTGTTATCTAAAGAAACTGCTCTTATAAGAAAAAAGGTGGAACCTTATTATCGCTATCCCAAATATTCAATCGCTGCACTTTTTCAAGGCATGTAGCCTTGAAAATTAATAAAATGACCACTGATGATATCTTCACCGACAGCTCATCTTGGAGTGATTCTGATAATGAGCCTTTGTCGTTGAAAAATATTAATTTTTGCTTATTTGAACACTAATGCTGCAATGCAAAACCAAATACTTAAAAAATAAATATTTGTTACCAAAAAAACAGTAAAGATGTTTGTTTTTTAAATTTATATACATTTTCAAACCTTTGAATTTTACTCCTGTTTTTGGATAAAGTTTTCAAACTATATTTGAAGTTGCTAGATCCGTTTCTAGTCAAATTGCTATTACGAAATCGCACGCGTCCCACCCGTGACGAAAAAATGTCCCACCCGTGACGCCACAAAAATGCAATTTTTGAGCAAAATATAAACTTGTTCTTCTTCTTAACTTTTAGTGAAGGACAACTTGATACCTCTGCTGCAGTCATAGATTGGCTACATTTCGATAAACTGTATAAATTCGCAGAGATTTGAGTATGTGTCCTAGGCACTCCAAACGCATGTCTTTTTCATGTCCCACCCGTGACGAACCTAATGTGTACTAAATTTTGCATTAGCAAATCTAAAATAGTGTGTTTCCGTGTAGTATATTTGAGAGACAAGTCTGAACTTTTATTTTATGATAAAGTCATGTCAAAAATAGTTGAACATTTTCTTATTTTTTAAAACTAAGCACTTAAACTACTTCTAAATGTCCCACCCGTGACGATGAAATCAGCCATCTGCAGGCAAGGCCATGAAATATTTCTAGATTATTTTTATACCCTCCAAAAAAGAATTGGTGGGTATATTCACTTTGTCATTCCGTTTGTAAAGCAGCGAAATATCCATCTGAGACCCCATAAACTATATATATTCTTGATCAGTGATGAAATCTAAGACGATCTGAGCATGTCCGTCCGCACGTCTGTGGACATCACGATTCACTCCAAACGAAAAGAGTCAGAGTCTTGAAATTTGGTACAAAGGTAGCTTGAAGAATAACACAGATCAAGTTCGTAAATGGGCTGAATCGGTCCAGAGGGTAAAAAGTTCCCCTAAGAAGAACTAAACCGATCTCTAAAAACAATATAATTTTTAAGGTTTTTTTTTGTAATTTTGTTAAGAAAATGATATATTTTTATTTCAGAGAAGTTCCAACGCGTTAAAATTGGAACCATAAAATTAAAAAAAAAATATTTTTTTAACCACGCCCCTTTTAGTGGGCGTTATTGTATGCAAAAATAATTAAAATATTTAACAAATTGTATTACTTAAGTGGACATTTCTTAAAAATAAAATTTTTAAGCTTTAATGACCAAGGCTGAGACGTAAAAGAGGGCAAACATCAATTAATTAATGGAAAAAAGATCTTCATCATGTACCTGGTACTTAGCACAATCGGCTTGCTTGCTTTTTAAAAACTTATCAAAAACTGGGTAGTAAAAGATTTGCTGACAATGAAGAAGTAGAGTCTGCATTTGATGGCAATTTCTGTCATAAAATGGGAAATTGTAAGGATTCAAAAAAAGAATTATTTAGTGAAATTTTGCTGATATGGCGGCTGAATTATCTTCCTAAAACAAAAATTAAAAAAACCAAACAATATGTCCAACTAAAACTTCAGAGTTGAAGCCCAAGAAAATTACAAGCCTAAACACTTTCAGACGCTATTTAATTTAAATACTTCCTGGCAAAAAACTCAAACGTTTATAAATCACTTTAGAGAGTGAAATAAAAAGCAAATCCGTTAACAACTCAATTACGCTGAAAATAAATCATGGAAAACTTTATTATTATTGTTCTGGTTTAAAGACCAAAAATAACAAAAACACAAACGAAAAAAAAAATATATAAAAAATAACCTAAGGGTCTTTGGGAAAACAAACAAACAAACAAACAAATAAACAGACAAACAAACAATGGCTTCAAATAAAGAATTCAATAAAACATTTTAGCCGAAACTATGCACAAAAACATTTTCTCTCTAACTGCTGCCATTAAAGCACAAACGGTTTTGCTTTTACCTAAAGCACCAGGGGAAAGTAAAGCCAGGCAATTGTGGTGTAGCCGGGATTTAAATATTGAGGGTAGTCATTACAAATAGCCAAGTGAACTTTATTTACATAATAAATTAATTGCCTAACAAAATGGTCGTAGAAAATTCTATACCATGAATTCAACAAGAATAAACATTTAAAGCGTATAGTCGTACGGCTGGTGTGCAGTAGCAAGTGAATAGCCTTATTATTATGGCCAGCCTGTTAATACATTTATGCATGTGAGCCTCAACATATTAGTCAACAATTGAACTGAATTTATAAAAAAAAAAAAAAAAAACAACAAAACGAGCCACCAGCAAACAAACAATCAAACGATGCAACACGGCAAATACGCAAATACGTTCCGCACTAACAACAACTACTCGAACACTGCAATTCCATAAAGTCACAAATGAATTTATTATTGCAACAAGCGGACAAATTATGAATCAACTATAAATGCTGCCGCTGCTGCTACTGCACAGGCACGAGAATACGACCGACATGTGCATGTTGGTGTTTGTAGATTTTTTAACATTTGAGGCAGTCGTGATTGCAGCCATTGTATTATTGCCAATGATATTTTTGTTGGCTGCTTTTTGCAAACAAAAAAGAAAAAGAAAAAAGGTTGTTTTCTAATGTTTGTTTTCTCCCTTTTTGTTGACCAACACCATCGACATTTTGTAAAATTTTAACAAACGACAAATTTGGTTTATTTGCTTAAGCCTTTGTGCTCTCGTCATTACGTCCGTTGGCCCGTCCAACCAACCAACCAACCATTCATCCATCCATCCATCCATCCATCTATCCATGTGTGTGTGTGTGTTGGGCCTGGCTGTCTTTGTGTCTTTCTAACATTGTTGATGTTGATTTTCATTTTTGCTTCATGCAACAAACAAATGATGCTCAAAATGGCAGTTGCCAAAAAATAAACTAAAAAGCAAAGCTCGTAACATCAAATCTATTGCATGTGGCGGTTTTAATGGTTTAAATGCACTGGGATGGATGTTTTTTGTTTTCCAAAAATATATGCATACAACAACTCTATTGTGTGTAGAAGTATTTATTTTTTGTTTGTCTGTCTGGGGAGTTGCTATTATTTATTTATTTTCCATAGTTCAGCTCCGGTTTGTGTATGTCTTTCTATTGACTCTGGTTTTATATTGGTTGTACCTTGATTGTATTTATGTTTGTTTGTAGTTGTTTTGTATTTCATAATTTTTATTTTTTTGCAGAGTCCGATTAAAATCATAAAATTTAGACAATTGGCAAAACTCACGTGTTTACAAAAAAAAAATATTTATTTGTTAAAAATTCAAATATATTTATACGCAACGTTTAACACAAAAACTTAATTAACAAACAAATTTTTTTTAACTGAAATTCATCAAAAATATTTGGAAAATAGTTGCTGAGGTCACTTTGTAATCTGATCGATTACAAACTGACGGGTAAGAGGATTTTAGTTCTAGAATCTAATATATATATATATATATATATATATATATATATATATGTATATATACATATATATATATATATATATATATATATATATATATTGTATATACATATATATATATATATATATATATATATTTACATATATATATATATATATATATATATATAGTATATATATATATATATATATATATATATATATAGTATATATATATATATATATATATATATATATATATATATATATATATATATATATATATATATATATATATATATATATATATATGTATATATTTTTTTTTTAATACAATTCTTTATTTTTAATCTTTGTGCTAAAGGGCAATATATAAAGTTGAGTAGGTATGTAAAACTCCTCTGAGGACAATACAACTATATATGAGTAACAACATTTATAGATAAATAAATCCATATCTGGAGTATTCATACAGTGTGCTATTTAGTCATATTGTCAAAAAAACAGTTTAAAATTTTTTTTTGTGCTGCATGCAAAGAGACCATAAAATAATAACAAATTTTGAGGAACGTTTATTGGTTTGTCATTAAATAGCTACAAAAGTCTAAGCCAAACGGCTTAAACTCCTTAGTCACGATTATATAGAACGTTTTTTTTTTCTAGAGTGTCACAACACCAGAGCAACGCGTGCCAATTGTTGAAATTTTTAGTCCAAATAATTGCTCTATTTGTCAAACTCATAGTGCACATCTTCCATTTTATGGCGTACATAATCGTACTTCAGAGCGGCCAATTCGATGAACAATAGAACGTTTTCGGATAATATTTACTGTAACTGATCATGTGATTTCTTGAGACGCCGAACAATGCGCATGGAAGAAGCTGCAGCCACTGTACAGGAAATCATTGAAGATGATCCTAATCACTCAATTCATTGCCGTTCTCAGCAACTGGGGTTGTGTCCAGTGTTGTCAGATTAGCGGGTTTCCCCCTATATTTAGGGTTTTTTTCTATTTAGGGGCAGATTTAGGGGTTAATATTCTTTAGGGGGAAATTTGGGGGTAAGAAAATTTTATTTAGGGTATTTTAGGGGATTTTTCGAATTTATAGTTTGGTACATAATAGTACATAATTTAACAACTGAGCATGTCGAAGATATTGCATCGAAATGGGGATTTAGAAAGTAATCACGCAAATACAAACATTAAAACATTTTTCTCGTTAAATCAATTTTGTTGGTTTTCTTTGAACTGCAAAATATAAATTTTAAAAAGTTGTTCATCTTTACAATTTATTACCAATATGCCAAAAAAGAATAACAAAAATAAAAAAATAAAAAGGATTGGGAAGCAGATCAGCAGTTTAGAGGTATTGTATTTTTAAATAAAATTTTAAACACAATAAATGCAAAATTAAATTTCATATTGATTAGCCTCTGTCCAGGGAGACAACTACAAAGCTTTATGCAAATATTGTAAAAGCATTATGGTGGCTAACAGGAGACCTTATTGCACAACAAAATACGAAAAAAACATATTGGATTTGCATCCCAAACAAAAGAAGTACATGTACCCGTAACAAACTTCCTCAAGCCGTCTCTCACAAAAGAAAGAAAGATTGCAGATATATTTTTTGGGGGCTTTTCATAAAAAAAAAAAATAAAAATTTGGGTGTTTTCGTGCTTATCGCGTAAGAATGATAGTACCTCAATTCAAATGTAATAGAGATAAGAATGATGAAACCAAATTACTTCTTAAACTTTTCTGATTTAGGGGTTTTTTAAGAAAAACTATAGAATCTAGGGGGTTTCTAAATTTTTTTGGGGGGAAGAAAAAAAATTATCTGACAACACAGGTTGTGTCCTTCCACTTTATGAGAGATTTTTTTAGTTGTTGAAAATTTCTGTTCCAGATTGCGTCTTCTTATCGCCTAACGATTCGGCCACATGGCAGAAATCATATTTAAAATTAATTTCATAAAATTTTCCTTCCAATAAAGCCCGTTTCATTGATATTAAAAATATATTTGCTTATTTTGTTATGATTTAAGCTTGTGACACTCTATAAAAAACACCGTAACTTATAATGATAGAAGAATAAAACACTGTTTAAAAACTGTTTATTAACTAAAAAAAATTTCTAACATAGAAATAAATAAAAAATCATTCAACAGCAGTGTCGAAATATACAAGTTACCACTGTCCAAAATTTTATTCAGGTCATGTCGCAGGCAGAAGCTGATTTTATACCATTTACTATTTACCAAAAATGGTGTATGGGATTGTCATTCAGTGTGTAATTACCGGTGCTGGGAGCTTATGAAGAGGGAACTAAAAAATGTGAAATGTCCGTGTGGCGGTCTACCTGTACGTTAATTCCATTTTCTGAAGCCCCTGAGAAGTAGAGACTTTGGTCTTTAATTAATGTATTAAAAGAAGTCAGTCCTAAATATAACTATTGCAATTTAGAGTAATCAAAATACGTTTCCAGGACTGGACAATTTAAACTTAATTCTGGTGTATAAAAATATGAGCAGCTCAACTAATTTCTGTTTTTTTTTTTTTTTTTTTGTTAAGAAACCTATTTCATACTTCAGTAAAAATTATATTAGTATTAAAAATCAAACATAAAATTAATAAGACGATTCCAGGGTAGGACAACAGATTTTTTTTTTTGTACATAAAAGTAACCAATTTAAACAAATTTTTTCTAATTCGTTGTAAATTGAACATCTTTGAAATTTTTGGATGCAATTAATTAGTCGTAGAAATCAGAAAAGCCATAGAGACAGCTACAGAGCTGGAAAATTAAAACTTTTCCTATAAATACCGAAGTAACTAAGTAAAACTATTTTTTTTTCTGTGGTAATCAAACACAATTTATAGTTGAGAAAATAAAGTATTGAAAATCAGAAAGATCAGAAGTATAGTTCCGGGTTCGGAATGAAATCATGTATATAAAGGGTGTCCAAAATTAAGGAATAATTTTAGGTTCACTGCCATTTTTTTCTACTTGCAATTTTTATTTAAAATTTTTCCGTCAGATTTTAAGTGAAGTAGTGTGGAATTTTACATGAAGCAACAACGTACTTTTATTATTAAAACGCACCAGTTTGAAAAATAAAATTACAATACTATTGCACACATATTTCTGCCTTAGCAGCTATCAGAACCAGGGGGTCTACTGCGTAATTCGATTCGAAAGAAAATACTTTCGAATTACTATGCTAATAGCATAGAGTTTCGAATAGTTTTCTATTCGAATCGCATTATACAGTAACCCCCCAGGAAATATTTAAAATCTGAATGTGTTAAGAAATTATTTCACTTATTTTCTTGAAACGAATAAGGATAATTCCATGGAAATAAGTAGAGCAAATATTTTGAAATTCTTCTTGCCAAAAACCTTTGCATGTACGTTCATAAATTTAAAAATTCAATAAATTATATAATAAAAAAAAAAATAATAATAATTTATTTCGCTTTTTTTTAATTAGAAAAATAAATTGAAATGTAATGAATGTGTGTTTGTGCAAATTGGCTACATGTGTTACGACTGTCACAGCTAAAGCCGCCTCTTTTCCACAACAATATGATCAAGTTATTTATTTGAATTTTGAATTAATTTTTTCGCAACATTGTTTGGCGCGGTATTAAATTGTTTTTACCATAAAGAGAAGGAGAAACAAAATACCAAATTTGTTTGTACAATTTTAATACTGTTTAAATCCTTTAGGGATTTAATAAAAATGCGATTTTGCAAATATTAAAAAGTATGCACGCACACACACACACACATACACACAATATATACTATATTGTATACTGCCAAGCAGAGTAGCAACAACAAGAACGGCTACAGCTACAAAACCAACAACAGCCAGCGAACGGTTTGCATGTGTGCGGCAATTTATCATGTTATGGGTACCCAGGTGCAATGAGCCAAGCACGCCAACAATTTTTGTACACCCAATTTTACGGTCATGTTAATGTGCTGGGGTAAGTGTGGGTATGTGTGTGTGTGTGTATGTGTGTGTATAAGTTTATGGATATACACACAAATGCACTATATGAATATTTCTGCATAAAGATTGGCACACTTTTTTCCACCTTTTATAATAGTTTGCGGCAGCGTTGCCAGAAAAATGACTTTATAAAAGTTCGATGATTTTTTATGCTTAATGTAATTAGCACAGAAACTGTTAAAAGGCGGTATTTTAATTCTTATAGAGAATTTACCGATTTGCCAACCAACAAACAATTGTTATACAAAATAAGTCTCCAAAAATATGCAGAAGTTTCATACAACTACAGGGTGGCGCAGAATGAGCTATATGATTTAAATGGTTTATAACTTTTTTATTTATGCTATTATTATAATTATTTATTTTAAATACAGTATATTATTGGGTAATTTTTTGCAACTAGATTTGAAAAATGTCCTGTAAGTGATGTCATTTTAAAAAAATTGGCCTATTATCCTTTCCGAGGATACACCGCACCAAACAGTACACTTAAGTGAGAGCGATTGTCTCCGATGAACTGTTCTTGTCCCTAGCCCAAATCCAGCAGTTTTATTGCTGACGCTGTGGGTGCAATGCGCACATTCAACTGCCGACGATATGGACGCTGTGTCAACACAATAGAATATTGGTTTGAAAAATAAAATTCAATTATTTTTGTACGTAACAAAGAAAGAATAATAACTAAAAACGTTATAAGGAATTCAAACCATATAAAGGGTGTTTTTATAAGAGCTTGCTGATTTGAAATTTAAATAAAACACATGCCAAATTATAAAATGGCCAAAAAAATTTTTTTATTTGGTAGATAATTTCTTGTCATTTAACATTTAAATATAATTTCACGCATGTGGCCACCACGACTATTTGCCGCAAAGGTCATTCTGGAGGTCCAATTTTCGACCACCTTTTCAAGCATTTGAGGGCGTATTTCAGCAATGACACGTTGAATACTGGTTTCCAAAGCGTCAATCGTTGCTGGTTTATCCACGTAAACCAATGATTTCAGGTATCCCCACAAAAAATAATCGAGTGGCGTCAAATCACACGAGCGCGGAGGCCAATTCACCGGTCCATTTCTCGAAATAATGTTGCCGTTGAAATGTTCTTTCAATAAGTCCATTGTTTCGCCCGCAGTATGACAAGTGGCACCATCCTGTTGAAACCACATTTCGTTTACATCCATATCTTGAAGTTTTGGCACCAAAAATTCATTGATCATGATTCTGTATCGATTTCCATTCACGGTAACGCGTCGTCCTTCCTCATTTTTAAAGAAATAAGGACCGATGATTCCACCAGTCCATAGACCGCACCAAACAGTACATTTATCGGGATGCATTGGTAATTCTTGAACGGCGTGTGGATTATCTTGGCTCCAAATACGGCAATTTTGCTTGTTGACACATCCATTCAACCAAAAATGCGCCTCATCACTGAAGAGAATTTTGCGGTAAAAAGCGGATAAACATTTTTAATTGAACACTTTTTTTGAAAATAAATTTCCACGATTTGGAAGCGTTGTTCTGGAGTTAACCTGTTCATGATGATTTGCCAAACAATACTGAGTAGAGACGTCACTTTAAACTGTCAAAACAGCTGTCAGACAACAGAATGATTCGTATAAAAAAAAAAAACTTCTTAAAAAAACACCCTTTAGCTCATTCTGCGCCACCCTGGATTTACGTTTTCTTTCACTCATGAGATGATTTTTTTTTTCTGAAGTTTTCTGGCAACTCTGGTTCATATTGGGCTCACACACATAAATACACACTAGCTTATATATGTATGCACTTATTTGTATATATCCATGCAAATATTCATGTTTATATGTATAAGAATTTTATGTTGTTGTTGTTGTTGTTGCTGGTGTCTATGTATGAGTGTATGCAACTCATGCATACTTGTCTGCAATGACAACAGCTAAACCAACAAGACTAATTGTATTTTTTTCCTGGTGGTCCTTGGCTCGTGCCGCTTCTGTACAGTGGCTGCTTTGCGAGAAACACTATTGTATGGCGTTGCCATAAACATGCACATAACACAAGCACGCCAATATATTCATAGAAATTAATACGAGGGCGGTTAACAATTTGCTCTTAAGTTGGCATTATAGATCAAGCTGAGCAGCTTAACGCTCACAGTGTAAATAAAACGAGACAAATTTTATTTAAGTAAATAAAAACTTATTGGGCTATTTTATTAAAATGTAATAAAACTCTTTTTGAATGTGTCATCTACACTGTTTAATCTTTTTTACTCAAGCCTTTTATTTTATTTTTTTGCTTTAAATATAATGTACGAGTACAAACATATTTTCCACATAATATAAATAAAACTTGGATAATAAATAACAGCGAGATATACAATTGGATAAAGAATACGAAATCGAAGAATTTTATTATTTGAAAATAGTAATTTATGGTGCTGGCAAAATATTTTTTTAAGAAAAATTAAGGTAAAAAGTTCCCTGCAAACCCCCTAAAATTATAACTTGAATTTTTTTCATTATTAACTTGAGCTAAAAACAGCAACAACATATTAAAATTTAGTGTTCCAAATTTACGCAAATTTCTTAGAAATTACAATATATCAATTTAAAATTTGTTACTTTCTCCATTAGTTTTTCTAAATTTCCGACCCTTTTTTAATACAATTAAAGAATTTTTTAAGGCTTTATACGGTGTTCAGATATGCATTTGTAATTGAGTTCATATTTTCTTATTGCTATAATTATTTTGCTGTTCTCTTTTACAAAATTTAGTCAATTCAATTAACGTATGACAACTAAAAGTAAACATTTTTCATATTGAAGAGGATCCCAAGTTAAAGCTGGGATTTTTTTTAAATTTTTTTATTGATAATAAATTTAATGTCAATAATTTAACTTCAAGATGGCTCGACTTGTTTTGCATATGGTTCTTTTTCTACATTTTAGGTACTAAGTCTCTACTAACTGTGTTCAGTGAGCTGTTTGCTCGCTCAACATACTTTTTAGCAGAGCTGCTTTTTTCATTATATTCAATATTATAACAATTCCATATTTCTTGAAAAATAATTAATATAATTTTTGTATGGATAACACTATGCGACAAATGAAGACCTTTTGAAAAGTGCAAGGTCGTGACTATATGGGTTCGATTCTACTATCAAATTGTAGTAAAACCCTTTACTCAGTTTGGCCAATTTGGTGACCGTTTATTTTTTTATTGGCCCCCAAAATTTCCCTATATTACCATGATGCCCAAAAAAAGGTGTCATCAGTTTTTGCCAAATAGCTAATCAGTACTTAGAAATATCGCTTAACTATATTCGGCGAAAATGTAGCCAAGAGTAGGTTGAATATTTTTTGCTAAAATTTTATGACAAAAATGTAATTTATCTTAGAGTTTTTTTTGAAAAAGTTAAAGAAAAAACATTTTTTTCTCAAATTTTTTATCATAACTTTTAGGAAATCCTGATATTTCGTACACTATATTTAAAAAAATTGTAGCCAAGGTAAAGCTGAACAATTTTGTGAACATACTAATATAATCTGAACATGGCTAGATACCAAAAATAGGTCAACTTTTATAATTTTATAATAAAACTAAATTTTTTGTGTAATAACGCTATGAAATACTTGGGACATGATATTATTTTTCTGATAGGTCTTGTCGGGCAGAACGAGACTCCGTCTTTGAAATTTGCGAAACACCTCCAAAATCTTGAGTTACGGGTAAAAAACCTGTTTTTCTACCTTGGCTTAGTTACTAGCCTGTATCTTAATCTAGTGTCAACCGAACTTTAATTTCTTGGTGGATTTGGAAAGTCAAGACCAAGGCCTTTCAAACGGAATATACATGTACGCGGGCTTGAAAATCACATATTTTTTCGACATCAAACCAATTTTTTATGATATTTTTCTGTAATTTTTAAAATTTTATGTTCTTTTTCTGTACAATTTTATACAGGAACCGTATGGTTTCTGTTTTGGGTTAAAACGTGTATTTATCTGTGTGTAAAATGCAACTTTGCTTATGAAAATCCACTTTTTACCCGTAACTCACGATTTTGGAGGTGTTTGGAAAATTTTAAAAACAGGGACGTATTCTACTCGATAAGGCCTAACAGAAAAGTATTATGACAGAAAAGTAGTATGACAACACAGGTATTTTTTTATTTTTGTGACTTAGTGTAATTAATATAAATTTTATATGGATATTTAAGCCCAATAATACTATTAATTGCGATAGTTTCAATTGAGGAGTATGTCTGAACACGATATAAAAACTTTCAAGAAATAGTTTAAAAATATTAAAAAAATTAAAAAAAACAATTGAAAAACAAATAACGATTTTTTTATTATTACAATTTATATAAAAAATAAAATTTACTTATTTTTTCTACATTAAAAATTATTACACTTTGTTTCTTTTGATTAATGCTAGAGTTAATGTCGACGTCGTCGACGGCGTCAAATGTCAAAAAAAAGTTGAATCGTATGAAATTGTATGGGAACAGTTAATCTCAACGCGTTGCAACGCCGTAAAAGTTCAATCTATTTCAATTTTTTCGGCGTTGAAACGCCGTCAACGGCGTCGACATTAACTCTAGCATAAGAAACAAATTTTTATACATATACAAAAATATTCAGTAAAAACGACAATTTTTATTTTCAAGTAACCAAGTGTTCTTTACTGGACCAAAATAATAAAAGAACTATTTCAACACTCCCTCGTAAATAAAAATCTTTAAAAATTGCCATTAAATTCACATAAAAAAATAAAAAAAATTCTTAAATTGAAATCTCTTTATAGAAAGCGGAAGGAAGCTTATTTGGTTTAAGTGGTACAAAAAAACTAGACTTTTTGATTTTGTCCAAAATTGTCTTACAGCAACAAAAAAAAAAAAAAAGGGAAATCCCAATTACAAAAGGAAGCATTAACAGCCAAAAAACAGTGTGCATGTCCTCATAACCATCAAACGTTACCACTGGCCTGCTGTACTGGCTGGCAACTGTGTCAGTTTGTGATTGATAAAAATCTTTATATATAAATTTTACAACAATAACATTGAAATTACCATATTTCTTAGATATTCGTGTTTGTTGTTTTTTTACTATTTCTTTACTAGTTGGCTTGTGGCACAACCAAAGGTGAATGATTTAATGTTACTCTGGCGCTATTTTGGTAGCAATTGCCAGATAGAAAATAAAGTGCAGTCAGTTTGAGGTAGCAGTCATGTTCCAGACAAAAATAATATATATGTATGTATATAAATGTGTGAAACCACAGGGGACTATTTATCAAGTTAATAATATATTTGCAATCGACAGTTTTATGACCACCTCGGGTTAGCAGCTATTTGTTTTTGTTTGTGCTGAAGTGTAGATTTGTGTGTGTGTGTGTGTGTGTGAGTGTTTGTTCAATTCGCAAGACAAGACAAATTTTAAAGTTTAGCCCACGTGTGATACGAGTATGTAGCAAGTATTTAGAGCACTTTAAAAAATGCCGAAAACGTTTTCTTTATAACAAAAAAAGAAAAAAAAAGTTATATACGAGTAAAATCTTCCTATAATTAACTTTAAGCTTCAAGTGTAAAGTGGTGTTTGACATCTGCGTTTTCTTATGTTCTCAATTTAATTTTAATATTCTCAGTGTACTTTTGAGTTTTATTTAAGTTTTCCTGTAATTTCGATTTAAAGTGTGTATTTTAAATAAATGATTTAGGAAGATTGACATGGTGATACTGGAGGGGGGACATACTACGAGTACAAACGAGTACTCTTGCCATCATCAGTAGTTGGAATAGCAGAAGCAGGCGGTAGTTGAAAGCCTGTTTAGCTGCATGAATGTAAGTGTCAATTTGTTTTCACAAATAAAAATTTAAATTGACAAACATGCTTTTACACAAACACACAAATACTGCTGTAACACACACACACACACACACAAAACTTAACACTAACATACGAACATAAATACTGACAGTTTAATTGAACGGTAACAAATTGCCTTACAAACTTGTCGGGTTATTTAACGATTTAATATCTCTAAGGATATACATTTTAAAATAATTTTTCATTCACAAATTAGTTTAAATTTGAAATTAGCAAAGTTATTAATGTGACCCTATTTGGAAGTGTTAGTGAACTAGACTGATTAGAACTTCCTTTGCCTATCGCTAATATATATAGTTCAGACACACGCCTTAATTGGGCAATTAGTCAGCTCAATTAACCATTTAAAATGTTTATTAACACTTATTCGTTATAAAATAGAGTAAAATCAGAAATGCAGTACTGCTAAAAGGTGTGTTTAGTGAGCAAAACACAACACAGTAAACAAATTTAGCCGAGACTTAACACATAAATTGTGGGAAGAATAACAAAAACCATAAACAAAATATGTCGAGGCCTGTTGATGTTGAAGTTATTGATATTAAATTTATAATTACAGGGTGGCGTAAAATTAATCCTCCTATTAGAAAATGGCGCAAAGATAACATTCCGATGATTTTTGGCTGCGATTTAAAAAAAAAATTAAAAACTTTGATTCTTCTTGTGGATTATTTTTATTTGGTCTTTTAATTTTTTTACATCAAGTCGAGAATATGATGTCGTGTAAATGGCCACCGCCACAGTTGATTGTCATTTGTCGCAAAATTTATAGCATATAGCTAATAGGAGAATTACTTTCGCGCCACCCTGTAGTTAGAAAAAAAAAACAAGTAAAAGCGTTATATTCGCAGGGACGAATCTTAAATACTCGGTGGGGCAGAGTTCCTTTAAGACATCTCTGTGACCAACTTTAGATCTCTATTTTGGCAGAGTCATTCTGGGAAGGGCCGTGGAGGAGATGTTTCTCTTCTGCAAGATCAGAGAGCATCTCAGCATCTTATAGGGTTAAGATATACAAATTGTTCAATATTTACACTATTTTTGCATATAATATTGTACGTCAACGCCCACTAAAGGGGGCGGGATTAAAAAATAGACAATAATGTTTTCATAGACGAACGTATGGGCACTGCCAGATCGTCTTAGATTTCATCACTGATCAAGAATGTATATACTTTATGGGATCCTATTTTTATTTTGGAGGGTATTAAAACTGTATTTTGTCGGGGTCTCTCTGGCAAGGGCCGTTGGGGGAGACATTTCACCTTTGCCTTAAAATTATAAAAATAAATGTTTGTGATAATTAAAAGTAATATTTATTTTTAATTTTATTTAATTTTTTTAGTACCAGGTTACGTCTCAGCTTCCTCATAAAAGTTCAAAAATTTAATTTTTAAGGAATGTTGGCTTAAGTAAAACAAATTCTTAAATTTTTACACTATTTTTGAATATCATCACGCCCACTAAAAAAGGGCGGTGTGCAAAAATTTATTTTTTTGGTTTCATGGCTCCAAGTTTAACGCATTGAACGTTCTTTGACATAAAAATATATAAGTTGAATAAAACTAATGTTAACTTTCCTTTGCGCCTTTTAATATTTATCATGTCTTTCTGAGATTTAAAAACAAATTTCGAACAATTAGCCTATAAATCTTAATTCAATTTAATATAAAAATATATATCATTTGCTTAACAAAATTACAAAAAAAAAACTTTAAAAATTATGATGTTTTTAAAAGTTGGTTAAGTTCTGATTAGAGGAACATTTTTCCCTCTTGCGCGACTTAGCCCATTTACGAACTTGACCTGTGCTATCCTTCAAGATATATTTATACCAAATTTCAAGAGTCTGGCTCTTTTCGATTGGACTGTATCATGATTTCCACAGAAGGACGGAGGGACGGACATGCTCAGATCGTGTTAGATTTCATCACTGATCAAGAATCTATATACTTTATGGGGTCTCAGATGGATATTTCACTGCGTTACAAATGGAATGACAAAGTGAATATACCCTCCAATTCTTTTTTGGAGGGTATAAAAAATACTAAAATAAAAAAAAAATTATTCCAGATTTGAACTTGAGGTCCTCATGAGTATGACAAATTGTTACTTTTTGGTAGTCAAATTGAATTAACTAAATTTTGTACATGTGAACAGGCAGATAATTATGTCAATAAAGTGATTATTGACTCAAGTCAGAACGCATGTCTGAGCACCAAGTATGTCAAAAATGCGAATGCAGGTATTATTAACCAACCTAACCTTGATCGCTAGAACCAAAATTTCTAAACTAATCTTTTTCGCCCTAAATTTAATCTCCACTGTTGCAAACAGTCCTATATAACGTTTTATATATATTTTTTGTTTATTTTCTATCTGAATTCAAATTATCGTATACGATATCGGTTGAAATATTAATACAATTTAAATATAAAATTCGATAGATATCGAATGCTCTCTAGCCTAGTAAAAGAAACAAAAAAAGAAAAAAAAAGAACCGCATATAAGTCTGAGGGTTTGCTTATAAAAAATAAAAATCTTGTAACTTTTAATAATTTTTTTTTAAAAACAAGTTCCTCAAAGGTCTTAAAAATGTCTAACTTGTTTCAATAAATTTATTTGTGGAATATTTTTTTAAGTCCACTTAGCATGATATAAAAAAAAATATTAAATTTTCCATTTTTAATAACTAGTTTGATTAAAAGGCATAAAAATATTGCAGAATTTTCCAGTCATCCATTTGCTTATTTCCAAAAAAATATGTTTTAAATTAACTGCAAAACTCTGTCCTTAATTAAATAAATTTCTAACACAGATTTCTGCAGAGTATTTTAAAGTATGCTGGAGTTGCTTATACAGCTTTAAGCAATTGCTTTTTTAACACCTGCACAAAAGTGTCTAATGAAAACTTGCTTAAATCTCGTTGTGTGTGAGTGTATGTGTGTGTGCGTATTTTCATATTGTCTTACCACCTTCTAACACTAGAGTCCTTTATCTGGCTATAATTAAAATAAAGAAGCTTAAAATGGGATTATCACACGTACCCTTATCTAAACAACACACACACACACATACACACACACACATACATATGCATACTCAGGTATGTTTCTGATTAAAAAAAAAAGTTCCAGAAATGTGTTTCCAACATAAAACAACAGCAATTGTGAGCTGCACACAGCCTGACACACATGATGACAAACAGAATGGATACAACATAAAATGGTTACACAGGCAATCGACTTTACCAAAACCATATGCAAAGGTCTCGCATACGGAATATTGCTCTGGGTCATCCCAAAGGAAAGTGCTTACGTGGATGGAGTGATAATAACGTGAATGTGTTGTGATACAAGTTAAAAGTTCATCATGACCTCATAAAAGTTGTCAAATTAAAGGGTGTTTCATTCAGCGCTTCCTATCTTCTTATTACAAAGAAAAAAAGTTTGTGGGATATCGAAATTTTCTATCTGTTTGAAAAACCTATTGATGCGATTATATAGGAATATATAAAATCATTAAAAAATGTCCGTCGTTGTGCAACGGAAATGTAAAATTTTGCATGATTCTGGCGCATAAATCAAGCGGAATTTGTTCGCTGAAAAAGTCCAACGGGGTCAAATCGTATCATATCGCTGCACAGGTCAGGTCATGTCCACATAAAATGTCCCTGCCTTCAAGGCGCCCGTGCACACTATCCAATGTTGCATGAGCTGTTAGATTCATAGCGCCATTGTGTTGAAACCACATGTCGTTGGTGCTGTTGGCTGAAGTAGTAGAACACGAGACTATGAAGCGGAGGGTCCTGAGTTCGAGCCCGCGCTGAGTCATGAAATATTGTGTTGAATTCTTCTGAACAGCATTAGTGCGTGGTTGTGTTAGTTGTTGCCACCCTGTTTCAATGATGAAGGCATAGTCACTGGTCACTGAACATAATTGGCAGCGACTGACACTATCATGTACTAAAAAGCAGAGTGACAGCAGCCACCTTCGTCGGCCCTGTAGCAAGAATTAGCCGGCGAAGTAAAAGTTTGAAATAGCTACAAAAACAACTGAATATCTTCTCATCTTTCCTAATCTGTCCCCTCAATACTACCCCCTCGTTTTGAGTTCCAGCGCAATGCATTGCATATATAGGGGTCATCCCCTGAGTGCTGGTCCAAGATAAAAAAAAATTTAGGATAAAAGAAGTTGGTAATCATCAACCTCTTGCGTTCGCCGTAGACACTAATGGCTCAGCTGAAGCTGTTTTCAAGGATATATGAGCCGATGGCCCCCCCTTCAACCCAAAATCCACACAAACAGTGACTCCTTCGGAAGGCATTGGACGTTCTTAGGTCTCGTGTGGATTGAAATCGTCTCTAATTCGACAATTTTATTTGTTCACGTAGCCATTCATCCGGAAAGACACATCATTGCTAAAAATGATTTTTTTATCAAAGCCAATTTTTTTTGCATTAAAAAATTTTATTATTTGCACGTGTTATTGGATGCTACATCATCCGTCCATAATGATTTAACAAGATAGACTGAATAAATTACAACTAATTTGACAGAAGCACTAGCTTCAACAAGTAAAACTTTTATATTCGACCGGGTCGCATCTTAAATGCCCTCCAAATATTTAGTAAGTAAATTTAATATGTTTAACTTGGTGGCACAAAGTTCCTTTAAGACATTTCTGTATCCAATTTTAAATCTCTATTTTGAGAGAGTTATTCCGGGAAGGCCCGTGAGGGAGACGGTTCACCTCTGCAAGATCAGAGAAATTCTCAACTTCTTATAGGCTTAAGAATAAAAATTGTTCAATATTTACACTATTTTTGCATATAATATCGTACGTCAACTCCCACTAAAGGGGGCGGGGTCCAAAAATAGACTACAACATGTTTTTCACAGACGAACGTATGGGCATTGCTAGATCGTCTTAGACATCATCACTGATTACGAATATATATACTTTATGGGGTGCAATTCTCTTTGGAGGTTATTAAAACTGTATTTTGTCGGGGTCTGCCTGACAAGGGCTGCTGGGGAGACATTTCACCTTAGGCATAAAGCTCTAAAAATATATGTTTGGGATAATTAAATGTAAAATTAATTTTAAATTTTTTTTTGGATACGGTAATTTAGGGGCAAAGGGGAAAGAGGAGGTGGGGCAGAGGAGTACCAGGTTAGCCTCGTCATTAAAGCTTAAAAATGTTATTTTTAAGAGATGAAGGCTTAAGAAAAACAATTTCTTAAATTTTTACACTATTTTTGCATATAATAACGCCCACTAAAGGGGCGGGGTCCAAAAATTAATTTTTTTTATTTTATGGCTCCAAGTTTAATGCGTTGGACCTACAAATATACTATTTGCTTAACAAAATTACAAAAAAAAAACATTTTTTATTATTTTATTAATAAATTAATTTGTTCAAATTCTATTTTATTAATTTATATTAAGATTGAAATATTAAGAATATTTTTCAATAATCATCAAACCAGCAGAACGGATCAGTACTGATTTCGAGGCCGCTACGCCATAGTGTTCAAATAGAATTTGAACAAATTCATTTATTAATAAAATAATAAAAAATGGTTTGCAGTCTTGCAGATTCGAACTTAAGCCCGTTGATAAAATTAACAATTTACATAAGAAAGTTCGACTAATAAAAACTCATACATAATTTAAAAAAAAAACTTTAAAAATTATGATGTTTCTTTTAGAGGTTCGTTTAGTTCTTCTTAGGGGAACTTTTTTCCTGTGGCCCGATTCAGCCTTTTATGAACTTGATCTGTGCTATCGTTCAAGATATATTTATACCAAATTTCAAGAGTCTAGACCTTTTTCGTTTGGACTGAATCATGATTTCGACAGACGGACGGACGGCCATACTCAGATCGTCTTAGCTTTCATCACTGATCAAGAATATATATACTTTATTTGGTCTTAGAGGGATATTTCGCTGCGTTACAAACGGAATTACAAATTGTATATATGCTCCAATTCTTTTTTTTTTGGAGGGTATAACAAGACGGCCATTAGCTACACTCAAAGTTCGAAAGTCCCTATTTGCAAACCCTTCAGAAGTACTCATGAATATTATTTTTATATATTGCCCTTTTTCTAACTATTTGTCAAGGTTAATATCAAAAATAGGACACTGAGTAGAGATCATTTTCTTCAGCAACTCACAATTTGTAGCAGTCCTTGCTTTATTCCAGGCCTTAGAGAGTGGCCACAAGGTGGCGAAAGTAGTTGTCCATAAGGAGTAGGTAACTGTACCATTTTAGGTATTATTTTGACGCAAAGTGGACAAAGAGTTACAGAATAAGGAGGATTGTGATCTGTTTGCAGTCTCTTCACAGATTTGAGAATGTGCTGAAAGTAAACTTATGTTGTGAAAACAAAAAAGTCATGGTTCAACGCCTGGAAAAGATCTTGCTAGCCTGGCCGGATATTTAATATACACTATCAACGCTGGCTTCCGGAATTACACTACCGCGGCAGGTACAAAGTGTAAAAATTTCGTTCTTAAAATTTAAATTTCAAACAACTACTAAACTAAAAAAATATTTTAAAATCTGTTTTTATTTGAAATATAAGTTGTTCGAAAGAAAGGTTCTTCTGGCTGGCCCAGGCAGGTTATATAATTTATATTTTCCTGGAGTTAAGAAAATGGGTCGAGTTGTTACTAGAGTGTATGTACATATGTGTGGAAGGAGTGTTTCTGTGTTGATACGTCTTTTCGTCAGGCTTCTCTTCATTCTAACTTGTGTTTTCACGTGTAATGAAATTCAGCTCATTTGCATAAACACTATAAATATATGGTATTACTAGGAATATTTCCAAGTAAATTGTAAATGTGTGCGAATAGATATTTGCGTTTAAATATACCCAGTAGTTCTAAAATTAATATATAAATTTATCTGCTACAAAATTTCCCCATAATATATTATAACTTTATCATTATAAAATAGTTAAAATAAAATAAGAAATTTAAAATCATTTAATCCTGCCCTACCACGTGAAAGAACTGAAAGTAAGGGCTTGCTGGGTACCTGCTTGTGAATACGAGCATATCTGTATAGTATGTGTACATATTTAAAGGCTTATGAGTGTATGTGTGTTTACTATATATTTGCCTACATGTTGGCGCTTACACGTTGACCTGCTGTTAATAATATTGTAAATGATGATTTACTGTGGCAAAATTGTTAAAGAAAATTTATTTTAGTCTCCGTTTTGTAGAATGTTTGTGTAAATATGTTTCGGTTAGGCTGTGTGCTCTTCTGTCCAGTGTGTAGTAAAGAATATGTGTATCTTTAATTTATATAAGAAAGTGTAAGTTTGTGTAAATTTAAAATATTTATAAGTAATCACGTGGCACAAACACACATACACACTAATAAACTTGTAAATTTTATGTGCATTTCATAAATAAATTTATATAAATTTAAAGCTACAGTTTGTCTAATTAAAGGCATCAGTCGAGTTAGTATTGAAGCAGATATAAGTGAAATTTTTTTTAACTTTGTTTTTTTTAAATCATGAATGTAAATTTTTATTTTTCTAACATATTAATTTTTATTAAATGCGCATAATTTAAAGTTATTTTTGTTTTAAATGTAATTAACATATTACTCGCTACTTTACGTGCGGACGATACTAAGCAAATCTGTGGCACAGCAGTATAGGATTGTTTGCGCGGCAGATTTACCCTTATATACAAATATTGTGATTTAAGTGTACAGTATTTTCTTTGTTTGATAAATAATAAAATACGTTTTCAAAATAGTACTTTTTCAAAACAAGTACTTTTCGAAAGAGTACTTTTCCAAAAAAGTACTATTTTAAATAAGTGCAAATAAGTAAGAAATATATTTTTCGAAACAGTACTTTAAAAAAAAGTACTTTTTCAAATTACTATTTTTTCAAATAAGTATTAAAGAAAGTACTTTTTCAAAAAAATACTTTTTCAAAAAAGTACTTTTTCAATAATTGTACTTTTTCAAAATAGTACTTTAAAAAAAAGTTCTTTTTCAAAAAAGTACTTTTACAAAAAAAAAGTACTTTTTCAAATAATCACTTATTTAAAGAGTGCTTTTTCAAATTCGTATTTATTCAAATAACCATTAAAAATAGAGTACTTTTTCAAATAAGTACTTTTTGAAAAAAGTACTTTTTCAAAAAAGGACTTTTTCAAAAATAGTACTTTTTCAAAAAAGTACTTTTACAAAAAAAGTACTTTTTTCAAATAATCACTTATTCAAAGAGTGCTTTTTCAAATTCGTATTTATTCAAATAAGTATTAAAAATAGAGTACTTTTTCAAATAAGTACTTTTTAAAAAAGATACTTTTTCAAAACAGTACCTTAAAAAATACTTTTTCAAAAAAGTACTTTTTCAAAAGAGTACTTTTTCAAAGAAGTACTTTTTCAAAAAAGTACTTTTTCAAAAAAGTACTTTTTCAAAAAAGAACTTTTTCAAAGAAGTACTTTTTTAAAGGAGTACTTTTTCAAAGAAGTACTTTATTAATATAGTACTTAAAACAAAGTACTTTTTCCAATAAGTATTTTTTCAAAGAAGTCTTACTTAATATAGTACATAGTTAAAAAAAACTTATTCAAAACTGTACTTTTTCAATATAGTACTTTTTCAAAATTGTACTTGTTCGTAAAAAGTAAATTTTCAAACACTTACTTTAGCACTTCTTAAATGTGCTTCTATAAAAATGTATATTTTAAAAAAGAATGGTTTTCTTAAAAAACCTGCTATAAGAAGTACTTTTACAATAAATTTTTTTAAATTGCTTTTCCAAAAGGTTAAGTTTTTTGACAAGCTTTTTTAAATTAAATACCTTTGCTTTACATGAATATTCTTTTCAAAAGTAACTTTTCCAGATTTACCATAACACTTTTTTTTCTAAGTACTTTTCCCAAAAAATAAAATTTTTGCCAAATTACTTTTTAATTAAATGCCTTTTGTTTTATATGATTTTTTTTTTAAAAGTACTCTTCCCATGAAGTTTTCCATTTCACAAAAGCTACCGTTTCAAAATGTAATATTTCCAAAAACAACATGAAAATCGTTATTGAAAAAAGTACTTTTTATGTTTTGCGAAGAGTACTTTGTCAAAGTACCAGTTTATTAGTTAATAATTTTAGGTTTAAAAAGTTTCAGTTCCTTGAGTTGTAAATTATTTTTACGGAACGTAATTATAAATAAAATATATTCTCGTGAAATGTTTTATACAAAATTAATATGTAATTGATTTCAGTTTTGTTCTCCACTGCTTACAGTATTTTTTTTTCTTTATTAAAATGTATGTAATCAGTTGAAGGTAATGTTACATATTTAAATGTGTGTGAAGCATAAAACAGCATACGAACACAATATATTTCTAATGCGATGTATGTGTACAACCTCGTTGCTTCACTCCCATTCACACACTATAGTGTATCTTGCTGTAAATTTAAACCCAACCTTGTTTATTTGCTTTAATTATTAAAGTTAGTGGCTTGAATTTATGGTAACCTTTGCTTGCGTAAAGTAATTTAAAAATCTAAACCATAACTCAACTTTACCTTTGCCATAAACAAACACAATAACACTAACACACTTGTACGACTGAGTGAGTATTTATATGAATATTCAAGTTGAAAATTTTAATGACCATTCAGGTTTAATATTTACTATCACATATTAAATTTCTACATCGTATCTCTAATATTTTGTTGTAAAATACTCGTATCCCCTAAAAAATGCCAAACATTGGCAGGAGTAATTGTGTATATATTTAATTACTCAACACTCAATTACATAAGAAAATATGATAAGCCATGCGTGTGTGTGTGTGAATGCTTGTGTGTGAGTGTGCTTACACTCCATTAAAGGTTCATGTTTCTTTTTTTACATGAATATTGGGTGGTGAGTTTTTGAAATTGCACAAACAAATTTAATTAAAACCATGTTTTTGACAGATATTTATATTTATGAGTACTAATCAAGTGGTTTTGGGTGTATAGAATTTACATTCAGTTAATTATTTAGAATTACAAAGACTTGATAATTACAGCTACTCCATAAATGAGTTTGACTTCTTAAGCCAGCTGTCACAATAACATACTGCTTACTCGTCTTAAGATCTAACGACATGGTGTCCATAGTCGTAAGGACAAATAATGAAGATTCCATAAAGTCTATTGATTTTATGTAGTTCTTTTTGTAGACTGACGTAAGGCAATTGATTTACCAGCAACAAATATGAGTTGGCTGGTAGCTACATTTAGCAAAATGGGAATCTAATACTTTCGGGATTGCAATGTTGTGTAGCTTGGATATTTTGATTGATGTTTGCTTTCCTTTATTCCTTGTAATATAACACTAAAAGGAACTTTATGGAATTTGAAATAGCAAAGAAAAAACTAACACAATTCTTAGTTCGTGGCAATATAATATCAATGAAAATAACTCTGTTTGTTACCTTTTCCCGCTAAAAACGCTGAACCGGTTTAAACGAAATTTGCCATATAAATATTTTGAGATTCATGGGATAACAAAGGGTGGTATTTGGTTTTCGGAAATAATCCTATGATTTGGCTAAGGGAGATCGAAAATTTTTAGGGAGATATGAAATAGTAAAACTGATAAAATCTTTAAGCTCTCATACAATTAAAAATACAACATGTCATTGATATAAAACACACATTGGCTGAAGTTTCATATATTCTTCACAGACAAAGTCGTGGGTAAAATCTGGTATATAGATAATAAATAAACGTTCTTAAAATCGTTTACTCAACATATTCTCTGAATTAAATTAGTGCTTTTTGTTTATTTTGAAGGTGGAAAAACAAAATAGATTTATATCGAATAAAATTTGTTTGTTGTGTTTTCTTGAATTTCAAATCCTGTGGTTTTGTTTGTGTAATTCTCAATTCATTTCTGGAAGTTTATGTATAAGCTGAGAGGTTTTTTTTCGAAATTAGTTTAAAGTCTACTGGTGATTTGGTGTAAGAACCAATGAAATGCGGGCATATAGACATACTTGACCACATAACAAACAAAACGCACTAATTTATAAATACATTTAAGCTGTTGACATTTTTGATTCATTTATATGCGGATATAAAATTTAGATAAGTCGATTCCAAATTAAAAGTATGCGTAAATTTTACGCATAATTATCTTTAACGTATGCCAGAATATGATTATCTATTCAGGGTTAATTACTTAAAAAATGAAGTCGAGAATTTTGATTAAGAAAAAAATTGTATTTTAATGACATTTTTAAAATATATTTTCTTATATTTAAAATATCTAAATTAGTTCTAACGTTGAGATTTAAAAAAAATATTCAAAACGAGCTACTTCAACAACTGAACATGAATTCATTTCACATACATACATTCATTAAATTATAGAAAATCCTGAAAAAGTGTGACATTCATGATTTTGATGTTCAGTATGTATTTACAAATTTGAAGAACTTCTAAAATTTCTGCTTTCAAAGTTAATAGTTTGCCATATAGAGTATGTACGAGATATCCGAAAAAGTATGCTATGGTTTTATTACAATTAAACTAGCATGCATACAAATTTCATATGTAGGTGTATTACTCATTCGCCCTGTGTGGCTGTTTACTCTCATTTTCTCGCTAGAGTATGCAGTGGTTTTTGTAAGATTCTAATTTTTGCAGTACGTCAGCGTATGAGTGCTTAGCAATTCTAATACTGAATATTGCTCATACGTTTATTTAAAAATATATATACATATATGTATGTGGCTGTGTGTGTATATGTATATTGCATTCTAAATCATAAAATTAAAAATGGAAAGTGTTGGTAGCAAACACTATTGTGTTTCATTTAATTTTAATAAGCAATTGAAATTTTTATCATAATACGTACTTGAAATCTCAAAAAAAACATAAAAACAACTCATGAAGTAAAAATTAAACAATTCCTGGATATTTAATTTCCTGAAATCGAACCAATTTATATTCTATATAATTTTATTTAGATCTGTTACAAGTTTCTCAAAAGTTTTAAACTTAAAATCTTTAAATGGAAATGCGAGAATTAATTATTTAAAGTCCAGTATTTTTGATAAAATAAATTAGATATATGCTAGATATAAATACAGTGCGAGCCTAATTTTCTCAAACTCAATAATAATCTGGCTTGCTGCAGTGACCGACAATTTGTTGTTTTTCTCGAAATATATTATTTGTTGTTTTTTATCTTAGAAATATATTATTTCTAAACCATAACGCTCTCCATATTGCAACATTGTTGAATATTAAACTAATTGAATTGATTAATATGTTTTTTAAGCTTTTGGTCTATATTTTATATATTCATTGTATTCGTTAACCTTTAGGCAATCTTACATTTACTTTTTTTAGTACTTTCTTAAAAAAACAATACATAAAATATTGTCTAGAGTAGTTAACCATGACTTAAAAATAATAATTTAATTATTTAAAAGGGAGAAAAACAAACTACTAAAGGGTCCGCTATTTAACGTTTTTTTTTTCAACTAGTGCTTATTTCGTGAATGGTAACACTTAGGTCATGTCTGATTAACAGATAATTAGTTTTATCCTACCGCTGAACGAATATGGTTGTGTATACGCTTGAACAACGCTGGGAAATATGGGCCTGCGATCGACTTACAGAAGATGCCGATTTTGCCAAAAAAAAAATCATCTTTTCAGATGAAGCTCATTTTGATCTTGGCGGGTATGTAAACAAGCAAAATTGTCGCATTTGGGGCACAGAAAACCCGCACCCAAAACGAGTCACCGTTTGGTGCGGATTTTGGCCCAGAAGCATAATTGGGCCATTTTTCTTCGAAAATCGGCAAGGAGTGGCCGTTACAGTCAATGGCGATCGTTATGGGGCCATGTTGAACGAATTTTTGTTCACAAAAATTGAATAGGAGGATATTGGCAACATTTGGTTTCAACAGGACGGCGCTACGTGCCACACAGCCGAAGCACTAGATGTTTTGCACCCTGTTTTTGAAGATCGCGTTATCAGCCGCAGAGCTGATGTCGTTTGGCCACCTCAGAGCTGCGACTTGACACCGTTGGACTATTAATTGTGGGGTGCCGTCAAAGATAAGTGTTACGCCGACAAGCCAGAGACAATTGACGCTTTAAAGGACAATATTCGTGAAGCCATTGGTGAAATACAGCTGCACACAATCGATAATGTGCTTAAAAATTGGACCGATCGTATAGGCTACTGCATGGCCAGCCGAGGCAGCCATTTCAATGAAATGATTGTCCATTATTAACCGGAAGGATTGTACTTTCAAATAAAGAAAAGAAATTTGAGAAAATATTCAGTAGTTTTTTTTATAGCATTTTCAAAAAAAAAAAAAATTATTTGGCGGACCCTGTATAACTGAATTGGCGAATTATCAAAGTTAGGATATAAAACAGATATAATTTAATTTTTTTGGGTATGAGCTTTACTAAAGGATTAGAAATTGATATAGAGATTATTTGCCTATATATGATCGCTTTGATAGAAATATATTTCTGAACAAGAATTTCAAATCAAAGGAGTTATTGTTAATGAATAAAACCAAATTCTGTTGTTTTTTAAAAATAGCTGCAGTTATAAAGACTTCACAGTAAAAATATTGCCTTTCGCTATAATATCGATCTGCACTCTATCTTCAAGTCTTTAAACATGTTTGTAGTTTTATATAACGACATAAACTAATTAATGGTGTTTAATGAAATAGACCTGAAATTACTATTGAAAGTTGTATTATAAAATGCAGGACTTTGAAGTTAATTTTTTACAAAGCGAAATGGGAAAATAAATATTTGGGGGATTCACACTGTGGTCATAAAAATATAAAAAGTCATAAAATAATAGCACAAAAAATATGACTAGTGTGAACAACCCGTCATAACTTAATGTGCTATTTCAAACATCGATCAGCTGATAAGAAAACAATACTTTTGCGATTAGATGATATAAAAGCAAAAGATAATTAAGATACTTGTAATAGAGTTGTTTGAAAATGCCAAAAAGTTCAAAAACTCCATTTCTATTTAAAATTATTAAATTTGTCTTCTGGTGCACAAGAATACCTAAATGAATTTGTATGTATAAACTAAAACAGCTGCTGCCTTGATATGAGCTGAATAAATTTTTTTTTTGCGGCGGCATACGGAAAAACGTTCAGTGGCTGCCAGCTACATAAGTTAAACGAGAAAAACTTTTCACTTTTATATATTCAGTTTTTGCGATTTAGTTCTCTTTTAATATTTTTTATGTTATAAAAATGTGATTTAATGTACAGACATATAGGTATGAATAATTTTTTAGGCGTTCTTTAGTCGTGAATCATATATAAGTAACGGCGGCAAACATATAATACCGCCGTCTCGCCTAAAGATTTTCAGCCGTTCGACTCAGATCTCTAGAGCTATTTTATGACAAAACAAAAATGAAACCTGAAAGAGTGCTATTATTTTACGACTTTTTTGTATGCAGCACAACGACAACTTATTTAACCTGGTCTAAAATATTATGACTTTATGACAATATGACTAAATAGCACACAGTGTGAATACCCCAATTATAAATGAAAAATTGGTAAAATTTTTAAATCTCATTTTCCTTGCACTGCATTGATGTATTTTTGTTTTTCAAGTTTTATATGTCCATATAACCCGTTTAATACTCTAAATACATTTTAGCTACGACGCAAAGTGCAGCAATTTATTTTTGCAAAACTTTTATCCTATTTTCATCTTGACAAAATACAATTTTATTGACTGTTCACTACTCGAAAAATAAAGCAAACTACGATATTTTTACACATTTATAAAATATTTATTTATTAAAAGTTTATCGTTGTTGCTGAAAATGTGTTGCCAAAAATACCAAATACCAAAGTTTTATGTTGCGTCTCTAAGCTCTCACCGTGTTTTTTAGCGGTTTTTTTTTTGCTTTTATTTTAGAAAGACCTGAGCGAAAAAGTATTGTTTGAGAAGAAAAAAAATATATGTACAAAAAATACTTTTTCAAATTTTTCATTAAATTGTCAATTTAAGCATGAACTCAATATCCGCTGCACAAACTTCACCACCTGACTAACACAAACACCCATACAAACGCACTGACATACCTATTCAACACATATGTATATGCGTTTTTTTTAGTACAATTCTGTTTTTCAGTTGAATTCCGTGTAGAAATTTTATCAGTTTTTCTATTGAGGATTCTTTTAATGGCCGTGTTGTGTAGTCGAGTGTTATGGCAATGAAGCAGGTAACACAACATTTTAATAATTGTTGTACGAGTGTGAGAGTGGTTTTTATGTATGTGGAAGTGGAAAGAAGTGTTGTTAGTCGTAAAGTGTTGTTGGGATTTGTTTGTTGTTTCATTTTTTAGATTTTATGGCGTTGCTGGATAAATGTCTGAGTTGATTCTTTGCGGAGTTGTTTTTCTGTTCTTTTTTATCGCTGCAGTGTGCGTGTTTTGTGATATAAAAACTATTTTCTGTTTTTTTTTTCATTTCATTAATGCAAGTTTAAAATGGTGTGCTGGTGTTTGCATTTTTTTATGCCTATAAATAAACTACGTTCTTTTAAGGATAACCAAAAATACACTTTGGTGTGACTTAAATACAATTAAAGCGAAAATGTGTTCTATTTTCTATTATTTGTTTTTTAATTATTTTGTTGCTGAACTTTCCTTTTCTCTGATGTGTTTAACGACTACAACAAAAAATTTATATATAAAAAAATTGTATTATCAATTTTCATATAATACAAAAAAGCCAATTTTAAATTTATTGTATTATTTTAATACATTGAATTTGTTATCACCAAAAAGAATTTGCCAACACATTCATTTCATATACTCGTACTCGTATATTCAAAGGCCTCAACAAAATCCTTTGGCCTGCCATTTTAATTATGCAAATGTTGTATCTCGTTTGTTTAATTCTGTATGCCACACAAGCAGTCCAGCAATTTAGAGAAGCTAAACCAAACTTTTAGTTTTATCAATTTTGTGTCCATTTTATTTGCATCGGCGCGTACGAACACTCTCATATGTGAATAGCTCGCACTACATGTTTTAGTCCTAGTTAAATTTGTCACTCTTTTGTTAAATAAATACTAGCAAAAACTGTTTCAATACTTGTTTCTATTTACATTTTAATGCCGAAGTTTAACCACTAAAATATAAATAGAATTAGTTTTGGATTTACATTTAGATTTTGTTATCCACTATTAACAAAGAGGACTTCCAGAGCCTCATAGAAAAAAAATCATTTTAATTTAGTTGATGTGTTGAAAATAGGATATAGAACCAATAGCTTTCAACCAGTAGGGTTGGTTTTCTCTTTCAATCAAAATATCTATATTTGGCCAATATTTGTTGTCAATCATTTAAAAAACTTTTTTTTTATAAATTAAAATATATCGATTTAAGGATTATTAGTTTAATAAAATACAAGATTTATATTTTGAATTTTCTGTTTAGAAGCTAGAGATCAGCTTAGATGCAAACTTTATTATGATTTAAATTAAAACAAGTAAAAATGTTATATTTGACCGGGTCGAATCTTAAATACCCTCCAAATATTTAACAAGTAAATTTAAAATGTTTAAAATGTGGGACAGAGTAACTTTAAGACATCTCTGTGCCCAATATGTCTATTTTGACAGAGTCATTCCGGGAAGGGCCGTGGGGGAGATGTTTCACCTCTGCAAGATCAGAGAACATTTCAGCTTCTTATAGGCTTAAGGAATACAAATTGTTTAATATTTACACTATTTTTGCATATAATATCGTACGTCAACGCCCACTAAAGGGGGAGGGATCCAAGAATAGACTACAGCATGTTTTCCACAGACGAACGTGTGGGCATTGCTAGATCGTCTTAGACTTCATCACTGATGAAGAATATATATACTTTATGAGGTCCAATTCTTTTTGGAGCGTATTGAAACTGTATTTTTCGGGGTCTATCTGGCAAAGGCCATGGGGCAGACATTTCACCCTTGCCATAAAATTCTAAACATAAGTTTTTGGGATAATTAAATACAAAATTTAAAAAAAAAAATATATAATTTTTTTGGTAGGGTCATTTAGCGGGCAAAGGGGGAGGAGACGGTAGGGCAGAGGAGTACCAGGTAACGTCTCAGCTTCGTCATTAAAGCTTAAAAATTATATTTTTAAGGAATGTAGACTTAAGTAAAACAATTTGTTAAATTTTTACACTATTTTTGCATATAATAACGCCCACTAAAGAGGGCGAGGTTCAAAAATTAATTTTTTTTTGATTTTACGGCTCCAAGTTTAACTTGTTAGACCTTCTTTGACATAAAAATAATAATATTACAAAAAAAAATTTAAAAATTATGTTGTTTCTTCGAGGTTGGTTTAGTTCTTCTTAGGGGAACTTTTTCCCCTCTGGCCCGATTCAGCCCATTTACGAATATGACCTGTGCTATCCTTCAAGGTATTTTTATACCGAGTTTCAAGAGTCTGGCTTTTTTCGTTTGGACTGAATGAACCGTGATTCCCACAGACGGACGAACCGACATGCTCAGATCGTCTTAGATTTCATCACTGATCAAGAATATATGTATGTATATAAAGGGTGATTTTTTATGAAGTTTTTTTTTTTTTATACGAATCACTCTGTTGTCTGACAGCTGTTTTGACAGTTTAAAGGGACGTCTCTACTCAGTATTGTTTGGCAAATCATCATGAACAGGTTAACTCTAGAACAACGCTTCCTAATCGTGGAAATTTATTTTCAAAAACAGTGTTCAATTAAAAATGTTTATCCGCTTTTTTACCGCGAAATTCTCTTCAGTGATGAGGCGCATTTTTGGTTGAATGGATGTGTCAACAAGCAAAATTGCCATATTTGGAGCCAAGATAATCCACACGCCGTTCAAGAATTACCAATGCATCGCGATAAATGTACTGTTTGGTGCGGTCTATGGGCTGGCGGAATCATCGGTCCTTATTTCTTTAAACATGAGGAAGGACGACGCGTTACCGTGAATGGAAATCGATACAGAATCATGAGCAATGAATTTTTGGTGCCAAAACTTCAAGTAAACGAAATGTGGTTTCAACAGGATGGTGCGGGCGAAACAATGGACTTATTGAAAGAACATTTCAAGGACAACATTATTTCGAGAAATGGACCGGTGAATTGGCCTCCGCGTTCGTGTGATTTGACGCCACTCTATTATTTTTTGTGGGGATACCTGAAATCATTGGTTTGCGTGGATAAACCAGCAACGATTGACGCTTTGGAAATCAGTATTCAACGTGTCATTGCTGAAATACGCCCTCAAATGCTTGAAAAGGCGGTCGAAAATTGGACCTCCAGAATGACTTTTGTGCAAAATAGTCGTGGTGGCCATATGCCCGAAATTATATTTAAATGTTAAATGACAAGAAATTATCTACCAAATAAAAAATTTTTTTTTGGCCATTTCATAATTTGGCATGTGTTTTATTTAAATTTCAAATCAGCAAGCTCTTATAAAAACACACTTTACTTTATGGAGCGTCAGATGGATATTTCGCTGCCTTACAAACGGAATGACAAAGTGAATATACCCTGCAATTCTTTTTTGGAGGGCATAAAAATGTATGGCCAAGTACGATATACTCTTACAATCGCCTTACTTTATTAGATGTCGGGGAGTTTTTAAACTTAAAATAATAACACAAGGCAAAAACATTGTTGAAATAACATATTTTTATTAAATATGATTTGGCCACTAGGGCTACGTATTACATAGTTCATTCGAACAGTCAATTTTTTTTTTTTTTTATCTTGGGCCAGCACTCTGGGGATGACCCCTATATATGCAATGCAATGCGCCGGAACTGAAAACGAGGGGATAGTATTGAGGGGACAGATTAGGAAAGATGAGAAGATAGACAGTTTTTTTTTTTGTAGCTATTTCAACATTTTACTTCGCCGGCTAATTTTTGCTACAGGGCCGACGAAGGTGGGTGCTGTTACTCTGCTTTTAGTACATGATTGGGTCAGTCGCTGCCAGTAATTGTCCAGTGATCAGTACTATGCCTTCATCACTGAAAACAGGCTGGCAACAACTAACACAACCACGCACTAATGCTGATCAGAAAAATGCAACACAATATTTCATGGCTCGAACTCAGGACCCTCTGCTTCATAGTCTCGTGTTCTACTACTTCCGCCAACAGCACCCACAAATTTGTTACTACTGAGTATGATGTGGAAAAATTTGTTTTGTTTCCCAGAAGTGCCTTATAAAATTATAAAGGCTGTTTGCAGTTGTCTAGGCATCCTGATGCTCCTGATAGCCTCGATGGATACAACTCTTATAGTAAATAATTTTTTGTGTAACTACATTGATAACAAATTAACTTGCAAACGGGTTTTCTTCAAACTTGTAAATGTGCATCAGCTAAATGGCCATATAAATTTCATTTAATTTGCCTAATTTAATGGCCTTTTAAAATATAGTTTAGTGTGCTGTAAACTTTTCGGTCTCTTCCATGTCATGATATTTTAGGATATTCACTTAATTATATTTTGTTGCTAGTTTATGCCACTACTGACTTAATTTCTCAAAGATATAGAAAACTTTATCTTGTTCCAATAAGTCTCCTGAAAACGACGAAAGAGTCTTGGCATTGGTGTGTGTGTGTGTGTAAACAGAAAAGCAAAAGGAAGAAAAAAATCACAAGAAGTGTGTACGACTATAATCAAATCTTTTAAGAGCAAACTTTTTCCTTTTTCTATAAACGAATATAAGAACTATAGAGAGGATATAAAGTGTATTGAAAAGTTTGCTGGCTGATGAGGATGATGATGACGATGATGATAAGGGGGAAAAAACGAGAACAAAGATAAAAACTAAAACTGTTTGAAACTTATCTTTGAAATTAGTTAAAATATTCTGTTTTTATATGCTGTAAAAGCAGATAACAGGGCGATAGACTAGGGAATCTTGGATTGTTTGCAAACACGTCGTTGCTCAACATTTTACAGGGTATACTTTAAGGCAAAATTTATTTTCATACTCGTATTTCCAGCCTACTTTCAGATTATACCAAGTGGTTTTTTTTTTCATACACATTGGGGTATCTCACAGTACAGCAATACGACTAAAAGTGAGTGGAGCTGGAAATTAAATTTTTTATTAATATGTACTTCCATTTAAATATTAGAAAAAAAAATTTTTTTGGGTTTTTTTTTTTTGGTGTTCTGCTTTAATCTGAATAGGATAAAATATTCCTATGTACTGCATATATAATAGTAGGTTTATGAATAGAAACCTTTAGTTGTAGTCTGTGATATGCCCAACTATGCTTTTATTATACTTTTGTAAAAAAAGAAAGTTTAATTTAAATTGAAAAAATATTTGTTCAGTATTACATTCACTTATTTTAAGCTGATTTAAAATTTAGAGCAGAACGCCAGCAGATTTCAATTTACCAGTCATAATCATTTGGAAAATCGTTAAGAAAATTTTATGATAAAGAAAAGTTTATATTAAGTCCAAGAAATATAAGTTCTTGCTAATATTCTTTATTCTTTAAAGTATTTGCAGAATTTAAAACTTTAATATTGACGTTCGTTAAGCACGTACACGTCTGTGTCAACTGCAAAGCAGAAGAGACAATCGGTATGAACAAAAAAAAAATCAATAAATTACTGACTAACTGACTCCCATATAACCGCCCACCCTGACGATATCCCGGATATTACAATAGACAGACTCAAAATTCGAAAGGCATGCGTATGATGTTAAACAATAATTAATTTTATCAACGGGCTTAAGTTCGAATCTGCAAGACTGCAAACCATTTTTTATTATTTTATTAATAAATGAATTTGTTCAAATTCTATTTTATTAATTTATATTAAGATTGGAATATTAAGAATATTTTTCAATAATCATCAAACCAGCAGAACGGATCAGTACTGATTTCGAGGCCGCTACGCCATCTCATCAGCGTTCTTTGCCCGTTGATAAAATTAACAAGTTAAAAAATAATCTGACACCTATTTGGTACTTTTCAAATATATTTATGTACTTAAATTGATTAAAAAGTGCTAAAAGCTGGTACCTTTTTTTTGTACTCTCATAACAGAAAACGTTTTATTCTCCTGTAGAGATTCTGGAATAGTTTTGACGCTTTTCTAAAACTAATTACAATTATAAGGGATAAAATCGTAACCGTTTTCGGTACTTTTTCTTAATCAATACAAAAATAGCTTTGACTTTTGACCGCTCAGCAGCAGCTGAGATAATAAAAAGGGTATTTTTTGAAGGGACAAAAAAGTCAACAATTCATATAATAGAAACATTTTAAAGATTATTTTGGCACATTTTGAAAATATGCCCTCGAAAGAAGGTACTTCTGCAAAAAAGTACTTTCACTATTTTTTATTTATTTATTTATTTATTTTTTTTTTTGATAGGGTACTTTTTCGTATATGTAACTTTAAAAAAAAATTTTTAAGTTTATTTTTGGGAAAGTACATACTTTTAAAGTATTTTTCAAAGTAGATTTTTAAGAGTACTTTTTTTTCAAAAATGATTTTTGGAAAACGTACTTTTTTAAGAAAAGTGATTTTATATAAAAAATAGTTTTTTTTTAGTTAAAAGTATTTTTTTAAAATTGTGCCTTTTGAAAAAAGTACTTTTCTTAAAAAGTATTTTTTTAAATGGTACTTTTTTAAAAAAAAGTACTTTTTTAAAAATAAGTAGTATATAGTAAAAAATAGTTTTTCTTATTTAAAAGTCCTTTTTAAAAAAGTGCCTTTTGAAAAAAGTACTTTTCTTAAAAAGTATTTTTTTAAATGGTACTTTTTTAAAAAAAGTACTTTTTTAAAAATAAGTAGTATATAGTAAAAAATTGTTTTTCTTATTTAAAAGTCCTTTTTAAAAAAGTGCCTTTTGTAAAAAGTACTTTATTAAAAATAAGTCCTTTTTTAAAAAAAAGTAATTTTTTTAAGAAAGTAATTTTCTTAAAAAGTTCTTTGAACTTAAAGAAACAACTTTTTTTTTGGAATTTATAATTTATTTCATTTCCTATACTATGTATAAACGCTGTCCTAGCTTATGACAGATTTCATTTAATTCTTAGATTAGAAAATCTACTTGTAAAAGATTTCTAAGCTCATAATCAGCAATACTTTTTTTCAATACTGTATGCAATATAATAAAAATGGGACTAGCCATTTAAAACTGTAGAGCTATTTCCACTTTTTTTTAAATATCCCATCCTGCACTGCACTGGTTGTGTAAACGGCACTGTAATGTCACTGATGCCACCTGTGACTTCATTAAACTCCAGCTGTAATCTCAAGTAGAAATGCTACATCTGAGATGCCGAAGAAGTTTAAATTTGTGCAACAGAAAAAGTTTAATTCTGTGTAAATTTGCTAATATTTTTACAACAATCTTTTGCACAAAAATTGTATTTATTTTTATACATGAACGAAACACAATCATGGAAATTGTATTTGTAAATTTGTAAAATATGTATACAAATTTGCATACAGTTTTCCTAACAAATATGTTTGTTCATATTTAATATATAGTATATAATTCCATAGATTTAATTTCATATCTAATGGGTGTTTTTTTAGCGCATGGGAACTAAATGGCAAAACGCCGGTACATCGTTTTCATGTGAAGGATATTAAATTTTAAACAAGTAAAAACGTTATATTCGACCGGGTCGAATCTTGAATACCCTCCTAATATTTCGTAAGTAAATTTAAAATGTTACACTTGGTGGGACAGAGTTCCTTCAAGACATCTTTGTACCCAATTTTAAGTCTCTGTTTTGACAGAGTCATTACGGGAAGGCCCGTGGGGGAGACGTTTCACCTCTGCAAGATCAGAGAACATCTCAGCTTCTTATAGGCTTAAGGAATACAAATTATTCAATATTTACAATATGTTTGCATATAGTATCGTACGTCAGCGCCCACTAAAGGGGGCGGGGTCCAAAAATACACCATATCATGTTTTCCACACACGAACGTATGGAAATTACTAGATCGTTTTTTTTTATCTTCGACTAGCACTCAGGGGATGACCCCTATATATGCAATGCATTGCGCCGGAACTGAAAACGAGGGGATAGTATTGAGGAGACAGATTAGGAAAGATGAGAAGATAGACAGTTTTTTTGTAGCTATTTCAACCTTTTACTTCGCCGGCTAATTTTTGCTACAGGACCGATGAAGGTGGATGCCGTTACTCTGCTTTTAGTACATGATAGTGTCAGTCGCTGCCAATTATGTTCAGTGACCAGTGACTATGCCTTCATCATTGAAACAGGCTGGCAACAACTAAAACACAACCACGCACAAATGCTGATCAGAAGAATTCAACACAATATTTCATGACTCAGCGCGGTCTCGAACTCAGGACCCTCCGCTTCATAGTCTCGTGTTCTACTACTTCAGCCAACATCACCCACCCTTAGACTTCAGCACTGATCAAGAATATATATATACTTTATAGGGTCCAATTCTCTTTGGAGGGTATTAAAACTGTATTTTGGCGGGGTCGCTCTGGCAAGGGCTGTGGGGGATGTTTGTTATAAAACTCTTAAAATAAATATTTGAGATAATTAAATGTAACTTTAAAAAAAATATTTTTTTTGATAGGGTCATTTTGATGGCAAAGGGGGGAGAGGGGCGTAGGGCAGAGGAGTACCAGGTTACGTCCCAGCTTCGCCGCTAAAACTTAAATATGTAATTTTTAAAGCATCTAGGCTTGAATTGTAAAATTTGTTAAATTTATACAATACTATTGCTTATAATAACACCCATTAAAGGGGCGGGGACCGAAAATTAATTTTTTGGATTTTACGGCTCCTAGTTTAACGCGTTGGAGCTTCTTTGGTATAAAAGTATATCATTTGCTTAACAATATTACAAAAAAAACTATGTTGTTTTTTAGAGGTTGGTTTAGTTTTTCTTAGGGGAACTTTTTTCCCTCTGGCCCCACTAAGCCCATTGCCGAAGTTGACCTGTGCCATCCTTCAAGATATATTTATACCAAATTTAAAGAGTCTGGCTCTTTTCGTTTGAACTAAATCGTGATTTACACAGATGGACGAACGGACCGACATGCTCAGATCATCTTAGATTTCATCACTGATCAAGAATATACATATATACGTTATGGGGCGTCAGATCGATATTTCACTGCGTTACAATCGGAATATATTCTCCAGGTATAAAAATCATAATTAGTTTACTTTTTGTTCTGCAGTATTATTTTAAGTTGTCGTGTAGCTAAAAAAACACCCGCTACATAATGAAATATGTTAACAGACACACTTGAACTTATGCAATATATTCACTTATATGTAAGTACGAGTATTTATAAACAAATAAGTTTGCTCATGCTTGCATTAAACTATTCATAATGCATTGAGTGCATATGGGTGTGTGTGTGTAAGTGGATGCATGTGTCTTTTGGTTATTTGTTGTTAATATTCTAAAAATTTGTGTATGAATTACTTTAAGTTATTCAGTTTCCTTTTCGGCTGTTTAATTTTCATCATCTTGTTAAATCTTTTTTCTGTCATAATTTTGCCAAATAGAATTTGTTATTATTTTCGTAATATTCCAATACTTTTCTTCACATTTAATTTATATTGTTGTTGAGGAAACATGATAAGTTCTAATATATGAATAGATTGTGAAAGGCTAAATAAATATGTAAATACTAGTAGAAAATTAAATTTGTGTTATAATAAATTTTTATATTTACATTTTAATTTTAAAGTTTCCTTAAGACATGTTTAATACTCTTTGTACAACATTTAGATATTTTTTGTAACAAATATATTTAGTCCTTGAGCCCAACACTAAGGGATTTCATGTGGCAGGAAATTAATTATAGTAATTGAATTTGTACAGCTTAAATATATTTAAAATTAATAGAAAACGTAATTGAATTTGCAGGTTTTGAGCTGAAAAGTTTAATGAAATAGTAGTTGAGTTTATAATTCTTGTTGTGCATTATTTCTTAGACATGAAGAAAACGATTTTGTTGTAGAAAGTTAGTTTCTTAACAAAACTTAATTGTAATAATTTATAATAGTAGGCAGAGTGCTTGCCACATATTTAGGCTATTAATTTAAATATTTATTTTTTTATTTATTATTGAGATAAGAATTTTTTCATTTAGACTTAAATTAAAATCTGAAATTTGCCAATTTATTTTTTAAGGAATATTTATTAAATTTAATTTATTTGATTAAGAATGGAATATTTAGAATATTTTTATATTTTTCAAATATTCCGCTGCTAATAAAATAATTTGAATCAATTAAAAATTGTTAAAAAATTATTTGCAAATCTGGGATTTGAACTTGAGTCTAAATAAAAATTTTTTGTCTTAATAACAAAATATATATACCCGAAAAAACAAAATATATTTATTTGATTGATGATTCATCGACTTTTAGATTTTTAAATTGAACTGTTTTATTATCAAAAAAAAAAAAATATATATATAAAACAAAATATTGTTTAATTAATTTTAATTATATTTATTGCCCTGAAAAAGATATCCAGAGGATATTGAAATGTTGCATAATAAAAAATTTCAATTTCTTTTATAAAAAAGTGACCTAAAAGTGTTTAAAAAACCAGATAATTTAAATAAATAAATTGATGTTTTTTATATCCTTCACAAAAAAGTGAAAGGGTATATATAGGTTTGCCATTCCGTGTGTAATTTCTTCGATATTAACATGGGACCCCATAAAGTATATATATTCTGGATCCTTATGGATAGCGATGACGATTGAGCGATGTACGTCTGTCTGTACGGTTTTCCCAAGCCCCCAGAAGAGCTAGAGACTTCGTTATTGGACCGTTGGATTGGAAATGAACTTAAATAGAGTGGTATTGAAATTCAGAAAAAACAGAAGTATGGTTCCAGAGCTGGGAAGCTTACACCTATTTCTCGACGCAAAATTTATACCAAAAATCAATTATTTTTTTAATGTTTGTATATTAAACCTATTTCGTGCTTTGGGAAGCCTCAATGGTCTATTAAAAACTAAAAAAATAAAAAAAATGTTTCCAGGGGCGGGAAAAAGATTTTTTTTTCGGCGTATTCCGTATATTGTAGTACATGTAGTGACTAAAATTGTTAAAAATTTTAAGTTTTTCTTTAACAAAACTTCTTAATACGTCATGAAGATTTGCATTGGCCAAACAAAAAATTTTAAATTCAAATTTTGCTTCCAGGGGTGGGAAATTGCATTTTTTTATACGTTTTTTATATGTTTTTTTTGCTAACTAAACCTGTCTTATAATTTAGGCAGAACAAAATTGGTATCAAAAATTTAAAAATAAAAAATAAAATCTCGAATCCAGGGATGGATAAGTGCAATATTTAATAGTACATGAAAGTCACCTAAATGTTTCAAAATTTGAAATTAAAAAAAAAACAATTACGTTATACCTCATGAAGCGTTGCACTGTTAAAAAAAAATCAATAAATTAAAATTTCGCTTCCAGGCTTAGGAAAATTAAAGTTTTTTTTGGTACATGCGATATTTTGTAGTACATGTAAAAACCAAACTGGTTACAAAATTTGAGTTTTTCTTAAACAAAACTACTTTATACCTCATGAAGATTTGCATTGATAAAAAAAATTTTAAAAATTTAAATTTCGCTTCCAGTGTTGGGAAATTGAAATATTTTTTATACATAAAAGTAACCAAATAGACAATTGATGTTGTTGTTTTTGCTAATTAAAACTACTTTATAATTCAGGAAGAACAAAATTGGTATTAAAATCTTAAAAAATCAAAATTTCCACTCCAGGGTTGAACAAATAAAATATTTTATGGTACATGAAAGTGATCAAAAAGTTTAAAAATTCAAATTTTTTTATCAAGTAAAACTATGTTACATATTTTAATTAAACCTATTTTCTGTTTTAGCAAGAAAGAAAGAAGAATTACATCTGTGAAGGGTATTTAAGATTCGGCACAGCCGAATATAGCACTTTTACTTGTTTTATTAACAAGTCAGACGAACGATGACACAAATATAACAAATTAGAGATCAATTTTCAAAGTTAATCGGAATAATTGGGTGGCGTTGTTCAAGATGATTTTTTAGACAATAGTGATCATAAATGTCAAAACATGACAGTTATTAGTTTATTTAACCCTTTAATAACATCAAAAACACCGTTTAGAATTTCTAAAGAAAACTAATTTTTTTAAACACAGGATTTTATTGCTCAGGGAGGAAACAAAATAAGTTCTAGGACAAATAACGTTACAGTAAATTATATTTTCAACGGGCTCAAGTTCAAATCTGCGAAACTAAAAAAAAAAACAAAAAAAAAAATAAGTTAAAAATAATTTGCAGTTTCGCAGAGTTGAACTTGAGCCCGTTGAAAAAATTAACATCCTGTAATATAATAAATCATAGTTGTAAATGACAATTTACGAGGTCTGTGCAAAAAACAAAGTGAATTTTAATTTTTGTAAAAAAATTAAATTTTCATCAATTTCTATCCCTTTTAAAGTAATGCTCCTCAGATATATAAATACATTTATGGCAATATTTTTTTTCCAGTCCTCGGAGCGGTTCCGATATGCACTTTTTATATGTTCTCAAATCATGGGAACAGGAAAAATTTGCTAGAGGCCAAGTCTTGCATATAAAATGGCTGAGGCGTTATTAAGCTGTTGCTTTTGCCAACAACTTGGCTGTAGGTGTGCTGTTGGCTGAAGTAGTTAACACGAGACTATGAAGTGGAGGGTTATGAGTTCAACTCCGCTCTCAATCATAAACATTGTATCGACTTCTTCTCATCAGCATAAGTGCATCGTTGTGTTAGTTTTTGCCAGCCTGTTGCAATGAAGAAGGCATACGAGTAGCAGTGGTCAATGAACATAATTGACAGAGATTTACAATAGCATGTACCAAAAGCAGAGTAACAGCACCCTCCCTTCGTGGGTACTGTAGCAAAAGATTAGGCGGCGAAGTAAAAAGTTTGAAATAGCTACAAAAAATTCTATATCTTCTCATCTATCTTCCTCTGTCCTCTCAATACTTTCTCTTCCTTTCTAGTTCCGGCGCAATGCACTGCCGGGGTCATTCCCCGAGTGCTGGTCCAAGATAATAAAAATAAAATAGCATTCATCGCTGAACATTGTCCGCAGCAATTGATACTCTCATGTACTAAAGAGCGCATTACAACACTCTCTTGTCTTTAGCAAAAAATTTTTTCGCCAAAATCAAAATAGTAATCGTTACATATCCATCTGTCTACTCAACACTAGCCCCTCTTTTGTTGCAGCTTCGGACAATATATGACGTGAGTATGGCATGAGAGGGTTCATATCCTGATTAACGGCCTTAACAATAAATACAAATTTTCGCTTTCTGCTTCAACCCAAAAAATATCACCGAAGACCTCCTAAATGAACAAGATACTCAATGTTAATTCATACTCCCTTAGTTTTAGTCATATTTAAATATATAAACTGTGGAATGAAATTTAAAACATATAATTAAATCAACTTGAATTGACTCCATTTAGGTTCACCATCTCATACTTAAAAAAAAAATTTCATAAAACAAAAGACCCCATGAGCCTTTTAGTTGCTAAACATACAAAAGAATATCAATTATTTGAATACGTTCATATAAAAATTGTACAATTCCTGAGAAAGAGCAATTGAACAGAATTGCCGTCTATCCTGTTGGTCACCAGAAAGGCCTTAAATATCGTCGTGATGGCATCAATAAAGCTAAAAATAAATGACCTGTGCAGAATAGTGTGAGCCATTGGCAAACAATACGAAAGTAAAACCTACAAAAACATTTTTTTTTTTTAAATAATGAAAAGCCTCCCACGAAGTCCATAAAGGAATATGGCCATAAAATGCTACAAACTACTCGCACAAAATATTTAAAGCGCATTTGTATGCAACAAACTACTACATGTGTAACGGAAGTGTACAGCTTTAATAACAGCCCATGACTTTGTGGACTTTTCGACTGTTTCTGTAAATATTACCAAATAGTATGCGGCCTCTTTCAGTTCGTTTGGCCATAAATATTTGCATGGCTGTTTCAACTGAGCCCATATGAGGAAGACCAACAAAATATGGCACTCGTGTATATGATGCCAGCGGCCATATCACAACACACACTTTTCAGCCACATCTGTATATTTTTATGAATTGATATGAATTAAAGCCAATATTTATGACCAGCAGCCTCATCATCATCATCATCATGAGTACCAGCACTGGCAGCAGCACCAGCAGCAGTAGCAGCTGCAGCAGCGGCAACAGGCTGAAGAGGTGTAATCGGCAATTGTCAGGAAATGACAAATATTTGTACGAATCTACGAAAGTTTCTGGTGATTTGGCATATGAAATATGCCAAATTGAAGGCATTGTACTATCCACCCACATACACAGACACACACACACGCATTTTAATAAAATTACTGGTTTTCTCCATTGCATGCCTTTTATAAAGGGTGTTTTTATAAGAGCTTGCTGATTTGAAATTTAAATAAAACACATGCCAAATTATGAAATGGCCAAAAAAATTTTTTTATTTGGTAGATAATTTCTTGTCATTTAACATTTAAATATAATTTCGGGCATATGGCCACCACGACTATTTTGCACAAAGGTCATTCTGGAGGTCTAATATTCGACCACTTTCTCAAGCATTTGAGGGCGTATTTCAGCAATGACACGTTGAATACTGGTTTCCAAAGCGTCAATCGTTGCTGGTTTATCCACGTAAAGCAATGATCTCAGGTATCCCCACAAAAAATAATCGAGTGGCGTCAAATCACACAAACGCGGAGGCCAATTCACCGGTCCATTTCTCGAAATAATGTTGTCGTTGAAATGTTCTTTCAATAAGTCCATTGTTTCGCCCGCACCATCCTGTTGAAACCACATTTCGTTTACATCCATATCTTGAAGTTTTGGCACCAAAAATTCATTGATCATGATTCTGTATCGATTTCCATTCACGGTAACGCGTCGTCCTTCCTCATTTTTAAAGAAATAAGGACCGATGATTCCACCAGCCCATAGACCGCATCAAACAGTACATTTATCGGGATGCATATTGGTAATTCTTGAACGGCGTGTGGATTATCTTCGCTCCATATACAACAATTTTGCTTGTTGACATATCCATTCAACCAAAAATGCACCTCATCACTGAAGAGAATTTTGCGGTAAAAAAGCGGATAAACATTTTTAATTGAAACACTGTTTTTGAAAATAAATTTCCACGATTTGGAAGCGTTGTTCTGGAGTTAACCTGTTCATGATGATTTGCCAAACAATACTGAGTAGAGACGTCACTTTAAACTGTCAAAACAGCTGTCAGACAACAGAGTGATTCGTATAAAAAAAACTTCATAAAAAACACCATTTATATGCGAATACATTTATTTGTATTTATACATGTTTGTACGTTTGTAATTTTGTGTGTAGTTTTTCACTTGTTTCTATCTTCTTGCTTTATCATTTTTCAAATGTGTTCCTTTGCTACACACATGGCCAAAGAAATGCATAAAATCTGCATTAAACATCCTGTAGAAATGAAGATACTGTTGCAACTGCTTAACTTGGTAATTTTTCTTTTCATTTTTCTGGCAAATGAAAATAAAGTATAATTTTTCTCTTGAGATTTTATACGACATTTGATACACCTTCTTGATTATATATAAAATATAATGCAGTCATACAGGCTAGAGTGGCCGGTAAATCGTGCATATCTCAGTGGCTCCTGGAGAATAATAACTTCAAGTTTGGTTGGAAGTGACAAGTATTTACTTGATTTGAAAGTAAAGTTATTAAATCATATTGATATTTATAGTTTAGTTTCGTGGCTAGAGATAAATTTTAGTTACATAATTTTAAATGTACGACAACATAGGAATTTAGTTTGTGTTTCTATCTTCGTAATATTCATACAGTTCTCATATACTATTTCATAATTAAGTAACGAAATAAAAATAAAAATTGTTATCTTGAATGCGATGAATCAGCTAGTAAGTGGTGAGAAGACAATAATAATCATGTGGCTTCCGAAAATAGCGCTATTCTGATATACAATATGTAAATTAAAAATTAAAATAAGTAATTTATTATTGGTAGCTTGAGCTACCAATTCAGATTTGGACATGATGAAAAATAATCAAACGGTAACACGGGTATTATAACAATAACATGTTAACATCAGGTTGATACAGTTCTCGTATCCTTTTTCACAATAAAATTTGTGTAAATAGGAACTGTTATCACATTCAACTATGCCACCCTAATAAGTGGGGACAAACACAGTACACATGAGCACTGATGATGAAAGGGTTGCGTCTTTCGAAAACAGCTCTTCTGCTCTGCTGCGTAAGTTGAATAACAAAAAACTGATGTTGACTTGCCTTTGTGCATTGGAATATTTATCATGTCTTTCTGAGATTTAAATTTAAATTTCGAACAATTAGCCTATAGAATCTTAATTCAATTTAATATGAAAATAAAAATTGTTATCTTGAATGCGAATAATCACCTAGTAAATTTAAATTTATGTAAATTAAAAATTAAATTAAAATTAAGTTGATATGCTAGTTGGTTGTAGAAGGTAGAAGGAAAACTCAACTTCTATTTAATTATACTATCTACATATTAGAGCAGAACAGCTGTTTTCGAAGGCCGCTACACTTTCATCTTCAGTACTAAAGTGTATTGTTTGTTTGTCAGCCCTCATTAAGCGTCTTAATAATTTTATTTCAAATATTTGTTTTTCACTAAATTTGTTTTAAAGTGATCCTCTTCTCAAATTTACAAAAAAAAAATTAAAAATTGGTCTATTTTTTTTTTTAATTTGGGGACAGAATCAGCTGGAATAAAATTTAAAATTTAGTAAAATAAACAACAAATTCCCAAAAAAAATATATAAAATTAACCACAAAATTTTGTATTGAGAATGGAACTTTTAGAAAATGTTTTACACTCATAACACAGTACGACAGTGGTTTGTACACATGAGTAATGTTAACAGAATATGAAAATAGGCTTAAAATAAAGAAATACGTGTCTCGGCGTTTTGCTGTAGCACGTCAGAATTTTAAGAAAATCGATTTTAAAGATTTGAAGGACCGTGGAGGTTCACTTTTAACGTAATACTATTATAAAAAGTTTTATATAAATAGAATGGGTGAACCGATTTAAATTCCATTCTACCAAACCACGATAACAATAATCGCAAACAACTTCAGGAACATACCATAAATTTGGAAAGTATGCAACAACAAAATAACCTTCATATCCAGTAACAACACTACGAGTAATATTACGAAAATTTTTAGTAGGTGCATATAAGCCACAAACAAAACAAAAATGATTTCGATTTGGACAATTCATTTTATTTTATTTTCTTGATGTTATAAACGACACCCGATCTGTTAACTCGTTGAAATTCAATTAAATAATCTCAATAAAATATGGTACAGCCCCACAAAAATGTAGAATAATAACTGTTACTTTGTAATATTTTATTGAACTGAAAAACTTATGAAAAAATATGACAGCTACAAACTTATATACACAAGGTTGCTCAAATCCCAGACGACTTGTTTTAATTTTTTCTAATTGCAGAATTGTATTTTTAATGAATTTCGTAATTTTTTGTTGATATTTTTTAATTTTACATGAAAATTAAAGCGCCCTCTAGCGGAAAAAATTGTTTTTTGTAATAAAACAAATCCAAATTTAATTCCTTTTTCAAAACTGGCTCAAGCATTTAAATCGGTTCACCCATTCTATTTATATAAAACTTTTTATAATAGTATTACGTTAAAAGTGAACCTCCACGGTCCTTCAAATCCTTAAAATTGATTTTCTTAAAATTCTGACGTGCTACAGCAAAACGCCGAGACACGTATTTCTTTATTTTAAGCCTATTTTCATATTCTGTTAACATTACTCATGTGTACTCAAAAAAATTTGATTTTGTCGTACTGTGTAATATTAGCCAGCAGGATTCTTTTTGTTCAGTGTCGAAGGTGGTACTAGTCAATTGGAATCTCAAATTTTAGACATAAAAATTAACAGGAAATATATATAAAAAATAAACAAGATTTTAAACTCAGTACACTATGGCTCTGGAAAGAGCAAAGAGAAAATTAAATATTTGGGGTATGGAATTTGAGAAATTTTGTGCTCAGTTCAAAAATGACTTTAATAACATATCGCGCTTTTATTGCAACGTATATATCTCAACAAGTAAAAACGTTTGGAGGGTATTTAAGACCGGGTCGAATCTTAAATACCCTCCAAATATTTAGTAATTGAATTTAAAATGTTTAACTTGGTGGGACAGAGTTCCTTTATATAATATCGTACGGCAACACCTACTAAAGGGGGCGGGGTTCAACAAATAGACTATATCATGTTTTCCACAGACTAACGTATGGGCATTGCTGGAACGCCTTAGACTTCATCACTGATCAAGAATATATATACTTTATGGGGTCCAATTCCTTTTGGAGGGTATTAAAACTGTATTTTGTCGTGGTCTCTTTGGCAAGGGCCGTGGAGGAAACATTTTGCCTTCGCCCTAAAGCTCTAAAAATAAATGTTTGCGGTAATTAAACGTAAAAATTATTATTATTTTTTTATAGGGTCATTTAGATGGCAAAGGAGGGGGTAGGGCAGAGAAGTACCAGGTTACGTCTCAGCTTCGTCGTTAAAGTTTTAAAATGTTATTTTTAAGGAATGCAGGCTTAAGTAAAACAATTTGTTAAATTTTTACACTATTTTTGCATATAATAGCACCCACTAAAGGGGGCGGTGTGCAAAAATTAATTTTTTTGACTTTATGGCTCCAAGTTTAACGCGTTGGACATTCTTTGACATAAAAATTACAAAAAAAAACTTTAAAAATTATGTGGTATTTTGAAGGTTGGTTTATTTCTTCTTAGGGGAACTTTTTTTCCCTCTGGCCCGATTCAGCCCCTTTGCGAGCTTGACATGTGCTACTCTTTACAGATTAATCTGTGCCAAATTTCAAGAATACTGCTCTTTTCGTTTGGACTGTTAAAAAAAATTTTTTTTTGCAAGTTAAGTACAGGGTCCGCCAAAACAACCTTTTTTTTTTAAATGTTATAAAAAAAACTACTGAATACTTTCTCAAATTTCTTTTTTTTTTTTTTTAAATACAATCCTTCCGGTTAATAATGGACAATCATTTCATTGAAATGGCTGCCTCGGCTCGCCATGCAGTAGCCTATACGATCGGTCCAATTTTTAAGCACATTATCGATTGTGTGCAGCTGTATTTCAACAATGGCTTCACGAATATTGCCCTTTAAAGCGTCAATTGTCTCTGGCTTGTCGGCGTAACACTTGTCTTTGACGGCACCCGACAAATAATAGTCCAACGGTGTCAAGTCGCAGCTCTGAGGTGGCCAAACGATATCAGCTCTGCGGCTGATAATGCGATCTTCAAAAACAGGGCGCAAAATATCGAGTGTAGCTTCAGCTGTGTGGCACGTAGCGCCGTCCTGTTGAAACCAAATGTTGCCAATATCCTCCTCTTCAATTTTTGTGAACAAAAATTCGTTCAACATGGCCCGATAACGATCGCCATTGACTGTAACGGCCACTCTTCGCTCATTTTCGAAGAAAAATGGCCCAATTATGGCTGTGGACCAAAATCCGCACCAAACAGTGACTCGTTTTGGGTGCGTCGGCTTTTCAATGTATGCGTGCGGGTCTTCTGTGCCCCAAATGCGACAATTTTGCTTGTATACATACCGGCCAAGATCAAAATGAACTTCATCTGAAAAGATGATTTTTTTTTTTGGCAAAACCGGCATCTTCTGTAAGTCGATCGAAGGCCCATTTAGCGAAGCATTGTTCAAGCGTACATTCGTTCAGCGGAAGGATAAAACCTATTATCTGTCACATCAGACATGAGCTAAGTGTTACCATTCACGAAATAAGCACTAGTGAAAAAAAAACGTTAGATGGCGGACCCTTTAGAAATCAGAAAATCCATAAAGACAGCTTCAGAGATGAAAAATCTAAGCTTTTTTGGAATATTAAAGTAATGAAATAAAACTACTTTTATTCTTTGGCTATCAAACATAATTTATATTTTCCAGAGTTAAATTAGTATTGAAAATCAAAAAGATGAAAAAGATGACTACGGTGTTGGAATGAATTTATGCTACTTCAAACGAATGTCAGTGAAGGCTCAATAAAATTCAACCCAGCCGCATGTAACACTTTTATTTGTTTGTATTTTTATACCCTTCAAAAAAGAATTTGGAGGGTATATTCACTTTGTCATTCCGTTTGTAACGCATCGAAATATCCATCTCAGACCCCATAAAGTATATATATTCTTGATCAGTGATGAAATCTAACACGATCTGAGCATGTCCGTCCGTCCGTCTGTAGAAATCACGATTCAGTCCAAACGAAAAGAGCTAGACTCTTGAAATTTGGTATAAATATATTTTAAAGCAGGTTAAGTTCGAAGATGGGCTAAATCGGGGAAGGGGGAAAAAAGTTCCCCTAAGAAGAACTAAACCAACCCAGAAAAAACAACATAATTTTTAAAGTTTGTTGGTTATTTTGTTAAGCAAATGATATATTTTTATGTCAAATACGGTCCAACGCCTTAAACTTGGAGCCATAAAATAAAGAAAAATTATTTTTCGACACCGCCCACTGTAGTGGGCGTTATTATAAGCAAAAATATCGTAAAAATTTAACAAATTGTTTTACTTAAGCCTACATTCCAAAAAAATAAAATTTTTAAGCCTTATTGACGAAGCTGAGACGATACCTGGTACTCCTCTGCCCTACCCCCCCCCCCCCCCCCCCCACCCTAAATGACCCTACCAAAAAAAAACATTTGTTATTTTTTTGTATGTAATCATGCCAACCATTTAATTTTGGAGTTTTATGACTGCATGTTTCTGCCCTACCCTCTCCTCCCCCTTCACCCCCTAAATGGCCCTACCAAAAAAAAAAATTTTGTTATTTTTTGTATATAATCATCCCAAGCATTTATTTTTAGAGTTTTATGACAAAGGTGAAATGTTTCCCCCGCAGCCCTTGCCAGAGCGACCCCGCCAAAATACAGTTTTTATACTCTCCAAAGAGAATTGGACCCTATAAAGTAAATATATTCTTGATTAGTTATGAAGTTTAAGACAGTCTAGCAATGCCCTTACGTTCGTCTGTGGTAAACATGATATTGTCTATTTTTGAACTCCGCCCCCTTTAGTGGGCGTTGACGTACGATATTATATGCAAAAATAGTGTAAATATTTAACAAATTGTATTCCTTAAGCCTATAAGAAGCTGAGATGTTCTCTGATCTTGTAGAGGTGAAACGTCTCCCTCCCACGGTCCTTCCCGGAATGACTCTGTCAAAATAGAGATTTAAAATTTGGTACAGAGATGTCTTACAGGAACTCTGTCCCACCAAGTTAAACATTTTAAATTCACTTACTAAATATTTGGAGGGTATTTCATATTCGACCAGGTCGAATATAACGTTTTTACTTGTTTTTTTTTTTAATTTTTATCGGATTTAAATTTACCACAGTTTCAGTTATTTTTAACTCATACAAATTTAATGGCAATAAAATTAATAACAATCATTAAAAAATATTGCCCGGCTTACAAAACCAAATCGTATATGGCCAACATCAGCCAAATGCTTCCCTCGCCTTTACATTTATTTATTTAGGTAAAACGCCAGTGGCATCATTTGTCCAAAGTCTATGAAACTGACAGTGGAAATAGATAAACGCTCTTAGATATCAGATGGTGTTGTGTGTATGAGTGCCACACCTCTTCTTGCAATATAATATTTTTATGTTTTCTTAGACATCGAATATGCAATAGAAATAGTATGTCTGCGGGCGTATGTGTATGTGGTTTTGTATTGTTAACCGAGAGTTATTTAAGCCAACAATAATAACATGGCTAAGCGACCAAATAACCAACACGTGCAAAACGCATCATTTTTGTGTAGTGGTGGAGGTAGTGGACGTGGTGGAGGTGTTCGTGTTGGTGTTGATGTTGGTGTTGTTAGTTTTGTGTTGTTTTCTGTTTTCCTCACGTTGAAAGCTTAAATCCCCTGCAGTAGATTAGATGATATCCTGTGATTTGCTCCTTATCTCTATAAATGTGAATGTACTACAAATTATAGAGTGAGTGAGCATTCAATACGTGCTGGTTAGTAGAATTTGCTTTATTTGTAATATTGCTGAAAACTACTCTCTCCACTCTTCTTCATTGCGTACATGCAGAAATATTTTATTACATATTTTCTATTCCTACGCTACGATGCTAGACTCCAACATCTTGTGTTGTAAAGTTGTTCAGGTTGTTATTTTTGATGTGAATTTATATTTGGCTTTCGTTTACTATTCGGGTTAGATTGTGTGTGATTTTTTTGTTGGTCAACAAGTTCGTCTCGTTGTGTTCTCAAGTTGGTGAATGTTAATGTCAGTACGAGTAGTTTTATTGTCATATTTCTTGACCCGTAGCAATTCCATTCACAGTTTCATAACATTTGAGTTTCAGTCACTTGTATGATGTTTGATATGATGAACTCTGACAATAGATTTTCATTAACAACTTGTTGCCTTGTTATAATTGAGTACTTTCGGCCTAGAGACTTAAAACGGAGATGGATTTGTGTTGAGTTAATCAACATGGCATTACTTTTGATGTTGCTCGCTTGATAGTGGAGCCAGGGGCTGTGTGTGTGTGTGTGCAATATTTGCTAGAACGTGTAGGTTACATAAATTATTGTTGGCAAAAAAAAAAAGGATTTTGTTCATATTTTGCATTATATGATCATAGAATATAATTGTTGTAATTTGAACTGAACTAATTCCTTTAAATTATTGCTTATTTAGGACAATATCTAATTTCTTTTGTTTTAATTACATTTGGCTTTAGTTAGCTCTGAAATTATTATTTCTACATAAATTTATAAATATGTTTAACTTTGAGCTAAAAAAATTTAATATTAAAAAAAAAAAATTGGGAAGTTACTGTAGACTGATTTGACGTATAGAATTTCATATTACTTTTTGATAATGTTTTAAAGCGAATTGCTAATTCTCATTTTCATTTATTTTATTTTTAATTTTTACAATTTTAAACAAATTCAAATTTGAAACAAAGAATATTATTAGAAGACTTTCCCACCTGCTTATCAGTTTATTTATTCGATAATTTATGTAATTAAGCCGCAGTTTTCCTGTGTGTTAAAAAAGTGACATTTTAAAAACTAAATAAGAGGAACTTTCCATTTCCTCTTATAAACTAAGAATTGATGAACCAAAAATTGCTTGTGAAGACAAAGACTTAACAAATTTGATTGAGTTTAAAAAACCAGTAAATTTAGGGATTTTTTTTATATATGAACCAGTTCTTAATGCAGAACTGATTATACTCGTATCCGACTAGAAGAAATTATACTAGTACTCATCTAGTACTAATAGTACTAGTATCCCCCTAGTTTCCATGTAGTACCAATTGTACTAGTAACTTTCCAAACACACTCAATGTTAATTTGAGCATGAACATGGTATAGGAAAGCTCACAGTTGGGAACTAGTACTGGTGATTTTTGTACTAGTGCAATACTAATTTGATACTAGTTCGATCTTCTGCAGGTTTGTGAACAGTTGAACCGCATCGAACCAAACGTGTTCCAATGGGTTCTTTCAAACATAGATTTCCTGTGAATGGGGACCGGTAAATTTAGAGAAATAGCAAAAATAATTTTTTTTCAAATGTGATTGTTTTAGAACAATCTTGAAATTCAAAAACCACGGCGACTGCCACAAACCACGTCAAAATCCACTTACGCGTTCCTGAGATATCACGAAGGCAAATATTAGAAAAAATTAATTAAAAAAAAAAATTCCCAAATTAAGTATGTGATCAATTAGTGATCTCGCTTCTTTTATAGCACTCGTAGAACTACACCCATCCCCGCTTATCGCGTAGAAATCGACTAATCCATTTTAAAAGTTATAGCAATTTGAAAATTAATATAATAGCATATTTTTTGGCGGTAAAAATTAGCGGGAAGATAAGAGCATGGTCCTATTTTTTTTTTTTATTGTTTATTTGCACTACAAACAGAGCACGCGAAACTATTTGCGGAAAAAAATTCAGACCCCCTGGCGGGAATCGAACACACAAACATTGGACGGACAGGCTAACTTTGCTAACTATTAGCCACAGCGGTACTCTAACTTCTCCAGTAGACCAGAACAATGCTGTTTTCAGAAGTCGCCACATGACCATCATCAACACGGTTTTTTTTATAACTTTAATAGGAAACGGATATACGAGAAGTGTATGGATATTAAAACCATGTTAAGAAAATTATATTCACGTGCTACCGTTGGGCTAATCTCTTCTTTTTTCATTTACTTAAAATTTTTGTTCCACATTAATTAACCAAAACTCTCCAAATTATCAGTTTTAATATTTTTCTACAACATTTTTCTTCAATTACACGATGAAGTTTAAGGCCACATTTTGGATTTATTTAGGGAAAAAGAGCACTCATCAGCAGGAAAACAAACTGAACTGGCATGACTGGTTTTAAGTGTATTTTGAAGTTGGCTTATTTGTGTGTGTGTGCGTAAATGTGTTCGTTTTATTATGTCTGTGATAGTCAAACTAGGTTAAGTATGCAATTATGGCATACATAATCAAGTGTAGAGAGTGTTTAGCTTGACATTTTTTCTGGCTGCTTTCCTAGTTGATAGGAGTATTTTACTTTATTTGCTTCGTGAATAAAAGTAATTTCTACAAGTATAAGAAATATGTGACAATTTATGAAAACATCAACATGCTTGTGGTAATATGAGAGGAGTTCACTTAACATGAATCACCTATTCATCACACAATATTATGAGAAAGAAGCTGCTATAATTTTATTGTAACTTTGTAATTTCTATGTAAATTTTAAGTGGCTGTGGCAATTGATAAGACTGAATGTGTATTATTAATGTTTGTAGGAGTGTATTGGATAATAAAAAGTCTGCTGGCGTACTACAGTCGGCCAAAACTTAAAAATCACATCAACAAGAGAATAAAATGTAGAGAAGAAGAACAATTTTGATATGGAGGATCGCTGAACAACTTTTACAGGAGTTGCTGGGGATGTCAACCATTTTATTTGAAAATTTTTGGGCATGCATCGTTTGAAAATTGAAGACATCCATCTTGAGAGGGCTCAAAAACAAATAAGGCCATATCAGAACTGCTTTAAAGACGGATATATAATTAATAAAAAAATTTTTTTTTTGAACTAGCCTCGTATGTATGTACATAGATATAAAACAAACACGTGAAACAAGTTTATTTGAAATCAAAATAGTTTTCCAAAAAGTGCCTAAGGTAATAAACACATTTAAGAAAAATTGTTTTGAACAGACCTCGTATGTGTGTACATATAAACCGAAAACGTGAAAAAAGTTTATATGAAATAAAAAAACAAAAATACTTGAAAAAGGAAAGAAACTTTCCCTATGGTAATAAATATATTTAAGAAACTTTTTTCAACAGACCTCGTAAATATGTACAAGTAAAACAAAAATCTGACAACATTTTGTATAAAATCAAAATACTTAAAAAAAGAGAAACGAGGAAAAAGGATTATTTATATCAAAATACTTAAAAAAAAGAAACTTGGCCTGTGCCAAAAGATATTTTTAAGAAAAATGTTTTTGAACAGACCTCGTACAAACAAAGCACACACGTGAAACAGGTTTTTATGCAATCAAAATACATTCCAAAAAAAAAGAAACATTGCCTACAGTAATAAATACTTTTTAAACATTTTTTTTGAACAGACCTCGTATGTATATGCATACACATAAAAAAATGAGGAAAAACGTTTCTTTTAAATCAAAATACTTAAAAAAAGAAACTTGGCCTGTGGCAAATGATATTTTTAAGAAAAATGTTTTTGAACAGACCTCGTACAAACAAAACACACACGTGAAACAGGTTTATATGCAATCAAAATACATTCCAAGAAAAAAAAGAAACATTGCCTATGGTAATAAATACTTTTTAAACATTTTTTTTGAACAGACCTCGTAGGTGTGTGCATTTAAAAAAACGTGAAAAAAGTTTATATAAAATCAAAATACTTGCTAAAAAAGATACTTCGCCTGTGGTAAGAAATATTTTCAAGAAAAATGTTGTGCAACAGACCTCGTACAAACAAAAGAACAGCGTAAAACAAGTTTATATGAAATCAAAATACTTGCCAACAGAAGAAAAAAAGAAACATTGTCTAAGAAAATTTTTTGTTGAACAGACCTCGTAGGTATGTATATATAAAACAAAAATGGGAAAAAAGTTTATATTAAATCTAAATAATTTCCAAAAAAAACTTTGACTTTGGTAATGCTGGCTGTAGGGTACTTCAATCCGCTATTTCGGTGTTTAAGGTGTATTTTTGTTATTTAATATGCTTTTCTCTTTTTGTGACGTAATTTCCAGTCTGCCACAATTAGTGGTATGTAGCCACCCATATCTGTTCAGATTAATCTGAACTTCATATTCAGTTTTCGAGTTTTGCACGCAAAGAGCGTCAATCTAACCCTATTATATCGTTTACGATATTCAACTGTGTCTGTGCATATATGCGGCTGTCAGAAGCTTCTTTCTTGCGATTCGTAGTAGTTACAAATTTAAAAGTTTTACAGTTCGATACATCACACGTCCTCGCAATAATATCAAAAGTAAAACGAAAAATGTGGACCAAATAAATTGATATAATTTTGGTTTTCAGTTGAAAATGTCACAGTTTTCTTATCTACTGGGATTCTATTGTTAGGAGAGGCGCAATTTTCATTTGAAGTATTTCTGTACAAATAAAGTTTATTGTAGGGTATTGCTCAAGCTAATTTAGCGTTTAATTTTCAACCATAACTTAAGCTGTGTAACAGAAAATTTCTTTAGGTGTACACGATTTTCTTTATCACTTTTTAATTTTGCTTTTCTCCTTACAAATACGTTTTGTACTTTAAGTTTGTAAACTTGTCCTAAGATTTCTATATTGTTTTGAAAAATAATAAGACTTGCGCTTATGGTAACACACAACACAAACAAGATTAATTAAAGTATGTAAATTTTCTTTAACAAAATAAAAAAAAAATTGAATGGCTTTTACCAGCAACAGCGACTAAAACTTGGCAAATGAAAAAGTAATTGAAGGTGGATTTGTTTTAAAAGGAAATTGGTGGATTTGTGGGAATAAATTTAAAAATAAATGAACAGTGGAAAAGATGACAAATCACGATATATTATGTTTAATACATTTTTGAGAGAGATTCTCTTGTCAACTGCTGAACGTATCGGTCGTGTTTTAAAGAGCTCAAATAAATTAAAAATTTTTTCATTTGTTTTTTCTGTCAAAAAAATAAATTAATTTTCTTTGCTTTAAAAAAGAAAAATTTAACAATATATTGGATTTCTAAAAATTTATTATCAAATTGATGTGATGGAAAAAGATCCATTGTTAAATCAGTCTGGAGGTCGACCTCCTAATAACATGATGAAAAATACCAATAAGGAAGCATCAGCCAGTCGGGAGCAATCATGTTCTTTGTTGAAACCAAGTTCAACAGATTATAAACTAAAAGTAAAAAATACAACATCTAGGAACAGTGTTCCTTACAAGAAAGATGCTGTTAGCAAGTCCCATCTTGGAAAGCAATTTTTGAATGCAGTTTTAGCAGAAGAAACTGCAATTTTGAATGACGAGTTAGAAGAGGGTTTAGACACACAAACACCAGAAACAAATCGGAGAGAAGAAATGGGGTCAATGCCTTCTTTAGATGATGAATTCCAACTGGTCAACAACAAAAAAAGGAAATTTCAAGGTGATGTAAGAATTGATTTGTCAAATTGTAATTTTAAAAGTAATGATAAGTTTGTTGAGAATGTTAATCGTACAAATAAGTATTCAATGTTAGGAGATTTGCATGTAGAGTCTGAAATTCCTGTTAGCAATAGAATTGTGGATTGTGGAGTTTCCAATTTTAATAAGGTTGCACAAACAAATGTAATGAACAAGGTTTCTTATTGTCCTCCGATTTTCTTGGAAAATGTAAATATGAAATCTTTAATTGATCAACTAAACTCCAAGAATGTTGAATTTAAGATTAGAAATCAATCGAGATACAAAAGTAAATTGTACCTTAGGGACCCATCCGCTCATTCGGAGATGATGCAGTTGCTTAAGGATAAGGAAATTCCTTCTTATAGTTTTACTCCTAAGGAGTATAAACGTCAAGGTGTTATTTGTAGAGGATTATACTTCAGATCTGAGGTTAACGAAATTAAAGCTGAAATCGATAGGTTAGTACCAGATACTGTTGATTCCGTTGTAAAATTTTCCACTGAATATTCAAAGAGACAGGGTATTGATACTGGCTTATTTTTAATATACCTGAAACCGAATCGTAGAGTAAGTGAGTTACTTAGCTTAAAGTTTATTTTTAATCAAGTAATATCTTGGGAAAGGCCAAAGACGAGTACTAAGGTGCCACAATGTTGGAGATGTCAGCAATGGGGTCATTATTCCAAGAATTGTAGTCGTCCATTTTCGTGTTTAAAATGCAATGAGAAGCATGCTCCTGGGGAATGTTCTTTTACCCAAAATAGTAATGTACCACCATTTTGTGTTAACTGTAAGGAAAGTGGTCATACTTCTAATTACAGGGGTTGTCCCGCTTACAAGAAATACATTTCTGTTAAGAGAAAATCTTTACAGGAGTCAAAGAACAGGAAAGAACAGGCTGCAAGTAATATCGGGAGGGCATTAAACCAGTCTAATATAGTTGCAAATAAATCATTTGCTAGTTTATTTAATCAAGATACAACGCAGGTGAAACCAAGAAAGCCTGCTTTAATTCAGGAATTTATGAGGGTAGCGGCGTTACTTTGTTCTACAGGCACACTAACATTGGAACATAAAGTTGAGAATTTTTTGCAGACGTATAAGTCACTTACAGATGATCAGGCGAAAAAGGAGTGCTTGATATTAATTAAGGATATTCAAGATGTATATGGTCCATAATTCTATGAACTTAGTTACTTTTAATGTTGGTTCTCTTATCCACACAGGTAGGAGGATCGAACTCAACATCTTGTTAGATAAATTTAAAACAGATATTGCCTTTTTACAGGAAACGCATTTGTCTCTGAATTCGAATTTATATCTCGATAGTTATTCTATATTAAGAGATAATAGCACATTAGGTGTTGGTATTGCTCTTAGGAAGGACATATGTTATTCACAGGTAGCTATTAATGGGCTTCGTTTTCCGAATGTATTCATCTCGGTTGATGTTTCTATAAACAGCAGCGTTAAAAAAATTATTTGTGGCTCTATTTATTTTCAATCTAATTGCAATCGGCGAGATATTTGTGAGGGACTATCTTTAATATTACAGTTTTCCAATCGTTACGATGGATTGGTTTTGGGCGGTGATCTAAATGCGAAGCATATTTCGTGGGGTGATTTAATCAATAATTATAACGGTGAAGTGCTCTCAAATTGGCTTCAGAACGAATCCATTTCTGTTAAAAGAATTTGTGATTTGCTTCCTACATATCCGGGAGGCTCTTCGCATTTAGATCATTTTATTGTTAGTAATCGCATTTTAGATATTTTCCTTCCGAATTATAGAACATTTACACTTCCTACCTTTTCTGACCACTTACCACTTGGATTACATATAGATTTTTTGGAGTATGAGTTTATTTTAAAGGCTCCTAGTAATTATGTCTCCTATAAAAATACTAATTGGAGCAAATTTAAGACTGACGTGTGCAACACCTTATTAAATCATTTTCCACCTAAAAATAGAAATTTATCTGACTTAGAAATAGATTATTTTTTAGAAGAATTCAATACTACAGTTAGTTTTGTTGCTCAAATTCACTCTAAAACTGTCAGAGGTGAAAACAGAAAATTTGTTCCTTCAGATAAACTAAGAAAAATGCTCAGAATTAAATATAATTGGCAGAGGGAACTGAAAATACTTTATACCAGGACCTTAAATAGAAGACTTCCCCAGTATTTGCTAATCTCTAAACAGATTGATTTAATAAAAATAATTATCAAGGAACAGATTGAAAATGAACAGGAGCATTTATTAAATGACAAATTGAAAGAAATTAGACCCGGTCCATGGGCATATAAGCAAATATATAAGATTACAGGGAACAAGAATCGTAGTTGCGTTAAAAATGTTTCTGTAAATGGTAACAACATATCAGACATGAATGGGAAATTAAATGCTTTTAAAAATCATTTTGACACTGTTTTTCAGGGATTTGCACCTAACAGAAATATTTCGGAGATAACTCAGTCAATCAATGATGCAATATTTCAGGCTCCAGAACCTTTTTCATTTAATGATGAGAATACGGCACTAAATAATTTCAGGGATTTAAAGTTTACGGATTTAAATTTTGTTTCAAATGTTTGTAAGATAATTAATAACAAGAGATCGTCTGGTTTAGATAATGTTTCAAATTATATCATAAGGAAACTTCCATTGAAGGCTCTTGAGTACTTAACCATATTGTACAATAATTGTTTGAATAATTGCTATTTTCCGCGGGGCTGGAAAATTGCTAGAATTGTTCCTATTCCCAAGCAGAGAAATATTAGCGACATAAGCAACTTTAGACCGATTTCTTTATTGTCTAATCTTGGAAAAATATTTGAAAGAATTGTTCGTGAGAAGATGGATAGGGGTCTAGACAATTCGTATATTCCGCAGGTGCAATTTGGGTTTAAGAAAGGTAACTCCACAGTACATGCACTGTTAAAACTTCATTCTGATATCATTCAAAATTTAAGAGAACGTAGGTGTACTGTTGCCGTATCTCTTGACGTTGAAAAGGCTTTTGATAGGGCATATCATGATGGTATTTTATACAAAATGATAAAAATTGGCTTTGATCCTTCCATTATAAAACTTTTCAAAAGCTTTTTCAATGAGAGAAAATTTTGCGTCCAGATTGGGGACATGGTATCATCTCAGGGTGAGGTTAATTGTGGTGTTCCCCAGGGATCGGTGCTTGCACCTCACTTGTATAATATTTTCATATATGATTTTCCTAATGAACTTCATAACTCTAGAAGCATACTCTATGCTGATGACTCGCTTCTTTATGCTCATGATGAGTCTCCACTTGTTGCACTCCAACATGTTTCGATGCACTTAAAAAAAGTTGACGATTTTTATTCCAATTGGGGAATAAAAATCAACGCAACTAAAAGTAATGCAATTTGTATTCGAAACGCTTCTGGTAAATGCAAATATAATGTTGTTCCGCAAAGCAAGAATTTGAAGCTGACGTTGAATGGCAGTGAAATTAAATTTAAGGATAGTTTAAAATACCTAGGAATCAACTTTCATAAACTTTTGAAATTTAATAATCATGTTTCTTACAACATTAATAAGGCCAATAGGATTAAAGGAATATTTACGAAGTTGTTTAATAGCAAATATTTATCAAAGAAAACTAAATTACTTTTGTACAAAGTAAGCATTAGACCGATTCTTTTGTATGCATTTCCGATCTGGTTCAGCATTTCAAAAACGGCCATGAAAAGAATGGAAATTTTCGAGCGCCATATTGTTCGAAAATGTATAGAAAAGAATTTTAAATATATAAATCGTAGATTTTCTAATGAATTTATATATAGAGAGGCTAAATTTGCTCCTATATCGTTTTATGCTCTTGATTTAATGAGAAGATTTGTGGATAGACTGTCTTACTTTGAGGGCAGTGTTATTCAGGAGATTTTATCGCGTGAGCGGGAGTTTAGTTGGTCAAATACGCAATATGTCTCCAGTATTGGAATTTTAAAACAACCACTTTATAGTTATCCGGGTCAAAACTTATACTCATGTACTACTCCAGGAATTCACAGAGGGTAGTAATTTTGTATTTTATTATTTTGTTTACTGCCGGTTCGCTGATGTCGGGGGCTGTCGTTCGGTGGGATGTGAATGTTTAGAACAAAAACAAATTTTTTTAAAAATTATTTTTGTTTTGAATGTTATTTGTTCCGTCGAGGACTGGCTGGTGGCGTTGACGAACAGGCAGCTATTATTATTTTCGTTTGTTTAGTATATTTTAGTTTAAGTTTTAGTTGTGTAAGTTAGTAATAAGATTTCTGTTAGTTTTAAGTTTATTAAATGTAGGTAACACTCTACTAATGTAGCTAAGTGACGGGAGCAATCACTGTTTATAACAACACTCGTATTACATAATTTTTATTCATGTAAATATTTTTCCTTAAGGTCGATAAGCAAGTTGCATATACAATTAATACTAGTAATGAAATTAAAATAATACTTTATAGTTTTAAGTTCTCTTTTAAAATATGTTTATTAACAAATCCTGTAATTAAAAAAAAAAATATTAGTCTCAATAAATAAATAAATAAATAAAAAATACATTTTTGAGAGCCTAAAAGTAGGCCACAAACATTTTATATTTTTGAAGCTGTAATATATGCTTGAAGAAATTTATATATTGTACAAATAAGAAAATAATTAAAAGGTGCCTGAGAATGACTAATTAAAAATAAACTAGAAGAGTTTCAAACTTTAAAATACTAGGATACAAGTCAGAAAGTCCTTGTGGGGATGCTCTCTTTAAACAGTACACGCTTCGTCAATATTGGTGATCGATAAGATATTTAAAAGTGTATCACAAATTTTCAAGCATCCTATTAGACTCTGAATATTTGATTTAAATTTATTAAAAAAATTTGCTGTTTATAAGCATACAACAAAAATTAGAAACTTAAATTTGTTTATATATATTTTTTTTATCCCACTGTCTTGTCAATATTTTTCATAATTTATGCCTATTTTATTTTCCCGTGTCAAGGGGATGTGTGTGTGTGTGTGGGGTGTGTTTGTGTCAATTTCATTACACAAACACAAACAGCCAAGAATTTGCATGTACGACATTAAGGCATTAAAGCTGCTAAATTCTATTTACTCCTAACAGAGTCATCAATGTTCTTTAGAGCCAACCGTAAGAAGGCACTGAAGGCATCAACGCGAAGGAGTAGATAATTTATGCTGTAATTGTAAATTTCATGTTTTGTATTGTTGATATTTGATGTTATAAGAGGAAGAAACAGAAACAAAAAAAACGTATCAGTGATTGCCTGGCAAACAAACAATTCAACGCAATTCACTCCAACTCTGGCACAATAGAATTAATGAAGAAACAAACGCGATATAAAAAATAAATTAACTGGTTGGTGGTGAATCAAGGATTTAATTAAAAGGTTTTAGCAGCGGTTTTTCCTCTGCTGTTTTTGCGTGAGATTCAAAACTAAACAGACTTACACACATATTCGCCCTTTTATATTTTGCCGTGGAAAATTACCTGCAAATAAAGAAGAAATAATGGAATTAGTAAAATAGAAATTTCTTGTAAGAATAAATTTATTTGGCTTAAGGGAATCTATTTAATTAAATCTAGTTAAAATAAATAGTGATATAATCATGTACAGGATAAATAAAATCAATTCTAGTTGAAGTAGTTAAAATATTAAACCAGGGGGGGGGGCAATATTAGAATTTCAAGATGATATGCTTTGCCTCAGAGTTTAATCAATAGTTTGTTTAATTAATGGTTACATTCGGATTCCCCGCGACTTTGATTTTAAATTGCGTGATCCAGATACGAGTATTTGGTGGTCTTACTTTTCCTCAGATTATTATGCGGTACCGATCGAATACAGCTCATGGTGTTTTTTATTTATTAATTTTTATTTATTTATTTATTTTTGTCTATGGATTAATCCTTACAGACTGATACAATTAAAATATAACAATGTTTCAGAAATGATAATTACATACATATATAAATGGAATCTATAAAGCTTTGTTTTAATAGTAACAAGACAAATTACAGCAAAAACAAAAAATATGGCTTTAACAAATGTCGATTTACCAAATTAAACATTTATTTATAATCAATTTTGTAATGAGTTAAGATGTAAAATTATATCATTTTTTACGACATCAATACTTTTGTTGAAATCGATACAAGGGTAAAGACTATTAAAATCACTGCAAATTCTCCGAAAGGGATCGAAGTTACTATAGTTTGTAGTGTAAAACTTAATTCTCAAGAAACTATAATACCTTGTTGGACGATTGGGTATATTCAAGTTTATTTTGCTCAGGAGAAATTGAGATGTGACGTAGCCGTTTATTAATTTCAGCAGAAAGGTAACATTTAGCATTTGTCGACGGCTCCTTAAGGTTGGAAGCTTAATAAGTCCTAGGCGTCTCTCGTAAGATGGTAATCTTATATTAGAGTTCCAAGGAAGACCACGAAGACAAAATAATAAGAATTGCACTTGTACTGACTCTATTTTATTTGAATGTGAAAGATATTGGGTCCCATACAACAGATCCGTATTCAAGTATTGGGCGAACTAAAGTAGTAAATAACATCTTGGTTGCATAAGGGTCAGAGAACACCTTAGCCCAGCGTTTAATAAAACCCAGAACACCAGTAGCTTTGTTAATCGTCGAGGTTATATGGCACCTGAAGTCCAATTTTTTATCTAAAATAACTCCCAAGTCATTAAATGAATCCACTAGGTCAAGAACAGCATTATTCATTTTATAGAGTCCATTGATTGGTGTTGATCTTGAGAAAATCATATATTTGCACTTTTTCACATTTAGGTCCATTAAATTATTAGCGCACCAAGCGGTTAAGTGTACAATGTCAGCTTGGAGACGCAACTGTTGATCAATAGAATCAAGCGATAAGAATAACTTTACGTCATCTGCATACATTAGTATATTTGAGTTTTCAACAACGGATGGAAGATCATTAATAAATAAAGTAAATAAAAGTAGTTTTATATTTATATTTCAGCCTTTCTTTTTCCGAATTTCTAATAATAATCGCTTAGCGATTCCACGTCATTTTTGCTATCAGGGATTGGTTTGTGATATGGTGGGGGAATATACTTTGGGATGTTTTTGATGGACAAACAAAAAATATTTTTGCAGCGTTTAAATCACGGTTGCATATTTTTAACGTCCCGCTAAGAAAATTTAAAACTAGATCGTCTTAGACTTAATCACTGATCAAGGAAATATATTTTTTATAAGGTCCAATTCTTTTTGGAGGGTATTAAAACTGTATTTTGTTGGAGTCGCTCTGGCAACAGCCATGGGAAAGACATTTCACCGTTGCCATAAAACACCAAAAATAAATTTATTGGATACTAAAGAGGAAAATATTTTTTTTCGATAGGGTCTTTTGGGGGGTAGAACAAAGCAGGATCAGGTTTCGTCTCAGCTTCGCCATAAGAGCTTTAAAATTTTAAAATTTTATTTTTAAAGAATGTAGGCTTGTAAAATTTGTTAAAGGGGCCGGGTTCAAAAATTATTATTTTTTATTTCATGACTCCAAGTTCAATGCGTTGGACCTTCGACGGCATGCAAAATATTTCATTTGCTAAATAGAATTAAAAAAAATATATTTAAGAATTATGTTATATTTTGGAGGTTGGTTTAGTTCTTCTTAGGGGAACTTTTTTCCCCCTGGCCAGATTCAGCCCATTTTACGAACTTGACCTGTGCTATAATTCAAGATAAATTTATACCAAATTTGAAGAGTCTGGCTAATTTCGTTTGGACTGAATCGTGATTTCCACAGACGGAATGACGGACATGCTTAGATAGTCTTAGTTTTCATCACTGATCAAGAATCTATATACTTTATGGGGTCTCAGATGGATATTTCACCGCGTTACACATGGAATAACAAAGTGAATATACCCTCCAATTCTTTTTTGTGTGTGTATATGTATTTGTATGTGTTCAAGTATATGAAGGTCTGAACCGAATCGAACCAAACTGGGGCCAAATTACCGCATTCGATATAGAGCGAAATTTCCATATAATTTAAGTTTAATTTCGTTCGATATCGAGTGCCGTAACTTGCCCCCTGGTCGCTTTCTTCTAAACTTTGATGTGAATTGGAACCGATTCGGCCAGGTAGATTTAAAAAAATTAGTATTTTCTTAAATAACTTTTCAACAGCTCTATCAATCGATTCCAACAACTATTTAATTCTTGACATTCAAAAACCTCGTCGAACCAGGTCAAAATCCCTTTATGCATTCATAAGATATCGTGAACGAAAAAAATTATTTTTTTTCAAAAATCTCCGAAATCATATATTTGAACGATTAGTATTAAAAAAAACTAGTGGCGTTTCAAATTGTTCCATCAAACATGGATTTTTGGTGAATTTTAACCGATTCTAAGCGGCAGATTTCGAGAAATTTAAAAAAAAACTAAGGAAAAAGAATAAATTTTAAAAAAATTTATCGACCGATTCCACAAACTAATCAACTCTTGACATTGAAAAACCACATCGATCGCCACTAACCGGGTTGAGACCGGTAGAGGCGGTCGTGTGGTATCGTGAACGAAGAAATTCGAAAAAAAGTGTTTTTTTTTAAATCTTCTATTCGACATATTGTCTCAATTACAAAAAAAAGCAAAAACGTTATATTCGACCGGGTCGAATCTTAAATACCCTCCAAATATTTAGTAAGTAAATTTAAAATGTTTAAATTAGTGGGACAGAGTTCCTTTATATAATATAGTACAACAACGCCTACTGAAAAGGGGTGGAATCCAAAAATAGACTATATCGATTTACTAACTGTGCTATCCTTCAGGATATATTTATACAAAATTTCAAGAGTCTGGCTAATTTCGTTTGGACTGAATCGTGATTTCCACAGACGGAATGACGGACATGCTCAGATAGTCTTAGCTTTCATCACTGATCAAGAAAATATATACTTTAAGGGGTCTCAGATGGATATTTCGCTGCGTTACAAACGGAATGACAAACTAAATATACCCCCCAAATCTTTTTTTGGAGGGGATAAAATATAAAATGGATTTATATCGAATACATTTGTTTGTTGTGTTTTCTGAAGATTCAAATCCATTGGCTTTGCTTGAGTAATTCTCAATTCGTTTTTGGTAGTTTATGTATAAGCTGACAGGTTTTGTTATTTTGGAATTGGGTTAAAGTCTACTGATGATTTGGTGTAAGAAACAATGAAATGCAGACATATAGACATACTTGACCACATAACAAACAAAAAGCAACAAGTGATTTTTTATTTTTAAACTCAGTATCGTAACTTCATGTTAGGATGTGGTTAAAATTAGCGGAAATTGCCCTTTAGGGTCAACCGTTTTCCATATTTTTTTAAATACAAAAAACCCGCGGACCGATTTACTTGTTTGGGGATAGCACCTAGTTTCTCCGGCGCGAATCAAAACCACGATCATCGAACTGGCAGCCTAGCATTGCTACCTACCCGACGCAGCGGTGCCTAATATGCCTATAACAATAGTGTATATTTAACGGTGCTGTTAACCTTAATTGGGTATTGGGGTCAATTTTGGCCCATGTGAATAAATAGGGATTTTCTTCTAACAGTTAGTGATTGTTACTTTTTCTTAGAACGGGTGCGAAGAGGATGATGCCTACTCATGGGTCTAAGGAAGGGAGGTGTTAATGTGATATAGAAAGCTAATAGTAGATATTTTGGTGAATGCCACCAAGTTATATATCGTTTGCCACAAAACGTTTAAGAATTCCTTCTCCAGCTGTTAGACGACAATCATATTTGACGTGCAACGAAATTATGACATTGACAGTTATAACTTAGGTGAATGCTTAACATTAAAATTAACACAAATGAAGGGCACGGCAAAGAAATGTACACGCTTTTTTTTTTAATTCTCATATTTTACTAGAACTAAAAAATAACTTTTACAATCAACTTCATTCTCTATTTTTGCATTTTTAAAGCATCATAAAATATTATTGCTGCCATCATTACGAAATGACAATAATAAACAACGTTCTCATGTGCTCGTAAATAAAATAGCATTTTCCTTATACGAAGTTATACGTCATGCCGGTAATATGATAAACTTCAATTTCATTATTAAAGGTAGAAAATGAAAATGCGCAAGTAAGAAAATATTGGCAGGCATAAGTTTTTCCAGACTTTATTTGGAAAAAATAACGATGACGTTGGTAGTAGTAAAGTTTAACAAACTAAAAGACATGTTGCAGCAACAGAACAGGAAAAAAAACGAAAACGAATTCAGTCATCAAGGTAAATTTGTTATAAGTGCTCTCCAACTTATATTATTTTATTTGAATCATACAACATCATATATTTTTAAGGGAAATTCACAGATGTACAAAATTTTCTTTTGCCCCCCCCCTGCGCCATAATTTTATCATTTTCATTCAGTGATGTCAGTTGCAAATGATGTTCATGTTGCTGATGCTGATAATGATGACTGTAAGTGCAGTACTTTTTCTGTAATATGACAATAAAACTACTTATTTTCTTTAATAAAAAAATATTTCTTGTTTTTTTATTTTGTCGCAGCAGACAAATACAACAAAATATGTTAATAATCTAAGGTAAAAGTTTTTTTTTATGCTGCAGTTAAAACTAAGTTTCCAAATAAGAGTATGCAATTGTATTCTACACAAAAAAAATAAATAAAATTAAGAGAAAAAAAGATTGCCAAATTTTTAACATAACTTTTTTAGAAAAAAAAGTTAAAAACAGATCTGCCTTTTTCAAGCACAACAGTTTTCAGTTTATGGTTGTGAAGCAAACTATTTTAATAAAAACAAAATCCCAAACATATTTATGCCAACAATAATTTAATCATATTACCATAGAAGAACTTTAGCTACTGCTGGGGAATATGATCAGTTTGTAGCTGAAATCCCCATTATTATGGCACCTTTATTTTTCCTCTTTATAAATGACTTGGTACTTTGTTAGCGTATTTTATTAATAAAACCTAGCTGACCGAGAACAATAGGTTTTTATGCGCAACTTGTTAATATATTTATTTGTATATGCCGCTTCACTTAAGTGCAAAATGTTCTTTTACAAAAAGTACTTTTCTAAAATAATCACTTTTAAAATAAGTACGTTTAGTTAAAAGTACCTTTTTACAAAATAATTTTTACAAAAAGTACTTTTCTAATATAATCACTTTTGAAATAAGTACGTTTCGTTTAAAGTACTTTTACAAAATACTTTTTACAAAAAGTACTTTTCTAAAATAATCAATTTTGAAATAAGTAAGTTTCGTTTAAAGTACCTTTTTCAAAATACTGTTTACAAAAAGTACTTTTCTAAAATAATCTTTTTTAAAACAAGTGCGTTTCGTTTAAAATACCTTTTTCAAAATACTTTTTACAAAAAGAACTTTTCTAAAATAATCACTTTTGAAATAAGTACGTTTCGTTAAAAGTACCTTTTGTAAAAAAGTACTTTTTAAGAAATAACTTATTTCTATAAAGTACTTTTTTGCAAAAGTACCTTCTCTAAAAAGTACCTCTTTAAAAAAAAAATTTTTCACCGCTCTTGCCAAAAAGTACCTTTCTTGAATAGCACATTTATAACGAAATATTTCTTTTAAAAAGTACTACTTTTTTGAAAGAGTACTCTTTTTATAAATTACCATTATGAGTTTTTCGCATATTTCAAAAAGTTCCTTCTACAAAAATACATGTTCAAATAAAGTGTAATTTTTTAAATTGAAATTTAAAAAAAAAATATATTTTCAAAGATTACCACTTTAAAAAATTACATTATTAAAACATTACATAAATAAAATTTAAATTAAAAAAAATAAACTTTTAGAAAGAATTAAATTTTTTCGAAAACTACCTTTTGTCAAAACTACTTTTTCAGAAGGTGCCAAATTAATATTAACCTCCTTAATGCCAATGTTAGAAATACAATATATGAGTCAATATTAAAATAAAACATATTTTAAGAAAAAAAGTTTTCAATTAAGTACTTCTTAGAAAAAATACCTATTTTAATAAGAACTTCTTACAAAAAAACTGTTTAATGTTTTTGCCAAAAAGTAACTTTTAAAATAATAACTTTCTTAAAGAGCGCTTTTTAACGAAATATTTTTTTTAAAAGTACTTTTTTTACCATTATGAAAAAGTACATATTTCAAAAAGTATTTTCTACAAAAATAAATTTTCTAATATTATGTTTTCAAAACTTATATGTATTTTAAAAAATTCCATTCTTTCCAAAAGGTACCATTTCAAAAAGCACCATTTCAAAAGGTCCCATTTCAAAAAGTACCATTATAAAAAATACTATTATTAAAATATTAAACAAATCAAATTAAAATTAAAAAATTTAATTTTAGAAAAAATTAATTCCTTTCAGAAAGTACCTTCATCAAAATTAGTTTTTTATACGGTACCAAATTAATTTTTAAAGTATCTTTTAATGCCCATGTTAAAATATATAATATCATAGTCAAAAATATATCAAAATTAAAAAATTTACTTTTGGAAGGAATTAAAATTTTTCGAAAAGTACCTTTTGTCAAAAGTACTCTTTCAAAAAGTACCAAATTAATCTTCATAGTACCCCTTTATTGCCAATGTGTAAAAGTATATAAAAATTTAATTTTGGAAAGAATTACAATTTTTTCGAAAAGTACCTTTTGTCAAAAGTACTCTTTCAAAAAGTACCAAATTAATATTCGTGGTACCCCTTTAATGCCAATGTGCAAAAGTACAGAAAAATTTAATTTTGGAAAGAATTAAAATTTTTTTCGAAAAGTACCTTTTGTCAAAAGTACTCTTTCAAAAAGTACCAAATTAATCTTCAAAGTACCCCTTTTTATTGCCAATGTGCAAAAGTATATAAAAATTTAATTTTGGAAAGAATTACAATATTTTCGAAAAGTACCTTTTGTCAAAAGTACTCTTTCAAAAAGTACCAAATTAATCTTCATAGTACCCCTTTATTGCCAATGTGCAAAAGCATATAAAAATTTAATTTTGGAAGGAATTATAATTTTTTCGAAAAGTACCTTTTGTCAAAAGTACTCTTTCAAAAAGTACCAAATTAATTTTCATTGTACCCCTTTAATGGCAATGACAAAAATTACAATATATTTAATTGAATTGTAAAATGTTGGAAATAGAAAAATTTTTTTGGGATTTTATATTTTCAGCACCGTTTATACCGCACCACATTCACCCTTTTTGTAAATTTTTTTGTCCCCTTTGAAAAATCACTCGTTTTCATAAATTAGGTGCTACTGAGCTGTAGGAATTTAAAATTATTTCTAATTTCATCGAATGGACCTGTAACTCGTAACCGCGGCGGAAATATGTGGAAAATAATGTTGAGATAAGCAATGCAAAGAGATAATTTAACAAATTATAATAAAAAAAATGTATTTTAACAATATTGCTGTTTTGTATTGATTATGATTTTAAGTTGCCATACGTTAAAAAAACACCCTATATAAATATTATATATTGTATAACACTTTATAGTGTTCACATATTAATCTTTTTTTTTAGTGCTCCGAAGACAGTTTTTTGGAAATACATTTTTTCATAACCCTTTAAATTTCATGACAATTATTATTTTTATCCAGAGTGTTTCAATTGTTGTTTCAGCGGTGAGCCCTATTTCTACATGAACTTCAATAACGTTTTTAAATAATTTTGGTAAAACTTTTGCTTAAACAATTTGCCTTAAAATTTGTCTATAAAACTTAATATTTTGTTGCTTTTACTTAATTACCGATGCAGTTGTAAAATAATAAAATTATAACTCTTTTGGGCTTGAACTTGGCAAACAAAATGAACTAACAAATGAACGAACAGATTCAATACTGTTTTGATAATCAACAACAGACAGACTCCCCAAAGACTAGAGCTAAAACGAAGGAACGTACAAATAATAAGAATAATCTATGCCTGACTTCACCACTTGCATGCTAAAAGTTTTGTTTGCTATTCATGTTCGATACAGACAGCGACTAAATTTCAAGAAATACTCTTACACTCCAATAAAGATACAAATTATGTGGCCATGAAATGGTTGTGGGTTCTTTTTTCTTCTCTCTCGATGCAAAGGCCAAGTTAAACGGCAAATGCAGCAGAAACAGAAACAGCAGCAGCAGTAACAAACAATAATAAAATTGTGCAAATGGCATTAACAAATACTCAAAGTGGCAGTAGCGGCTGTAAAAGCCAGCAAAGGCAACAAATTACACCATGCAACAAGGATAATAACAATCATATATCGAGGGCTTAGTATAAAAAAGGCCTAACTCGATTTTTTTTAATTTACAGGAGAAGGAAAAATCCTAATAAAATCCGGGGACAAGAAATAGTCACTCGTGGCTAAATCTGTAGAATAGGGCGCATGGGGAAGCAAATCGGTATCCATTTTGCGGAAAGTTTTCTCATAATCAAGTGATCATTCAAAACTGAGACAGACCGCTGAGCCATATGAGATGCCTAAGGCGGGAAATTAGAGAAGTTACGGATTTATTGACCCACCCTGGTATTATTCTTCAGAATCTCTGATGTTAAATATGACAGACTTAATATTACTGAAGAGGAGAGAGAGACAGAGAGAGTAAAATTCTTTAAAAATTAAAGGGATTTATACAATCAGGGCCTATTATATTTTAAAAAAATATTGTAATAATGCGAAAAAAAACTAAGTTTTGTTGCCTAGTGTTGTACAGCTTATTTCTATTTTTTTTTTAGTTTCTTTTTTACTTTTAGTTGAACGTTAACAATAGAGTGTTTAAGGCAGTGCTTGTGTTAGTGCCAAAAATGTTGCAGACGATTTTGAGCCACACAGTAACAAGATTAAAAACAACAATAACAACAATAAAAAATTATAGATTTCTTGTTTACAATTGTTTTCCAAATTGTTCAAAATATTGCATGTTAAAGGCAAAAGGAATTGTCTAGAGACGAAGAAACAATGATAGAAAAATAATATCTAAAATACAAGGAATAAATGAATATCCACTCGTATAAAAAGGAGTTTCAGTTCTTTTTCGCTTGTATTGAAAATTATTTTTTTTTGGTTGTAAACTTATGAAAATGCAGGCAGAGAGACAGAGAGAGAGGCCAAGGAAAAATAGGAAGAACAATTTTATTTAACTAAATTTTTTAATTGAACAAAAATATAAAAATAAAAAAAAATTATTGCAGGGCAACTTATGGCTAGACGTTCAAGCATTTATAAGAACAGCCCATTGAACAATGTGTATATGTTTGTGTGTGTGTATGTGTAAGAGAAATTGATAAATTGTTGGTTAAGTTATTTACAGGCAACAACAAAGAAATTAAAATTTTTAGAAAAACAAGCCTTTGGTTTGCTTGATTATTTTTGTTGTGCAAAAGTTTTGGGAGATTCTTGTGGAAAATAGGCAAATAATCGTGTAAGAGTTTCATTGTTCTAGGAATAAGAAATACAAACGGTTTAATGACCATAGAAGCGGAAGTTCTGTGCAAAAACAAAAAACGTCAAATAGATTTAATTGATTGCATATGAAGCTGAAGTTCTTTTGTTGCTCTAAATAGAATTCTATAAATTGAGATGACAGCAACACTCTAACCTGTTTTTTTAGGAGTAGGACCAGCGCTCAGGGGATGACCCTTCATATGCAATACATTACGCCGGTACTGGAAAGGACGGGATAGTATTGAGAGGAAAGCTGAGGAAAGATGAGTAGATAGAGAATTTTTTGTTGCAATTTGAAGCGTTTTACTTTGTGGGCTAATTTTTTGCTACAAGGCCGACGAAGGAGTTTGCTGTTCCTCTTTTCGTACATGATAGTGTGAATTGCTGCCGGTCGTGTTCAGTTCTAAGCCTTCATCAATGAAACGCCGCTTCACAGTCTCGTGTCAAGTACTTCAGCACCCTCACCTGATTAATCAAGTTGCTACTTCCTAAGTGAAGGCATATTAAAGTCGTCAACAGCAAGTCACAGAAAAGGATAAAAATACGCGATAAAAACATCGCCAGCATATGGACTGAGTCACCTTGACGGCATATCTGCACGCATCCTTTTTAAACTTTATTTATATACACCGAAATCATAACAAAACAAAAGGTTAATAAGTTTCTCTTTTTAAACCCTCCAAAGAAAAATTGGAGGGTATATTCACTTTGTCATTCCGTTTGTAACGCATCTGAGACCCCATAAACTATATATATTCCTGATAAGTGATGGAATCTAAGACGATCTGCGTATGTCCGTCCGTCTGTGGAAACCACGATTCAGTCCAAACGAAAAGAGCCAGACTCTTGAAATTTGATACAAATATATCTTGATGGATAGCACAGGTCAAGTTCAGAAATGGGCTAAATCAGGCAAGAGGAAAAAAAGTTCCCCTGAGAAGAACTAAAACAACCTCTAAAACACAACATAATTTTTAAATATTACTGTACTCTGATATTTTTAAGCTTAAGGTCTCTTTATTTTAATTTAATTTTTAATTTCAATATTTCGTCACTCCTTTTTGTGACTTCTTCAGGAAATCAATTATTTTATTTAATATGAAAAAATATTTTGTTTAATTAATTTCATAGTTTTTAAAGTTTTTTTTTTGGTAATTTTGTTAAGCAAATAATATATTTTTATGTTAAAGAAGGTCCAACGCGTTATAATTGGAGCCATAAAATAAAAAAATTAATTTTTGGCCACCGCCCCCTTCAGTGGGCGTTATTATATGCAAAAATAGTGTGAAAATTTAACAAATTATTTTACTTAAGGCCACATTCTTTAAAAATAACATTTTTTAACTTTAATGACGAACCTGAGACGTCATCTCGTACCAGTCTGCCCTACCCCCTCCTCTCCTTTGTATACTAAATGACTCTTTCAGAAAAACAAATTTTAATTAAATTTATGTGTGTGAAGATAAATATGCCGAGCTAAATATACTTTGACGTAAGCAGTTACGAAATGAAGTTACATGTTATGACGTAACGTAATGGCAATCTGTATTTTTTTTTGTGTGTGAAAATCCATATTTATTTACAAAATGATTATGTTAGTGTTCTATCCCATACATCATTTTGTTATGCTGGCAATGCATGCCAACTCCTTATTTGGCCACTGTGGGCGAAATCTCTCCAAGATCACACACACTCTCATGACCTGTAAATTGACCTTTCATGGCCTGTACATATTTTCACAAACTCAATCCAGTTGTTGTGTGTGATAGAAGACACACAGCCCCATAATAAATTTTTATTTATTGGCCCTGCATACCAACTCCCTATTTGGCCCTCCAAGATCACACACACTCTCATGGACTGTAAATATTGTCACAAAATGTTCAAAAAATTTATTAAATATGGATTTTCATTAAAAAGAAAACTGCACTGTTTGCCATTTCGTTACGTCATATCATATTTAACTTCACGTTAAATACGTTGTTCCGTAACTGCTTACGTCAAAACATGTTTAACTCGGCATATTTATCTTCACTCACATAATAAATTGTACATTAAATTATCCCAACTATTAATTTTATGGCAAAGTTTTTTGGCAAAGGTGAAATGTCTCCCCCACGGCCCTTGCCAGAGGGACCCTGAAAAAATGTCGTCGTAATACCCTACAAAAAGAGTAGGACCCCATAAAGTATATACGTATATTCTTGATCAGTAATGAAGTCTAAGACGATCGAATAATGCCCATACGTTCGTCTGTGGAAAACATGATTGTCTATTTTTGGACCCCGCCCCTTTTAGTGGGCTTTTACGTACGATATTATATGCAAAAATAGTGTAAATATTGAAAAATTTGTATTCCTTAAGCCTATAAGAAGCTGAGATGTTCTCTGATCTTGCCGAGGTGAAACGTCTCCCCTCTACGGCCCTTCCCGGAATGACTCTCTCAAAATAGAGATTTAGAATTGGGTACAGAGATGTCTTAAAGGAACTCTGTCCCAACCAAGTTAAACCTTTTAAATTTACTTACTCAATATTTGGAGGGTATTTAAGATTCGACTCGGTCGAATATAACGTTGTTAATGGTTTTCTCTCAATCCATAAAACAAGATCTTTCATTAAATAATTGTTAGATCTACAATGTAGATTCTACATCTACAAAATGTTCCATTTACTTGCTTCACAATTTTTAGATTCCAAAGAAAATAAATTTATTCTGATGAAAACAAACAAACTTTTGAATTTAATGCCTTAATTCATTTCATGTTTATTAATATGGAAGCAAATGCATAACAACAAGCAAGAATATTAAAATATTTACTTTTGTTCATACGCACACACACACAAACACACATCATTAAACCTAACACGTGCGTGTTGTTGATATTTAATACAAGTACAAGTACTTTGTGTGAAGAAGTACAAAATAATACAATTAAAATATATAAAACTTGTACAAACATTAACTTGTGGAGTCATTTGGAACTACAAAATACAAAATATTGTTGGTAAGCAATTGTTCATTGGAGAGTTTGTGCTCTTAAATAATAATAGACTAAAAGAAAGAACATCAAATAAAAATTAGGTACGTGAAACAGATGAAAAAAAAACTAAATAAATTAAATAGATAAGTAAATAAATGAAGACCAAGAGATCTGCACCATGTGTAAAATATTAAGGGTATTCAATGGAGAATTATAATTTTCTACCATTTCCTAGGTCTTAAATTAACTAACGTTTTACATTGACCCAGAGTGTAAAACTGATCTTTTTTTTGCACTCTAATTTAATTACGCCAATGTAGTGTGATGCATGAAATTATAGAAGCAAACTGTTGGATATTCAGGTGAATACCTCTTATAACAGTCTCTGTTTATAATTATAGTGCCAAAGCTGTTTGTAGCATGCAATTCGGAAATTATTTTATTTACATTAGAGTTTACCTACACAACACTGTGCAACAACTTGTGAGACATCCAGTTATTTACGAAATGGTTTTAATCGAATGAACGATTCCGACTCAAATCTCGCCAGGTAAATAATGGGGGAGTAGAACTTATTGACACAAGTCAGTCAGAAATGAAAGTACTTATCTCTTCTATTATTTGGCGGCGATCAAGTGTAACGATGCAAATACGCGAATTTGGCCATTCTAGCCGGACATTAGGCTAAGACTTAAAATTAAGAAATGTAAAAATTTTAAAAATATTTAAAGGTTTTTGGAAGTGAGTTCCATCGAGTTCGTAAAAATGTAATCATCCACTATAAAATATGAAATCTGTACTTTTAGACAGGAAAAAATCTTGACGTTATTATAATTATTAAAAACAAAACAAACATATACAAAAAACAAGTAAAACCGTTATATTCGACCGGGTCGAATCTTAAATACTTTCCAAATATTTAGTAAGTAAATTTAAAATGTTTAACCTGGTGGGACAGAGTTCCCCTAAGACATCTCTGTACCCAATTTTAAATCTCTATTTTGACAGAGTCATTCCGAAAAGGGCCGTGGGGGAGATATTTCACCTCTGCAAGATCAGAGAACATCTCAGCTTCTTATAAGCTTAAGGAATACAAATTATTCAATATTTACACTATTTTTGCATATAATATCGTAAGTCAACGCCCACTAAAAGAGGCGGGGTAAAAAAATTGACTATATCATGTTTTCCACAGACGAACGTATGGAAAGTGCTAGATCGTGTCAGACTTCATCAGTGATCAAGAATATATGTATACTTTATGGAGTCCAATTCTTTTTGAAGGGTATTAAAACTGTATTTCTCGGGGTCTAGGCCATGGGGGAGAAATTTCTCCTTTGCCATATAACTCCAAAAATAAATGTTCGGAATAACTAAAAAGTAAAATTTATTGACACATTTTTTTAAAGGTCCTTTTAGGGAGCAAAGGGGGAGGAAGGGGTAGGGCAGAGGAGTACCAGGTACCATCTCAGCTTCGTCATAAAGGGTTAAAAATTTCATTTTTAATTAATGTAGACATAATTAAAAAAAATTTTAAAATTTTTAAAATGAAAACCACTAAAGGAGGCGGGGTTCAAAAATTAATATTTTTTAATTGCATGGTTTTAAGTTTAATGTGTTGGACCTTCTTTTTCTTTTTTTTTTTTTTTTAGGAGCAGGACCAGCACTCAGGGGATGACCCCTATATATGCAATGCATTGCGCCGGAACTGAAAACGAGGGGATAGTATTGAGGGGACAGATTAGAAAAGATGAGACGATAGACAGTTTTTTTTTGTAGCTTTTGCAACCTTTTTTACTTCGCCGGCTAATTTTTGCTACAGGGCCGACGAAGGTGGATGCCGTTACACTGCATTTAGTACATGATAGTGTCAGTCGCTGCCACTTATGTTCAGTGACCAGTGACTATGCCTTCATCATTGAAACAGGCTGGCAACAACTAACACAACCACGCACTAATGCTGATCAGAAGAATTCAACACAATATTTCATGACAGCGCGGGCTCGATCTCACGACCCTCCGCTTCATAGTCTCGTGTTCTACTACTTCAGCCAACAGCTTTGACATAAAAATATGTCATTTGCTTAACAAAATTACAAAAAAAAATATTAAAAACTATGTTGTTTTTTAGAGGTTGGTTTAGTTCTTCTTAGGGGAACTTTTTTTCCTCAGGCCCGATTTAGCCCATCTCCGAACTTAACCTGTGCTCCCCTTCAAGATATATTTATACCAATTTTCAAGAGTCTAGCTCTTTTCGTTTGGACTGAATCGTGATTTCCACAGACGGATGGACGGGCATGCTCTGATCGTCTTAGATTTCATCACTGATCAAAAATATATATGTATATATCTACATGTCTGCGAGATGGGTATTTCGCTGCGTTACAAACGGAATGACAAAGTGAATATACCTTACAATTCTTTTTGGAGGGTATACATAGAATAAATTGATGTCCGGCTACATTGGCAAAATACCCTTATTTGCGACGGTGATCGCAGTACAGCAATCGAGTACTCTGTGTGAACACGGATAAACAAAATTTTTAATTTTGAGATGGTATAAAAAAATTATCTCATTTTAAATTCACTTACGGTGGATAGTGTAATTGTTCGCAATATGTAAATTCAGCAACACATGAAAAATATTCCAAGGCACAAGAGAAAGTCAAAATACACTACAGGGAACACTTTTATTTGAACTCCTTCCTCAGTTATTTTCTTGTTGCACAGTGTAATATGTTGCTCCATTTCATCAAAGTGTATTTTGTTTGTCTTCTCACTAAATTTCCACCAACTGACACAAAAAATCAAAAAAAATAAAACTGCAGGTACACCAATTCCTAATGCATTTTTGTCTCCTAATGATGCTCTGGTTGTTCTTTTCTCTTTCTTCTTGATTTGTGTGTTTTTGTGTTTGTTTAAAAAACCTCAACATAAAAGCAAAATCTAAGACAACATTTCAAAACATTTAAGCATTTGAACACCTCGATTTTTGTGGCACAGCATTAACCATCATTAGCCGAGTGAATGAATGACTGCCACAATGTTTGCATAATACAAATATTTGTATAAGAAAATCTAATGCCACCAAAAAAATAAACTAAACAAATTCATTTTATTTAATTATTTTTATTAATGTTCTTTTTTCATTCTTTTGCTTCACAAACCCAGTGTTGCTTTTAAGATTAATGAGGGTAATTAAAGGGAACATTTTTCAAGCATTGCTTGAAATAATTGATCATTGCCGGAGTGAACAAGAAAATGTTCAAATAAACAAACGAGTGAGTGATTCATTACATTGGAAAATTCGTATAAACAATGTGTAGCAGAGTGCAACTAATTCGTGTGATTTTTAATGAAGAAGGTATTTTGTGTTTTTTTTTAATTTTTAGCAAGAATAATAAATAACACAACAAATAATAGCGGCTCTGGCGTCCACGATCGCATAACATCTTGCTCTCCAATATGGAATGACGTTTTCCAACTTTTATCGAATTGTGGATTCATTTTGGTGCACTCTGCAGCTACTGTTTGGCCAGAGTGCAGAATGTTTCTTTATCTTTTTGAAACAACAAAGAACTTGCTTCAAAAAGTACTTTTTCCAAGACGCACTTTTAAAAAAAAAATTCTCCCCAAAAAGTACTTTTCACAAAAAAAAAAGAAAAAAAATTAGATTAGTACGTTTGCTTAAAATCACCCTTTTAAAAAATCATAATTCAAAAAAAATCAATGAAATACCTTTTCGAAAAACTACAGTTTCAGAAAAATACATTTCCAAGTTTTTATATAGTACCTTATCCACTAACCACGTTTGAAATAAAAATCTCTCCCTACAAGTACTTACAAGACAAATTTTAAGGAAAACAACCTCTTTCAATAATATATATATATATTTTTGCAAAAACAACATAAATAAACATTTCCTGAAAATACCTTTTTCTCCAAAAAGTTTTTTTTTTTTTTTGCTTAAGAGTACTTTTCTTATTTTAAAATACTCTTTTCATAACGTACCATTACCAAAATAACTTGTTGCAAAAACAAATTTTTGCATAAAATACTTTTGAATTAGTAGGTTTCCTTAAAATCATCTTTTTAAACTAATGTAATTAAAAAAAAAATTATTTCATTAGTAACTTTTGAAAAAATTAATTTTTTTTTTTTAAATAACTTTCCAAAATTTTTGGAAAAAAATAATATTTTAAGGAAATTTTTTATCAATAAAAGCCGTTTCACTGAAAAACCCTTTCCTGAAAAATACTATTTCCTTACAACGTTCTTTTTTGTTTGAAAGTACTTTTCTTAAAAGTACTTTTTTTGTAAGAGTGCTTCTTTCGTAACGTACCATTATCAACCAGTACGGGCAAATGCAAAATGAAAATGCAAAAAGTGCGAACAATATGTGTGCACATAAACAAAATTGATGAGCGAAGCAGAATAAGGAAATTGTGCTTAGTCTAGCAAAAAAGCGCGTAAAACACCAATACAATGCCACACATGCAAAACTTTCAATGTAGTGGTGCCCATACCTGATTATCAAGAAGTACTTTTTACAAAAAATACGTCTCCCAAAAGTACTTTGTCCAAAAAGTACTTTATCCAAAAAGTCCAAAAGTACTTTTCAAAAAAGTCCAAAAGTACTTTTTCCAAAAAGTCCTGTTTCCAAAAAGTATTTTTCCCAAAAAGTCCAAAAGTACTTTTTCCAAAAAGTCCAAAAGTACTTTTCCAAAAAGTCCAAAAGTACTTTTTCCAAAAAGTATTTTTTCCAAAAAGTATTTTTCCCAAAGAGTACTTTTTCCAAAAAGTACCTTCTCCAAAAAATACTTTCTCCGAAAAGTACTTTCTTCAAAAAATACTTATAGATCGGTACGTTTTAGTAATTAAAAAATATTTTTTTCAATTAAGTATATTTTCTGAAAAGTAATTTTTTTACAAAGACTTTTTTTGCTTGAAATTTTTTTTGTAAGACAAAAAGTACTTCTTACAAAAAATACTTTGTCCTAAAAGTACTTTTTCCAAAAAGCTCTATTTCCAAAAAGTATTTTTCCCAAAAAGTCCAAACGTACTTTTTCCAAAAACTCCAAACGTACTTTTTCCAAAAAGTCCAAAAGTACCTTTTCCAAAAAGTCCAAAAGTACTTTTTCCAAAAAGTCCGGTTTCCAAAAAGTATTTTTCCCAAAAATTATTTTATTCAAAAAGTACTTTCTCCAAATAGTGCTTTTTTCCAAAAAGTACTTTTAGATCATTATGTTTTAGTAATTAACAAAATATCTTTTTCAATTAAGTACATTTTCTAAAAAATAATTTTTTTTACAAAATTTTTTTTCTTTGCAAATACTTTTCTTAAAAGTACTTTTTTAAAAATAGTACTTTTTTCAAAAGGTACTATTATTAAAAAGCATATCTTTAGAAAGTAGCTTCTCCAAAAATGTGCATAACAAAAAATTTTATTTTCAAAAATAATATTTAAAAATATTTTGTTGCATTCTCAAAAGTGTACAATTTCAAATAGTACCATTTCACTAAAGCATCCTTTCTAAAACTTGCTGTTTTTCGACACGTACCTTTTGGGAAACGCAGGTTTTCAAAAGGTATCAAATTCATTTTCAAAGTACCCCTTTAATGCTCTTGCGTAAAATTACACTAAATCAGACAATAAAATTTAATTTAGATTTAACATTTTTCAATTATAAACTTTTTTGGAATTTTAAATTTTTAGCATCGTTTTCCTTATTTAATCGTGTACAATATTTTGTGCTTTTAGGTACAATATTACAAATAGCACTTATCATCATATGTATTACTTCTGTTATGCTTCACTTTAGTTTTGAAATAGTTTAAGGGACGAGAGTCCATTAAATGAATGTTGAATGCAGATTGGATCAATAAGTTAGATCCATTAACCCAAAAATGACTAAATTCTGCGCTAAATCTGCTGTTTTGAATAACGTTTTCTTGGCTTAAATTTATATAAAAACCAGGCACGTCTCGAGGCCAGTGATCTTAAATGTTGCTAGGGATGGATTTAAGAGAGAAAAACTTGATTTATAGTTTGAACTATTGTTGAACAAAGGAGCCTTTAGAGAAATCTGTATTTGCTTGAATTCGCTGTTAAATACAAGCAAAACGGCGAGCTGGGCATTAGAAAATCTGCAGCTTTCTAGTCAACACTTTTAATAATTATTTATTACACTCATATTAAAAAAAATAACTAAACGAGACTAATGATGATTCATTGTAGAAAAATGTACAACAATCAAGAAAATAATTTACAAACCACAAAGAAAAAGAAAAGTTGGCAATCGAAATTAATATTTAGCACAAGCAACAACAAGGATGGACAACAACAATAAAGGCTCGAAATAAATTGAATTCCTTTGTTTAGTCATGAGTTTACAGACAAGTTTGTTTTTTTTTTTGCAAAAAATATATAAAACAGAACACCGAGTACAACTGTTCACTCAAAGAACGCTGTTTAAGGATATTTCCTCTTTATGCCATTCCCACTGGCCTACCCTATCGTTTCCATGAAACTAGACAATCGATATTAATGATTTATGTTTTTGGTATTTATTATTTTACTTTCCGATTATTTCCGTGCCATTTACATGCATTGCAGGATGGCTGTTTGTTCCAAAAACAAATATGCCAGCACAACAACTAAATAAAATATTATTATATTTATTGAATTTTGTTTAGTTTTTTTTTCTTTCTTCTTGTCTACTCTATGCTTCGTTTTTGAGGTCATCAATTAGATAAAAGTTTTCGATTGAACAACAACTTAAGTAATAATAATTGAAATTGATAGATTTATTGGTGTGTTGTTAGGAAACGACAGCAAGACATTTTTCTTGTTAGACGCATTAAACTGATGGAAAATAAATTGTATAAAAAAATTTGTTGTTAGGAAAAACGAAAAGGAAAATATTGAAATAAGTTATGAGATTGACAATAAGACGACTTACTTTGCTAGCAAAGAAGAAGCAGAAGTGGAGAATTACTCGTAATAAAAATGGGCAGATGGAAGAGAGTCTTACCTGCAATGAAAAATGGAAATATTTAATATTAAAAATTAATATTTGTACAACAAAAATGCACAAACTTGACACAAATATTATTTCACAATTTATCATAGAGATCGACCATAAAATGCTTCTCAAAGAAAAGGAATTTAATTTAATTATTTATTATTCTTTTAAATATTGCAAAACAAAAAAGGAAATAAATAAAACAAATAAAAACGTTATATTTGACCGGGTTGAATGTTAAAGACCCTCCAAATAAAGGCTGGCTCAATAAGTGCATAACTTTTTGAATGAAACACGGCTTTTATATATTTCTCAACACAGTCTGTTTTCAGTTCTACACACTAAGTAAAGGATGGAAGGTGCAGTCCCCTTAATATTTAACAATCTCAAGCCTCTTGGTATTTTCCGGTACGAAATAATCCTTAATAAGCAAGAAAATCACTTTTTTCCATTTTCTTTTGAAAACACGTAGAAGTCAGGAACAGTGTTGCTAATTTAATTAAGAGACGGCCAATTCAAAAGATACACGACTTATTGAGGAGGACTTGTAATCCGTAGGAGTTCTCTTTTAGGACTGCACTACAGATAGCCAGCAGCAGTTTTAGTGCATAATGAATGCAGCTTGTTGTCAAGTAAGTCTTTTCCTATATCAACTGATGCCATGGCGAACGTACTTTTGTGTTTACATTCAGTCCTGGGCATTGGCCAACATGGCAGATAGTTTGTCTTTTCATATACATATTAAATGTCCTGTCAATAATGTTCATTAATCAAGGACTATTTAAATATTCAATCTTTATAACAGAAATAAATATATAACAGGAAGTAAAATTTAACAAGCAGAGAATTAAAAAAACCTCTCTATTTATATATGTATATTAAAAAATATACTGTCCAATATGACTTAAGAGCATTTTAAAAATATTTCCATATTCCTTCTTCTCATTATTAATTTTGATTGAATAAAAATTTAATTTCTTGTGAAAAAAAAAATTCCTAGAATTCCGTTTCAACTTCCAATATAAACGAGTAGCAGTACAAATATCTTATGCCCTTTCATAAATTCTTTTTTTTAATATTTTAAATTTTCTCTTTAATATCATTTTATATTCTTTTATTTATTACACATTCTCCTATAAAATTTAACCCTTGTAATATGACCTAAAAATGCATTGAACATTAAATATTTGTTCGCATTCCTTTCTCGTAATACTCGTATATGGATGACATTAATTCTGCATACCTTTTTCCCTCCCTCTCTTTCTCTGTCGCTCTCCGTCTCTATATCTCTGTCTGTTTGCTTCTCTGCTTTTGATGTTATCCTTTAGTTTTGTAGGTACTTTATCAATAAATATTGGAATGAAAAAAAAATATGTTTATGTACTTCTGCCAACAACACCAGCATAAGGAGCTTTTACTGGTTCTCTTGTTCTCCATCATTCTTTAGCATGAGACCATAAATTTTATCTGCTCATGAGTGAGTCCTCAATATCCTGTTTATAGAAATATGCACAAGTGTCTGTTGAAACCATAAATTCTTGATTTTCAGACATGCATAAATATATCGAAAAAAAAATTTATTTACAAATATGACTGTGGTACTCTGCACAGTGGCACATTTTGAAAAATATTAGCACAGGAAATCATGATTTTTTTTGCAGTGGTTTAATTTTTTTTTTTTATCAGTGGTTTTACTTTTTTTTCGATCACTGGTTTAAATTTTGAATGGTCACTTGGGTATGAGAAAGTGTTTCGAAAGACGGCTGCCGCGTTTGCTTACAACGCAAGGGTGCGCACATGTGCAGTTTCCGCAGCAAAAATCCATCAAATTGCTCCCTCACACACTATATTCTTTAGATTTAGTCCCGAGTGACTATCTCTTGTTCCCAAACTTGAAAATATGGCTCGGCGGAAATCATCCAGCAAACAAAGGAGTATTTTGATGATGTCGACAAGTCACATTTTTCAAAAAGAATAAAAAAATTTTAAGAACGTCGAGGTACGAGCTTTTACAACCGAAAGGAGACTGTGCTGAAAAATAGAATAACTTTTTATACCCTACAAAAAAGAATTTGGAGGGTATATTCACTTTGTCATTCCGTTTGTAACACATCGAAATATCAATCTCAGACCCCATAAAGTATATATATTCTTGATCAGTGATGAAATCTAAGACGAACTGAGCATGTCCGTCCGTCTGTCTGTGGAAATCACGATTCAGTCCAAACGAAAAGAGCTAGACTGTTGCAATTTGGCTTAAATATATTTTGAAGCTTAGAGCAGGTTAAGTTCGAAGATGGGCTAAATCGGGCAAGAGGGGAAAAAGTTCCCCTAAGAAGAACTAAACCAACCCAGAAAAAACAACATAATTTTTAAAGTTTTTTTGGTTATTTTGCTAAGCAAATGATATATTTTTATGTCAAATATGGTCCAACGCCTTAAACTTGGAGCCATTAAATAAAATACAAATATGTTTTGACCCCGCCCACTTTAGTGGGCGTTATTATAGGCAAAATTAGCATAAAAATTTAACAAATTGTTGCCTACATTCCTTAAATATATAATTTTTAAGCTTTAATGACGAAGCTGAGACGAAACCTGGTACTTCTCTGCCCTACCCCCTCCTTCCCCTTCGCCCCCTAAATGACCCTACACAAAAAAAAAATTTTTAAATTTTGTATATAATCATCCCAAGCGTTTATCTTTAGAGTTTTATGACTGCCGATTTCTGCCCCAACCCCCCCCCCCCCCTTTTCCTTTGCCCCCTAAATGACCCTACAAAAAAAAAAAAAAATTAAATTTTGTATATAATCATCCTAAGCATTTATCATTAGAGTTTTATGCCTGCGTGCTGCTGCCCTACCCCCTACTCCCCCTTTGCCCACTAAATGACCCTATTAAAAATAAATAAAATTGTTTTTTAATTTTGTGTATAATCATCCCAAGCATTTATTTTAGAGTTTTATGACTGCCGATTTGTGGAAAACTTGATATAGTCTATTTTTGGACCCCGCCCCCTTCAGTGGGCGTTGACGTACGATATTATATAAAGGAACTCTGTCCCACCAAGTTAAACATTTTAAATTTATTTACTAAATATTTGGAGGGTATTTAAGATACGACCCGGTCGAATATAACGTTTTTACTTGTTTTTTTATAAAAACTGAATTTCATTCATTAAACAAATCACGGACTTATTGAACCACCCTCATAAGTCTTGGAAGCCACAGTTGGCCCTTTCAAGTCCATAGTCATATATAATCGTATTTATTCAATAATAATAATATTTAAAACAATTTATTTTACAAATTACCTTCTCTTGACGGGTTTTATTCTTATTTTCAATCCCGTTGAATCAGTTATCATATTTCACGGACCTCCTAAATATTCTATTATTGATATATGATTCTTAAACTGTTTTATCTTTATTCCACTTAGCAACATAAAACAATTAAGCTAAAGTTATCAGCAGTAGAACGTACATAAAACAATACAGTCAAAGCTCGGTATAACAAATACTCAGTTTAACGAATTCGCGATATAACGAATGGGTAATTTTTTAATATTGACTATCTTATATAACGAATATTTTTATTTTTGACGCTCAATATAACGAATGGTTGAATACATGAATTCAAATTTTTTTTTATGTATGTAGTAAAAATTAACAAAGTCAAAAAACAAGATTATTCGTTATAGTACCGTTATATTTTCTATGTGTAGTCATACAAGTGATCATCTCATCTTTCTCACACATGTGATGAATTGAGGTTTTTTTTAAATGGATTTTAGTTGAGTTTGGTAGTGCAAAGAAATGTGGGCAATAAAAAAAGAATTTCTTTAAGTGAAAAAATTAATATTTTAGTAGGGTGCAAAAGAGGTATGTGTATCCGTGTCAGCAATTTCTAATAAATATGGAATATCAAAATCTTCTATTTGCACATTAAAGAAAATGGAAAGAAAAATATATCTAAAATTGGAAAATACTAACAACGGTTCGACGATCTCTTCGAAAAGGGGAGTACCCCGATATGGAGGACTAGACGTACGAATGGTTCCTAAAACATCGAAAAATATTTATTCCGGTAAATGGAGTAGGCTTAAAAGTAAAGGCTCTAGAACCTTCATGACAAATTAGAATAGAAATAATGAAACCAGAATTAAATATTCAGAGGTTATTAAGTGTTTGGAAAAGTGCATCCAATGGAGTCAACACAATAATATTAATTTTTCGAAGTCATTAGTATTAAAAGAAATACAAGTAGAAGCTATTCAAAAAAGTTTGCAAATCACTCAGAAACAAACATCTCTAAATCATTTTTTCAACACTAAATACAGAAAATGTTTTTAAATAACGTATTACCATTAAAAATCAACTAAAATGAAATAAGTTATGCATAAAAAAATGTTCGCTATATAACGAATTTTTCACTATAACGAATAGGTCTGACATTATATCATTCGTTATACCGAGCTTTGACTGTAGTTACAATTACTTTTTGTTAATTTTTGTACTATAAATGAAATATCTATTAAACAGTATTTTGTAAGAACACTTTAGACAAATTACAATTTATTATACAGCCCTAAATACGAGGTTATTTAAAACAATTGCCAAAAGCACACAACACCACGAAATACACATACGGCGAAATAAAGAAACATAAGCCAGGCATGGAAATGCTAAAATCTAAATTTCCATTATTGTGGCATACCACTTAATGGAAGAATAATATATCAGGCAATTTTATTTCCCGGACAAATTTTTGTCATTTAGTTCCAACAATGAAAAAAGCACTATGCAAATAAAATAGTGAAGCAAAACTACACACATAATTCTAGTGAAGTTTCCATCCCTGCTATAAACTGTAATGGTAGCTGCTCCTCCGTACACATTCAACTATAAATTATTGTTGGAAAAAAAAATAAAGCATTTAAGTTCGGCACGAGTTCAAAGTAAGAGAAAACTATAAAAACAAAACAAAACACATTGAGTCCAAAAAGAACATGTTTACAAGGCACCACCATTTTCGCAACACTTGCTAAATGTTGCAATAAAATCTTATTTAAGCTACGCACATTGATTTCACTGCTAATTGTTTAAGTGTGTATTGTGCCCCAAACATGTGTGCCCTTTCACACATGGAAAAATAAAAATATAATAAAAAATTTGTGGACAAAACTTCTGGTGTTTAATGTATTGAAAAGGGGGTAAAAACAATAGTTTTATAAGGGACTGCAAAAGGATTATTAATTTTTTTTTATCCTCTTAGCGTGTCCAGTTTTAATGGTACGTAAATTCTACAGGTTATTTTCTGGTGCTGTGGCTCTTAGTTTTTATATCTCTCGGATTTCTTTTTTAACTATGCATTCCACTATGGCACAGTGGCGGCAATTGTAAAATATTTGCTAATATTTGTAAAATATTTGTTATATTGCGTTACTGTACGCGGAGTCTAAGTCGACGATATGAATAGAATGGCAGAAAATCAATAGATAAACGTAGCGGGGTCTTTAAGATAACTCCACTGTATGAGGGCCACAGAAGCTAAATTCTCAAAAAATCATACACAACATTTGATTTAATTATTTTAATATTCCACTACGCATGATCGATACTACATAGTTTCAGATATGAACTATTTGATTGCTGATTCTTCGACTTTTTAGATTTTTATCTATCTATTTTTTTTATCAAGGTGCCTTTTTTATAAAAAAAAAAAAATTATTAATTAATTACTAGCTTTTACCCGCAACGTGCAGCTAATGTATATGTTATGTCAATGATGTGTTATCTTTTTACTATATTAAAGTTTAAAACGTTCTAAATTAACAGTTTAATAATTTCATATGTCCATAAAAATTTTCGACCACTTTTCAACACTTCAAAAATAGAAACTACTTTCATGTTATTCCTTGGATCTTAAAATATCTCTATGCCAAATTTCATCTAAATCGGTTCAGCGGTTCGAGCATGAAAAGGTAACTGACAGACAGAGTTACTTTTATATTTATTATATTTTTAAGCAAAAATGTTCGGCATTATAAAAAGTGCAAATCATTATAAGAAGTGGAAGTCATCATAAAAAGTGTAAGTCACTGTAAAAAGTGCAATTCATTATAAAAAAATGCAAGTCATCATAAAAGGTGCAAGTCATTACAAAAAGTACAAGTCATCATAAAAAGTGCAAGTCATCATAAAATGTGCAAGTAACTATAAAAAGTGCAAGTCATATAAAAAAGTGCAAATCATCATAAAAAGTGTAAGTCGTCATAAAAAGTGCAAGTCGTCATAAAAAGTGCAAGTCATCATAAAAAGAGCAAGTCATCATAACAAGTGCAAGTCATCACAAAAAGTGCAAGTCATTATAAAAAGTGCAAGTCATTATAAAACGAGCAAGTCATCCTAAAAAGTGCAATTCATTATAAAAAATGCAAGTCATCATAAAAGATGCAAGTCATTACAAAAAGTGCAAGTCATCAGAAAAAGTGCAAGTCATCATAAAATGTGCAAGTCATTATAAAAAGTGCACGTCATCATCATAAAAAGTGAAAGTCATCATAAAAAGTGCAAGTCAGTATAGAAAGTGCATGCCAGAATAAAAAGTGCACATCATCAACTTAAAAAGTGCATGTCAATATAAAAAGTGCAAGTCATCATAAAAAGGTCAAGTCATTATAAAAATGCAAGTCATCATAAAAACTGGAAGTCATTACAAAAAGTGCAAGTCATCATAAAAACTGGAAGTCATTACAAAAAGGGCAAGTCATCATAAAAAGTGCCAGTCATCATAAAAAGTGCAAATCATCATAAAAAGTGCAAGTCAGTATAGAAAGTGCATGTCAGAATAAAAAGTGCACATCATCAACTTAAAAAGTGCATGTCAATATAAAAAGTGCAAGTCATCATAAAAAGGTCAAGACATTATAAAAAGTGCAAGTTACCATAAAAAGTGCAAGTCATTATACAAAGTGCAAGTCATCATAAAAATGCAAATCGTTATAAAAAGTGTAAGTCATTGCCAAAAACAAATACATCGTTAAAATCTTAATAGTTATCAATTTAGTAATTTCATATGTCTTTACATATCTCGTACTTTACTGTAGGCTATATACCATCGCCAACATTATGAGTCACCACAAGATTATGCAATACTAGAAACTTTTTCCTTGCACGTGTCGTTAGATCAAGACGACTGCAAGGGTCGGATTTCTAAAATCAGTTGCAGAGCATTGGAATCACTAAAAGGCCTGCCAAGTCATTAATTTTGAATTTCTGCATTTAAGTCCTAAAGTTAAGCCAGAAATTGGATGTCTTTGATCTCCGTGCTTGAAGCACAAGATTTATATTTATTTATATTACATGCACCCAGTCCCAGTGTGTTCCAATTTCCAGCATGAAACTCAATTTTCCTTTTTTTAATTCCCTTTCAAAAAACGATTTATAACAACTTTTTCTTGCTCTCAAATCCAGGGGTTTAATTACGGCACTTTTTATAAGAATTTCGATCGATATCGAGTAGCGAATTTGGCTCCAGGATCTTATTAACTTCCTTGGAAGCTCTTTATGTTACTGGAATGTAATACAACAAAAAACCTTACAACTCTTTAATATGAGAAGTATATATTTTCATTCGCATCAAATGCTATCATATAATCCTGGCAAAGAACTTGGGTAAAATTGAACTTTTTGGTTTTTTTTTGTAAGAGTATGACATCATAAACAAGAAATCTTATGATATAATAAAAAATTCTTAAACAACTAGATATTGCAAAAATCTTGTTATTGGAATCAATCAGTTAGAAACAAGCAGAAACGGACAGACATGCGGCCAAAGAAAATAGAAAAATATTAGCAAAATATGTGCTTGTACAGACACACACACATTTTAATCATTGCAATCAGCACTCGTGCGTATGAATAATATTTTTATTTATTTCTATTTCATTTAGGTATCATTTTTATAGTTTTATTTTATGTACGAGTTTATTTAGCAGCACGTAAAGCTAATGGCGTAAATAATAGCATTGGAAAAGGCGAAACAAATGTGATTAATGTACTAGAACATAAGCGCACGGGCTCAGAGAATATTGATAAAAAAGAATCATTTTCTTATACGAGTACGTTATTCAGGCATGCCTTCTTAATTGAGTCAATATTCACTTTATTGCCATAATTATTATTTTTTTGTTCACATATACAAAATCAATCAATTCAATTAACGTATGACAACTAAAAGTTACCATTTTTCATATTTATGAGAACCTCAAGTTCAAAACTGGAACCTTGTTTTCTTCTCTTAATTTTCTAATTTATACTAAATTTAATATCAATAACTTAACTTCAACATGGCTCGATATATTTAGTCTATGACTTTTTTTCTTTACCTTTCCACAATTTAGGTGCCAAGTCTTGACTAACTTTGTTCAATGACTTGTGTTTTGCTCACTAAACACACTTTTTAGCAGTTGCCGCATTTTTGATTTTACTCGATTTAATAACAATTAAGTTTTAATTGAGCAATCAATTAATTAAAATTTTATATGGTCAATTGAACGGAAGAATGTCACTAATTGAGAAAAACTTAATTAATGTCCCATATCTGAACATCGTATTAAGTCCGAATTTAAATGAAGGAGAAATTTATTTGCAGACCAGTGTAATGCAAGGATCCAAGTCAAATACCAGGTGGGCCAAAAGAAGTCATCCGATGACTCCTCCAGCATGAACAGCGTAAAGTGCCGTCACTTTGAGCGGGTGTAATGGCTCCTCGGGCATCACTTTTGGATTTTCGGTGCCCCAGAAGCGATAATTTTGCTTGTTCACGTACCCGCTGAGGTGGAAATGAGCCTTATCGCTCATTACGATTCTGGTCGAAAAATCGTCCACTTCGTCCTCGAGATTGAAGATGGGGAGTGTATGGCTCCATGACTTGTTCACTTGTATTCTACATTCGTCTAGTTCAAAAATGTCAAAAAAGATTTTACATTAACCGACATTTGCAAAACTAAGAGCATCTTCCAATAGGGTGATTTCTTTTGGCCCACCCTGTATAAGCCAAGTTAATTCCATAAGCAATTTAGTCGAATAAATTTTGTAATAGGAGTTTTTTGAAGTTGTTATTTAAATAGAAACACTGGTAAACGTTAACAAATTGTAATATTTAAATAAACCTTGTCTGAACTTGTTTAAGCATGTCTTTTGATCGATTTGATGATTTCAAAAAAATATACATTCAACAAAAATCTTAATTTGCAGTGTTTTAAAGTGAATGAAATATACAATACAAATTCCATATATTTTTAAAATTTAAGAAAATATTACCAGTTTTTATTATGTTTCCTTCCCATGCAATACCGTAACCGGCCGTTATGGTTCATAAGACCGTTTTGATATTTACCATTCTACTTGTTCGTTTATGCTGTAAAAATCTTTCGCATTACAATTCAAAAACCCAAAACCAATTTGACAGATTAGATGTGAAAACATTTGCTATTTTTTTTACAACATAAAAACCTAAAAACAACAACAACAACTTAAGCTCTTTTCTAATTGAACTTGTTCTCCTACATCTTCATCTTTATGAACTGAAAAAAAGGCAGCAGCAAATAACAGCATTTCCATGTTAAGCTTAACCATGGCAACAACAACAACAGCAGCAGACAAACAACAACAAATTTACCATCGAAAAAAAAACAGTTTTTTATGGCTCCAAGTAACCAGAATACAATTTGCTACGCACCGTTACATTTAATTAAAATAGAAGAAGCTTAAGTTCAGTAAAAATATTCTATTGGAATTTGTTTTTTCTTTTTTTTTGGTATTTCGGAGATTTACAATTTCTGTTAAATAAAAAAAAGAAAAAAAAAAGATATAGAAACATTTAATAACACAAACTGGACAGTTTTTCTAGCATTTACTCTTTTTCCATATGCTCCAAACCACCCTACAGCACTCTATTAAATATTGTAATCAACTGATAACCCTGCGGCAAATTTCTGCTAATTGCCTTTAATACAGGAGCTGTAAAAACAACCCATTAAATGGTCAGCAGGCTAAGAATAAATTTTTGTAAAGGCCGTAATATGTTCGCAGCAGGATAATAAAGATACACAATTGAGAGCAATTAAACCAAATCAAATTTCTTTAAGTAGCCATTAAGCTTTTAGGAAAACATGAAACATTAACTGTTATTGTCTCAATTACACATCGAAAAAGGCAGATGGTAAAAATTCGAATATTGAATAGGAAGGGGTTAACAGGAAGTGCTTGCCATGTGTACGTTTAGATTAAGATATCGATGGCAGCTTTGCTAAATGGCTAAACTTTCCATTCCTTCGGCTTAATTTAATCGATGGCATGGTTTGCATTATCTTGCAAAAAGGACTGGAGGGTATATTCACTTTGTCATTCCGTGTGCAGCGCAGCGAAATATCCCTCTAAGACCCCATAAAATATATATATATATATATTTTTGTAAGTATTTTTTAACGAACACTCATATTGATATATTAAATTGAATTAAGATTTATAAGCTAATTGTTCGATATTTTTTTGTTTTTAAATTCAGAAATATACAATGGAAAGTCAGCATCAGCTTTTAGTTTTTCAACTTACACAGTAGAGCAGAACAGCTGTTTTCGAAAGCCGCAACGCTTTCATTATCATTGATCATGTGTATTGTGTTTGTCCCCACTTATTGTGGTGGCTTAGTTGAATATGATAGGTTAGGTTAGGTTAGGTTGAAGAAGAGGGGCATAAGCATCCCAATCCGTCATGGATTGTTGAATATGATAACAGTCCTTATTTAAAAAAATTTCATTGGGAAATTGCATACGAGAACTGTATCCACCTGATGGTAACCCATTATTCTTTTAATACCCGTGTTGCCGTTTTAATGATTTTGTTAAAAAAAATTTGGTTTTCGTTCAGTTTTTTAAATAGCGAATTCTTAAATGTTCGACACAAACAATAGTCGTCCGGCTTTAATTCGTAAAAATTTTGCCAACTTTTTACCAAATAAAAGTCAAGGGATAGCAGCTAAATTCTTGACATTTCATTATTTGACAGGCAAATTAGTTCCTAACCTCAAATTTGTCCACCCTATATAGAGGGCATCCCCTCTATTATTACAACTCTGACATAAACATTTAAAATAAATGTGTGTAACATGTTAATGATATCTTGATTGTCTTTGTCCGAATGAGTTGTTAGAAGCTGATCAGGTTTTAGTTTATTACTAATCTAAAATAAAAATACTAAACCCTTTATTCATAAAAATTATGAGAGTCTAATAACAGCGAAATAAAACAAAATTTCATATGAAATTTTCTCTATTACACTCTTATAAGCCTCTCATAGTTTTTATGAATAAGGGGGTTAGAATTTATCATATATATAAAAAATATAAAAATGATTGCATATCCACACAATTTATTTAATTTCCTTAATGACTATTTAGAATTTCGTCGTTTGCCAGCATTTTATTTATATTATTATAATTATTTAATTTTAGTTTTTAACAAGTCAGCAATCAGCAATTTATTTTTCTATTTTATTTTTATCCAAACACACTCACACATAGAAGAATATTTGCAATTATTCATAATTTATTGGCAGTTCAGTTGTTCTTTATTGGCAATATTTTTTAGCGCAGCAACAAATTTTGCGTTTCTTTTTATACCCTCCAAAACAGAATTGGAAGGTATATTCATTTTGTCATTCCGTTTGTAACGCAGCGAAATATCCATCTGAGACCCCATAAAGTATATATATTCTTGATCAGTGAGGAAATCTAAGACGAGCTGAGCATGTCCAACCGTCCGTCCGTCCGTCTGTGGAAATCACGATTCGGTCCTAAAGAAAAATTTGGTATAAATATATCCTGAGAATAGCACAGGTCAAGTTCGGAAATTAGCTGAATCGGGCAAGAGAGAAAAAAGATCCCCTAAGAAAAACTAAACCAACCTCTAAAAAACAATATAATTTTTAAAGTTTTTTTTTTGTAATTTTGTTAAGCAAATGATATATTTTTATGTCAAAGAAGGTCCAACGCGTTAAACTTGGATTCATAAAATAACACTAAATTATTTTTGGACCCCCCGCTATTTAGTGGGCGTTATTATATGCACAAATAGTGTAAAAATTTAACAAATTAATTTAATTAAGCCCACATTCCTTAAAAATAAAATTTTTAATCTCTAATGATGAAGCTGAGACGTAACCTAGTACTAGTCTGCATTACCGCCTCCTCCCCCATTGCCCGGTAAATGTCCCTATAAAAAAAAAATTAATATATAATTTTATATTTAATTATACCGAACATATATTTTTGGAGTTTTATGGCAAAGGTGAAATGTCTCACCCACGGCCCTAGCCAGAAAAACCCCGACAAAATACAGTTTGAAACCCCTCCAAAAAGAATTGGAACTCATTAAGTATATATATTCTTGATCAGTGATGAAGTCTGATCTAGCAATACCCATACGTTCGTCTGTATAAAACATGATATAGTCTATTTTTGGACCCCGTTTACGTACGATATTATATGCAAAAATAGTGTAAATATTGAACAATTTGTATTCCTTAAGCCTATAAGAAGCTGAGGGACTAGTGTTTGTGGACGTTAGATTTTTTTGTAATTTTTTTACAAAAGAAAACGAAAGAAGGCTCAAAACGTTAAACTTGCATCCAGAAAAGTCTATTTTTGAACTCCGCCCTCTTTAATGGGCGTTGGTGTAACATATGACATGGAAAAATAATGTAAATATTTAACAAATTATATTCCTTAAGGCTACATTCATACATTTACGATGAAGATAAGATGTTCTCTGATCCTCCCCAGCCCCACATTTGGCCCTTAAATGATGCTATGAAAAAAATATATATATTTTGCTACACTTAATTAACCAAAAATTTACTTTTTAATATTTTTCCAACAAAGGTGATATGCCTGCCCTCGGAACGGCCTCGACAAAAAAGGGTTTTAAAATTAAATGAATTGGGGGGACCCAGATGGTAACAGGATGAAGGAGATCCTAACGTTGAGTAGGCCATCACTACGGAGATTTGTTTATTTGATAACAGGACATACAGAGATGAGGAATCACCTGGCACGAATGGGAATCGTTGGCGATATAACATGCAGGGCCTGTCAGGAAGAGGACGAAACCCTAGAGCACTACTTGTGCTACTGTCCAGCTTTTAGCCAAGTCAGAAGACAAACATTTAATCAGGAGATTATACGGGGGATGGAATTTCTTGGAGGCTCAAATTGGAGGAACTTAAGGAGATACATCGAAGAAACTGGGTTCTTGACGTAATCGAATTTGAAGGTTTCCATGGTATCGGTGGAGGCACCCTATAGTACAATGGGGACTCCTTAATATAGAGCGCACAACAGGTCCATGAGGCCTAGGTGTAATCCGGAATGGATTGGGATGGCTTTTGCCCCTCTCTTCAACCTAACCTAACCTAAACTAAAATTGAACACAGAAATGTCTTAAAGGAACTCTGACCCAGCAGCTGAAATATTTATAATTTATTTACTAAATATTTCGCGGATATTTAAGATTCGACCCACTCGACAACAACGTTCTTAATTGTTATTCATTTTACTCGCCTACGAATTTTTACGATAATACCGGCGATTGTTAAGGTGCTGTAATCGCCCGATAGTGTCAATGGCTGTCCTACTGAGCAGTACTAGCCTTCCCTACTTAAATATGAAAACAGTAATTAGCACAGCCATGAATTAGGGCGAACAGAAAAATTCCTTTTCAATATTCATGAAAAATTCGGTATTGAACCCACCATCTCTTATTTCTTATTTACATTACTTTTACCACTGCTCCCGTATGTAGTCAATTTAATTTAACTTATTTTATTTCCCCTCTTCCATCTTTAACATTTATTTATTTAATATCTGTATATTGTAAGAAAAAATTTAAACAATTAAGTCAATTAAATATTTTTGTCTTTCTCTCTTGCAGTTTTTACTTGCTGCATTTTTGCATGTTGCCAGACAATCTTGCGGTTAAACAATTTAACAATTACACAACAACTGTAACAAGATGTTGCAATCATATTCAATTTCATTTTTTATACACTTTGCCATTGCGAAATATGGCAAACTTAGCTACAACTACAACTACAACAAGTAATAAAACAAATTTTATGAAAAATAGTCAATGACAAGCTTAACCAAATGTGGCAAGTACAATAAAATTGTCGGTGGTGTCATCTTAATAATGAAGCCACAAGTGGCTCGAATAACTAAAGAATGCCTGAGTTAAACCATCCAGTCCGCTTGCCTGTCAGTTGTTCAGCCGCCCCATAACCAGAAAGAGAAATAAACCACAAGAAATAGACAGATTTATTTTTATGCATTAACAAAACGAGTTCAATTGCGGTTTTTGGTTTCGTTTTCAGTCTTGCACATCCATCAATAATTGGACAATTGCGTTTAAGAAATAGATTTATTTGTGACAAACAATTAAGACAAGGACGGAAATAGTTTTTTGAAACTTTTGAGCATTAAGAACAAAATAATATAAAAGAAAGCCAGGCCTTGGCATTTTATCATTTTTTTCTCTAAATTTTGGCTATTCTATTAAAATATACGGAGTTCACAAACAAGACTTGTCTTGTCTCACAGGAAACACTCATTAGCAGTGTTGCCAACTGCTAAATTTCAAAAGCACTAAAACCAAAAAAAAAATCGCTGAGTTTAACATGTTTGTATCTATTTTTGAAATAGATTTTGATTGTTACTGTTATTATTAATTGTTTTTTTTAAGAAGGACTCGCACTCAGGGAACTCACATATGCAGTGCATTGCTAAAGGAAGAGATACTGCGATTACGACAGATGCAAAAAGTTGAGGAGGTAGAGAATTTGTCGTCACTATTTTTAAATCGTTACTTTGCCAGCGAATTGTTTGCTACAGTATCGCCGAAAGAGAGTGCCATAATGCGCTCTATGATACGGTGCGGGTCATAAGTCCATAACTTTTTGAATTACCCGTCTCTTAATTGAAATCGCAAGAGTGGTGGTGCCTATAAGCAGCTGCCAGTTGACTCCTGTAAAAATTTCAACTATTTGTGTTTGGCAGTCATTGAGAGCAGACTACAATGCGTTTTAAGAAGAATATGGAAAAAAGTTAATATCGCCTCTTAGTTGAAATGGCAACACTGCCCCAGTCAACAGGCAACTGTCAGTTGAGTGTCAAAATTAAACCAGCTGCGTTATTTAGTTTGTGTTTTGAGAAGAAAATGGAAAGAAGTCAATATCGTGTGCTCATTAAGCTTTATTTTTTGAGAAAAAAAAACAATCGCCGAAACCAAGTCTAAGCTTGTAAAGGTTGTTTTTTATAGAGTGATACAACTTTGAGTTGGCATCACTGATTTGACCACGCATTTAACAGCTGATAGTTGCTTTTTGTTTAGTTTGCTTTGACATTTCATTATGGATCGACTAACACCAAAGGTGAACATCACGAAGCAAATTTTTGCAAATCGAATTCACACGTATTCTTATTCTCTTTTATTTTATTCGTCTCTGAGAACAATGTTTTCTCATTTTATCCATACACAATGGGAGATATTCCGTACGTTGTATGAAATATTGTTTTATGTGAAAGAATAAAGAATAAAATGCATTTTTCTATAAGAAACATATATTAATTTTCTATAGAAAAAATAGATTTTTAATAGAAAAGAGTAGATTTTCAATAGAAAAAATTTTTTCGGTTTGACTTTTCCTTGGCTTATTAATTAAGTTAATATTGCATAGAAATTTATAAGCCAGAGTGAATATTAAAGAAGATAGGGGAGACTACAACTCACTCTTTACAGAGAATTTTTAAGATGCTGATATCTCTGAAAAAAATATTGAAACTACAATGAATTCATTTTAGATAAAACAATTCATTTAACATTAAAAAAACATACAAATCTCCGCCTTTCATGTAGAAATATAGAAAAAGAACCAATTTAATAGGTATGGCCCATTGTGCTTTCTGTTTGACTCATTTATGTTATTGTATAAGTGAGCGACATTTTTCTGGTCATGTCTGACTTACACCAGAGCAACGCGTGCAATTTGTGGAAATTTTTAATCAAAATAATGGTTCTGTTCGTCAAACTTATTGTGCACTTCTTACATTTTATGGCGTACATAATCGTCCTTCAGAGCGGCGCGGCTAATTCGAAGAACAATAGATCGTTTTCGGGCCACATTTACTGTTACTGTGATCATGTGGACTGGAGAAGCTGTTGTCGTTCTCAGCAACTGGCGAGGTTGTGTCCTTCATTTTATGGAAGATTTCTGTAGTTGTTGAAAATTGGTGTTCCAGATTGCGCCTTGTACGCGGCAGCCGTGGCGGCCACATGGCCGAAATCATATGCAGTTTTAAAATCAGCGACATTGAATTGGTAAAGAACTGCTACAAATTTTCTATCAACACAAAAAAAGTTTAATTTTCTTCCCTTGTGTTATACAACTTATAAAATAAAATCTTCTAAATTTACAATATTTTTTGAGTGTAAGCTGAAACAAAATAATATAGCATCCGCTAGACATGTACACCTGTCGAAGTCACATCGACGACTGAATTGAAGAGTATAAAAATATGTGTTAGTAGTGGTGTACACAATTGTGCAAAGAAATGGAAATCCCTGTTGTACAAGCACGAAATGTGCCGAAGGTTCTTTGCTTCCAATTGAGGTCTCTGAATCCAAAACATTTAAAAAAAATGCACGAAATGGTATCAGCAAATCGGAGATTGAAAGAGAGAGAGTGAGAGAGAGAGAGAGAGCGAGGGATAGATTGTAGAAACCAACAATGGTAAAATAAAGACTACGCCAACAAGTTGAAATAAAAATACTTTTCAGCGCATGATGGAACTCTGACGTCACTCAACATGTGTTCTGATTAGCTAATAAAACTCTGCTGGAGAACAATTATGTTATTGTAAAAACAGGACAGTGGGGCAAATTGCGATTTTTCAAATTAAATTTGTTTGATAATAAACAATTTTAAGAAATTATTTTATTTTCCACTATTTTTTATTTGAAATTGCTTATTTATAGTTATTTCATATAAATATTGAACCCAAGTGCTAATTATTTTTCTTTTTTCCCAATTCAAAACAAATTTTTTTGCTTGCAATATATCAGCCATAACTTCCTTTGAGCTTCAATTCTTGGAAAACTATAAAATGACACAGCTTTTTGAAAACAAAAAAAAAAATTATAACAATATTAAATTTTAACACAATTACTATTTCTCACTTGTTCTTTTGCTGTCACTTTGTTTGCAATTGCCCACTGCACACTTCATGATTGCTCTTTTTGTTCTCTTTAATTTAGGTTTTTTTGTTTACAGTTTATGAGCTTTAAAAATCAAGTTTTAATAAGTTTTTTACACTTTAAGCTATTAATAATTATTTTAATATATTTATTTTAATATATAACACAATTTATTATAAATTATAACACAAAACTTGCACTTTCATAAATCCGATTTCATTTGCTTGTTGGAAAACTCTCTGAGTAAATTGGAAATCTCTCTGAGTAAATTGTGTGAAGAGTTGCCAAATATAGCATAAAATATTAATTTTGTACGAGAAAGTATTAGTTTTGCATATAATAAACATTTGGCAATCTCTTCGAGGGAACAAATACGTCATCAAACGGTAAATCATGCGCAAGGCGTAATCTTTATTTTATCATTCCTGGTAGAAACCATAGGTAACCCACAGAGTTCAAAGGTTTAAACTTTTAATGATCACTTGAGTATGAGAGAGCTTTACGCAAGATGGGTGCCACAATCAAGGGTGCAGACCTGAGCAGTTTCCATGGCAAAAATCCATAAGTTGGCCTACGAATTATCCCTCAAACGGCCTTTTCTCTAGATTTAGCCCCCAGAAAATATTTTTGGTTTCCAAACGGAAAGACATTTCACTCCAACGATGAAATCATCTCATAAAAAAATGCCTCTTTTGATGACCTCAACAAATCATATTCAAGGATTAAACAAATTAGAGAAAAGTTAGACTAAGTGTATAGGAAACGGACTTATGAACCACCCTCGTATTTTTAATTGTTGTCAGCAATGTTCAGTGATTAGTGATATGCCTTCGTGACCGAAACAGAAAAGCAGAAAAATTCGACAACATATTAATGACTTAGTGCGAGGTCGAACTCATGATCTTCGGTTTCTAAAAATCGCGTTAGCAACATTTACCATATTAATATTTAATATATGCAAGAGTCTGGAGTGTTAGATATTTTAGCTGTTTATATATTTTTTTATGTCAGATATAATTTTTTTAATTTTTGATGATAGCCCCTACTTTAACAGTTTATTGTGCTTGAGCTGCAGAAAGAAGCGGAAATTAGGAAGTTCATTCCTTCCTTCCTTCGGCTTCGTAGTCAACTCGTTAAAAACTGCAGCCATAAAATAACAACTTTGTTAATTTTTCTCCTTATTTTTATTTCCTTTAATATGTTCTTACTCCTTGGCATCCTTTTATTTCGCATAAAATACAGTTGAACAATACAAATAATTGCTTATTTCTACACTTTCGTGATCTTTTCGCACATCTCAAACGAGTAAATTTATAACGTCACACATGATACAAAACTATTCTATTTCTTTTCTCTTGTTCGTTTTTCACCGGATACCAAATACGAGCATAATAAACAACACAATTTCATCTAAAGCAAAAGATTTATTTGTATGAAAAACACTTTAAGCTGCTGCCAACTGAAGCAGTAGAAATACTATAAAAATACTCCAATCGGGAAGAAATAGTAGTGGGTGGCGTGTTTGCATGTGGTTTCCTCCTTTTCCTTTAAGATGTTCACACATTTTTCCTTTTTTTTTTTTTTTTGTATAATCAAAAGGAAATTATACTAACAGCCACTACAACAATAAAAGAAATCGTTATAAGAATAGTAAGACGTTAAGAAAGGAAGGAAATTTGTATTTATAGACTCGGATAACAATAAAAGTGAAATGGGAAAGGAAAATGTTTGAATACTCAACGACTTTGCGGGACACGTTAAATGTTATTATATATTAGTTTTAAAACTATAAAAAAAAATATGAAAAATATGTAAGTTTGATAATATCTAAAACACTTGAAATACAATTTCCACAAATCCCGACACTATAAAATTCCTTTAAAAAAGCAACTCTGTCCGCCTGTGATTCCTTTTTGAACGTCCACTAACTTGTCTAAAGTGCCATCGAATCAATAAATATGTGTGCAAAATAGTTAAAAATTTTTTTAAATAAAAATAATGTTTTCAATTCATTGAAGAGCATTTAGCAACTCAAGAAAATAATACCAACTAAAACCGTTATATTCGACCGGGTCGAATCTTAAACACCCTCCAAATACTTTTTGTAAGTAAATTTAAAATGTTTAACTTGGTGGAACAGAGTTCCTTTAAGACAACTCTGTACCCAATTTTAAATCTCTATTTTGACAGACTCATTCCGGGAGAGGCCGTGGGGGAGATGTTTCACCTCTACAAGATCAGGTAACATTTCAGCTTCTTATAGGCTTAAGGAATACAAATTGTTCAATATTTACACTATTTTTGCATATAATATCGTACGTCAACGCCCACTAAAGGGGGCGGGGTCCAAAAATAGACTATATCATGTTATCTACAGACGCGCGTATGGGTATCATGAATAACTTTTCCTTCGAAATTTTTACCTTTTCCCTAAAATTGCAATCATGAAAAAACTTCCCGTGTATGATTTCATGCTAAAATTGAATTTCCCTTATTGTGAATGATTTTTTCCAGCGAGTCTTTTCACGTTTCCCTTTCTTTTATTCACTTAGTTTTGGTGGGGAGTAGAGTAGAAAATGTAAGTATTTTCTATTATAATTCGGATATTAGAGTTTACAAATTTTATTTTAGGGTCAGATCATCTTATAAGACACAATCTGATATTTTTTGCAACAAATCAATTGCCAGCGTCTTTGTAAAACTTATTGCTCCAATTCTAAACATTGGAATGTTATTAAAGTTTTGTTCGGTTTCCAAAATGTATCCAAATTATTTTACTTTTAAATATGATTCTTGTGTCTAATTTTTTTTAAACTTTTTTCTTTTAATAGTAAATAGATTTGTTTAAGCTTTTAGGTTATTTTATATTAATAATAATTGTTCGATATTTCGCTAACCATCGGTTAGCTTCTTCAGGAAATTATTTAGTTTTGTCAAAAATTTTTTTTTCTCTTTTCAATACCCTTTTTTGAAAAGAACAAAATTTTTTTGACAAAACTAAATAATTTCCTGAAGAAGCTAACCGATGGTTAGCGAAATACCGAACACTTGTTATTGATATAAAATAACCTAAAAGCTTAAATAAATCTATTTACTATTACTTTTAAATATTTAGCCATATTTTTTTAAATTTTTTTAAGTTATTACATAAATATAAATTCTTCAACACAAATTTCTTTGATTTTTCATGTTGTTTTCAGCTTCTACTCTTTTTACATTCACTGAGAACTGGCAGCGGCAATAATTTCTTACGGGAAATTCACGATACCATTTTTCCTTTCGAGTGGAATAAAAATTTCACGTGAACAAAAATTCCAAGTGTTATTCACGATAGGGGTGATTATATATATACATTATGGGGTCCAATTCTTTTTGAAGGCTATTAAAACTGTATTTTTTCGGGGTCGCAAGGGCCGTAGGGGAGACATTTCACCTTTACCATAAAACTCTAAAAAGATATGTATGTTTGAGATAAAAATTCAAAATACATTTTTAATTTTTATTTTTATAGGGCCATTTTGGTGACAAAGGAGGGAGTAGGGCAGCGGAGTTGCAGGTTACGTTTCAGCTTCGTCATTAAAGCTTAAAAATTTTATTTTTAAGGAATGTAGACTTAAGTAAAACAGTTTGTTAAATTTTTACACTAATTTTGCATATTATAACGCCCAATATAGGGGCGGGGTCCAAAAATAAATGTTTTTGATTTTACGGCTCCAAGTTTAACTCGTTAGCCCTTCTTTGTCATAAAAATAACAAGATTACAAAAAAAAACTTTATATATTATGTTGTTTTTTAGAAGTTGGTTTAGTTCTTCTAAGGGGAACTTTTTCCCCTCTGGCCCGATTCAGGACATTTACGAACTTGACCTGTGCTATCCTTCAAGATATATTTATACCAAATTTCAAGAGTCTGGCTCTTTTCGTTTGGACTGATTCCCACAGACGGACGGACGGACACGGTTAGATCGTGCTAGATTTCATCACTGATCACGAATATAAATACTTTATGGGGTCTTAGATGGATATTTCGCTGCTTTACAAATGAAATGACAAAGTGAATATATCCTCTAATTCTTTTTTGGAGGTTATAAAAATGTTTTAGCTGAAAATGGGCTCCGGTTTAATTGGCAGTTGAGCCGAATTTTCAAAATCTTCTTAAACGATGACACCCATTTTTGAAAGAATTCCTAAGTGAACAAAGGAATTATAGGCGATATAAAACGACATAATATCCCCGGGCGTCTAACACGAAAAAGTGTGTTTTCGAAAGCTTTTCTGCTTTTCAAACCCCTTCCAATACATAATTATCGGAAATAAACACGTTTTGGGTAAATTTGTGTTACAACAAAAATATTGATTTTTTCAAAAAAACTGGCAATTTTTTTTTTAAATGCACACAATATAAGCTTTTTCGGATAGTGGCGTTGATTTTGGGCTGGTGTCTCCATCGGCCGCTATTTTTTTAGAACGACTTTACTTAGGCAACTAACGGAGAGTGTTATAGACCGATTATTTCCAACTCCTTATGGCCTGAATTAGTTGATTTGTACACCAACAACAGGTGGTTTCAACAGGTCTTCGCCACATGCCACACAGTTCAAGCCACATTGGATAATTTGCACAAGCGATTGGGGATATGGTCATCTCAGATGGAGGTGATATCAACTGGCCACCAAGATCATGTGGTCACACATTTTTTTTTAATTTAAAGGTAGAAACAACTTAATGAAAGGCCCTTTACTAATTAATTTTTCTGCATAGAATTGCTCTTAAAATTTAACATCGTCCGACTCAAGGTGATTTTCAAAAGGCAGCAAAAAAAAAACGGGAAAAATTGTTGTACAACCGTCAGTGTTTTGAAAAACATAAGTAACCAGACAACCGATACTAAGCAAATTTGACCTGCTGTGTCGAAAAATCGTTGCCAGTTCAAACGAGGCTTGTCCAAAGAAAGCAAAACATTTTCATTATTTTTTATATATTTGGGGAAAAGAATCAGGACGTAAAAAGTAGATTCCTAAATATATATATGAAATTTAAAAAAAATTTTTTTAATTTTTTAGTCACATGAGTGTGAACAAATCTGCTAACAGATCCAATATCTTTGTTGCCACAACGTCTTTCAATCTAAACAAATAAGCAAAATGAACCAAAGACACCAAAACCATAAACTTTGGCACTATCGGTAGCAGTGAAAATGCATGCATTTCTAAGTGGAGTTTATTAGCAAACACAACCAAAACAAAAAAAAAAAAAAAAAGAATTAAATAAAAAAAAATAAAAATAAAGTACAGAATTGTTTATTCATGTGTGAATTTCCACAATACAAAAATAACATCTCCTTTTGCGTGCACGAGTTTAGATGAACGGAAGTACTTGAGAGCAGCAGATGTGTGAATGCACATTTGCAGAACAGTTTCCATGGAAGCATTGAAGTTAATGCGAGTAGTAGCGCATTTACGTAACTTCCATCTTATTCTTATGCTAACTAAAGCTTAAGGAAGCAAAGAAATAGAAATCAGAAAAAATAATATGTTTTCTCTGATATTTATTTTTCCATTATTTTTACCGCACAATTCCTGGTTAACTCTTGTTGTCCTGTCTCCGTTGTTATTTGCGGTACTTCTATTGGATTTAGTTTTTCAACATCAATGTAAAGTTATCGAAATAATTTGACACTAGATCACAGTAGCAATCAAAATTAATATTTTATATGAAGATTCATAAATGAATTACTTTAACCCTACGGTCAATGACCGGGTACCCAGGTACCTTTTTCAAAAATGCTCTCAATTTTGTAATAATGAAGATATGGTGTTAAAACTCTAGATCGTCGCGGCTAAGGTGTTTATAAACATGATTAAAAAACAAAACGTTAATAATACTAATTTCCGCAATACTTAAAATGGTTTTTAGTCCGACACCTACGCGAGTCAATGACCGGGTACCCCGGTACTCCATTCAATTTCTACTTGTTTTGCACTACAGTTTATATTTATATTCCCCCATCATTATACCCTCCAAAAAAGAATTTGGAGGGTATATTCACTTTGTCATTCCGTTTGTAACGCATCGAAATATCCATCTCAGACCCCATAGAGTATATATATATTCTTGATCAGTGATGAAATCTAAGACGAACTGAGCATGTCCGTCCGTCCGTCTGTGGAAATCACGATTCAGTCCAAACGAAAAGAGCTAGACCCTTGAAATTTAGCATAAATATATTCTGAAGCTTAGAGCAGGTTAAGTTCGAAGATGGGCTAAATCGGGCAAGAGGGAAAAAAGTTCCCCTAAGAAGAACTAAACCAACCCAGAAAAAACAACATAATTTTTAACGTTTTTTGGTTATTTTGTTAAGCAAATGATATATTTTTATGTCAAATACGGTCCAACGCCTTAAACTTGGAGCCATTAAATAAAGTAAAAATATTTTTTTACCCCCCCCCCCCCCCCCCCCTCTTCCTTTGCCCCGTAAATGACCCAACCAACAAAATAAGTTTTTTTTTAAATTTTGTATATAATCATCCCAAGTATTTATCTTTACAGTTTTATGACTGTCTGTTGCTGCCCTACGCCCTCCTCCCCTTTTGCCCGCTAAATGACCCTATTAAAAATAAATAAATTTTTTTTTTAATTTTGTGTATAATCATCCCAAGCATTTATTTTTAGAGTTTTATGACATAGGTGAAATATTTCCCCCACAGCCCTTGCCAGAGCGACCCCGCCAAAATACAGTTTTTATACCCTCCAAAGAGGATTGGAAAGTAAATATATTCTTGATTAGTGATGAAGTTTAAGACGGTCTAGCAATGCCCATACGTTCGTCTGTGGAAAACATGATATTGTATATATTTCAACCTCGCCCCCTTTAGTGGGCGTTGACGTACGATATTATATAAAGGAACTCTGTCCCACCAAGTTAAACATTTTAAATTCACTTACTAAATATTTGGAGGGTATTTAAGATTCGACCCGGTCGAATATAACGTTTTTACTTGTTTATTATTAGAAATTATTAGAAAAAAATATATCTGTGGTGCTTTACCTTGATTGAAGACGTGAGAAATGCGAAAGTGAAAACCTTAATGCAAAAAGTACGATAAGAAAAATACTCGCTGCTAAGACAAAATAATTTAAACAAACAAGAACACCATGTAAATAATAAAAATTTCAATAAAAACAAAATCATATATTACATAAGTAAAATTCTTTAAATTTAAAACTGATGATTTTTTTAAAAATTTGCAAAAAAAATATCAAATTGATTATTGTGTTTGCTGGGATATTTGGTAACAAAAGATAAATACTGAATCCAACAAATAAATAACACAACACTGGCTTCAACGGAAACCGGAAACACACTCTTTAACGGATGTTAGTTTTTGGTTTATTATCATTTTGTTCTCTCTGGTTATCCTTTTTCCCTTTATTAGTTTTGGATTTACGTTGAAGTCCGTTTGTTTTGCTCAATGATACTCTAACAATTTGTAAACAAAACAATCAATAAAATAGATAAATAAATTTATTATTAAATTTTTCTACAACGAAGCACTGAAAATAATAAAACAATTTAAAATTGTCAACATTTTAGAGCAGCTATGGTCACATGAGAACTAACTACCTGTCCCACGATGTGGCAAAAAAGGGAATTGCACAATTGCACAACTAAAAAGGATGAACATTCTTTGCAAAAAGTTAATAGTTCCATCTTCACTAAAATACGGAATGGAGCCTGTAACTGGTATCCGTAGCGGACTGCACGGAAATCTTATTTAAAAAACAATTAAAAGTGCTATATTCGGCTATGCACAATCCTATATACCATTGGCCGATTTGCATACAATCCAACTGTGGAAACATATTTTTGATCTTCATGATTTTTCAATATTCACCATCTATCGTGAATAACAAGTGGAATTTTTGTTCACGTGAAATTTTCATTCCACTACAAGGGAGAAACAGTATCGTGAATCTTCTGTCAGAAATTATTCCTGCTATCAGTTCTCGGTGAATGTAAAAAAGAGAAGAAGCTAAAAACAATATGAAGTTGCTGTGAATGTATTTGATAAAATAATTCACGGTAATAAACATTGGCGATGCCATACTTTATAAGTTTGTCATATTCTCTTCCAAAATATTCACAATAGAAAATTAGAAACGTTGTTACTTTTTTAATGGGAATAGTTTATGCGCGAAAATGTTAAATACTTGTTAGCTAATTTCATAGCAGTAAAGTACAATCTTCGGTACGTAGAATTTCAATTTAGTCTTAAATATGGAAGTAAAAGTGATTTTTGAAATTTTTAAGTTTACCTTTTTAATTATAATGAATTACTTACAAATAGTTTTTAATGTGTAAATGAATGCCTTTACCTGGAAATAAAGGGAAAAATATATTAAAATTAAGTGAAATACTGATTTACAATTTAAAAAACATCGACAAACAATTGATGTTATAACAAAATATTAAACATTATTTTTATACGCTCCAAAAAAAAAAAATTGGGGGGTATATTCACTTTGTCATTCCGTTTGTAACGCAGCGAAATATTCATCTGAGACCCCATAAAGTATATATATTCTTGATCGGGGATGAAATCGAAAACGATCTAGAATATCCGTCTGTCTGTGGAAATCACTATTTACTCAAAATGAATAGAGCCAGACCCTGGAAATTTGATATAGATATATTTTGAAGGATAGCACAGGTCAAGTTCGTAAATAGGCTGAATCGGGGCTGAGGGAAAAAAGTTCCCCTAAGAATAACTAAACCAATCTCTAAAAAACAACACAATTTTTAACGTTTTTTTTTGTAATTTTGTTAGGCAAATGGTATATTTTTATTTAAAGGAGGTCCAACGCCTAAAACTTGGAGTCATAAAATAAATAAAAAATTACTTTTGGGCCCCGCCCCCTTTAGAGGGCGTTATTATATGCAAAAATAGTGTAAAAATTTAACAAATTGTTTTACTTAAGCCTACATTCCTTAAAAATAACATTTTTAAGCTTTAATGACGAAGTTGACACGTAACCTAGTACTCCTCTGCCCTACCCTCCCCCCCTTTGTCCCCTAAATGACCCTATTCAAAAAAAATTAATTTTACATTTAATTATCCCAAACATTTATTTTTGAAGTTTTATGGCAAAGATGAAATGTCTCCCCCACGGTCCTTGCCAGAGAGACCCCGACAAAATACAGTTTTAATGCCTTCGGAAAAGAATTGGACACCCTAAAGTATAAATGTTCTTGATCAGTGATGAAGTCTGAGATGACCGGGCAATGTCCATACGTTTGTCCGTGGAAAACATGATATAGTCTACTTTTGGACCCCGCCCCCTTCAGTGGCCGTTGACGTACGATATTATATAAAGGAACTCTGAAAGAATATGTAACTTACTCAATATTTGTAGGGTATTTAAGATTCGCCCCGGTCGAATATAACGTTTTTACTTGTTTATTGTAGATTTGAATTATTATTTTGCTTGATCTTAAATGAACTATGTCGCAAATATGTATATGTCTTTTACATAAGCACCCTTATTCTGTAACAAATTGTCAACGTCACGTCAAGACAATTACAAAAATAGGGGATTTACCCACTCTTGTGGACACTTCTAACCACCCTTATTCTGTAACTAATTGTCAACGTCACGTCACGTCAAGACAATTACAAAAATTAGGGATTTACCCACTGCTTGTGGACACTTCTGAACTGGACCTTGAAGTTTCTAGAAATTTTCAATTGCATAAAAAAAGTGTTCTGTTTTTTATATTGCCTTGACTTAACGTTCACAAGTAGTTACAGAATAAGGAAAAATATTTTTATTTCACTAGTCTGGAAAAAAAATTGTTCTTACAGTAAAGCCTTAATACGTACTTTCTTAGTAGCAAAATTTAATCGTTTGTAGCGCGCCTGAATCATATATTTTTTGTGCACTTAAGCACCTGATCTTAAAGCATGTTTACTTACAATAGAGTATATTTTGTTCAAATGTCACCCCAAATTTCCCTCATAATACCCTTCGCCTTTAAAATCCTCCCAAAAGATATGAAATTAAAAAAGAGAAAAAAAAACAATAAAAACCATAAACAGCAAACTAATGAACATTAATCGCACGCCTGATAGAAGTTGGAAACACTTGAAATAAATATTTTTAATATGAGTGCGAGTGGAAGCGCACTGCAGCCGAGTACATATTTCGTTGCCCTTTTATTTTGGAAACTCGAAAGAATAATTTTATTTATGATAAGACACTTTTATTTCTTCACTTTCTAAATGTAAAGCAATTTATTTATTTATTTATTATTTTTTCTTTTTGTTTTAGTGGATGGATGGAAGAAGTCTAGAGATTAAGAATTGTTTTCTTAATTGCTGTTCATGGGTGTCTTAAGTGTTGCAATATTTAGTAGACAATCTAGGGGAGGGTGTGCATGTGAATGGCAACAATTTGTTACCTCCAGAGGCACTGGGTTAATTGTTTGTAAAAAATATATACCAAAAGATGTTTGAGGATTCCAATGATTGTTTCATTTGCTTTGAAAATTTATTGCGGGTCGTGATATAATAATGGGTTATATATTTTAGGAATGTTCAAATCAACCAAATGCTTCCATTAGATACAAAATATTTCTCTCATAAATTTGAATTTTCAATATGTTGAAAAAATTTTATATAAGAAAATCATGTCGTAAGCCATTTATATTTGTAATTTTTCGGTTAATATATTAAGAGTAAAAATAGAGATTTTTAGCTTGTGTATATCCATCAGTTAAGACATTTTTAAATCGATAATACTCTGATGTTGATGTCATATGTTGTAATATGTTTGTCACTTCGCTATCTAATATTATATAGGACCGTCAAAAGATTTAAATATATTGTGCATATTTACACAAAAGTGTCTTTCGAATTGTATTTTTCCTGCAACATTCGTGGTCAATTCAATACTTACAAGTGCACCACAAAAATATGTGCTACCTTTTTTCTATACAATATTCTTAACATTGTGCTTAACTCCATGAAAATTACTTTCAAACCCCAATTTTTCATTAATTTTGGTCAACAATAAGTCGCTTAAAACTGTACCACAAAAAAAAAAAAAAAAAAAAAGTATGTATGAAATCAATGCTTTGCAAAGTCTTTTCAAATTATAAGATAAACTTCACATACAGACTACGTTTTTTCCTATAATCGAAGCAGTTCTGATATAAAACTTTTTATATGACTTTGAGCTCTCTCAACCATTCTGTGTTGTTATCTTGTTCAACTTTGGAAAACAAAGTCCTTTCAGGAGTCTCAAATCTTGGCAGCAGGGAAAAGTCTCAAATGTCGGCAATCTTGGAGCAAACTTTGCTGTCACAATCTTCATATTCAAAATTAAACAAAAAAAACAAGTAAAAATTTTATATTCCACCGGGTCGAATCTTGAATACCCTCCAAATATTTAGTAAGTAAATTTAAAATGTTTAATTTGGTGGGACAGAGTTCCTTTAAGACATTTATGTACCCAATTTTAAATCTCTATTTTACCAGAGTCATTCCGGGAAGGGCCGGTGGGGGAGGCGTTTCACCTCTGCAAGATCAGAGAAAATCTCATCTTCTTATTGGCTTAAGGAATACAAATTGTTCAATATTTACACTATTTTTCCATATGATATCGTACCTCAAGGCCCTCTAAAGGGGGCGGGTCAAAGAATAGACTATATCATGTTTTCCACAGACGAACGTATGGGTATTGCTAGATCGTCTTAGACTTTATCACTGGTCAAGAATATATATGTATACTTTATGGCTTCCAATTCTTTTTGGAGAGTATTAAAACTGTGTTTTGTCGGGGTTTCTATGGCAAGGGCCGTGGGGGGACATTTCACCTTTGCCATAAAACTCCAAAAATAAATGTTTAGGATAATTCAAATGTATATTTTATTTAAATTTTTTTATAGGGTAATTTAGGAGGCAAGGGGGGAGGAGGTGGTAGGGCAGAGGATTACCCCGTTAAGTCTCAGCTTCGTCATTAAAGCTTAAAAATGTTATTTTTAAGGAATGTAGACTTGAGTAAAACAATTTGTTAATTTTTTACACTATTTTTGCATATAATAACGCCCAATAAAGGGGGCGGGGTACAAAAATAAAATTGTTTGATTTTATGGCTCCAAGTCTCATACGTTGGAACTTCTTTGCTTAACAAAATTGCAAAAATAAGCTTATGTTGTTTTTAGAAGTTTGTTTAGTTCTTCTCAGGGGAAATTTTTTCCCTCTTGCCATTTCCGCACTTAGCCTGTGGTATCTTTCAGGATATATTTATACCAAATTTCAAGAGTCTGGCTCTTTTCGTTTGGACTGAATAGTGACTTCCACAGACAGACGGACGGACGGACATGCTCAGATCGTCTTAGATTTCATCACTGATCAAGAATATATATACACTTTGTGGGATCTCAAATGGATATTTTGCTGTGTTACAAACGGAATGACAAAGCGAATATACTCTCCAATTCGTTTTTGGAGGGTATAATAATAATAGTTGCCCCTATTGTGTGGCGTTTTACGCCTGCAAATTCGACAAATAGCTTAAAGACAACAAGCTGAAATTTTTGTTAATCTATTACACAATGTCGAATCTGAAGGCGAAAAACGCCAATCACGATAAGGGTGAATATTTTATGGCCAACCGATATAACAATATTTTCAGCAACTTTTTTAATATTGATTCGGCGATGCTCCAAAATAATTTTCTCATTATTTCATTGGCTGTTGATATGTTTTTGGGCGTTCATAACAATCGATGTCATTCTTATATCTTCTCGGCAGTCTTTGAAAAACTGGTAGCTTTTGGAAAGAATTTTTACTGAACCAGAGTAGAAAAACCGTCAACATTTCAAGTGCTTTTGGGCAATTGATTTTTTAATCAAAATATTTTTTCGCCTTTAGAAAATCCCCAATTTCGTCGAACTTTTATGTCTCTCTCATAGGCAAAATAAATACCTGAACTGTGAAAGTTTAAATTAAATAAAAATAAATAAATAATCTAGGCAAATGTATGTAGCCCACGAAATTTTATAATTCTCTTTAGTTTTTGAACAGACCTCGCACAATATGACTGGTTTTTAATTTTAATTCAATCAAAATTATATAAGGAGAGGAATTTTTAGAAATCAGAAAAACCAAAATACCCATATAGCGGAGTGCATGTGGCGTCGTCTCTTCAAACAGTTGATACCTCTTGATACACATATACGAAGTCCGATCAAAACATAACCGTTATTTTCAATTTTTTCAAAAAGTATTTATTTATTCATCAATAACTATCTTGTCCCCATCAAAGTAATCCCCCTCAGATCTAATACACTTATGCCAGCGTTTTTTTCAATCCTCGAAACACTCTTGAAACGCGGTTTTTGGCATCGCCAACAGGCCCTGTTTTGATTTTTTTTATCTCCTCAATCGTAACAAAACGCTTTCTTTTCAACGGTGTCTACAGTTTTGGGAAGAGGAAAAAGTCAGCGGGGGCCAAGTCCGATGTATACGATGGTTAAGGCATGATGACGGTTTTGTTTTTGTCCAAAAATTCACGCACAAGCATCGATGTGTGTTCCAAAATTTAGCAATTTTGGAACAATTTTCGCTGCCGCAGATTTCATGCCTAAAGCATTCGTAAAAATTGGTTGGCATGAGCCGAACGATATGCCAACATCATCAGCAACCTCTCTGATGGTGATTCGATGATTATCCTGCATCGTCATTGACATCTTCTGGGCCTTCCTTAAACCGGTTATGCCACAATTGAACTTGTGTTCTGCTCATAGTAGACTCGCCAAACGCCCCAGTCAACATTTCAAATTTAATTTAAAATTTCATTTTTTACACAAAACTTAATACAGTTTCTTTTATCCATTTTTTCGAATAGTAAAAAATCGAAGAGCACACCAAAACACGACTAACCTTTTGGCTGATATTACCAACATATACTCGTATAACAGACATGTGTAACAACATAACAGAAAAAACTTCGATACGGAACTCACGAAATTTGAAAATAACGGTTATTTTTTGATCAGACCTCGTATATATAGATTTCAAGATTTCCTATGCCGATCCACTATAAAAATGTGGCAAAATGTAAAGAACTTTATTACCTCTTTTTATATAAAAACTTCCCCTCCTCCACCCTATTATTTATTTGAACTTTGTCATATTTTGTTTCGTATCCAGACCAATTTATTAAAACCAGCATTAATTCCAAATAAAATTAATCTTAAGGAAACTTTGATCCAAAAAAAAAATTCAGCTTGACTTTTGCTTAATAATAATCTCATCTCTCTGTAGATTTACCAAGAACAACTTCGGTATTTTTAAATATATTCTACTACTTCTTGTTCTTCCCTTATATATATCATCATATCCAGTGAACAGTTTTACCTCTCCATTCAACTCAGTATCCAAAAAAAGAAGTAAAACTAAATGCAAACAAATCACCAAATGTCCTTTAACTAAATTACCAAACAAATGTTAACTGTAGAGCTTAAGCTACTGATAATGAAAAATGTAACCGCAGACAAACAAATAGTGCCGAAAATCAGAAAACAAATATATAGAAAGGAAACGGAAAAGAAAAATGTATTCGACCCACACACATGCACACACACACACACCCAGACACATCAGCAAGCATAAAGAGGTTAACAAGAATTCAGCTTTTGGTATGGGTAAGTGTAATTGTGTGCTTGTGTGTGAGTGCATTTTTAAATGGATGTTGAAATAAATAAAGTCGTTTGTGCAAAGTCTGAACGTAAAACAGCGCTAATAACCAGAATGATATGTAGAGCATAGACAAGAGTAATTGAGGCAAGAAAATTTATTTTATTTTTCCTCATGTGATTGAACGACAAGGGATTTAAGATGTTATATGAGATTTTTAGTTACACCCTATAGCAGAGATATTTATAGCTTTTTTTTCTAGTGCCTAAAAAATCTCAAAAAGGACTTAAAGTGATTTTATAAAAAGTAGAATTTTTGTAAATTAGGAAAAAAATATAATCACCACGATTAAAGTTAATAAATAACTGTTAAACAACAATTCTCAAACACATTGTTACCAGGGTTACATACAGCCCGGTTAATGTGCCAGAGTTATGTAAAAGTTCAGCTGGGGTTCAGAGAATCCGTAATGGATATTTGCAAAATAATGGCTCCATGAGGGTATTGTTGACTGAAGTACTTAACACGAGACTGTTTAAACAGAGGGTCCAAAATTCGACTCATGAATAATTGTGTCGAATTCTTGTCATTAGGCATGATGCATTAAACACATTCGAGGCAGCAGGCTACACGAACACACGACTACAAAAGCCGTTGGCTACAATCGTCGCCTCGTAGTCAGCTACTTAATTATTTTTGAGACGGCAGCTACATTGTCAACATCTCATTTTAGTGGTGCCACTTTCATAGATAAAAAAACGCTTATTCTAAATCTATTTATAGAACGAAACAAAATTAATAATAAAAACACTTTATTTATTTAAAGCTTTTTATTGTTTTTGCATTTTTTAATAAATACATTTTGATGTCCTTTTTTTGTTATGACACTATGAAAATGAGTTTATGAGTTAATTCATTTGTGACCTAACTCACGCCTTTTGTCGCTAACGGTTTTCAAATATATACAAAATTAGAGTAATCAAAATAATGTAATTTTTACTTGAAAAGTCAGCTACAAAATTTCAAAATTTTATAATACTTGCAATTGGTGATTAAATTTGAAAAATATGTATAACAATACAGTAGACTTGGGTCCAACTAACTCATTCGCTCAGTTTTGACAAGAACCTCTGATCAAACCCATTTAAATTACATATGTTTGATCCGAGGTTCTTGTCAAAACTGAGCGAATGAGCTAGTTGGACCAAAGTCTACAATAGAGTACATATTTTTCAAATGATACTTTGAAATGATACCCATATCGTTTATATGGGGCCTATATTCTAGGAGTTATAACCAAAAAAATAAATATATAAATAAAATAAAAAAATAATATTAAAAAATAAAACCGAGAGAGAACGCATAAAAATAAATAAATAAAAATTACAAAATAATTTTTATTCTTGAAAGGGCTTTTAAATTTTTTTATTTTTAACAATTTTAATATTTCTGACCAGTTTGAAAATACATATTTTTAAACGCTTATTTATTTAAGATGTTTCACTGTGTTGGCAGCACTAATTTATTTATTGTCGCCCATTGAAAATAGAAATTAGTTTAATTTGACTACAACCACAAAAGTAGCACGGACAACAACCTGCCGTGTAGTCGTGAAAATAATTATTCCCATATAAACACGTGTATTCTATTTCTGACAGACAGGTTGTAGTCGGTAGCCTGCTGTCATGAATGTGTTTAATGTGTTTAATGCATGACTGTGTTAGTAGTTGTCAGCCTGGTTCAGTGACGAAGGCATAGCACTGGTTACTGATTACTGGCAGCGATTGAAACTATCATATACTAAAGAGCAGAGGAACGATATCCTTTCTAGTTCCGACGCAGTACACTGCGTACTAGGGTTCATCTCCTGAGTGCTGGTCTGAATTAAAATTAAAAAATATTATTTTTTCGAACGTATTAAACGTGTTTTTAGAGCGTCTCGCCTGACAAGCAAAAAGAAAAAGTTCAACGTATACCTCTACGTTTGGCAAAAAAAAAAAAATATATATATATATATATATATATATATATATATATATATATATGTATATATAGATATATATGTATATATAGATATATATATGTATATATAGATATATATATATATATATATATATATATATATATGTATATATATATATATATATATATATATATATATATATATATATATATATATATATATATATGTATATATATATATATATATATATATATATATACATATATATACATATATATATACATATATATATATATATATGTATATATATATATATATATATATACATATATATATGTATATATATATATATATATATATATATATATATATATATATATATATATGTATATATAAAGTTTAAAGATTTTTTGCGAGATATAATTTTCTGATATTAGGGCGGTACATTAGGTGGTAGGAACTGAGATCTGGTGTGTAAATATAAGAATGGTATATTTGAGGCCAATATATATTAAAACAGAACATTGGCCTCCTCAAGACAAAAAACATCGACATGCCACTCTTTGAGATCCGACTATAAATGTAGAAGATATAGTGAAAAATGTATTTTGGCGAACCCTACTTTCGGCAAAAATAAAAATATATATGTGACAGCGCATAGAGAAAGGGACCTAAGGGTAAAAAAATCAAATTAAATTTTTTTTATATTTTTTTTTTTTATGTGAACAACATCTGAGCATCGAATGAGACCGTATGATCCTTCTACTGAATTATTTTTATTTGGTCTTTTAATTGTTTACATCAAGTCGAGAATATGATGTCATGTAAATGGCCGCTGCCACAGTTGATTGTCATTTGTCGCAAAATTTATAGCATATAGTTGATAGGAGGATTACTTTTGCGCCACCCTGTATTTTACACACAATTTGTCTTATTTAAATTTAAAGAGGAGAAACGTTTAATGAAAGGACCTTCACATGGCAGCAATCAGTAATTTTTTCAAAACAGACTTTTCTTTCCAAATATTGGTATTAAATGATATGAACAGACTGGCAATTGAAATTAAAATAGTATTTAATAATGTGTTCAGACATACACTTAAATTAAACAATTAATGTCATTATTGAGCTCAATTAATCATATAAAATTTTAATTAATTAATTACTCAATTAACACTTAATTGTTTGAAAATCGAGGAAGATCATAAATGCAGCTTTGCTAAAAGGTGTGTTTAGTAAGAAAAACACAGCTCACTGAACAAAGTTAGTCGAGACTTAGCACCTAAAATGTTAAAAAAGTAAAAAAGAGATATAAATAAAATAAGTTGTGCCATGTTGAGGTTAAGTTACTGATATTAAATTTATTATTAATTAGATAATTATAAAAACAGTCCAGATTTGAAGGTGAACTCCTCATGAATATGAAAATTGTTTACTTTTCGCAGTCACATGTTAATTGAATTGACTAAATTTTGTATATGTGATCAAGAAAATAATTATGGCAATAAAGTGAATATTGGCTCAATTACAAATGCATGGCTGGACTACCAAAACTAAAGCCTGCTTTGATAATATATGCGGTTCTTTATATTATAAATATAATTAAAATCTTCAATTGGAAAACCTTAAACATTTTTTTTAAAGCGTCATGTACTCATACAAAATGTAGCTGAATGGTTTTTCAACTTTTTTATAACAATTTCAACAAAAAAAACCTGAAATATTCCCACATATAGCCTTATTTTTAGGACAGCTTACATGCCCTTCCTGCTACGAATAAAACATGTTGGTAGACAAAATATTAATAATGCACGAAAAATAATAAAAATAAAAAGCCAGTAAAAGAGAAAAAAAATCATAAATTAATCCTATTTAAGCGGATGAGTAGCTTATTTTTGAAGAATTTCTTTTTATGTAGGGAGAGGTGACTCTTGGCTATTGTAGGCACTGCCATAAGCAGCTCCAACAGGATGTAAGCAACCATATAGACTTGGTTGGTTAACAAACACAAGTACACTTTAGACAAATCAGAAAATATAAAAAAAAATATGTTGGTGGTTACCTTAAAATATAAAACTCATAAAAAATACATCACAAAAAAAAATTGATTAGCAGACTTACAGTGAGAGCTAAAATATAGAATTGCCAACGGCTAGTGTGCACTGAAAGGCTTTTAATTTGATAGATGCAAGTTGGATACGGTTAAAAGCTTAATCTCTTTAAGTTGAACTAAATGAAGGAATAATTTTAAATTTAGAAAAATCATTAATAATGCAAGAATATCAAGAATAAAAGCCATACGTGCATCTATGTCAGCTTAGACAACAACCTTTTTGCCTCAACTGTACCGCACAAATTCGTGTATATAATTTCTATTAAATTTTTTTTATAATTTTCTTTTTTGTGTCAGTGTTTGTTTGTATATACATTTTGTTAAAAGTACGAAATACAAAAAAAAAGGTCAACATCTCTATGGACGACAGTGTCTGGTGACTTTGGCCTGGCCGCCTTAAATAAATACACATGCAAACACTTTTTGTTCCCTGTTTGGAATCGTACAATCGCAGCGCATATAGAAAGGAAAATATGAGTTCTATGAAAGAAACTGAATGGCTAAGGTCAGTGTAATTTTTTAATCACATTCTTTTTTATTTTTTTTTTTATTTTTTATTTTTATTCTGTTTGTATTGTTGATTTTGTTTCCTTTTCTCATAAATATGGCTCTCTAAGATGGTATTATAATGAAGCTGGAACTTTTACACACACACAAACACAACAGCCTTTCAGTGGCAAATAATGAAAATAATAAAGAATTGAAAATATTAAAAAGAAAAAGCTTTAAATTTTCTTTGTTTGTTTGTCTTTACAGTTTTTTCTGCAGGAAGAAACTGCCATTTCAATGGCTTAAATTTAATTAGCCGCCAAAGGCAGAGTGTCATTTAGCCAACTACGAGTAAGAACCATGAGTTAGAGATTTTCTTAAAGCCAAAAATTTATTAAGAATATATGAAGGAAATTTAAATTATTTTTTAAAAAATATTTTTTAAATCGTATTTAGTGGTCAAAATGAGTCTATAGATATAAATACGAATTTACAGAAAATCGATTGCTTTGAAATTTAATATATAAAGGATCTTGCAACAGGGACTTTCGTACTTTAATAGCTTTTAAAGGTCATGGTGTTCTATCAAAATGGCTACTCTGTGCGAGCAACAATTTTCATCGAAAAAACATTTTTAGCGATGAGGTCTATTTCTGGACGACTGCGAAACGATTCGTCCAGAGATAGGCCTCAATTGGATGCCGCTGTGGTTGCTGGATACGAAAGCCTGTCAGTACAACGATCGCGAGTTAGGTACCCGCCTTAGGCTCTGGCTGCTTCCCACAGATAAACAAATCACTTCGAAGGCTGCATTTGTTTAAACAAAAAATTTTTCTTTGTTCTTTTTCCAGCTTTATTTATTTTAATTGTATGTATTCTGATATTTTTAAGCTTAAGGTCTCTTTATTTTAATTTAATTTTTAATTTCAATATTTTGTCACTCCTTTGTGTGACTTCTTCGGGAAATTAATTATGTTATTTTCCTGAAGAAGTCACACAAGGGAGTGACGAAATATTGAAATTAAAAATTAAATTAAAATAAAGAGACCTTAAGCATAAAAATATCAGAATACAATAATAATTAAAAAGAGGTCAAGAAACAAGAAGAATTTTTTTATTTTTTTTTTCTCAAAATTTTTAAAAAAGTATTTAAATTTTGCACATCTACACAAAAATACCTTTCAGATCATATAAAATTCATTAGCATTAGTGAACGTTAAGTTAACCGAAAGTGTACCACAAAAAAAGTGTGGCATATTTATATATAATTTAAATGTAATTTATAAAAAGTTTTTCTAATTTATAGCAGTTTAATAAAATAAATTTGCTTAAAAAAAATGTATTTCATAAAGTCTTAGAAATCAAAAATGTTGTTTTATCAAATAGTCTGAAAATCTTTATTAATTAATTTTCAGTGAATTCATCAAATATTGAATTAGTACCGGTTTACACTATGCAACTTTTGTTGCAGCAATTCTTATTTTGTGTGAGAGTCCTGAAATAGGAATATATATCATTTGTATTCCTTTCTCGCTCTTCCTCACTAAATATCAAGAATTGCTGCGACAAAAATTGCATAGTGTAAACCGGGACTTAAAAAAATAATTTATGCTAAATGATGAGATTTTTTTTAAAAAACATTTCTATGTAAAAAATTTATCCACACTTCGTACTTTATAATTTCATTGCAGAAAGAAAAAAAATTAGTAAAAACTCAACAGGAAAGAGTTAAAATATTTCATGTGTATTTGCAGCCGTCACTACAGTAGATGCTACCAAATGTTATTTACAACTACTTGAAAGGGATTAAAATACTCGTACGTAGCGCTATATATATTTAATATTTATTATATTTACAAGACGGAGAATGTAAATTTAAACAGATCAGTTAATTAAATATTGACAGTTTTTTTAATATGATAATTAAACTGAGAAAAAGAAACAAATAGCAAATTAACATACGTTAATTTGCTTAACAGACTCAAGTTTACAAAACAGCGTAACTTTATAAATAAAGAAAATATTTGTTAAAAAAAAAAATTAACGCCATCAGTCACGATGGAGGAGTGAAATATTTATAATAATTTACATAATAGTAAACAGAAAGTTCATGTTAAGAACACCAATAGGTAATCAAAATAAGCAACCTGATGATCTTAAGACAATCTTTTAAAATTACAGAGCAAGAACTGTTAAACATGACTGATGTTGAAGCTTTTTAAAAAAAGTGCTCAAGGCGTAGAAATACTGGTATCAAAAATTCCTAAAGAAAAATAATTTAATTAAAAAACTTTCTTAATTATAGTAAAATTTTTTATGTATATATTTGTCCAGTTTATTAATTTTATTATTAAGATAAGAATCCCTTTATTGGCTTCAAGTTCTCGAAATCAATACTGCTCCGTGCTGCCATTTTGATTATTTAAAATATTCTAATATTCTCCTCTTGATAAAAATAACTTGCATTTAATAAAAATTCATAAAAAAAACAAATAAAAACGTTATATTCGACCGGGCCGAATCTTAAATACCCTCCAAATATTTAAATAAGTAAATTTAAAATGTTTAAGTTGGTGGGACAGAGTTCCTTTAAGGCATCTCTGTACCCAATTTTAAATCTCTATTTTGACAGAGTCATTCCGGGAAGGGTCGTGGGGGGAGACGTTTCACCTCTGCAAGATCAGAGAATATCTCAGCTTTTTATAGGCTTAAGGAATACAAACTGTTCAATATTTACACTATTTTTGCATATAATATCGTACGTCAACGCCCACTAAAGGGGGCGGAGTTCAAAAATAGACAATATCATGTTTTCCACAGACGAACGTATATTCACTTTGTTGTTCCATTTATAACGCAGCGAAATATCCATCTGAGACCCCATAAAGTATATATATTCTTGATCAGTGATGAAATCTAAGACAATCTGAGCATGTCCCGTCCGTCCATCTGTAGAAATCACGATTCAGTCCAAACGAAAAGAGCCAAACTGGAAATTTAGTATAAATATATCTTGAAGGATAGCACAAGTCAAGTTCGTAAATGGGCTGAAGTGGAAAAGAGGGGAAAAAAGTTCCCCTAAGAAGAGCTGAACTCACTTCTAAAGCAACAATATAATTTTTAAAGTTTTTTTTTTTTAATTTTGTTAACCCATTAGTGCATGAAGTTCCCTAGGCACTTTTTAACAAAATTCTTTTTGAACACGTAATTAGGAACAACTATTAAAATAATTTTCAGAAGTTTTATATAAAAAATTTTTTTTTAAAGATTTTAGAAGGAGTCCCTTATAAGGGACATTATGCAATATCGTCACTTGAAGTTTGAAATTTTTTGAAATATTCTTATGGGTGAAGGCCTTTTTTTGCATTTTATGCATATAAAATTAGACTGCTTACCGCAGTCTGAACATCTTGTATCCGTTTCACTAGAAATCGAAGATCTGTAACCTCTTAGAGGAGGGCACACCCATCGTTTCTAGGTAAGAAGTGGCTATATATCGACGGAATTGCAACAAGTTTCAGCAATCTGGATCATTTGGATGCAGGTTCTCATTAGTAGCCAACTGTTATCAATGGCAGCATCCAAGAGATGCGAAAATTGGCCACCACCACTTACGTTGTCTTATACGTGACCGATAAATAGCAAGTAACTGGTCCATTTTGTCTACACCACCCATGCTTGATTGTAATGTTGTAATACTTTTGGTTGGAGCATCTGCATGGTGCCTTGTCCTCTTGCGTAACGCTTACACGTTCCAATTTCATTATTATCAAAATTAGTTTCTAAGGTGACCACGTTATTGTCCTTCCATCGTACGACGAGCATATTGCTGTTATCAGAAAAACGATAGTACGTAGATTCTCTTTCATCTTTTTTCATTTCCGAAACGGAACAGAGTGGACATTTTTCTGTTCGACCATCACTAGATAAGCATAACCATAAGCTGACAAATAACGAAAAAGCTTCAAGGATGTGAAATATTTTGGCATCGATGCTGGAAGATATAAATTCGTTTCAATTTCGTATGTTGGATTTGGTTTTTTCCAATTGATCTTACATCCACGTTGCAGTCTAGCATATTTTGCAAGTGGTTCCTCCTCACCTTCACTCCAATCATCCTCACTGTCTATACGATGTACGAGTACTTCACAGTCTGTATTTAAAAATTTCGGACCGAGGTGATTTAGATTACCTTCATGTTCATCATCACTCGCATCCGAATCATGACCTGTTTCATTTCCATGCGAAGGAGGATAGCAAATATGTTGGTATTTTGCAAGTTGTCGTCTATATATTCTAATTGCTTCAATATTTCAGCAACTGTATGTCTGTGTGATAATAGCAATGAATATTTCCATAGAGCATAATATCCCTTAAATGCCAATTGCTAATAAATATTTTTAAGATCATTTATATTTTAAAACTTGAACAATTCAATTACTTAATCACATTTTAATAAACACAAAATAAAAAAATATAAATAAAGCAACAAATTGTTGATTTTTGTTTCATTTTTATATACCCTCCACGTGAGTTGCGAATTTTATTATTCCCGTCATACATTTTTTGCACAATATGACGCACTCAATGGCATAAAGTTGCAAAAAAGCACTTGTTGTTATGACGAAAACACAAGACAAACTGTTCTTGCAGAGTTGAAAGGACTCCCCCACGGCCCTTCCCGAAATGAAGCTGTCAAAATAGAGATTTCAAATTGGCTACAGGGATTTCTTAAGCGGACTCTGAGCCACCAAATTAAACATTTTAAATTTACTTACTAAATATTTGGAGGGTATTTAAGATTTAAAACGATCGACTATAGCATTTTTACTTGTTATTTATAAAAATATTATTATGAAATATGTAGTATACGAGAAGTGTAGAAAAACAATGGTAAACACACTTTGAATTTGTTATAACTTTTTTAATGATTTCTTTTAAGAGGGGTTGGGCTTACTTATTGACTTGTTTCTAACTGAGCTGCTGGTTACCGTGTCTAACTAAAGCAGTATTAGACATTTTTTAAGAATATTTTAAGAATATTAATATTCAAATTTAACATAAACAAACATCAACGATTTAATTGCATGGCAATTGCAGTTTATTTTGTATAATTTGCTGATGTTCTGTTATTATTTAACGATTATTTTTTCCCCCTAAAGGAAAAATATTTAATAACAAAAACAAATATACAAGTTGTGCTTTCGAGCAAATAATCTGCAAATGCATTAAACTCTTTTTATGCTGGTTAAAATCTTGTCTCCTGCACACATGCCAACTAATGCAGCCCATGTGTGTGTGCTTAATTTATTATCCTTGAGATATTTAAATATGTTGTTGTCTTCTATGCTACAATTAATTTTAACAAATTTTTAAATGCCAGTGAATGTATTGCAACTATTTATACATACACACACCAGTGCAAACCATTTGTCTATTGCATAAGAAAGCACAAAAAAAAAGAAAGAAAAGAGGAATAAGTGTTTTACGATGAGACCTAAATTGTGTAGACAACATTTTAGCCAAAAACTTGGAAGTGCTAAAGTTATTCCATGTATAGTATTTGCTGGTGCTTTAAACTTCCTACAAGGTGTTGAAATACTTAAGGATTTAAACTTTTAATTCCAAGATATACGGTCGTTAGTTGTTACAATAGACTTAACAGATCTTGTTTTCTTTTTGTTTCATATATATAAATATACAACAACAGAACACATACTAAATGGATTTTACATCCGTACTCTGCACTATGGCACGGTTGCAGAATTTCTTTGGAGAAAAATAGTGTCCAGCAGAGGTGCAGACACTTTCAGTTTGTGTTGCTACACTCACTGTAGCTGCCTCACAGGCGAGGCAGCCCACTCCCATTTAAAGTTAAACAAAATTGTTAATCAATTATTTAGAAAAATCTAGTTCTTGTAACAGTTTGTATTGATTAATGGAATTAGAGAAATGATCGTTACCACGCCAAAGCGTCAAATAATATTAATAATTTTTTAGGTATGACATGGCGTAATTAGTAGAATGTGTTGAAATATAAAATAAGTGATTCTAAGGATTCTGAAAGGTGTACAAAATTTAATCAAATTTTAAAATCGATAAAACCATTATTCCTTACTAATATAATTATAATAAATATGAAAGTAACTCTGTCTGCCTGTCTGTTACCTTTTTACACTTCAACTGCTGAACTGATTTAGATGAAATTTGACATATAGAAATTTTTAGTTTCGAGAAATAAAAAAGTATGGTTTTTGTTTTTGGAAATTATCCCATAGAGTGGTCAAGGGTTGTCCAGAATATTTATGGACATATGAAATTATTAAATTGATAACTATTAAGATTTTAAACTTTCATACAGTTGACTTGACGATGTATTTGTTTTTAGCCACAACTTTATGATCACTTGCACTTTTTATGATGACTTGCACTTTTTATGATGACTTGCACATTTTATGATGACTTGTACTTTTTATGACGACTTGCATTTTTTATAATAAGTAGCACTTTTTGTGATGACTTGCATTTTTTATAATAACTTGCACTTTTTGTGATGACTTGCACTTTTTATGATGACTTGCATTTTTTATGATGACTTCCACTTTTTATAATGAGTTGCACTTTATATAATGACTTGCACTTTATATAATGACTTTCACTTTTTATGAGAACTTGCACTTTTTATGATGACTTACACTTTTTATGATGACTTGCATTTTTTATGATGACTTCCACTTTTTATAATGACTTGCACTTTTTAGGATGACCTGCACTTTTTATGATGACTTGCACTTGTTATGATCACTCACAGTTTTTATAAGTACTTGCACTTTTTATACAAAGACTTGCATTTTCTGTGATGACTTGCACTTTATATAATGACTTGCACTTTTTATGATGACTTGTATTTTTTATGATGACTTCCACTTTTTATAATGACTTGCACTTTTTATGATGACTTGCACTTTTTATGATGACTTGCACTTTTTATGATGACTTGCACTTTTTATGATGACTCACACTTTTTATAATGACTTGCCCTTTTTATACAAAGACTTGCACTTTCTATGATGACTTGCACTTTATATAATGACTTGCACTTTTTATGATGACTTGCACTTTTTATGATGACTTGCATTTTTTATGATGATTTCCACTTTTTATAATGACTTCACTTTTTATGATGACTTGCACTTTTTATAATGACTTGCAGTTTTTATGATGACTTGCATTTTTTATGATGACTTGCACTTTTTATAAAGACTTGTACATTTTATAATGTCTTGTACTTTTAATAATCAGCTGCACTTCTTACGATGACTTGCACTTTTTATAATGACTTGCACTTTTTTTGATGACTTGCACTTTTTATAATGACTTGCAGTTTTTATGATGACTTGCATTTTTTATGATGACTTGCACTTTTTATAAAGACTTGTACATTTTATAATGACTTGTACTTTTAATAATGAGTTGCACTTCTTACGATGACTTGCACTTTTTACGATGACTTGCACTTTTTATAATGACTGGCAGTTTTTATGATGAGTTGCACTTATTCTAGTGGCTTGTACTTTTTATGACGATTTGTACTTTTTATTATAACTTGCACTTTTTATGATGACTCGCACTTTTTATAATGACTTGCACTTTTTATACAAAGACTTGCACTTTTTGTGATGACTTGCACCTTTTATAATGACTTACACTTTTTATAATGAGTTACACTTTTTATAATGACTTGGACTTTTTATGATGACTTGCACTTTCTATAATGACTTGCACTTTTTATGATGGCTTGCACTTTTTATTATGGATTGCACTTTTTATGATGACTTGCCATTGTTTAGAAGCTTAACAGAGATAGAAAAACGCTGGACTAAATTTATTGGACTAAAAAAATAAATATATATAAAAATCAAATATTCATGGAGTAAAAAACAAATATTCATGGAGTTATCAGCCTCTTGTAAAACCTCAGCAATTTTATTTCAAAGTAATAGAAGAGATTTTAGCTCGCAAGACTCTACGGCTAACGTGAAGCCTTAAAGAAAACCAGACTTAGAAACCGCCGTATTTCTTTGCTTCCCTTTTAGAACCGTTAGCAAATATTTTAGCGGGTATTATAGGAAATGATAATACAGAAATCTATTTCTTGCCACAGAAGACTACTCTCTTCCACAAAAAAAAAAAAAAAAGATTTTGCTATACAAACCTATTGAACAATTAATATTTATTAAAATAAATGTTATCAATTATGACGCATTGACTGTGGTTTCCTTTTAAAGTGTCCCAACATTTCGTTAACTTAATTTTATCTTTAAACTTCTTGGGTAGGTTCCAGCAATTAAAATAAGCGTTTCATTTTAGTAGCCATTAAAAGTTAATAGACTTCGCATGGTGTTGCTTTACAGCAGCAAAAATAAACATATAATAACTTGATTTTTATGGGTTTTTGTTAAATAGTTTTTTGGAATATATAAATATATTAAAACAGCTACTTTAAAATTATTTAGTCATATGCAAATTCTATTTAAATTGATGTTATGAATCACAACTAACGAAACAATATTTATTTGCAGATATTTTATAGCAAACATTTTTTGAGTGACCATCTCTGGCACACCATCAGGCAAATAGTTTTATACACGAGCATTTGCAGTTTTCACCATAATTTTATTATGAAATATATTTGGAGAATTCACAAATTACCAGCGCAGTCAGCCAAACAAGCAATCAAAAAATATGTGCAGAATAAACAAAAAATAATAATAATTTTATTTATTTCTTTGATTGTTTAAAAGAGTGTGTAAAAGTTTCAGGGGGAATTTGCTGATTCATCAGTGAACCATGTAAATTTGAGCGAATATTGTAGGTTGTGTATTATTTATATTTCCGCTTTTATCTGGCTGGCTGTTGTGTCTTGCCTGCTTCTTGACAGCTAAATATTGTCTGTGTGTCTGTCTGTCTATCTCTCGATCTTCTTGCCCCCTTAATTTCAAGTTGTAGTCATTTGTTATAATATTTTATTTTACTTTTTTTTCTTCTTCTGTACTTGAAAACCTTGAATATGTCTTGCACTTCTAGCTCTTCTTTCGTTATTGTGAAAAGAAACAAACAGCCGTGTCTGTGGCTGAAGCAACAGCAGCGACAGTCACCAAGTGACAGCTGCTTCTGCTTTAGAAAATTCAACGCCATAATAGTCATCATTATTGTTGCACTTCAGTTTATTATAAATTCATATTTGCTTAGTGGACGCCTTTAGTTTTCAGTTTCTTTTGCATATTAATTTTATGTGCGAGTACACACTTGTCTGTTATTTGTAAATATTAGAAAGTAAACAGTTGTTTATAATTTGTTTAGCAGCAGCTAAAAGCACTTGATATTAAGCTTCGAGTTTCTTAAAATACTTAATTGCTGAAAAGGTTGGTAGCGAAATAAAATGTGCAGGGGGAATATTTATTTTTTTTTTTGTTTTTTAATAGGAAATATTTTGTTATTCCGTCAGGTTTAGAATTTTGAACAGACAGAGAAGTTTTTGTACAAATGATGATGATTATAAAAAATATTTTAAAATATTTAATTCTTATTAAAAAAAATTAAGATTTAGGACAAATTATTGTAACAAAAAAATTTGGAAGAATTCCCCGATTAGAACTTGAGCTTAAATTTTCATCGTATTTATGCTTCTTTTCTAAAAATGTCGAGTTCTACTCAGCTTTAAACCAAATATATACATATATATATATATTTTTTTTTAAAGACCGTAGACAAATTACTAATAAATTCAATATTTTCAAAACACACAATAGCGTAAATTTTCTTTTGCACTGTATTTCTATTCCAGATATTTGTATTTTTTATACTTTGATACAAAAGAAATAATTAAGAATTTCAAATAAAAAATTGTTGAAAATAAGTGAATTTCAAAATAAGTGAAAGTGTACTAGACTTGTGTCCAACTAGCTCATTCGCTCAGTTTTGACAAGCACCTCTGATCAAACCCATTTAAATTATATAGGTTTGATTAAAGGTTCTTGTCAAAACTGAGCGAATGAGCTAGTTGGACCCAAGTCTAAAGTGTACTAATCGGCTGTGAGAATATCATCAAACCTTCAATAAAATTCGTGCTTACATTCATTTAGTAGAGACACGTTACATATGGTTAGATGAGTTAGCCGGTGCACTTTCCTAATTTTATTCAGTTCTAACTAGACTTGGGTCCAACTAGCTCATTCGCTCAGTTTTGACAAGAACCTCTGATCAAACCCATATAATTTAAATGGGTTTGATCAGAGGTTCTTGCCGAAACTGAGCGAATGAGCTAGTTGGACCCAAGTCTAGTTCTAACCACACACTTAAATACAATTTTTATTATATATTTTATTTTTAATTTCTTTAAATGTAATGCATTAAACACATTCATGACAGCAGACTACCGACTACGCGACTACAGAAATAAAATACATGTGTTTATATGGGAATCATTATTTTCACGGCTGTACGGCTGATTGTTGTCCCTGCTACATTTCCATATAAACACAAGTATTCTATTCCTGTAGTCGTGTAGTCGGTAGCCTGCTGTCGTGAATGTGTTTAAACATAAGTCTTTTTTATTCAGCTGTAAGCACCCAATAGGATACAATTTTTAAAAGCTTTAAATCAAATTCTTTTTTGTACAGTTTTGAACACACCGTAGAATATAATTTATAAAATGGAACTTTATTTAATTCTATTTTTTTTTTTTCAAAGTTTAAATTATTTATAATTCCTTGTTAATATTTCTACGTTTTAATGCTAATTTTAAACAAACATATCGAATGAAATTTTTTTATGGTTTCATAAGTTTTTCTTTTATTTAAAATACTAAATAAATATTGTTTTTTAGCTTCACTGTGAAGTTAGGGAATTTAAACAACTAAAATTAATACATTTATGAGCATTAAATATTTCATTGTTTCATGTTTCTTTTGTTATGCGTTCATAGCTTTTTTTTTCTTTTTTTGCTTTATTTACACAGCTGAATTCCAGCTGGAAAAAAATTAAATAAAATATATATTAAGTTAACCCATAAAAGCACTGGTACTTTTAAAATTTTTTTTATACAAACTGACAGTTTTATGAACCAGATTTTATTATTTTTTTAGTCAATCCTTTTCTATTCTACTTTCTTTAAAACACATAAATAAAACTAAATAAATTTTTTTCTTTCTTTTTTTTAAATTTTTCTCAATATCCTGATACATTTTTGGGCCTTTAATTTCGAGCAATGAAATGTGTTGATAGTCGTGGGAGAACAGATATGGAAAGAGGACTGGCTACCGACTACAACCTGTCAGAAATGGAATACACGTGTTTATATGGGAATGATTATTTTAACGGCTACACGGCAGGTTGTTGTCCGTGCTACTTTTGTGGTTGTAGTCAAATTAAACTACCCTGCAGGAGGATAAGCGTTAATTGTCTTTAAGCTACTGGTACGATTACTAGTATAGCAAGCACTAGTTCAAAAGGTGATTGAACATATACAGAAAAGTACTAGTACTTCAAGTAGTTCATTTGTAGATTGACTTGACTTGTAGAATTTCATATTACTTTTTGATCCTGTTTGAAAGCGAATTGCTAATTCGCATTTTCATTAATTTTATTTTTAATTGTTAAAATTTTTAAACAAATTTAAATTTGAAACAAAGAATAGTATTAGAAGACTTTGCCACCTGCATATCAGTTTATTTATTCGATAATTTATGTAATTAAGCCGCAGTTTTCTTGTGTGTTAAAAAGTGACATTTTAAAAAGTAAATAAAATTAAAAGCTGATTTTAAAATGTTTTAAACGTGTTTTTTGTTGTTGTTAATATTTATGTTCATATGTAAAATCAGCGATCTTTTTTAAATTAATAAAATTGATATATGTATTGTATGTTCATTAGTGTTTGGTATATGGTGGAGTACCAAAAGTAACTCAAGTTGTACAAGGTGCCAGTGGATTGAGTGTACCCTGAAGGAACCTTCCATTTCCTCTTATAAACAAAGAATTGATGAACCAAAAATTGCTTGTGAAGACAAAGAGTTAACAAATTTCATTGGGTTTAAAAAACCAATAAATTTAGGGATTTTTTATATATAAACCAGTTCTTAATGCAGAACTGATTGTACTAGTATCCGACTAGAAGAAATTATACTAGTACTCATCTAGTACTAATAGTACTAGTATCCCCCTAGTTTCCATCTAGTACCAACGGCACTAGTAATTTTCCAAACACACTCAATGTTAATTTGAGCATTAACATGGTATAGGAAAGTTCACAGTTGGGAACTAGTACTGATGATTTTTGTGCTAGTGCAATACTAATTTGATACTAGTTCGATCTCCTGCTGGGTAATTTCTATTTTGATAGGCGGCAACAAATAAATTAGTGCTGCCAACACAGTGAAACATCTTAAATAAATAAGCGTTTAAAAATATTTTCGAACTGGCCAAGAATATGAATATTGTTAAAAATAAAAAAAATTATTTTGTAATTTTTATTTATTTATTTTTTTCCGTTCTCTCCCGTGTTTTGTTTTTTAATTATATTCATTTAATTTTATTATTATTATTTTTTTTTTTTTTGGTAATAACTCCTAGAATATAGGACGCATATAAACGATATGGGTATCATTTCAAAGTACTTCAAAATGTCTTTCTATTGTTACACACATTTTTAAAAATTTAATCACCTATTGCAAGTATTATTAAATTTTGCAATTTTGTATCTGACTTTTCCAGTAAAAATTCAATTATTTTGTAAATATTTGATAGCCGCTATCGATAAAAGACATTAGTTAGGTCACATATGAATCAACTCATAAACTCATTTTCATAGTGCCATAACAAAAAGCAAAAGGACATCAAAATGTATTTATTACAAATGCAAAAACAATAAAGAGCTATAAACAAATAAAGTGTTTTTATTATTAATTTAGTTTCGGTCTATAAATAGATTTAGAATAAGCGTTTTTGTTTATCTATGAAAGTGGCACCACTGAAATGAAATGTTGACAATGTAGCTGCCGTCTCAAAAATAATTAAGTAGCTGACTACGAGGCGACGATTGTAGGCAATGGCGTTTGTAGTCGGTGTTCGTGTAGCCTGCTGTCGTTATAGTGTTTAAAGCTTTACACGGAGGCAGGCTACCGAATGCAACCTGTCAGCAATAGAATAAATGTGTTTATATAGGAATGGTTATTTTCGTGGCTACACAGCAGGTTGTTGTCCATGCTACTTTTGTGGTTGTAGTCAAATAAAACAAATTTCTATTCTAATTTTATGAGTAACAGTGAGAGACTCGAATGTTACCAATCTAATGAAAATATATGAAATAAATGTGAACTTGAAAATACTTTATGTGATTTTATAGAAAAAATATAAAACTTCACCCGAAAACAACGGCAATGATTTCTTATATTTTGATGAGAGTAATAATATTTTTAAGAATGAAAGCGGCACTCACTGTTCATATAAAGATTAATTTCATCTGCAAATGTCTAGACTTGTGTCGAACTCTTTCATTCGCTCGTTTTTGACAAGAACCTATGATCAAACCCTTTTGAATTACAATTGGTCTGATCATAGGTTCTTGTCAAAAACGAGTGGGTGAATGAGTTCGGCACATATCTGAAAATGTCAGTGAAGATGGGAAATAAAATAAAATTTTAATAAAAAAAAATTTTTTCCGTGCCGTCTACAAAAACTGTTTCTTTTACAATTTTCTTAAATTTATTTTATAGCGCTAATAAGATATTTTTTCAATAAGACTTAAACTTACCTTTTGTACAAGAAGTGGAGCAGCAAAATCAACGCCACCTTGTAAACGGAAGCCCCAGGGTTGAGCATCGAATCTGGACAATTTTATTTGCAACATTTGTGGTTGAGCCATTTTCTTAATTAGATATTAACTGAAAAGGATATAAAAGAATATCACAAATATTTAATTTTTTTTTATATAAATCTAATTTTATTTTACTATTTAATTTAACTAAATTCTCCTGTTATTTTCTTAACATAATTTTCCTTTTCTATGTTATTCACAAAAATTCTTCCTCCACTTCTGATGACTAATTAAGCAGTTAACACTAACAATTTTACAGTAGCTGCAGAACATTAACAAGAAGAAGAAGATATTATAGTAATTGAATATAAGTTTTTAATGCTGTAGATTTTAAGTTGACAAAAAGTAGCAACAAGAGGAAGTAAATAATTGAAAATAGTCTAAGTTGACAGTTTGTAAAAGTGAGATGGGCAGGGTTTGGAGTTGGCACTCAAAAATTTACCGCTGGTGCCGGTACTTTCGGAATGTAAATTTAACAAGAGAAGACTAGGGGCCAAATTACTGCATTCCATATCGATCGAAATTTCAATACAATATAATTTAAATATTTCTATAAAAACTTCGATCGATATCGAATGCTAATTTGAGAGGCAGACTGAGTCCAAATCAAGATTCTGGCATTTAATTTCAGCTCCATGCGCAGATTTGGAAAATATAAATTGTTTCGATCAGCCGAAAATTTTCTTTCTAAGTAATCTTAGTAAACATTTCTTAATGAATTTCAATTGATGTACGAGTACTTGAGATAAAACAAGCAAAAACGTTATATTCGACCGGGTCGAAACTTAAATACCGTCCAAATATTTATTTAGTAAGTAAATTTAAAATGTTTAACTTGATGGGACACAGTTTCTTTAAGACATCTCTGTACCCAATTTCAAGTCTCTATTTTGATAGACTCATTCCGGGAAGGGCCGTGGGGTAGACCTTTCACATCTGCAAGATCAGAGAACATCTCAGCTTCTCATAGGCTTCAATATTTACGCTATTTTCGCATATAATATCGTACGTCAACGCCCACTAATGGGGGCGGAGTCCACAAATAGACTTTATCATACTTTCCACAGACGAACGTGTGGAAATTGCTAAATCGTTTTAGACTTCATCACTGATCAAGAATATAAAGGGTGTTTTTTTATAAAGTTTTTTTTTTTATACGAATCACTCTGTTGTCTGACAGCTGTTTTTACAGTTTAAAGTGACGTCTCTACTCAGTATTGTTTGGCAAATCATCATGAACAGGTTAACTCCAGAACAACGCTTCCAAATCGTGGAAATTTATTTTCGAAAACAGTGTTCAATTAAAAATTTTTATCCGCTTTTTTACCGCAAAATTCTCTTCAGTGATGAGGCGCATTTTTGGTTGAATGGATGTGTCGACAAGCAAAATTGCCGTATTTGGAGCCAAGATAATCCACACGCCGTTCAAGAATTACCAATGCATCCCGATAAATGTACTGTTTGGTGCGGTCTATAGGCTGGTGGAATCATCGGTTCTTATTTCTTTAAAAATGAGGAAGGACGACGCGTTACCGTGAATGGAAATCGATACAGAATCATGATCAATGAATTTTTGGTGCCAAAACTTCAAGATATGGATGTAAACGAAATGTGATTTCAACAGGATGGTGCCACTTGTAATACTGCGGGCGAAACAATGGACTTATTGAAAGAACATTTCAACGACAACATTATTTCGAGAAATGGACCGGTGAATTGGCCTCCGCGTTCGTGTGATTTGACGCCACTCGATTATTTTTTGTGGGGATAACTGAAATCATTGGTTTAGGTGGATAAACCAGCAACGATTGACGCTCTGGGAACCAGTATTCAACGTGTCATTGCTGAAATACGCCCGATCGAACTCTAAAATATAATGTTTGCGATAATTAAATGTAAAATGATTTTTTATAGGCTCATTTAGGGGGCATAGCGATAGGAGGGGGTAGAGCTGAGGAGTACCAGGTTACGTCTCAGCTTCGCCATTAAATCTTAAGAATTAAATGTTTACGGAATGTAGGCTTAAGTAAAACAACTTGTTAAATGTTTACACTATTTTTGCATATAATAACCCCCACTAAAAGGGGCGGGATCCAAAAATTATAACTTTTTATTTTATGGCTCCAAGTTTAACTCGTTGGACCTTCTTTAAAAAATATATATCATTCGCTTAGCAAAATTACAAAAAAAAAACTTTAAAAATGATGTTATATTTTAGAGGTTGGTTTAGTTCTTCTTAGGGGAACTTTTTTCCCCCTATCCCGATTAAGCCCATTTATAAACTTGACCTGTGCTATCCTTCAAGATATATTTATACAAAATTTCAAGGGTCTGGCTCTTTTCGTTTGGACTGAATCGTGATTTCCACAGACCTACGGACGAACATGCTCAGATCGTCTTAGATTTCATCACTGATCTAGAATATATATACTTTATGGGGTCTCAGATGGATATTTCGCTGCGTTCCAGACGGAATGACGAATTGCATACCCTCCAATTCTTTTTTGGGGGGTATAAAAATATTTCCTACAATAGTTTAGTTTCTTGCAATTTACACTGTGCTTTTTCTGTCCTCCTTTACAGGTTGAATTTTCAGTTTCCGAGAGGCTTGCGGAGTAAAACAAAAGTCACGAAATGGCATTAGAATCGATTTTGGTAAATTTTTTTTACTCTTATTGTACATTTAGTTATATTATATTAAAGAAAACCATGAGGAAAAAGTCATAGTGTGAATGTGCGTGACTTTTTCAAGGAGCTTTACCGGACAACTGTTTAAAAAAATGGCTAGTGATTGACCCGAAAGATTTCCTGGTTAAAAAGTGTTATTTTCAATAGATTAAAATATGTAAATATTTTCGAGAGCCGCAAGTTAAAACCGTGAGTAATTTTTTAGGTCATTCCATTTCAAAGATTTTAAATTCCAATTTTCCTCCGCAATAGATTTATCAATTGTGTGTGTCCAACGTGCACCCATTATCATGCCAAAAGCACTGCCACCGAAAACAGTGTTGCTAATTAAGAGTTAGTCCATTTCACTAACCAATAACATGACAGTCCTTTGTATTCCTTTTCACAGAATTTTTAATACTCTGTGTAATTTCTATTTCATAGGTGACATGTTTTGCTAACTCTGAAGCCCTAGAGTTCACATTTCTCGACACAGTGTTATATTATTCTACTTTAAGAGTTTCTTTGCTTGTGTCGTTCAATTCATTCCACGTGCAGTTGTTTACACTCGCTCGTACAACAAGAAGCAGTTTTTAGTTGCCACATTTGCATTGCAAATTTAACTAAAGTTTATCTATTCCACATGCACGTAACCAGGCAAATGCTGGTGGGTACACGCAGTCCACAAACAAAAAACGAAAATGTTAATGATTATTAGAGAAAAGTATACACAGAAAATGTTGTTTTTGCTATTTTCATGCAACAAGAGAAGGATGTTTTATAATGACCTGCTATTAGAAAAATAATATATTACGATAATGGTTTCAGAATGCAACTAGTCCAAGCCCTAAAAAATTTTTGTTTTTTTTTTCAAAATATAATAAAAATTTACATTCAATTAAGAGTTATAATTTAATTTTCCAAGGCACAAAGGAAAGTTTTTAATTATTTAACTTACACAGCAGAGCAGAACAGCTGTTTTCGAAAGCCGCTACAGTTTCATCATCAATAAGTGTATTTTTTTTTATTGTATTTTTTATTTTTTTTTAAGAGTAGGACCAGCACTCAGGGGATGTCCGCTATATATGCAATGCATTGCGCTGGAACTGAAAACGAGGGGATAGTATTGAGGGGACAGATTAGGAAAGATGAGAAGATAGACAGTTTTTTTTTTTTTTTTTTTTTGTAGCTATTTCATCCTTTTACTTCGCCGGCTAATTTTTTGCTACAGGGCCGACGAAGGTGGGTGCTGTTACTCTGCTTTTAGTACAAGATTGAGTCAGTCGCTGCTAGTAATTGTCCAGTGATCAGTACTATGCCTTCATCACTGAAAACAGGGGGGTTACTCTGTAATGCGATGCGAATGAAAAACGGAACGCATTTGTATGCCATTTACATTGAAATTCGAAAGCAATTCCTTTCGCATCGCATTACAGAGTAACCCCCCAGGCTGGCAACAACTAACACAATCACGCACTAATGCTGATCAGAAGAATTCAACACAATATTTCATGACTCAGCGGGGCTCGAACTCAGGACTCTCCGCTTCATAGTCTCGTGTTCTACTACTTCAGCCACTTAAAAATTAATTAGTCTTTCCTTTACACAAGTAGATATATATTTTTGACGATCGGCTAAAAAAATTTTAGATTTGCAAAAAACTCGGAAGTTACGGGGTTTTGAAAAAATCGACATTTCACCAGATCTCGATGTTTTGAGATCCTAGGAAGCTTTTCTGACTATTGCTGGGAGGCCATCACAATGTTTCTGTGTATGAATGCATGTATATATATGTGTGTGTGTGTGAGTGCGTATGTGTCTGTGAGTGCGTGTGTGTCTGTGAGTGCGTGTGTGTCTGTGAGTGCGTGTGTGTGAGTGTGAGTATGTGAACTGCTTAGAACTTTTGAAGGGCTTAACTGAATCGAACCAAACTGCTCACGATCTAAGGCGGTCCTTAAAACTTAGATTCCTTGTGAGTTGAACCCGATACCAATAGATAGATATCGAAATGAATGAAAAATCTAAAAACAAATGATTTTCAATTGCGGTTTTTTTAGAATAACTTTTAAACTACAAAAACCACGTCGATCACTACAAAATGGTTCAAATTCGGTTGATGCGTACGTAAAAGAAAAAAATACGAAAAAGTGCTTTAGCAAAAAACTCTTGTTTTTATACAATCCTTAAACTCAATTCCAACATTTACTGATGGAATCACAAATTTTGAAAGATATTGGTGAGAATGATCAGAAATCACGATTCCTTAAGGGACGTTATTTTTACACTTATGGCGATTTCTTTTCTGGAAAATATGTCACATTTCATCACCTTTCTTTCAAAAAAAAAACTACAATTAGGTGCAATTTTAAAATGAAATAAATTTTCTTCAGGGATGGCAGATCCATTTCTAATATTTCACCATTTTCAAATTTCATAATATTACCATTTTTCATTGAAAAAATGCTAAATTATTTTTTAAAAAAGAAAACGGCTTTAGAGTAAAAACCTTTTAGTTTTGCATATTTAATAATCTGAACCAAAAAAATATACAAACGAAAATTTTATTAAATTATTAAGCCCCATGAGGCAGAGCACTGCCCACTGAAGAGTTCTTGGCAGCGACTGACACTGTCATGTAGTAAAGCCCAGAGGAACAGCATCTTCCTTGCACCCTATAGCAAAAAATCAATGAGTGTTCGAACTCACGGGCGATGTGTTAACATCGCCTTAAGTTTTGGCCTAAACTCTTCGTCGAAACCCGCACTAGCGTTTTAATTCAAAAATGAATAAAATCGGCTATGAATTTCCGGAGAAAATCGCGTGGGAAAATTATATGAAAATCGCCCAATAATCACTTTCAATACCGACTCCCAAGCAACAACAACAAACAAACAAACTCTTACACTTACACTCGCGTATGTATTGAAACTGATAGTTTACTGCCCTAGAGGCGCGCGTATAGATATTAACACATCAAAAAAAGTAACCGAAGAAGTCAAAGGTACAAAAAAAAAAAGAAATTCTGTCTTCATGTGTCATCTCAATACTATCCGCTCCTTTCTAGTTCCGGCGCAATGTACTGCATGTGTAGGGCTCATCGCCAGAGTGCTGAGCTAAAAACTAAACAAATTATGACCTTTGGCTCAATTTTTAATACGAATAGCAGTTAATTTAATTTGTGTTAAAGTGCTTGAAATTAGCACACATGCCACGCAGCATCAGTTACCAGCAACAAATCCTAAGTTGAAAATTTAAAAACTGCCCCACTCACTGTACGTACGGTCTGGCCGATTCGTACACAATTTTGTTATCTATTTCAACATTTCTTTCTTTCTTTTTTTTTTGCGCTCTCCATTGTGTTTGACCAATTTTTGTCGTTGTAATAATGAAGACATGAAGTACGAACGAGTTTGTTGCATTAGGTGTTTGTTTTGCTGCAATGTGTGGGGATACTTTGCGGATGCTAGTAGCAAAAACACCAACAGAGAAAAAAAAGGAGATAAAGAAAAATTTTAAATTATAATACCACTAAATGGTTGCTTGCGTCAATTTTGTTTTTCTGGCATTATGCAGGCAACAGCAGACAAGTACGAGAAGTATTTTGCTTAAACACGCAAAATGTTGGAAAAAAAAATAAAATAAAAAAAATAAACGAAGAAACGAAATGTGTGGATGTCACCATACCAAATCCAGAGAGTTTGTGTGTGGAAAAGGATCAACTGTTGTGGGATTTTTTTTAAGTAATTTTTTTTTCTTTTTACTAAAATGTGGTAGCAGTTAGATACTGGCATATGAGCAGATTATGCTGTTAGAAAATTGTTTGTCTTAATTTTTGAAGAGCACTATTTTCATGCATGTTTTTGCAATGATAATGCACTCACGTTTTACAAGTATGAAATTAAATTTTACTACAATTAAGACAAGAAAAAAAGAAAAAGTAAAAGCCTTCTATTCGACCAGGTCGTATCTTAAATACCCTCCAAATATTTTGTAAGTAAATTTAAAATGTTTAACTTTGAGGGACAGAGTTCCTTTAAGACATCTCTATACCCAATTTTAAATCTCTATCTTGACAGAGTAATTCCGGGAAGGGCCGAGGGGGAGATGTTTCACCTCTGCAAGATCAGAGAACATCTCAGCTTCTTATAGACTTAACGAATACAAATTGTTCAATATTTAAACTATTTTTGCATATAATATCGTACGTCAACGCCCACTAAAGGGGGCGGGGTCCAAAAATAGACTATATCATACTTCCCATAGACGACCGTATGGGTATTGCTAGACCGTCTTAGATTTCATCGCTGATCAAGAATATATGTATGTATATACTTCATGGGGTCCAATTCCTTTTGGAGGGCCTTAAAACTGTATTTTGTCGGGGTCTCTCTGGCAAGGGCCGTTGGGCAGACATTCCACATTTGCCATAAAACTTCAAAAAGTAATGTTTGAAATAATTAAATGTAAAATTTTTTTAATATTTTTTTTTATAGGGTCATTTAGGTGGCAAAGGGGGAGGAGGGGGTAGGGTAGACAAACAAAGCTTAAAGATGTTATTTTTAAGGAATGTAGGCTTAAGTAAAACAATTTGTTTAATTTTTACACTATTTGCATTTAATAACGCCCACTAAAGAAGGCGGGGTCCAAAAATTGATTATTTTTTATCTTGGACCAGCACTCAGGGGATGACCCCTATATATGCAATGCATTGCGCCGGAACTGAAAACGAGGGGATAGTATTAAGGGGACAGATTAGGAAAGATGAGAAGATAGACTGTTGTTTTTGTACCTATTTCAACCTTGTTTACTTTGTCGGCTAATTTTTGCTACAGGGCCGACGAAGGTGGGTGCTGTTACTCTGCTTTTTAGTACATGATAGTGTCAGTCGCTGCCAATTATGTTCAGTGATCAGTGACTATGACTTCATCATTGAAACAGGCTGGCAACAACTAACACAACCACGCACTAATGCTGATAAGAAGAATTCAACACAATATTTCATGACTCAGCGCGGGCTCGAACTCAGGACCCTCCGCTTCATAGTCTCGTGTTCTACTCCTTCAGCCAACAGCACCCACTTGAGGAGAGATTCAATTCCGAGCCCCCAATTTACAAACTAGAAACAACTACTTCGACGCTATTTATTCCGCAGAATCAATAAGATGTTACCAGTTGTTCGCCTTCAATCTGACCGCTAAAGGGGGCGGGGTCCAAAAATACACTATATTAAATTGAATTAAGATTCATAGGCTAATTGTTCGAAATTTGTTTTTAAATCTCAGAAAGACATGATAAATATACCAAGGCACAAAGGAAAGTCAACATCAGTTTTTGTTATTCAACTTACACAGCAGAGCAGAACAGCTGTTTTCGAAAGACGCAACCCTTTCATCATCAGTGGACTCTTTTTCACAATAAAATTTGTGTAAATAGGAACTGTTATCAATCAATTCAACTAAGCCAAGTGGTGACAAACACAATACACATGAGCACTGATGATGAAAGGGTTGCGTCTTTCGAAAACAGCTGTTCTGCTCTGCTGTGTAAGCCTATGAATCTTAACTCAATTTAATATAGACTACATCATGTTTTCCATAGACGTATGGGCATTGCTAGACCGTGTTAGACTTCATCACTTATCAACAATATATTATTCTTCATGGGGTCCAATTCTTTTTGGAAGGCCTTAAAACTATATTTTGTCGGGGTCTCTCTGGCAAGGCCCGTGATGCAGACTTTTCACCTTTGCTTTAAAACTCCAAAAATAAATGTTTGGAATAATTAAATGTAAAATGTATTTAAAATAATTTTTTTTTATTGGGTTATTTTGGGGGCAAAGAGGGAGGAAGGGGTAGGGTAGAGTAGCACCAGATTACGTCTCAACTTCGATATTAAAGCTTAAAAAATTTATTTTTAAGGAATGTAGGCTTAAGTAAAACAATTAGTAAAATTTTTACACTATATTTGGATAAAATAACGCCCACTAAAGGGGCGGGGTCCAAAAATAATTTCTTTTTATTTTATGGCTTCAAATTCTACGCGTTGGATGTTCTCTGACATAAAAATATATCATTTGCTTAACAAAATTACCAAACAAAAACATTAAAAATTATGTTGTGTTTTAGAGGTTGGTTTAGTTCTTCTTAGGGGAACTTTTTCCCCTCTGGCCCCATTCAGCCCATTTACGAACTTAATATGTGCTATGCTCCAAGATATATTTCTACCAAATTTCAAGAGTTTGACTATTTTCGTTTGGATTCAAGCGTAATTTCCACAGACTGAATCGTGATAATTTTTTTTTTTTTTAGGAGTAGGACCAGCACTCAGGGGATGACCCCTATATATGCAATGCATTGCGCCGGAACTGAAAACGAGTGTATAGTATTGAGAGGACAGATTAGGAGAGATGATTTCCACGGACATGCTCAGATCGTCTTAGATTTCATCACTGATCAAGAATATATATAGACTTTATGGGCTCTCAGATGGATATTTCGCTGCGTTACAAACGGAATGACAAAGTGATTACACCCTGCAATTCTTTTTTGGAGGGTATAAAAATAAAGATGGAGAGAACTAAAGCCGTAGCAGCAGGATTTAGAAGTAGAACAAACTTTATGCTTTGCTGCATGCGAGACTGTTATTATTGCTGTAACAGACTATAATATTCCTTGCAAATGTTGCTGCTTAGATAAAATGTTTAGCTTGTTTTTTTTAGCCTTTAACATGCTGGATGCTGCTGCGTATGCCAGCCACATTGTAGTGGGATTTGAAATTGTTGCAATATTAAGAGTTTAAAGGGTTTAACTGTGCGCTAAAAGATAAAAGTTGTACCCAAAATAAGCTGCACATTGTAATCCTTTTATCTAAATATTAATGCTTAGCTTTTCGAATTCACTGTGTATAAAAATAATTTTTGTCAGCATTTCAAAATACTTAAGAGTAGTAGAATAATTGAAAGATGTGCCAGATATAGCCTGGTCGGCGTTTTTCTGTTATCGAAAAAAATGGATCTAAGAATTTTCATGAAATTTTGGGTGGAAAATTAAACTAAAAGAATTTCATCTGTTTTTTAAATCTCAGAATGACATGATAAATATTCCAAGGCACAAAGGCAAGTCAACATCAGTTTTTGTTATTCAACTTACACAGCAGAGCAGAACAGCTGTTTTCGAAAGCCGCAACGCTTTCATTATCAATGATCATGTGTATTGTGTTTGTCCCCACTTACTGTGGTGGCTTAGTTGAATATGATAACAGTCCTTATTTAAAAAAATTTCATTGGGAAATTGCATACGAGAACTGTATCAACCTGATGGTAACACATAATTCTTTTGATACCCGTGTTGCCGTTTTAATGATTTTGTTAAAAAATGTTTGGTTTTCGTTCAGTTTTTCAAATAGCGAATTCCGAAATGTTCGACACAAACAATAGTCGTCCGTCTTTAATCCGTAAAAAAATTCCCAACTTTTTACTAAATAAAAGTCAAGGGATAGCAGCTAAATTCTTGACATTTAATTATTTGTCAGCCAATTTAGTTCCTAACCTCAAATTTCTCCACCCTATATAGAGGGCAACCCCTCTATAATTACAACTCTGACATAAATTTAAAAAAACAAATGTGCGCAACATGTTAATGATATTTTGATTGTCTTTGTCCGAATGAGTTGTTAGAAGCTGATGATCAGATTTTAATTTATTATTATTTTAAAAATACATAAAAACATACTGCCAGCAATAAAGCACCAACATTTTCACTTTTTATTGTAAATATAAAATATATAAAAATGATTGCATATCCACACAATTTATTTAATTTCCTTAATGACTATTTAGAAATTCGCTGTTTGCCAGCATTTTATTAATATTATTTTATTTTATTTTTTAACAAATCAGCAATCAACAATTTATTTTTCTATTTTATTTTTATCCAACCACACACACACACAAAGAAATATATTTGCAATTATTCATAATTTATTGGCAGTTCAGTTGTTCTTTATTGGCAATATTTTTTAGCGCAGCAACAATTTTTGCGTTTTTTTATACCCTCCAAAAAAGAATTGGAGGGTATATTCATTTTGTCATTCTGTTTGTAACGCAGCGAAATATCTATCTGAGACCGCATAAAGAATATATATATTCTTGATCAGTGATGGAATCTAAGACGAGCTGAGCATGTCCATCCGTCCGTTCGTCCGTCTGTGAAAATTACGATTCAATACAAACATAAAGAGCCAGACTCTTAAAATTTAGTATAAATGTATCTTGAAGAATAGCACAGGTCAAGTTCGGAAATGTGCTGAATCGGGCAAGAGGGAAATAAGTTCTCCTAAGAAGAACTAAACCAACCTCTAAAAAACAACATAATTTTTAAATTTTTTTTTTGTAATTTTGCTAAGCAAATTGTATATATTTATGTCAAAGAAGGTCCAACGCGTTAATTTTGGAACCATAAAATAAAAATAAAATAAATTTCGGGCCCCACCCCTTTAGTGGGCGTTGTTATATGCAAAAATAGTGTAAAAATTTAACAAATTGCTTAACTTCAGCCTACATTCCTTAAAAATAACATTTTCAAGCTTTAATGACGAGGCTGAGACGTAACCTGGTACTACTCTGCCCTACCCCTTCCTCCCCCTTTGTCAACTAAATGACCCTAAAAAAAAATTAAAACCAATTTTACATTTAATTATGCCAAACATTTATTTTTAGAGTTTTATGGCAAAGGTGAAATGTCTCTCCCACGGCCCTTGCCAGAGAGACCCCGACAAAATACAATTTTAATACCCTCGGAAAAGAATTGGACACTCTAAATTATAAATGTTCTTGATCAGTGATGAAGTCTAAGACGATCTAGCAATGTCCATACGTTCGACTGTATTAAACATGATATAGTCCATTTTTGGACCCCGCCCTCTTTAGTGGGCGTTGACGTACGATATAATATGCAAAAATAGTGTAAATATTCCTTAAGCCTATAAGAAGCTGAGATGTTCTCTCATCTTGCAGAGGTGAAACGTTCTGCCACACGCTCCTTCCCGGAATGACTCTGTTAAAATAGATTTAAAATTGGCTACAGAGATGTCTCAAAGGAACTCTGTCCCAACCAAGTTAAACATTTTAAATTCACTTACTAAATATTTGCAGGGTATTTAAGATTCGGCCCGATCGAATATAACGTTTTTACTTGTTTTTTTTCCTGTTGCTGTCAATTGTTGTTGTTAATGAATGTACGCGCATTATTGTTATTGTTATGCATATTGTTTTTTATTTATTTTATTTATTTTTACAATAAATTTATCTTTTTCCTGCCAGTTACTTTGGCAGTTTTATTCTCCAGACTTTTCTTGATTGTACAATGATTTATAATTGAACAGAGTGTTTTACGAATTTGTAATGATTAAGATGGCAGTGACTGCGACAAAGAAATTACTCATTGTAAAAAGTTTTCGAAAAACTAAATGTAAAGGAAAATTGATGAACACATTTTTGTGTTATTTTTTATATTTTTTTTAGTCTTTCAAATAATAGCCGGTCATGGACGGTCGGTCATAGTACTCGGTATCAGTCTAATATTCATGAGTCTTCAAATAAGCAGCGAATCCTAAAACCTAATCTAATCCTTTAAAAACTTCCAACAACTTTAAATTAAGTAATATTTTCTCCTCGTAAATAATACTAGACGGTGATAAATATTATTATTTTTTTACACTTCATTTGCAAAATTTAATCACATATTTGTTTCTTCAATATATTTTCACTTAATTGCTTAACACAAAATGCCATACAGATTCTTGAATAAATTTAATTTAATATCAAAGTAGGCAGACTAGCCAGTCTGGTCTCAGTATCGCTGTCTGTCTGCCGGGTAATTGGGACAATTTTTCATATAAAATACTGACTTAAGTTTCATTCATTTTATGTGAGAATTAAAGCCCACTAAATGCTGCCATTTACACTGTAAATGTTCTGTGTACACAAAGAATTAAGTAAAAGGAATTTAGTTAACAATTAACATTTTGTTTATAATTAAATTTGCAATAATTCTCAGACTTGTTATTGGCTTAAGTGCGTAATCTGAAACTTAACAATTTTATTGAAAATGTAAATGAATTAAAACGATGTGTTTTCACTGCCCTGTATTGAAATGATTAATTTTGCGGCGCCTTTATTTCCGCATGAATACTAAATTGTTTGAAATTTCATTATTTCATTTTATTTAAAAGTTTTAAAAGAAATATTTTGTATTGTTTGCCATGAATTATACAAATATTTAAAAAATTTTAAATGAAATGCTTTAGTTTGAAAAGCATCGATTATTGATTAAGGGTTCTTGTCAAAACTGAGCGAATGAGCTAGTTGTTAGCAATTTATGTCTGGCCTAAGAAAAATTTATTTAATTTTTTTTTACATAATTCTTCTCATCTTTCCTAATCTGTCCCCTCGTTTTCAGTTCCGGCGCAATGCATTGCATATATAGGGGTCATGCCCTGAGTGCTGGTCCAAGATAAAAAAAAAAAAAAAAGATAAGAATTTTCCATTCAGACTCAATTTCAAATCTGCAAATTATTTATTTAAATTTTTTTTATTAAATTCAGGATATTTTGTTCAAATTGAAATATTTAGAATATTTTTATAATCCTCAAACTAGCAGAACGGATCAGTACTGATTTCGAGGCCAATACGCCATCTCATCAGCGTTCTTTGTTCAACGTTTCCCACTTTCCACGGTGCTACTAGACATTGGGAGTTGATATTCATATCAATCCTAGACATTAGGAATTGATATTCCTATTAAATCAATATTTTTTTAAGAAATAGAATATGAGAACTTCTAATAACTATTCTCTAATAAATGACTTGGCTGAAATGCAATTTTTAAATTGTAGATGTGACGACCTAAAACTGCATTTAAAGAGTCAACAAAATTAAGAATTTTGTAGCATTTTTTCCACTATCGAAGGAATAATTTGATTCCATATCGCAATTAGATTGTAAACTCCACTATGCATTTGCTATTCGATTGGATTTCTTCAGCCGTTTGAACTAAAACTTTTAATATAAAATAAAAATATTTCCATTATGCTGTAACTATAAAAGCATCCCAAATTAATTTATAAAAAATTTTTTTAACTATTTCTTTATAAAAAATATGGAAAACTAAACGCCATCCCTGCAATGTTCCGCTAATTTTAACCGCCTAAAGATATGCTATAATATTCATATTCAAACTGCTACAACCAGACTTGGGTCCAACTAGCTCATTCGCTCAGTTTTGACAAAAACCTCTGATCAAACCCATTTAAATTATATAGGTTTGATCAGAGGTTCTTGTCAAAACTGAGCGAATGAGCTTGTTGGACCCAAGTCTAGCTACAACTTTTGAGTGGATCAGCCTATTTCGACCGCTATAATGAGAATACTAATAACTGATCACATTATTATTATTATTATTATTATTATTATTATTATTATTATTATATGAGGCCATAAGCACCGCTACCCAAAGGATCTTTTGTGCAGCCCAAGTGTTCACTGATGTAGATTGAGGCTGCGAATAAAACCAGTTACTCTAACCGGTGAGATATCGTACACCTCTCCTGGAGTCATAAAGGAGCCTCCAAGGAACCTGCTCCTGTACCACGCCACTGCCGGACAGTCACAGAGGACGTGCTCCGGCGTCTCTACTTCTGTTCCGCAGAGTCTACACACTTTGGTCTCGGAATTGTCCATGATAAACTGGTGTCTTCTGAGACCGCAGTGTCCGGTAAACCAACCCGTTAATAATCTGAGGTCATTCTTGTCCATCGCGCATTATTTTTTTGGGATTTGTTTTGAGGTGACGTAATGAAACGTTTTGCCTGTTTAAGGCCGTGAAGGGCTTTCCAGTGGCGATTAAACTCCATTTCAGCCCAGGAGTTAGTTTGTTCTTTGACATATCCTCTTGAGATGCCAAAAAAGGGTTCCGGTCCTATAAATCTGCGATGGGCTCATCTATTTGCTAGACAGTCAGCCCGTTCGTTTCCAGCATGGCCCCTATGGCCGGGCACCCAGCATAACGTCAGTCTGTTCTGAGCGCCTAGTTCTATCAGCGATGTAACGCAGTCTATAACAACCCCTGATCTGATCTCATACGAGGTTATGGCCTTGAGCGCTGCCTAGCTATCAGATATCAAATAGATACGAATATTCTTATATTTTCTCCTCAAGCATTCTCTAGCACAATATGGATATGGCATAGACTTCCGCTTGGAAGATCGTAGGGTATTTACCGATGGGAATTGCCCTCTGAAAGTTAGGGCCATATATCCCTGCCCCCGTATCTCCATTTTCCTGCTTGGATGCGTCATTGAACCAGACCTGGTCAGCATCTTTGTGCCATGAAGTGTGGTTAAGCCATTGACTCCTTTCAGGAATGAGAACATCAAAGTTTTTGTTCAAAAACTAGTGTTCGTTGTATTTGATCATTTATAAATTTGGAGTTATAAATGACCACATATATGTATAACTTCGAAGTTTTTTTAAATAATTCACTTTGTTTTCGAATTTTTAGGACCACGAACGTGGAGACCGATTTTAATTCGCTTTGTGTGCGACCTATTTTTAGTTCCTTTTAATATTTCTCAAAATGTAATGGTCCGAAACGGTTATAACTCACAGGAAATTTAAGTTCCAAACGCGACTTTTTTGATCCGGTTTTGCCGTAAAAAATTGTTACCGGGTCACCTACTTACACATACACACACATACAGACATACGAGTAGTGACGACATCTCAGGAGTAAGGAAATTCAGGAAAGCTTCCAAGGAACTTAAAACGACGAGATCTTGTGAAAACTCGATTTTTTCCAAATTTCCGATTTTATTACAATTTTCATATAACAAGTGGTAATAAATAAAAATTCTGAAAAATATCGATTTTCGAAAACAGCGCTGCTCAGTTCTGCTGATTTGGTTGAAAAAGTAAATTAAAGCTAAATTTTACCCTGTTCCTTGAAATATTTATCTTGTTTTTGCGTATTTAACATTACGAATCTGGGGGTAAATTACGGCACTCGATATCGAACGAAATTTGTATTTAAATTGTATGGAAATTTCGCTCGATATGGAATGCGGTAATTTGGCCCCTGATCTTATGAATTTTTATTAAATTTAATTTTTATAAATTGTTAATTTCAACAATTTACAGAAGAAAGATCGACTAATAAAAATTCATACATAATTTAATTTTTATAAAAAAAAATTATATAAAAAAAATAGCCAAATAAATATCGACAAAATAAAAGCGAACTTTTTTTAGCTTTTGTTTTACAAGTCTGGGTTTTATATATTTCTGTTGCCTTAGAATACAACTATTTTTAATATGAATTTTAAAATTATATAAAAGGTGCTTGAATAAGAACGCATTTTTTTATTTTTAAATAAAAATCCATGTTTTTGGGGATAATTTTAATTTTTTTTATTGAATTCTTAAGAAGACATGTGGCGATTAATTATGGAATAAAATATTCGTGAGAAGACATTGCGTCAATCATGAAAATGTCCTTGGTTTTTTTACAGAGACGAGACATTGGGGCTCAGATTTTAGCTTAGGAAATATTTTCTGCTAAATTTTCTTACCGGGCTGTTAAAAAAATAATTTAATTTCAGTGCAGGAGGTCTTACATAAAAATATTGAAACTAAACTAATAAAAATCCTTTTAAGAAAATCACAGTCATATACACACACTATTTATACATCAACATTACCAATACCCCTAAAGGAACAACATTGAATATGAATCCAACTTATAAATTGAGTTCACATACGCACAATACTTTTTATTACAATCAGCTATATATACAACAATTTAAAATATTGCTGAAATACGATTATTTATTTATTTATTTACGCGCATTTTAATCAATTTATTTTATTTTTTTTAACATAAATGTTAAAAATAACGAGCAAACACTCGTACAAAATAGTAAATGAATATATATTTTTTTAGTATAAAATCAATAGCGTGGGAAAAGCCAGAACTTTGAGGCGGTTCTTGGTGTTGAAATAAACACGCAGTTGGTTGTACTTGTGTTGTGCTCAAGGCGAGTAAATATGGGACATGCAACTTTTGTTTTCAGTTGACAGGAAAAATATATATTCAACTTAATATGGCAAAAGAATATGTAAAGTGTGTCAAATTAAGTCATATACACACAAGTCATATACTCGCAAGTGGGTTTAAATATCAATCATTTTAATAAGAAAAATAATAATAGACCCCAAATATAATTAAAAAGGTCCTTTTGAAAAAAAGAGCATTATTTTAAGGAGTACTTTTTGGGAAAAGTAATTTTTAAGACAAGTAATTAAAAAAATTTTTTTAAGGCTTTGCAGAAAAGGTACTTTTTGAAGAAGTACTTTATTGGAAAAAGTACTTTTCTTCAATACATTTTTTAGCATGTTTTTTTAAGGAAGGACTCCTTGTTGAAGAGCCTTTCTTTGAAAGAAAGGTCTTCTGGAGAAAGTACTTTTTGGAAAAAAAAAACACTTTTTGGAGAAAATAGTTTTTGGACTAAACACTTTTCCCAAAAAGTAATTTTTGAAAATAGTATGTTTAGGAAAAATTTTTTTTTAGAAAATCTACTTTTTGGAAAATATGTTTTTTGGAAAAAGTACTTTTTGGAAAATATGTTTTTTGGAAAAAGTACTTTTCGGAAAAAATATTTTTTGGAACAAGTGTTTTTTGGAAAAACTACTTTTTGTAAAAAGTACATTTTGGAAAAAGTACGTTTTGGAAAAAATTATTTTTAGAAAAAGTACTTTTTGGAAAAAGCACTTTTTGTAAAAACTACTTTTTTGGAAAAAGCACTTTTTGTAACAAGTACTTTTTGGAAAAAGCACTTTTTGTAAAAAGCACTTTTTGGAAAAAGTACTTTTTGGAAAAAGTACTTTTTGGAAACAATACGTGAAAAAACTACTTTTCGGAAAAAATGTTTTTTGGAAAGTGTTTTTTGGAATAGCTACTTTTTGTAAAAAGTACTTTTTGTAGAAAGTACTTGTTGTAATCAGTACTTTTTGGAACAAGTACTTTTTGGAACAAGTAGTTATTTCAAAAAACACTTTCCAAAAAACATTTTTTCCGAAAAGTAATTTTTTCACGTATTGTTTCCAAAAAGTACTTTTTCCAAAAAGTACTTTTTCCAAAAAGTACTTCTTCCAAAAAGTACTTTTTCCAAAAAGTACTTTTTCCAAAAAGTACTTTTTACAAAAAGCGCTTTTTCCAAAAAGTACTTTTTCTAAAAATAATTTTTCCCAAAACGTGGAAAAAATACTTTCTGGACTAAGCACGTTTGGAAAAACAATTTCGGAGGAAGTGCTTTTCTAATGGAGACGTACTTATATAAAAAATGATTTTGGGAAAAGTACTTTTTGTAACAAGTACTTTATTGTATATGAAACTAAGAAAATGTTGTGCAATTGAATCAAAGTGAATGTATATCGAAATAAATCTGTGAAAAGTCGCTTAAAAGATCCTATTGTTCGCTGTAGGTTGGGTTTTCTTAGCAACATCTACTATAGAAGCAGCAGAGCAGAACAAGTGTTTTTGAAAGCCACTACACTTTCATACACATCAGTAACGATGATAAAAAAGTAGCGATTTTTAAAAACATATGGTGTGACTTTCCCTTGTATTTTTGAATTGTTGCAATGATTTTCTGAATTTAACGTACTACGAGTTGTGGCCCAGCAATTTTAATTCAATTTAATATAAAAAAAAATTGTTGGATAAAAAAAGCTACAATAAAAATTGAGGTTGTATTGTATTTAAATTGTGACCGCAAATCCATATTCAAGGATAGCACAAACCAAAATTTTCCCCATTGCCGGCACAATCAGTTTAGGTAATAATATAAGTGCAGTATTCTGTTAATATTTTGTTGACAAACTGTGCTTTTATATACTTGCTATTATACCACCCACCAATAATAATAAGACAACAAAGAAAAATCAGGTAGAAATAACGATGATGAGTGTTAAATATTACGAATTTTTCTTTGCATAAAAAGTGTGCATTTCTGTTATCATTCCACTGCGACACTTACGAAACATGACATAAAGAGTTTGTAAGTATTTGCATTAAGAAAATATAGTGTCAGTTGTAAGACATAAAATGTTGCAATATGCTTACAACAAGGCAAACACTTTAAACATTTACACTACTAGTCTACATTAACTTACGAATTGTGCAAGTAGGAGTACGAAACTCTCCAGATGATGGCGTACATAATTGCAATATTTAATATACCATGAATGTGCACATGCTGTTGTAGTGCAACTCATATACAAATATTTGCATAAATATGTTGCAACTTAACGTACGAGCATCTATGGACTTGCTGGTGTACTGAGACGTTATTGTAATGAATGCCGAAGTAGAAAGAAAAACAGTTTCCTTTTAGCCTTTTTTTTATTTCTGTGAATTGTTAACTGTTTTCATATCTACTTGTACATAAAGCTTATATAGAATGTTTTATACATCAAAGTCTTTGCGAGAATGTATGCTTTGTGTACGTATACATCAACAACTTTTAGACGTGAGTGCTTTTGTATGTGGGTTTAGCTTGGCTTAAGGGTGCAGCAACAACATTTCTGCTAACAAAACTCAAATGAAAGCAATATCAGCTACACAACAGCACAATAATCATACTACCACTAGCAAAGAAAGGTCTTGCTTGTCTCACCACTACTCCACCCCATAGGAGTAGCAGTGTTAGTGGCAGTAGCAAGAATAACAACGACAATTAGACAGTCAGGCTGTAAGTGTTGACGTCTTTTTCATTTGCTTGACAATTGGATTTAAGTGTTAAAGTGTGCAACAAACTACCAGCTTTAACAAGAATTTGTTGAAGAACACATCAATGATGACAATGATGACTATGCCACTGACAACAGCAATGTGTTTGTGTGCACGTGCCACTAACAACACACTCCTCGTATAAAACCACTACAACAATCCAGTAATTGAAGGTATAAATCTAATGTTAACAACATGATTTCTTTTTGTTGGCTGCAAAAGCTTATGAGGATGGCTGCTGTATGTTTGCATAAGAGCTTCAACAATGTTACAGCATGTGCTTATGTCGTTGTCATCATTCTTGCTACTGCTACTTGTTGTTGTTGTTGTTGGTGTTGTTGCTGCTGTTGTCATAAGTGTTGGCATAAATTGCACAATTTGTTTTCGCTTAAAAAAACTCATACTTGTAAAGAAAAAGGATATAAGTTGTTGTTGTCTTTTATCATACAAAACAGATGTGTTGCAACCCAGTCAGTCATCATGAGCCAACGTCACTAAATTGAGTTCGTTGAGGCAACTTTTTGGTTGATCCAAAACTGACTCTTAAACTATGCCATTAAAGCAAGACTTAGAAACATTTCTCGAAAATGCTTAGAAGTTGACTGGTTTGTAAAATAAAACAAGTAAAAACGTTATATTCGACCGGGTCGAATCTTAAGTACCCTCTAAAAATTTAGTAAGTAAATTTAAAATGTTTAAATTTGAGGGACAGAGTTCCTTTAAGACATCTCTGTAGACAATTTTAAATCTCTATTTTGATAGAGTCATTCCGGGAAGGACCGTGTGGGAGACCGTTTCACCTCTGCAAGATGAGAGAACATCTCAGCTTCTTATAGGCTTAAGGAATACAAATTGTTCAATATTTACACTACTTCTAAATATAATATCGTACGTCAACGCCCAATAAAGGGGGAGGGGCCCAAAAATAAACATATCATGTTTTACACAGACGAACGTATGGGCATTACTAGACCGTCTTAAACTTCATCACTATTCAAGAATATACATATTTACTTTATAGGGTCCAATTCTCTTTGGAGGGTATAGAAACTGTATTTTGGCGGGGTCGCTCTGGCAAGGGCTGTGGGGGAAACATTTCACCTTTGTCATAAAACTAAAAATAAATGTTTGGGATGATTATATACAAAAATAAAATACCTTTTTTTGATAGGGTCATTTAGGAGGCAAAGGGGGAGGAGGGGGTAGGGCAGAAACAGGCAGTCATAAAAATCTAAAAATAAATTCTTGGGATGATTACATACAAAATAAAAAAAAATTTTTTTTTGGTGGGGTCATTTAGGGGGTGAAGGGAGAGGAGGGGGTAGGGCAGAGTAGTACCACGTTACGTCTGCGCTTCGTCATTAAAGCTTAAACATTTTATTTTTAAGGAATGTAGGCTTAAGTAAAACAATTTGTTAAATTTTTATGCTATTTTTGCATATAATAACGCCCACTAAAGGGGGTGGGGTCCAAAAATTAATTTTTTGGATTTTATTGCCCCAAGTTTAACGCGTTGGATCTTCTTTGACATAAAAATATATCATTTGCTTAAGAAAATTCAAAAAAAAAATACTTTAAAATTTATGTTGTTTTTAGAGGTTGATTTAGTTCTTCTTAGGGGAACTTTTTCCCTCTTGCCTGATTTAGCCCATTTCCGAGCTTAGCTGCTTTGAAAACGGAACGACGGAATGTGAATATACCATCCAATTCCTTCTTGGAGGGTTTAAAAAGCAAAAAATTTTGAGGATTTACGTATTCATAAATTAACTGAGAAGTTTCTGGAACAGTGAGTGTTTGGAAATTAATTTTTTGTTTAGGTCTAGCATCTGGGAGATGGCCCTGACCATGCAGGTTGTCGAAAAGTAGGGGAGAGTGTTGAAAGGGCAGATGCAGCACAAAATGTTGTGGTAGTCATTTTATTTATTGAAAAAAAATTTTTCGGTTCTTATTTTCTTATATTTTTATATTCAATTCAGAATTATAGGCCAAGATTCGTTCAGCGATGTCGCAAGCTATCGTTCGTTCGCATAAATAACATTTAAGACTAAAACAAATACATATTAAAAATTATTTTCTTTTAAGTGCAAATTCAGAGAGATACAATAAATATTCCCAAGCCCACGAGAAAATTGACATCCACTTCATTTCAAACTTAGAGAGCAGAACAGCACTGTTTTCGAAAGCCGCTACACTGCCATCATCAGTCCGTTTTTAATTTGGTTTGAAAATTACTTAAACTATGAAGGAAATAAAACTGGGAAAAACGTTTTCAATACCCACTAACTTCAATACCCAGCCATTCATTCATTCATATATGAACGGTAAACCAGTTCATAACTACTTATTATTATTCACGTCTGTAATCAAAAAGAACTGAAGAATTTCATGAAATGCTGACTGGGTAAAGTTTGTTTTCTTTTGTAGTTGAATTAAAAAGTTTGTATTTATTTATGTGTCTTACGTGGACTAATTGAGAATTTTTAATTGTAAAATTTGCTAAATTTCAAATGACTGCTACAAATACATTTTATTCATTTATATATTAAAACAAAACCTAGGCTCGCGATATGGTCCACGGTAATCTTTATCGTAGTTTATTCAACGGTTTTTTTGTTGGCAAATATGAATAAAATGGACCCGCGCGAAATGTGGTTTCAACAGAGAGGTGATACATGACACACTGCTAATACTGCCACATTCTGATTATTATAATTATTATTTTCTTGTTAATTTTATCAACGGGCTTAAGTTCGAATCTGCAAGACTGCAAACCATTTTTTTATTATTTTATTGAACATAAAATAACAAAGAAGCTTTAGTTATCAGTAGCCGATGGCTCTGGAAAAAGCGAAAGAGATACATGGAATATTAGGAATATTAATCGTCAGGGTTGGGGAATTTCGTACTAACCAAAAAAGGTAATAACTTAAAAATATGAATGTAGGAACTTCTCATATTCAATTTTCGTTAAAATATGGGTTAAATAGTTGATATTCCTACTAACCAGCACCACTTGCAAAAAGTGGAAAAATTGAACAAAGAACGCTGATGAGATGGCGTAGCGGCCTCGAAATCAGTACTGATCCGTTCTGCTGGTTTGATGATTATTGAAAAATATTCTTAATATTCCAATCTTAATATAAAATTAATAAAATAGAATTTGAACAAATTCATTTATTAATAAAATAATAAAAAAATGGTTAGCAGTCTTGCAGATTCGAACTTAAGCCCGTTGATAAAATTAACAATTTACATAAAGTTCGACTAATAAAAATTCATACATAATTATTATTTTCCTCAAGCTGAAATATGGAATATATTTTTATATAAAAACAAAGATCCAGAGTAAGATATTAAAATATCTATTTTTTATTGTTTAATTTTTTTTTTCTTTTTGGGATCTGTACTCAGGGGATGACCCCTACAGACCCCAGAGAGTGCTGGTACTCTGCTATTTAATATATGGCGGTATCAATCGCTGCCAGTTATGTTCCATGATCAGTGCTATGCCTTCATCACTGAAACAGGCTGACAACAACTAACACAATTATGCACTAACGCTGATCAGAAGAATTAAACAGAATATTCATGACTGAGGGCGGGTTTGTAACCTCCGCTTAATAGTCTCGTGTTAACTAATTCAGCACACATCACGGTGTGCTACTCCTAAAGGAACAAAAAAAGTGTGTGATTTTATTTAATTAACTTTCAAATCAAATCTTAACTTTTCAAAGTCTATTTAACAAATTTGATAAATAAAATAAATACAATGAAGCTATAGGGTCCGGAATTTAACGTTTTTTTTTCAACTAGTGCTTATTTCGTGAATGGTAACACTTGGCTCATGTCGGATTTGACAGATAATTACTTTTATCCTTCCGCTGAACGAATATGGTTGTGTATACGCTTGAACAATGCTTCGCTAAATGGGCCTGCGATCGACTTACAGAAGATGCCGATTTTGCCAACAAAAAAATCATCTTTTCAGATGAAGCTCATTTTGATCTTGGCGGGTATGTAAACAAGCAAAATTGTCGCATTTGGGGCACAGAAAACCCGCACTTTGAAAATCCGACGCACCCAAAACGAGTCACTGCTTGGTGCGGATTTTGGTCCAGAGGCATAATTGGGTCATTTTTCTTCGAAAATGAGTTATCGGGCCATGCAGCCATTTGAATGAAATTATTTTCCATTATTAAAGGATTGTACTTTCAAATAAGAAAAGAAATTTGAGAAAATATTCAGTAGTTTTTTTTATAGCATTTTCAAAAAAAAATTATTTGGCGGACCCTATACTTTGTGGGATATTTATCATGTCTTTCTGAATTTAAAACAAAAACTTTCGAAGAATTAGCCTATAAATCTTAATGCAATTTAACAATTAAATAAATTTGAAAATCGAGGAACAGCATAAATGCAGCACTGCCAAAAGGTGTGTTTAGTAAGCAAAACACAACTCACTGAACAAGGTTAGTCGAGACTTAGCACCAAAAATGTGGTAGGAGTAAAAAAGAGACATAAACAAAATATGTTGTGCCATGTTGTGGTTAAGTCACTGATATTAAATTTGTTATTAATTAGAAAATTAGAAAAATAGCCCAGATTTGAAAGTGAGGTCCTCATGAATATGAAAATTGTTTACTTTTCCTTGTCATAATATGTTAATTGAATTGACTAAATTTTGTATAAGTGAACAGGAAGATAATTAAGGCAATAAAGCGAATATTGACTCAATTAAAAATGTTTGTCTAAACACCGTATTACACAATTAAACGTTTTAGTTTTAGAACACAATTATTAACATGAAGAATATGTAAGAAATAAACGTGTGTGCAAACCATATGAATAAATTGGTACACATTCCCACGAGAATGTTTGAAAACTTTTTTTTTATATTTGTTTAATCTATTTTATAGATATTATCTTAATTTGTATATGGGGGCTTAAGTACATCTATAAGACTTTATTTTGTGGCCATGACTATCAAATTATCATAGACTTCAATACAATTTAAATAAATTTTATTCCTGCTCCACCACTCCCCATATCAAGAGTCAATAATGAAATCAATTAATTAAGAGATAATGGATACTCTCGCGAAGAAGTATTTCTTTCGCGACTGCTTATACGTTTATTTTAGAACTAACCTTTTCTAATTTTCTTAATTATTATTATCAACCGAATTCCAATTTTTTTGTTTTACCTGCAAGTAGAAAAATGGAAAAATAATTAGCTAAATAGTGCTGGATATAAACTAAAAAATATTTTTTTTTATAAAAAAAAACCAATGAGGCCAAAATTGTAAGAACTTAGCCCATATCGTCCCAGAGATTTTTTTCAAATAAGTTTATAAAACTTCGTAGTTAAATGGTAAATTGATTCCAGAAAATACAAATCAGATGTCCGATTTTTTTTAAATTTTTATTTAAATTTTTTTTAAAAATTTTCATTAAAATTTTGTTTAAAAATTTTCATAACAAATTTTTTTAAAAAGTTTCATTAAAAATTTTGATTAAACATTTTTTTAAAAATTTTCATTAAAACTTTTTTTAAAAATGTTCATTCAAAATTTGTTAAAAATTTTTTTTTAAATTTTCATAAAATTTTTTTTTTTAATTTTCGTTAAAAATGATCTTAGTCTTTCCTAAGCCGAGAAAAAAAATGTAAATGCTTGAAATTTTCTGTTCGAAAAATCGAACACTGGGACGAAATGGGTTAAGGTAATAATTAGATTAAAAATAGTTTCTTCAAAAGACATAAATATTTATTTGATTATAGAATGGCGCTGCTAGCCTGCCATTTCAATGGTCGTGGGTTCGATTCATGCTGGAGACACTAGGTGGTTTCCGCACACAATCAAATCGCTTCACGGTTTGAATTTGATATAAAAAAATTTCATATATCTGTCACTAAGGGATAAACTATCAAGCTGCATATAAAGGGTGTTTTTTATAAAGTTTTTTTTTATACGAATCACTCTGTTTTCAGACAGCTGTTTTGACAGTTTAAAGTGACGTCTCTACTCAGTGCTGTTTGGCAAATCATCATGAACAGGTTAACTCCAGAACAACGCTTCCAAATCGGGGAAATTTATTTTCAAAAACAGTGTTCAATTAAAAATGTTTATCCGCTTTTTTACCGCAAAATTCTCTTCAGTGATGAGGCGCATTTTTGGTTGAATGGATGTGTCAACAAGCAAAATTGCCGTATTTGGAGCCAAGATAATCCACACGCCGTTCAAGAATTACCAATGCATCCCGATAAATGTACTGTTTGGTGCGGTCTATGGGCTGGTGGAATCATCGGTCCTTATTTCTTTCAAAATGAGGAAGGACGACGCGTTACCGTGAATGGAAATCGATACAGAATCATGATCAATGAATTTTTGGTGCCAAAACTTCAAGATATGGATGTAAACGAAATGTGGTTTCAACAGGATGGTGCGGGCGAAACAATGGACTTATTGAAAGAACATTTCAACGACAGCATTATTTCGAGAAATGGACCGGAGAATTGGCCTCCGCGTTCGTGTGATTTGACGCCACTCGATTATTTTTTGTGGGGATACCTGAAATCATTGGTTTACGTGGATAAACCAGCAACGATTGACGCTTCGGAAACCAGTATTCAACGTGTCATTGCTGAAATACGCCCTCAAATGCTTGAAAAGGTGGTCGAATATTGGACCTCCAGAATGACCTTTGTGCAAAATAGTCGTGGTGGCCATATGCCCGAAATTATATTTAAATGTTAAATGACAAGAAATTATCTACCAAATAAAAAAATTTTTTTGGCCATTTCATAATTTGGCATGTGTTTTATTTAAATGTCAAATCAGCAAGCTCTTATAAAAACATCCTTTACAAGAATAACAGGAGGCCCCAGTGTTAGAGATTGAAACAAATATTGTTTCAAGTTCCAATTTAATTATTAATGGCTTGACATTATTATTGTAAAAAAAAATAATTTTTAAGATATATAAATTAATATGCAGACTTATCAATTCAGCCTCGTATAAATATTAAAGCAAATACTTGCTGATTGTGTAAGCTTTAAATTAAAATGTTGCTTGCAAAAAAAAAAACGTTTGTGTCTTTTTTAATTTTTGGCCGAGATTGTAGAAACACTTAAGTATTGTTTTGCCACTTGTAACCTAGAAAATGTTGGCTGCTCTTGTTGCAGTTTCTTTTACGTCTGCTTTTGTTGCCACCGATGCAATTATTTTGTAATTTCAAAAGACTTTTCGAGCAGAGCATACAAACAAAGTCTGAATATCAGATACGAGTGTATTGTTTTCCTTTTCAAAGATTACCGACTTTTGTATGGAACTAAAAGTTATTTGCGGTTGATGTAAAGATATTTTGTTGCAAAAAAAAAGAAGGAAAAAAATGTTTTTGTTCAATTTTATTTTATATAAATAATTTAGTATTTGTGGGTTGATTATTTGCTCATTTAAGGTCTCTTGTTAGGCAAACAATTATTTTGTGTTTAAACTGATTTTTGGCCATTCTTTAACAATAGATGCTGTACAATCTGAGGAGTAGCATGCAACGACTCTAAGTTGCATTGGTAAACAAGAAGGGTTTATTTTTAATGTCACAAAATTTCCTGATCTGTCATGTCGTAGACTTCAATTCCACGAAAAACTAAATAATTTTTAAGAATGAAATCATTTGTAATATCATGAATGAAATTATCAACTGAAATTAAAATAAATTTCATTAAAGAATAAGAAAATACGAACTTAATTCCGTTTTCAGGTGCAATTGAACGCCTTGGCATGTGTGAATATTTATAAAATTGTATCCCAATAGATATGCTGCTTGCTACTTTGGGAAGATATAAGTAAAGTAGCTAGCGAAATTGGGAAGTGGTTAAGAAAATGCTCTTAAATTTAATTAACATTTTTTATAGGCTAATTTTTCGAAATTTTTTTGTTTCAAATTCAGAAAGGCATGATAAATATTCCAAGGCACAAAGGAAAGTAAATATCAGTTGTTAGTTATTAAACTTACACAGCAGAGCATAACAGCTGTTTTCGAAAGCCACAACGCTTTCATCATCGGTACTCATGTGTATTGTGTTTGTCACCACTTATTAGGTGACTTAGTTAAAAATGCTCTTTTATTAACTCTGTAATCTTTTATAAATCTAAAACAAAAATTAATTTAAGAATTTTTTTTATATACCCTCCAAAAAAGGGAGGTATATTCACTTTGTCATTCCATTTGTAACGCAGCGAAATATCTATCTGAGACCCCATAATGTATATATATTATTGATCAGTGATGAAATCTAAGACGATCTTGGCATGTCCGCCCGTCCGCCTGTGGAAATCACGATTCAGTCCAAACGAAAAGAACCAGACTCTTGAAATTTGGTATAAATCTATCTTGAAGGATGGTACAGGTCAAGTTCCCAAATGGGCTGAATCGGGCAAGGTGGAAAAAAGTTACCCTAAGAAGAACTAAAGCTACCTCTAAAAATCAACATATGTTTTTTTTTTGTAATTTTGTAAAGCAAATGATATATTTTTATGTCAAAGAAGCTCTAACGCGTTAAACTAGGAGCTATAAAATAAACAAAAAATTAATTTTTGAGCCTCGCCCCCTTTAGTGGGCGTTATTATATACAAAAATAGTGTAAAAATTTAAAAAATTGGATTACTTAAGCCTGTCTTACTTAAAAATAATATTTTTAAAGTTTAATGACGAAGCTGAGACGAAACCTGGTACTGCTCTGTCCTAACCCCTCCTTCAAAAAAATTTTTTTTATTATTTTTTTTTTATTTAATTATCCCAAACATTTTTTTTTTGAAGTTTTATGGCAAAGGAGATATATCTCCCCCACGGCCATTGCCAGAGAGACCCCGACAAAATACAGTTTTTAATACCCTCCAAAAAGAATTTGACTTCATAAAGAATACATATTCTTGATCAGTGTTGAAGTCTAAGACGATCTGGCAATGCCCATACGTTCGTCTGTGGAAAATATAACATATAATCTATTTTTGGACCCCACCCCCTTCAGCGGGCATTGACGTGTGATATCATATAAAGAAACTCTGTCTCACGAAGTTAAACTTTAAATTTACTTATTAATTTTTTGGAGGGTATTTAAGTTTCGACCCGGTCGAATATAACGTTTTTACTTGTTTTATTTCAGTTTAATACAATCCAGTGACCCCCTTTTCTAGATCTTTAGGCTCCCAACCTTTTACCAAAATTATCAAACACGTTTCTCAATAAAATGTTGTCAATGGTTGATATCTGCTCGATAATGTCGATTTTAAGATCTTGAACTGTTTGGGAATTATTGCTCAATAAAAATATCTAAAGGTATCAAATCGCACGAACTCAGTGGTGAAGTTAATCTTTCTTTAGAAAAATACTACGATTTGTGATGACAAATAATGCCCATTTATAGGAAAAAATGAATTTTAATAAAAATAAAGTTGTTCTTTCGTCCATATTAACTAACCGGAATATATTTAGAATGTGAAAACATAAATTTAAAATAAAAATTACAAGTAGAAAGAAATGGCAGCAAAATTAAAATAATAACTCACTCAATCTACGACACCCTTTACAAACACTAACAAAATACAATTAACACTTATACTCCTTTTCGCATGAAGTTCCATTACTTATGATCAGTGGCATGATTTCGGAAATTTTTGCAAATATAAAAGTTGTCGTTATTGTAGTTTAAGGAAATATCTAGTGTGCAATGCCAAATAATGTCTATAATTAATTTTTATATTTTCTGAATTCACTTAGCACAGTTTACCCCTTACCCCTATAGAGATCAACTAAAGTCCCTTATAATCTACCAGAAACAAACTGTTTTATTTACTTATTTATTGCATTTAATTTGTGAGAATTGTTCAAGATTTGATTGCACAATAGAGTGATTTCAAATGTCTAACTGAGTTGAATTGGGCAAGTTTTGCAGACAAAAGTTAAAACTGATTAACAATTGCAGTTGGATACAAGAGTACAATAATTTAACATTTACAAAGAAAAAAAAAACAATTTTTATATCAAGAGAACATGAAGTTGATTTAAAGCTTAAGGTGAACGAGATTAAAAAAAATTAAAATTAAATAAAATATCTAAATCAGGTATTTCGAAAGTAATTTGCTTGGTCGGTAAGTAAATGTTGTCAAGTAGACCGCCACAAACACATTTTCTTGGTGAGTTGGTTCATCTTGTTTAGAACAATTATATTTGCAGTGCGCTGGTCCAGCAACTTTAACTTTGTGTTGAATTCTGAAAGCTGTAAGCGCTAACAACAATTTTAAAATTTATTATTTCAATTCACTGCCTGATTTTCTTAAATTCTTTTATCATCTACATTAAATTCCCAAATCGTTGCAGCAATTTTTAAACATTTTTAACGAAAGCCTACACAATTCATGCCTTCTGAATCAGCAATAATTACAAATATTTTACAAAAGTTCTATTGTTTTATTCAGCATTCATCAATTTTCGACTACAAATAAATATTTTTTTATATTCAACTTTTTTTTTTGTTGCCTGCATTTCTTTTTTATTGTGAATTTTATGGCACAAATAGTTGTTGTCGTTGTTGTTCCTGTTAATTTTCAGCATTTAAATCATCATTGAGAACTCTGAATTTTTTATGCAATTTTTTTTTTTAAATTTATTACGAATAAAATTTATCAATGAAAGTAACAGTGGGAAATCGAATGTACAATAAGTGTCCTTGCATGCAGATTTTATGGGGAAAAATGTATGCCGTTTAAATGGTCGTTGGATTCTATTGTCTGCCAGGATTTCTGCATAATTTTAAAAGTTGCAGGAAAATATAAAATAAAATAAAAATATTTTATTTCAATTCACAAGCCCACATTGTAATCAAATGCATTGTGTAATTTAAAGATTCAGACAAGCTGAACGTCTACCGACAGTGATTGAATTTCTCATGTACTGAACAGCATTCTTCTTCGTGCTCATCATGGAGACTCTCCCTTTTCGCGGTAGAGAATTGCTTTATTGAGTTTCGTCGTGGACATTCTGGACGCCCAGTCGAAGTCTCTATATACGAAACAATAGGAAAAAATTTACGTTTTAGTTTTAGCCAATGGAAGATTAAAAGTGGTTTAAATTTTTAATGATCAGTTGGGCATGAGAAAGACTTTCACAAAAAGGGTTCGGCGTTTGCTCACAATCAAGGGTGCACTCAGGTGCAGTTTCCATGGCAAAAACCCATAAATTGGGCTACGAAATACTCCTTCATTCGCCCTATTCTCCAGATTTAGACGCGAGTGACTATTTCCTGTTCCCAAACTTGGAATCATCCCACAGCCAAAACCCTATTTTGATGACCACGACAAACCATTTTTTTTCGGAAGGGATAAAAAATTTAAGAATCCTTAGACTAAATGTACAGACCTTAAAGGAGACTGTGTTTCATTCATAAATTCACGGACTTATTGATTCCACCTGTACGAGGGTGGAACTGTGAAACTCGAAAAATAACCAACTAAAACAATTTTTTTCTTTTATTTTTATATATTAAAATTTTTTTTATTGTTTTTGAAAAGAATTCATTGATATTAGAAATCACAAGAGCCAGAATGACAGCTCCAGAGCTGGAAATTTTAAATTTTTTAAAGTAACTAAATAAAAGTGATTTTTTTCTTTGGTAATCAAATATATTTAACATTTTAAAACGAAAGAAATTAGTATTGAAAATCAGAAAGATCCAGGGTTGTATGTGAATATATTCTCTTGACATGTGGCGGTGAAGGGTATACAAGATTCAGCACAGCGGGATGTATGTAGCACTTTTAATTATGCTTAAGGAAAATAAATCTCTGATAATGATGATAAAGCGAAAAAATAACAAGGCAAGGGATTATTTTAGCTGTTATTTAATTGCTTAAGCTTCTCAATCACTTGACTAGAAGTTTACAATAATATCTCTAGTTTTTGTGAACAATTTTGCATAAAAGTTTCGTTGAAGCTCTGCATTAGATTCATGGAAATATGCATACAACTAGCTAAAAAAAACCTTAAAGGGTCACCTTAATTTTTTTAATTATTAATAAGGAAAAACTGTACAAAATAAAAAAAAATACTGTTAAATAATATTTCTCTAAAATAAATTGCATATATATAAAACTAAGTCTTTTTTTGACAATCAATCTCTAAAATATTTCATTTGCCCTTAACCTTGATGGCCGACACAGTAATCGTTGGGCATGGCCAACCTCACACTTGCCAAGATTGAAAATCAAGTGATTAAATTTTGTTGAAAAACATAATTTTATTTTACGAGGATTATTTGAAAAACAAAATAAATTAATTTGCTTTTGCGCTTCACTGCAAACAAATATTAAAATTAAATATATGAATGCGGAGAAGCCAAAAAAACTGTTCTTCACGGCGAATATACAAGAAATGGTGGTGTGTGCAAAAATTAGAAGACACCTACACACACACACACACATACACACACAAAAATGTATTTATTTAAAGAGATCACAACAGCAACAGAAAGCAGTAAATCAAAAAGAAAATTTTTTTGTTTGGCAACTATAATATAGGAAAAGCCCACCGATTGATGGTTACTTTAATGGTGCTGAGATTTTTTATTACAAATATTATTCATAGATTTTAGTTCTAATGCGTTTTTTAAACAAACTGCTATTGATAGATATGACGTCAGCTAGATTTATATTGCGAGACTATATAAATATGTCATATATGTATTTTTGGGTTTGTATAAAATTTCATACATCATTTGCCTTGGCAACAGCACAGAATACTAATTTCAATTTTAAATTGCTTAACATTTTCTATGAAATTTTGTTGATTAAAATTTTGTTTAAATGTTTGATATAAGAATTGTTAAGAAATTTTTAAAAGACATGCAATTGTTTGGCAACACTTTGGCTTCCACGGCCACGTGTTTGAGCTTGTACAAAAAAGATCCAAGAAACTCACTTCACATCATATTTACACTCTTCAGTAACGACAAATAAAAGTATTAGAGGCAAGTCGTGTTATAGGGGAAATCGTCTTGTGGCAAGTTAAATGATATTTGCGGAAAAAAACAAAAATTTATGGAATAGTCAAGGAGTTATCCAGCACTTTTTCTAAAAAGTAATTTTTTAAAAAGTACTTTTTCTAAAAAGTAATTTTTTCAAATACTTTTTATAAAAAATAAACTTTTTCTCAAAAGTACTTTTTTAAAAGTACTTTTTCTAAAAAGTGCTCATTTTAAAAGTACTTTTTTTAAAAAGTACGCTTTCTAAAAGTACTTTTTCCAAAGAGTACCTTTTTCATAGTACTTTTTTTAAAGTACTTTTTCTAAAAAATAAATTTGTTTAAAAGTACTTTTTCTAAAAAGTACTTTTTTCGAAATACTTATTATAAAAAAGTACTTGTTCTAAAAAGTACTGTTTTTGAAAGTACTTTTTCTAAAAAGTACTTCTTTAAAAGTACTTTTTCTAAAAAGTAATTTTTTTAAAAGTAATTTTTCTAAAAAGTACTTTTTTTCGAAAGCACTTTTTCTAAAAAGTATTATTTTTCGAAAGTACTTTTTCTAAAAAGTACTTTTCTTCGAAAGTACTTTTTCTAAAAAATCCTTTTTTCGAAATAATGTTTATAAAAAAACTTCTCGAAAATACATTTTCTAAAAAGTACTTTTTCTAAAAAGTAATTTTTTCAAAGTACTTTTTCTAAAAAGTAATTTTTTCAAAGTACTTTTTCTAAAAAGTAATTTTTTTAGAAGTAATTTTTCAAAAAAGTACTTTTCTCGAAAGTACAATTTCTAAAAAGTACTTTTTTCGAAAGAACTTTTTCTAAAAAGTACTTTTTTCGAAATACTTTTTATAAAAAAAAACTTTTTCTCGAAAGTACTTTTTCTAATTGTTTCATTTCGCAACTCGCAATACTTTAACAAAATTTTAAAGTATTTTCAGCAAAAATAGTTTCCTGATTCAATTAAATGTATTTAAGTTCGTAATTACTTAATAAAAAAGGTTTGTATGTAGACAATGTTAACAAACGAAATTATAATTTCCATTATAATTAACTTATGCGTGTGCTTAAATAATTACGTTAATAATTTATTAACTTTTCATTTACATTTATTACGCATTTTTATTACTTTGAAACAATCAATTTTAACTGCTAAACGCATTTGCATTTTACAAATAATTTGTATTTAATATTTCAATTGCTGTAATTAAATTAGTGAATTTTTTGCCTAATAAAACTACAACAAAACTGGGGGGAAAAAAGAAATCATCATATGCTTTTCACCATGATCTATGATGTGATATTAATAAAATAATTTAAAAGTTTTTATGCAAGTATTTGTGCATACAGAAATCGAACAAAAATTAAAAAGGCTCAAGAAGTTATTTTTAAAAGGAACTATTTGCTAAAATTGGCAAGATAATATATTTTTTTAAATTATTAGTTCTGATACTAGCAAAAATGAAGCACATTTAAAAAGATTTACATCATCTCCAATCACTGAAAATATTTTTCAGCGTAATATCAAATATGAAACAAGTACTTTGTGTAGCATACATTTTTGCAATTTTTGCAAATGAGCCCTTTTGAAAAATTTAAAAGTCGAACAACCATAAAATCAATATCTTAATCAAAAAATTTATATATTACAAAAAGTAATTAATAATAAAATCGCTACGTAGCTTCTGCATGTAATTAATGCTAAATTTTTATTCGAAATATGCATCATGAATAATAAAATTTGTGTAAAATGAAAAAAAGCACATTAAAATTTTGTATTTTTTTGATATAAAGAAGTATTTATAAAATGTAGAAAGTACTGTAATGAGTTTTATTAAGCCCACAGCTCGCTTGCCACCTATGTGATTTAAAAAGCTTTTAAAGATTTAATTTTTAACTAAAGCATCATGGGCACACTGTAAGCAGGCACGTCAAAATTTACCTAGGTGTTGATAATTTTCGGTTTTGCTAAGCACAGTCGTATATCAAACTCGTCTCGTCAGGCCCAGAATGGAAGGTTTTTTTTAAACATTATTGCACTGCAGCAAATGTGAGTCATCTGAAGTATTTTGAATTTCGTCACACTCATATACATTTCTATTTATTTTATATTTATTTTCAGAAAAAGCACTTTCTCAAAAAGTTACTTTTACGGAATATATTTTTTTACGTACTTTTTCTAAAAAGTACTTTTTTAAAAGTACCTATTCTAAAAAGTATTTTTTCTAAGAAGTACTTTTTTTAAAAAGTACTTTTTCCAAGAAGTACTTTTTTTAAAAAGTACTTTTACTAAGAAGTACTTTTTTTTAAAAGTACTTTTTCTAAGAAGTACTTTTTTTATAAAGTACTTTTTCCAAGAAGTACTTTTTTAAATTACTTTTTCTAAAACTTACTTTTCTCGCAAGAACTTTTTCTAAAAAGTACTTTTTTTTTCAAAAAGTACTTTTTCCAAAGTATACATTTTTCGAAAAGTATGTACTTTTGCAAAAAATACTTTTTCCAAAAAACACTTTTTCTAAAAAGTACCTTTTCAAAAAAGTGCATTTTAAAAAAAACGCCTTTTCTAAAAAGTACTTTTTCCAAAAAGCTCCTTTTCAAAAAAAGTGCTTTTTCAAAAAAACACCTTTTCTAACAAGTACATTTTTCCAAAAAAAAAAACACTTTCTAAAAAGTACCTTTTCAAAATAAGAGCTTTTTCAAAAAAACACATTTTTTCAAAAAGTACATTTTTCAAAAGAGCACCTTTTCAAAAAAGGTGATTTAAAAAAAAAACCTCTTTTCTAAAAAGTACATTTTTCCAAAAAAACACTTTTTCTAAAAAGTACCTTTTCAAAAAAAGTGTTTTTAAAAAATAACACTTTTTCTAAAAAGTACCTCTTCAAAAAAAGTGTTTTTAAAAAAAAACACCTTTTCTAAAAAGTACTTTTTCCAAAAAGCACCTTTTCAAAAAAAGTGTTTTTTCGAAAAAAAAACACCATTTCTAAAAAGTACTTTTTTTCCAACAAGCACTTTTTCTGAAAATTAGCTGTTCTAAATAACACTTTCGAAATAAGTAGGTTATATTTAAGAAAAGTACCATTTTCACTAAAACACCAGAGCTAGGCGTGCAAATTGCTAAACGTTTTAATCAAAATTACGAATCATTAATTACGAATTTTCAGCAAGCGTCAGAGAATATGTTTTCTTTTCCTAAAAATCTGTCTGTTATGTTCAGTATTTTCAAATATTTATAGTGTGCAAAGAAAGTACCAAAATGTTAAATGTTTACCCCTTTTAACAATAAAGTTATTTATTAGCAGTATTCATATGCTTTTGGAATTTTGAGTCCCATTTATCGCAACTTCCGAAATATTAAGTTACCAATTTTAGCCCTTTTTCCCCTTTTTATCTCATTAGCATTGGAATTAAAAAAAATCTTTTCTTGGTGGGTCTATACATCAAATTGTTGTTGGTTTTCTCTTTTAATTTGGAATATTTACCAGGGGCCAAATTACCGCATTCGATATCGAGCGAAATTTCCATACAATTTAAATACAAATTTCGTTCGATATCGAGTGCGGTAATTTGTCCCCGGGACTTCCTGAACTTTCTATTTTTATTTATTTATTTATTTATTTATTATTATTATTATTATTATTATTATTATTATTATTATTCTTGTTACTATTGTATTTATAGCGAAATAAAATATATATATTTTTGTAAATAATGTCTTTCAAATTTGTTAAATAATACATACAAACTAAACTGATTTGTAGTGTTAATTTTTTTTAAATAACAAAAAACCATGCAAACATGATTCTTATACAATAATCACTTTGGCAACTGCGGCCGGGCGAATGAGTGGCGGACTGTTTGTGTGTGGATTTTTGGCTAAAAACACACAATTTTTGTTGTCGGTCGATATTTCTTATAATTTTTCTTTTACTTCGAATAACGTAATACAAGAAGGTTAAACAAACTTATTGTTTGTTGCTGTTGTTGTTGTTCTTGTGCTGTTATTTATATGCATGTCGCATTTGTAGACAGACGTCAAAAAGAATTGAAAATTTAAATCACAGCTAAGGCATGCACACATACTCGGTTACACAAGAAATAGACGGCTAATGATTACAATATGAATACCCTACAGTTGCGATATGTGATAACAAAAGGCCGCCAGTGATTGTATGTGGACAAAGATTTGAAGTTATTTTGAAATAATTCTATCGAATTGTAACTCTCGTAGCTTCTATTTGTTTAATTTTTGGCATCCAAGAGGAACAAAAATATTTCTATGAATGAATTGAAAAAAAATATATTTTTTTTGTTGTGTGTGACATCTATAGCATTTTAGGAGCTTCCTATGCAAACCTAGGCTGATAATTTTGAATACTTTGCAGTTTCTCAAAATAAATAGAATGTAATCACGTTCATTTATTAAAATAAAAAAATAAAAAATAATTTGCAGTTTCGCAGATTTGAACTTATAGCCTGTTGAGAAAATTAACCTGCTGTAATACAATTTACTTAAATAAAGGTTCACTATTAAAATAGAAATTCATACATAATTTAAATTCTTCAAGATGAATAGGCATGAGAGAATTATTTTCAAGATCCCATTCAAGAAAACGGCCACTATTTAAAAAAAAAAAAATTTATAATAATGCCGATAGATTTCAAAACTATTTTATATAAGTGTGTTTTTCGGTGTAAATATTTCAAAGGAGAATTTTAAGGTTTTGTAAACGTAAATATTTCAAATCATTAAATAGATGTTACATATTATATTTAACTTTAATTTTGAAACCAAAAAATGTATAACCCATTAAAATATATCCTTTTACAATTTATTACTTAAACTGTCATCATAACAAAGTTTATCTTAAATTATATACAACTTGTGTAGGGTGCTCATATTGTAACATAGCGAACAAGTGTTGTCGTTTGTAAACTTATAAAAACTGTGTAAATACAAATTGTTTTTGCTTGTTTAAATCTTTTTGTTTAGAACACAAAAATACTTGATACACTTTTCAACAAGAAGCAAAAGATAAATAAATAAATTTTGGATATTATACAAGGAAACAAAAAAAAAAAAAAAAAAAGCGATCAGCATCTGAACGACAAAAAAAATGTGTAAATGTCAACAACCATTACGGCTGACATAAATCTCCAACTTAATAATTTCTGAAGACATGAAAATGTGCTGCACATTTTTGTTTTAATTGTTTTTATTATTTTTGGTATTTGGTGCAACAAAAAAAAAAGAAAGGATTAATAATGCAAATATGTAAATTATAAAATATCTATTGGCTTTCTGTTTAAATATTTTCAAAAAAAAAAAAAAAAAAAAAATAAATATATATTAGACAAAATATGGACACGATTTGAGAGATTTGTGAGCCATTTGATTTGTAGGGAATTTGGGGCGATATTTATGGAATTATGATTTTGTCAGCGTTAAAAAATTATAGCTCTTTAAATATCAAGTCTTTTTTTTTGGACGGCCTAAATTTAAAAATCACATCGCCAAAGAGAATTCCACATGCACACATCCACGCATGTGTGTGTGTGTGTGTGTAAGTATGTTACTCAATTTTAAAAAAAAAGTGTTTCCCTATATTTTTGAAGATTTTGAAAACTTAATCCATGTTGTTTGTTTTGGGATGTTATTCCCACAAGTAGTCCCTAGGCTATTTTTTTTTTAATTAATTAACTCTTTGTTTTGAAAGACCAACAGCACCAGCACCAACAGAAGCGCATTTAATTTACAAGGTGACGAAAGTTAAACAAGATATACAACGACACAAACGCAATGATCATATTTTTGAAATTAATTCTAAACATCCAGCAGAGATTTTTATGTATTTATTTCTATTGAGACAAAAAACGTTGCAGCGGATGCAGCAGTGCCGCCGGACTATGTACAACTTAGTCGGTGCACAAATAATCTTCATATTTGTTTTTATGCCATTTTGATCACAAGCTTTTGTTGCGATGTTAACCATCGTTCTTATAGCCAAAACATGTCACCTATGAAATAGAAATTACACAGAGTATTAAAAATTCTGTGAAAAGGAATACAAAGGACTGCCATGTTATTGGTTAGTGAAATGGACTAACTTTTAATTAGCAACACTGTTTTCGGTGGCAGTGCTTTTCAGATGATAATGTGTGCACATTGGACACACACAATTGATAAATCTATTGCGGCGGGAAATTGGAATTTAAAATCTTTGAAATGGAATGACCCAAAAAAATTACTGACAGTTTTAACTTGCGGCTCTCGAAAATATTTATATATTTTAATCTATGGAAAATAACACTTTTTAAACAGGAAATCTTTCGGGTCAATACACTAGGCATTTTTTGAAACAGTTCCCCGGTAAAGCTCCTTGAAAAAGTCACGCACATTTACATTATGACTTTTTCCTCATGGTTTTCTTTAATATAATATAACTAAATGTACAATAAAAGTAAAAAAAAAATTGCCCAAAATCGATTCAAATGCCATTTCGTGACTTTGATTTTTCTCCGCAAAGGCTCTCGGCACCTACAAATTCAACCTGTAAAGCAGGACAGAAAAAACACAGTGTAAATTGCAAGAAATCAAACTGTTGTAGGAAATATTTTTATACCCTCCAAGAAAGAATTGCAGGGTATATTCACTTTGTCATTCCGTTTGTAACGCACCGAAATATCCATCTGAGACCCCATAAAGTATATATATATCCTTGATCAGTGATGAAATCTAAGACGATCTGAGCATGTGCGTCCGTCCGTCCATCTGTGGAAATCACGATTCCGACCAAACAAAAAGAGCCAGACTCTTGAAATTTGGTATAAATATATCTTGAAGGATAGCAAAGGTCAAGTTCGTAAATGTGCCGAATCGGGCTAGAGGGAAAAAAGTTTCCATAAGAAGAACGAAACCAACCTCTAAAAAACAATATCATTTTTAAAGCTTTTTTTTTATTATTTTGTTAAGCAAATGATATATTTTTATGTCAAAGAAGGTCAAACGCGTTAAAATTGGAACCTTAATATAAAAAAAAAAAAATAATTTATGGAACTCGCCCCCTTTAGTGGGCGTTATTATATGCAAAAATAGTAAAGGTTAGGTTGAGTTAACAGGTTGCTGGTAAGGGGAAAAGATTCCTTTGTGTTACCTGCATAGGAAGAAAGGTGTGAAGTTAAGATAGGTGAAAAGGAAAAGAAGGAAGAGATAGTCGAAATCTAGGTAGAGAAAATAGCCAGAAGATGGGACAAGAGAGAATTTCTTGGTCGTGCACGCACGCCCCAAGGGAGTCAGCTGCCGAACCGCCGAACTGCTCCTAATAACGAGACTCAGGTTCCTCACATCCATACCTGACATCTCCGAAATGTCTCTAAAACGTGTACTGCCCAGAGACCGTAAGCGCTGCTCCCCCAGAGCAGGACAGAGACAGAGGAAGTGTGTAATGCTCTCTTCCTCCTCCTGGTCATTGCAGCTGGAGCAATAGTCGTTGTAGGGGAGACACATGCCCCTAGCATGGACCCCAAAATTGCAGTGACCATTAAGTATGACCACCATACTGCGCAAATGACCTCTTGCCAAGTTCAAAATATCCTTTGCCCTCCTAGAGTCTAGGCGGGGCCATAAAACTCTTGATATCTCTGAAGCACTTGTCCTGAGCCAATTTAAATAGTGCAGCATCAAAGCGTCTCCAGCAGGATGAGTGTAGAATCCCAATCAGTTGGTCAGTGTCGGCCTCCTGAAGTGCGCTTCCTCTCCTAGCCAATTCATCCGTCTTAATGTTGCCAAATAGAGTAAAATAGTGTAAAAATTTAACAAATTGTTTTACTTAATGACGAATTTGAAACGTAACCTGGTACTCCTCTGCCCTACCCCCTCCTCCCCTTTGCCCGCTAAATGACCCTATAAAAAAAATTAAGAATCAATTTTACATTTAATTATGCCAAACATTTATTTTTAGAGTTTTATGGCAAAGGTGAAATGTCTGCCCCACGGCCCTTGCCAGAGAGACCCCGACAAAATACAGTTTTAATACCCACCAAAAAGAATTGGAACCCCACAAACTATATATATATTCTTGATCAGTGATGAAGTCTAAGACGATCTAGCAATGCCCATACGTTTGTCTATGGAAAACATGATATAGTTTATTTTTGGACCCCGCCCCTTTAGTGGGGGTTTACGTACGATATTATATACAAAAATAGCGTAAATATTGAAAAATGTTTATTCCTTAAGCCTATAAGAAGCTGAGATGTTCTGTAATCTTGCAGAGGTGAAACGTCTCCCCCACGACCCTTCCCGAAATGACTATGTCAAAATAGAGATTTAAAATTGGGTACAGAGATTTCTTAAAGGAACTCTGTCCCACCAAGTTAAAGATTTTAAATTTACTTATTAAATATTTGGAGGGTATTTAAGATTCGACCCGATCGAATATAACGTTTTTAAGTGTTTGCCTAAATTTTATAAATTTTTGTCGCCTTAAAATGCAGTTACTTTTAATATTAATGCGTAGTTATTAAATTATATAAAGGGTGCCTCAATAAGAATGCACTTTTTCATTTTAATATAAAAATGCGTGTTTTGGTAGGCAGTTGTTATTTTCTTTATTGGATTTTAAAGAAGCCATTTATTTGCCGATTAAGTATGAAACAAAATATTCGCTTAAAGACAGGCCATTAATCTCTTAATAAAATTTTCCCTGGCCTTTTCACACAGATGTGACAGTATCTCTCCAATGATGCATTTGCATCTCGGATTTAAGCTCAGGAAATATTTTCTAGTTTATTCGCATTAAGCCGCAATTTTACTAAACGCCAAAAGGAAAAATCTCCTGACTTAAAATCGCGTGGAACTTGTGGCCCATTGACATCATAAATTCTTGAGAAACTACAGTTGCGTTGCTTAGTTCAACATGTATTTGCAATATTCATTAAACAAATAACTGAAAATTAAACGTCATTAAATTATTTAATGGAAAATATTAATAATATTACGCTTTCGATTTCTTTTATTTCAGCCAGTCTTTGCGATTTCTACTACGAAACACTTAAAAATTCCTTTGGCATTTTAAATGAAACACTTGATTTTTATATTGAGTTTTAATGAGATTTAAAATGGTTTTTAATTAAATTGTTTTTTTTGTTTTATATTTTCAACGTACACTTCTTCTTTCATGCATTTCCTTGTAAAATACAAAAAAAAAATAGAAGAAAAAATAAAAGCGCAATAAAAAACGAAACCCACAATGTTGTTGAAATTATTCCAAGTCGAGATGTATTGTGGTTTTTATTTGTGAAACGTTCGCACAACAATTACTTGGTAACAGTGGGCGCTATATTTTAAATAAATAAATAAAATTAAATTTACTTTCAATTTTATCAGATTGCGTTTAAAAATGAAAAAAAAGGAGGCGAAACAAGTGTGTTTCACAAATTTTTGCCAACGCAACTTAAATAACAAATAATTGAAGTTGCCGGTTTGTGGGCCAAAACAGAAATGAAAGCGTGACATCAAACCAAAAAAAAAAAAAGAAATACAAACAAATTGTTTCAAAAATTTAAATAAAAAATTAACATTAATTTTTATTTACAAAATTCCATTTAATGATTTTTTTGTCATATTTAATACTTCTTTGCCACCAACATCTGCTCTAAATTTGGCAAAACGGTTTTTCTTTTTTCATACTGACAGATTTAGAGCATCGTTTAAGAAATGGATTTTGAAAGAATCTATGCGTGCTTCTGAGATCTTTTTCATCATTTTTTATTCAGGTTAAAGCGTTTTTCAGTTTACATTTTAAATTCTAAACGTTTAATGTGTAACACAAATTTTCCTACAATTTATTTATTTTTTTATTGTTTTTTTTTTCACGTAAACATAAACCGATTAATACAGTCAGGCAAACGTGAATAAGTACGTGTATAGATTTGTGTATGTATGTTGGCATGTATGCAGACGGACAGACATACAGACAGACAGTCATGTATATACAATGTAAATAATTTGTAAAATAAAATACAGTGAAGTCGCGGTGCCAATTGTATGATGCTTTTTTCGTGTGCGTGCTAAAAATCAGCAAAATGTGGGTGATTAGACCAAAATGCAACACGAGTATACAAAAGAAATTGCAAAAAAATTTGAATTTAAATTAAACATTTTATAGCGAATAGATAGGCAACAGTTTGTTTGGTTTAGAAAAAAAATGTATGTTTTTGCAAACGATGGTGGTCTCTGCACGTTAAAGAAAAAGTCGTTTCGATTTGTTTATAATCAAAATGTTTGCATAAATAAACAAGCGAATGTTTGTATCTGTTTGTTTGTTCCTGAATGAGCAAACAAATCTTTTTTTTTCTGGGAAAAGTAATTTTTTGAGGAAAGTATTACACAAAAATATATATATTTTTTAATATTTTGCTGAAATAGTACTTTCTTAAAATATATTTCTTAGAAAGATACTTTTGGAAAGAGTCCTCTTGATAAAGTACATTTTGGAATAAGTAATTTTTAAAAAAGAACCTTTTTAAGCATATACTTTTTGCAAAAGGTACTTTCTGGAAAAACGAACTTTTGGAAAAATTACATTTTAGAAAGAGTACTTTTTGAAAAAGTACATTCTTCAATAACTAATTTTTGAAAAAGTACTTTTAAAAAAAAAATTATTTTGACAAAGTACCTTTTTGAAAAGGTACTTTTTTGAAAAAGTACTTTTTGGAAAAGGTATTTTCTGGAAAAAGGAACTTTTGGGAAACTTATTTTAAAAAAAAATAATATTTTTTGAACAAGTACATTGTGGAATAAGCTCTTATCAAAAAACTACTTTTTGAATAAGTAGTTTATGGCATAAGTACTTTTTTAAAAATAACTTTTTGGAAAAATGAAATTATGGAAAAATTACTTTTCAGAAAGAGTACTTCTTGAAAAAGTACTTTTTTAAAAAAGTACTTTTTTGGAAAAGTACTTTTTGGAAAAGGTACTTTCTGGAAAAAGGAACTTTCTGGGAAAATAATTTTTAAAAATAATATTTTTTGAAAAAGTACTTTTAGGAATAAGTTCTTTTCAAAAAACTACTTTGTGAATAAGTAGTTTATGGCATAAATACTTTTTTAACAAGTACTTTTTGGAAAAAGGAACTTATGGAAAAATTACTTTTCAGAAAGAATACTTCTTAAAAAAGTATTTTTTTGAAAAAGTACCTTTTGGAAAAGGTAATTTCTGGAAACAGGAACTTCTGGAAAATTTATTTTTAAAATAATATTTTTTGTAAAATTACTTTTTGGAATAAGCTGTTTTCAAAAAAAAAGTACTTTTTAGAATAAGCAGTTTATTTCATAAGTACTTCTTTAAAAAGTACTTGCTGGAAAAAGGAACTTTAGTAAAAAGTACTTTTTAGAAAGAGTACTTCTTGAAAAAGTACATTTTGGAATAAGTAATTTTTGAAAAAGTACTTTAAGGGTAAGGTAATTTCTGGAAAAAGGAACTTTTGGAAAAATTATTTTTAAAAATAATATTTTTTGAAAAAGTACTTTTTGGAATAAGCTGTTTTCAAAAAACTACTTTTTAGAATATGTAAGTAGGTTATTTCGTAAATACTTCTTGGAAAAGTACTTGCTGGAAAAATGAACTTTTGTAAAAAGCACTTTTTAGAAAGAGTACTTCTTGAGAAAGTACTTTGGAAAAAGTACTTTTGGAGAAGATACTTTCTGGAAGAAGGAGCTTTGGGAAAATTACTTTTTAGAAAGAATACTTCTTGAAAAAGTACTTTTTGAAATAAATACTTTTTAAAAAACTAATTTTTTGAATAAGTAGTTTATGGCCTAAGTACTGCTTGAAAAAGTACTTTTTTTAAAAAGTACTTTTTACAAAAGGCACTTTCTGGAAATAGGAAATTTTTGGAAGTATTATTTTTAAAGAGAATATTTTTTGAAAAACTACTTTTTTGAATAAGTACTTTTTGGTATAAGTACTTTTTTAAAAAAAGAACTTTTTGGGAAAAGTACTTCTTGCAAAAGTACTTGCTGGAAAAATGAACTTTAGTAAAAAGTACTTTTTAGAAGGAGTACTTCTTGAGAAAGTACTTTTGGAAAAGAAACCTACTTTGAACTTTGGGAAAAATTACTTTTTAGAAAGTATACCTCATGAAAAAGTACTTTTTGGAATATAAGCTTTTCAAAAAACTACTGTTTTGGATAAGTAGTTTTTGGTATAAGTACTTTCTGAAAAAGGTACTAACTGGAAAAAGTACTTCTTAAAGAAGTACTTCTTGAAGAAGTACTTTTTAGAAAAATTCACTTTTGGAAAAATTACTTTTTAGAGACAGTACTTCTTGATAAAGTACTTTGGAAAAAGTATTTTTTGAAAAATTAATTTTGAAAAAAATACTTTTTGAAAAATTAATTCTGGAAAAAATACTTTTTGAAAAATTAATTTTTAAAAAAGTACTTTTAGGAAAGTGCAATTCTAGAAAAAGTAGTTTTGAAAAGGTACTTTTTTGCAAAAGTAATTCTTGGAAAAAAATGCTTTTTAGAAAGAATACTTTCTAAACAAGTACTTTTTGAACTAAGTACTTTTTGATATAAGTACTTTTTGGAAAAGTACTTTTTAAAACTAACTTCAATTGCACGGACATAAGGAACAAAACTGCTTTAGATCTCAGCAGCCGAAGGCTCTAAAAAAACCATAAGGAGATGTTGGCTCAAGTGGTTACACGAGACTATAAAGTCCGGAGATCGGCTCCCCGCGCTCAGTCATGTCGAATTTTTTAGATCATCATTAGTGGCATGGTTGCGTTAGTTGTTGTCGGCCTATTTCCGTGATAGAGGTATAGCACTGGTTAATGAACTTAACATGTACTAACGAGCAGAGTCTGAATAATAATTCTTATCTTTAGAACAGTTTAACTATTTTATGGGTAAAAAATATTAGAGAACCTAACTTAAGGAATATATTATTTAATTTTAATTTAGTTTTTACAACGATATTTTTAATTAATTGTTGAACTAATCAGTTAAAAATGTACAAGAACTTCAAGAAAAAAATTAACAATAAAACAATGGAATTTGTTACGGAATAATTGATCAACGGTTTATCATTTTACAATAAAAAATATTTTTAATTGTACAGTCTTATTGTAGACCAAAAATTGTTTCAACAACTTCTAACCAGCTTTAGTCAGCTGCTTGGGGCCGTATATTTAAATATTGTTGTGTAACAGTTGCCTAAATTAATAGCCCGTATTTAAATCAATAAATAAATAACCCCAAAAGTTATTATTTACAACAGACGATAATCTGAGTTTGATGTTTGTTTTGTATATCGACTTTTGTTTAATTTGCTTTTATTTTTTACTTTTTTCATGATAAGATACCTTTCGAAAAGTTTTTGGTTACATACAACTAGATTAATTTAATGTTTTGCCCTGCAGCTTATCATGAAAAAGTAGACAACCATTAAAGGCAATATGTTAAGATAGCAAAAGAATAGATAATGAAAGTACAGAACAAACTTTGGCAGGTAGTTAATGTCGTTTTAAAAAAGGTTTTAAAAGTGAGGCGACTAAATAATTACTCAGTCTTAGTGGCTAGATTATAGCAATTACTAACATGGCAGTATTCGAATAGAACAAGAATATGACGCAAGTCGAAAAAAAATTTCATAGTGTATGTAATTCACGGCAACTTTTAATTTTTTTTAATAATTCTCGTTTCGTCTATGAGAATATTTATATCAGCATGCGAGTGTAAGGGAATGTGAAGAATGGCCGGATCTGCAGACCCGTAAGTGCTGCCATATTTATGTGTTTTAAATTTTTCTGAAGAATCGCTTGCTGGTAAAATTAAGGCGCTCAAAAGAACTGCCGAAACAACATGAAACTTTTCTATGTTGCAACAGGCAGGTGTGGTCTGTTGTTTGTCAAAAACTTAGCCTTTATGATTTATTTTAATTCTTCTTACCACTGTAATTGTTTCAATCGGTACGAAAAAGATCTTTGGCCAATCATAATGTATTGCACTCAATTTAATTCGGCACACAAACATGTCGTTCTCTATATAATATAATTGATCAACATGCGCTGCTAATAACTAAACACACACAATAACTAACAACACCAAAGGGTGTTTTGTATTAAGTTTTTTTTTTTTATACGAATCACTCTGTTGTCTGACAGCTGTTTTGACAGTTTAAAGTGACGTCTCTACTCAGTATTGTTTGGTTAACTCCAGAACAACATTTCCAAATCGTGGAAATTTATTTTCAAAAACATTGTTCAATTAAAAATGTTTATCCGCTTTTTTACCGCAAAATTCTCTTCAGTGATGAGGCGCATTTTTGGTTGAATGGAAGTGTGAATGAAAATTGCCGTATTTGGAGCCAAGATAATCCACACGCCGTTCAAGAATTACCAATATGCATCCCGATAAATGTACTGTTTGGTGCGGTCTATGGGCTGGTGGAATCATCGGTCCTTATTTCTTTAAAAATGAGGAAGAACGACGCGTTACCGTGAATGGAAATCGATTCAAAATCATGATCAATGAATTTTTGGTGCCAAAACTTCAAGATATGAATGTAAACGAAATGTGGTTTCAACAGGATGGTGCGGGCGAAACAATGGACTTATTGAAAGAACATTTCAGCGAAAACATTATTTCGAGAAATGGACCGGTGAATTGGCCTCCGCGTTCGTGTGATTTGACGCCACTCGATTATTTTTTGTGGGGATACGTGAAATCATTGGTTTACGTGGATAAACCAACAACGATTGACGCTTTGGAAACCAGTATTCAACGTGTCATTGCTGAAATACGCCCTCAAATGCTTGAAAAGGAGGTCGAAAATTGGACCTCCAGATTGACCCTTGTGCAAAATAGTCGTGGTGGCCATATGCCCGACATTATGTTTAAATGTTAAATGACAAGAAATTATCTACCAAATAAAAATTTTTTTTTTGGCCATTTCATAATTTGGCATGTGTTTTATTTAAATTTCAAATCAGCAAGGTCTTATAAAAACACCCTTTATTTAACGAAGTAGAATGTGAGTACTTCACTTCTTATATTCATTTTGTCGGTATGAAATTCCCCAATTTGAATGAATATTATTTTAAATATCCCATTTTCCTTTTTTTTTCTTAAAATAATTGATTAAATAGTTTATAGTTCTACCGAGAAGGTGAAAAAAAAACTGAACAAAAAACACTGAAGAGATGGCTTAAGGGAATCGCAATCGTACCGATCCATTCTGCTCGTTTTTTTATTTTAAAAATATTATAAATATTTGATTCCTAATAGAAATTTCGAATTTAGTAAAACACAAGTAAAAACGTTATATTCGACCCGGGTCGAATCTTAAATACCCTCCAAATATTTAATAAGTAAATGTAAAATGTTTAAATTGGTTGGGACAGAGTTCCTTTAAGACATCTCTGTAACCAATTTTTAATCTCCATTTTGGCAGAGTGATTCCGGGAAGGGCCGTTGGGGAGACGTTTCACCCCTGCAAGATCAGAGAACATCTCAGCTTCTAATAGGCTTAAGGAATACAAATTATTCAATATTTACACTATTTTTGCATATAATATCGTAGGTCAACTCCCACTAAAATGGGTGGGGTCCAAAATTATATTATATCATGTTTGCCATAGACGAACGTATTGGCAGCGCTAGGCCGTCTTAGACTTCATCACTGATCATTGACTACAATTACAAAAGTAGCACGGACAACAACCTGCCGTGTAGCCGTGGAAATAATTATTCCCATATAAACACCTGCATTCTATTTCGGACAGGTTGTAGTCGGTAGCCTGCTGTCGTGAATGTGTTTAATGCATTAATATATTCAGTTTTTATTAAAAATTTTAGTTTATTTTTTTTTAAATCAAAATGTAAAAAATTTTAAAAAGTTTTTTTTTACTTACAGGAAAATAGGAAAAACTACTCCTAACAGAGTCACAATATGTAAATTCTTACCTAAAAATAAAAAATTAAAAAAGAATTATTAAATATTTAGCAACATTAGAAAATAAATTATGATGGAATTTATGGAAATTTATTTTAGATATAGTCTTAACAATTTAAAAAATTTCTTATCTAAAAGAAATGAACACCCTCAAGACTCAATATATAGGTTTTTACTCTCAAATTAACCCATTTTCGGAACAAATTCAACTTTTTTCAAATTAAATTAAATTATTTTCAAAACAAATTAACTTTTTTTTCAAAGTAATTTGAATTATTTTCAACACGAATTAAACATTTTCCTATATTAAATTGAATTAAGATTCATAGGCTAATTGTTCGAAATTTGTTTTTAAATCTCAGAAAGACATGATAAATATTCCAAGGCACAAAGAAAAGTCAACATCAGTTATATTCAACTTACACAGCAGAGCAGAACAGCTGTTTTCGAAAGCCGCAACACCTTCATCATCAGTGCTCATGTGTATTGTGTTTGTCCCCACTTATTGTGGTGGCTTAGTTGAATGTGATAACAGTTCCTATTTACACAAATTTTATTGTGGAAAAGAATCAATTTCCTTTTTAAATAAAATTTTTTTCATTTATAATTCAATGTTTTTCTTTTCAAATTGAAGTTATTAAAATACAAATTCATTTGTGTTTTATTTTTAATTCAATATTAAAGGCTTAAAAAATAAAGGCCTTCTTTATAAAAAATAATTTATGTGTATTAAGCTCTTATTTAACGTATTTCTATGGGTCGTAGTTTAATTTTTAAACTCTTCGATTAGTACTATGAACTAGATTTGAGTTAAGTTTTAAAATTTAATAGAATAAATATAAAAATATAAATTAACTAAATTTTTAAGGTTTCTTCCTTTTTTTAAATTTCATTACATTCGAATGAACTTATTTTTTAGATTTGGTAGTAAATGTAATTCAAAAGTTTTTACTGTACAGGATTGGAAAATATTCCAGTGGGACAGGCAGTTGTAATTTTTTTAACAATATTAAAGAAAAGAAAATATATAAAAATTTAAGTTAATTTAAAAAACAAAACAGTTTGAAGTCAAAAAAGGCGAGTTAATGTATAAAATTTTAGTTAATTTTAAAAATATTTAAATTTTAAATAAAACAACTTAGTTTTAAACAACAATTAAAAAAACTTTAAAAACAATTGAATTTGAAAATGAAAATACTTAATTTTAAATTAAAAGAAGTAAATTCACTTCTTTTTGAATTTGATATGCAAAAATTTTAATTTATTTTAAAAATAATTTAAGTTGTTTGAAATAAATGTTAATTTGTTTTGGAAACAATTGAGTTTGAATTTAAAATATTTTAATTTGATCTAAAAAATTTTTAATTTGGGAATAAAAACCTATATAAAAATTTTTATACAAAAAAAATTAAAGAAAAAAAAAACACAATTATCGTAATTGAAAATTTATATTACACAAAACCCTTTAAAATTCGAAGCAAAATCATTTTTTTTCAAACGCTGAATTTTTCATTAATTCACTTCTGTACAATCAGCATGTCATCATGAATCGTTTTACAGGGTGTCCGCCGGGAAGTTATACTACTTTGTTTAATTTTTTATTAAATGAAAGAGAATAGGTCTTATATTAATAAATGTTTTCCTTAATGTCGCCAATTATGTATGGAATACAATATCAGATAAATGCCCGCCTCTGTTAGCCTCACAAATGCCAGGCCTTTTGAGCACATTTTTCATTACATTCTCACACATTTCACGCGGCATTTCATTAATTTCACCACGAATATTTTGTTGGAGTGGCTCAAGCGTTTCTGAGCTTCTTTGCATTAAGCTTGCTTTTCAAATATCCTCCACACAAAAAGAAGTCCGGAGCAGTCAAATCAGGCGAGGCCAATCAACAACATCACCATTTCTTGAAATAACTTGTTGTGGAAAGAGGAGGTCTCGCAGTAATTCCCTTGTAAGCCTAGCTGTATACGATGTGGTATGGAATATTTTTCCATAATAAATTTGCCACGTGTCTACTTCAGGTATGCCAAATATGAAATGTCAAGACTATTTTTTACCAAAATGGCGGCAAAACAAAGTAGTAGACTTTCCCGGCGGCCACGCTGTATATGACATCCATTTATTCACCACAATACAATAAATAAAGTTCAGATCAACAACGTTTTTTTAAAAACCAACATTAACCATGCGACAGATTCTTGAAAGTTTGGACCTTTCGGGCATTTGAACTGTTATATTCCACACATAATGACTTCAATAGGTATTTCCTACCGAACAAAGAAAATTTTCGTTTTACCTTAAACACACACTTTCCTTAATTTAAATTTAAAATTATCAAGCGCCTAATAAAAGACCTTCTATTGTCATTTTAAGTTCTCATAAAAAAAACACCCGATATATGCAGAAAGGGATTGCATAACCGGCCAAGGGGAATCACAATATCTTAATAGTCACTTAGGAAAGAAAAGTCCACAATTAAAAGTGACTCAGTTTCAGCCCATTTTTAATCATTATTTTGCCCTTGGACCATGAGCCCTTTGCAGTTACACATGCGTGGTTTCTGCACTGCATCTGCTAGTCTTTTCAGTTGTTCGTATTAAAGCTGCCAGTGATTTAGTTCCTGCTTCAACTACTGATATCTTTGCGTATTTCTTATCATTAAGAAATCATTCTCTTCTTTCCAATACATTAATTCTTATGATTGCTTTTAAGCATTTCTTTATTTAACAAAAAGAAAACTTGTAATTATAAAAAGTTGTATTCCTTTTTGCACTCAATTTTTGAAATCATGATGAATAATTGTTCATTCATAATTGTAACTTTGAACAAAAAAAAAAAAAAACAAAACAAGCAGCAGAAATCTCTAGTTAATCATCTTAATTAAGCGTGACCGTATATAACACGATATTTGGTTTTCCATTGCGTTCCATGCCACATGTGGCTGCTTCGTCATTTTTTTCTTTTTTAAGGAAGATTTACAATTAATGATTCTTTCTGTTTTTTTAGCTACATTAAAAAAATAAGTAAAAATGTTACATTCGACCGGGTCGAATCTACAATACCCTCCAAATATTTAAATAAGTAAATTTAAAATGTTTCACTCCTTGGGACAGAGTTCCTTTAAGACATCTCTGTACCCAATTTTAAATCTCTATTTTGGAAGAGTTATTCCGGGAGGGACCGTGGGGGAGACGTTTCACCTCTGGCAGATCAGACAACATCTCAGCTTCTTATAGACTTAAGGACCACAAATTGTTCAATATTTTTGCATATAATATCGTACGTCAACGCCCACTAAAGGGGGCGGGGTTCAACAAATAGACTATATCATGTTTTCCGCAGACTCACGTATGGGCATTGCTGGAACGCCTTACACTTCATCACTAATCAAGAATATATATATACTTTATGGGGTCCAATTCCTTTTGGAGGGTATCAAAACTGTATTTTGTCGGGGTCTCTGTGGCAAGGGACGTGGGGGAGACATTTCACCTTTGCCATAAAACTCTAAAAAAAATGTTTGGGATAATTAAATGTAAAATTGATTTTTTAGTTTTTTTTCGATAGGGTCATTTATGGGGCAAAGGGGGGAAGAGGGGGTAGGGCCAGGTTTCGTCTCCGTTAAAGCTTAAATATTCTATTTTTAAGAAATGTAGGCTTAAGTAAAACAATTTGTTAAATTTTTACACTATTTTTTGCATATAATAACGCCTACAAAAGGAGGCGGGGTCTAAAAGTTATTTTTTAGTATTTTATGGCTCCAAGTTTAACGCGTTGGACCTTCTCTGACATAAAAATATATCATTTGCTTAACAAAATTACAACAAAAAAAATTTTAAAAATCATATCGTTTTTTATAGGTTGGTTTAGTTCTTCTTAGGGGAACTTTTTCCCCTCTGGCCCGATTCAGCCCATTTACGAACTTGGCATGTGCTATCCTTCGAGATATATTTAGAGCAAATTTCAAGAGTATGGTTATTTACGTTTGGACTGAATCGTAATTTCCACAGACGGACGGACCGTCTTAGATTTCATCACGGATCAAGAATATATATAGGCTTTATGGGGTCTCAGATGGATATTTCGCTGCGTTACAAACGGCATAACAAAGTGAATATACCCTCCAATTCTGTTTTGAAGGGTATAAAAAAATAAAAAAAATAATAAAATGTTGATGCATAAAACTCAGCAAACGGAAGCGAAAATGTAGTCATCGTTTATAATGAAGGATGTGATTATTTGCCGGTCATAATATGACTTGATATTAAAATATTTTGCCAAAAGGTTGCTTATGAAATATGAGTCCACACACCTGTGATTCATTTTGGGTTGGTTTAGTGTTTTTTTTTTTGGTTATTTTTGTTTTTTATTTGTATTTTTGTTTGTATAGATGATGCAGAAGTTTTTGCAAATTGTTTCCTTTTACTTTAGATTTCACAGAATTTTAGATGCCGTCATTTTATCATTCTAACGCAAAATTAATGCGTGTAAGATTTTTGTAATTTAAGTAATAAAATTGAGCTTGATGCTTTAAACACATTCGAGACAGCAGGCTACACAAACACACGACTACAAAAGCCGTTGGCTACAATCGTCGCCTCGTAGTCAGCTACTTAATTACTTTTGAGACGGCAGCTAAATTGTCAACATCTCATTTTAGTGGTGCCACTTTTATATATAAAAAAGCGCTTATTCTAAATCTATTTTTTGAACGAAACAAAATTAATAATAAAAACACTTTATTTTTGTTTAAGGCTCTTTATTGTTTTTGTTTTTGTAATAAATACATTTTGATGTCCTTTTTTGTTATGACACTATGAAAATGAGTTTATGAGTTAATTCATTTGTGACCTAACTCACGTCTTTTGTCGATAACGGTTTTCAAATATATACAAAATTAGAGTTCAAATGTCGTTGCATCGAGCTTTTTTCAAAATAATGTAATTTTTACTTGAAAAGTCAGCTACAAAATTTCAAAATTTAATAATTCTTCCAATATGTGAATACATTTGAAAAATATACTAAAAGTTATTAAAAAAAATATAAATAAATGAAATTAAATATAAATAAATGAAATTAATAATAAAAGCCTAAAGAGAAGGCAAAAAAATAAATAAAAAATTACAAAATAATTTTTATTCTTGAATCGGCTATTACATTTTTTTTAACAATTTTAATATTCCTGACCAGTTTGAAAATATTTTTAAACGCTTATTTATTTAAGATGTTTCACTGTGTTGGCAGCACTATTTTATTTATTGTCGCCCATTGAAAATAGAAATTAGTTTAATTTGACTACAACTACAAAAGTAGCACGGACAACAACCTGCCGTGTAGTGGTGAAAATAATTATTCCCATATAAACACGTGTAATCTATTTCAGAAAGGTTGTAGTCGGTAGCCTGCTGTCTTGAATGTGTTTAATGCTTTGGGGCATTTTTTCATTAAATAATAAATATAAAAACGTTTGTTTATTTATTTATTTTTCAATATTTCCTCAATCCTAATCAAAGTTGACGAGTTCAGAGTCCATCGATTACAATTTAGTTTTCAATAGTTTTAAATTATAACAAAATATTATGTGAAAATTTCTAAATCTTTTAAAAATAATTGTGGAGTAAATTCTTTTCCCCTTATCGCATGTTCTTTAAACTGACTGATTTTGTTGTTCAGCAACTCTTTTTAAAACCGTTCAATCACTTCCAAAAGCATCAGCATTATTTTACTTGCACTGAATCATAATAAACGTTCATTTTTCTACTTGCAACTGAGTTGCATGTTCCACACAATTTTCATTTCACACAAAAACAAAAAAGTCCACTTTAAGAATTCCTTCAAATCTCTAGAAACCATTTAAGTTCGCGTGTCGAAAGAAATATATTCAAATTTTACATTTTATTACAAAATTTTTATGTGTCTGTAATAGTTTCTTTTTTTTTTTTTGTTAATTTTCTTTTTTTATGTTTTGTTCAATGGTAGCAATAAAAGAAATTTTAGTTCTGAAACATAAAAACATTGCAAATATTACAGTCTACTTAACTTTTGAGTAAAAAATTTTAATAAACATCATTAAATGCGATAATAATATTTTCTCTTTAATTAATTTTTTTTTCTTAATAATTACAGGGGCTACTCTAAATACTGGCATAATTATCAATTTATAACATTTTTTAGTGTGTAACATGTTGTGGTTAGCATTTGAATGATTTCTTTTTTGTCATTAATCACCCAAATGAATCCTCTGCTTTACCCTCTGAGCCCTAAAAACTATTTTTTATAAAAATTCATTTCTGATTCATCCATGTGCTTAAAAAATATTTCATGGCAGGCAAGTAAAATAAAATAAGTATTGAAAAATTTGTTTTTGTTTTTCGTTCCAAATCCACTCACTCTTTGCAATTAAAATTTTTTTTAATTCTATGAAAACTAAAAACAAAAAATTATGTATTTAAAATTTCATAACTTTTTTTAATGTAATTTTCAAGTAGGCTCCCATAATTTTTGTTTATTTGTCGACAAAGACGTCAAGAAAATATTAAAAATAAAACATTTACGTATGTAGTATTTTACTTTAGCAATTGACTGCTTTCAATAGCATCTAGTTTTTTTTCTAGGCTTCTGAGAACACTTGGAGGCAGCCAGAAATATCCAGTCGTTGTCCACAATGACTAGGCAATTGTAACATTTTCTATATTGCCTTAAAATTGACAATGACAAATAGTTACAGAATAAGGAAGTTTATACATTTTTTATGAAACCAAAAAATTTATTAGCAATTAATTGCGAGGACAATAGGTGATGAGCAAGCAGAGTTCATTAGGTCACGCATGAACTGAACTATAATTTGCCAGGGAGTACAAAGAAACAAAGTGTTCCAAAATTATTCTATAAAATCGTTCCTGTTTTACTTCATATTAAAAAATCTTTTTATACCCTCCAAAAAAAAAAAGAATTGGAGGGTATATTCACTTTGTCACTCCATTTGTAACGCAGCGAAATATCTCTCTGAGACCCCATAAAATATATATATTCTTGATCAGTGATGAAATCTAAGACGATCTGAGCATGTCCGTCCGTCCATCCGTTCCCCTGTCTGTGGAAATCACTTTTCAGTCCAAACAAAAAGAGCCAGACTCTTGAAATTTGGTATAAATATATCTTGAAAGATTGCACAGGTCAAGTTCATAAATGGCCTGAATCGGGCCAGAGGGGAAAAAATTCCCCTAAAAAGAACTAAACCAACCTCTAAAATACAACATAATTTTTAAAGTTTTTTTTTTGCAATTTTGTTAAGCAAATGATTTATTTTTAAGTCAAAGAAGGTCCAAAGTGTTCAAGTTGCAGCCAGAAAATCAGGAAACCCCATTTTTGAACCCCGCCCTTTTTAATGGGCATTGAAGTACATGGAAAATGAGTGTAAATATTTATTTAACAAATTGTATTCCTTAAGCCTACTTTCCTTAAAAATTTTATTTTTAAGCTTTTGAGATGAAGATGAGATGTTCTCCAATCTTCCTCTGCCCTAGCCGTACACCCACCTTTGGCCCCTAAATGATGCTTTAAGAAAAGAATCCTTTTTTACCACATTTAATTATCCCAAAAATTTACTTTTTAAGTTCTTACGACAAAATAAAAATGCAAAAACAACATGTTATTATTATTATTATCATTATTATTATTATATGAGGCCATAAGCACCGCGACCCAAAGGATCTTTTGTGCAGCCCAAGTGTTCACTGATGTAGATTGAGGCTGCAAATAAAGCCAATTGCTCTACCCGGTGAGATATCGTACACCTTCCCTGGAGTCATGAAATTGCCTCCGAGGAACCTCCTCCTGCACGACGCCACTGCCGGACAGTCACAGAGAACGTGCTCCGGTGTTTCCTCCTCTGCTCCGCAGAGTCTACACCCTTTGGTCTCAGAATTGCCCATGATAAACTGGTGTCGTCTGAGACCGCAGTGTCCGGTAAACCAACCCGTTAATAATCCGAGGTCATTCTTGTCCATCAGAATTAATTTTTGGGATTTGTTCCGAGATAACGAAATGAAACGTTTTGCCTGTCTTAGGCCGTGAAGGGCTTTCCTACATAAATTGCTATCATGTTAATGGCAAGATATCTTAGTCATACTGCTCTTATTTGAAGAATGTAAAGAGAATGCTGGTCCATGGATACAGACAAAATTTTCCTTTCTAGTCGCCAAATGCTAATTGAATTAGCCAAGTTTTGTATATGTGAACACTAAGATAATTTTGTCAATAATCACCCCTATATGAATAATTTTTCCCTCGAAATTTTTCCCTTTTCCCTAAAATTGCAATCATGAAAAAATTCCCCCGTGAATGATTTCATGCTAAAATTAAATACCCCTTATTGTGAATGATTTTTACTTTTCCCTTTAATTTATTCACTTAGTTTTTTTTTTTTGGTGGGGAATAGAGTAGAAAATGTAAATATTTTCTATTATAATTCAAATATTAGAGTTTGTAAATTTTATTTTTAGGGCAAAGTCCGTTAATAAGACACAAACTGATATTTTTGCAACAAATCAATTGCCTGCGTCTTTGTAAAACTTGTTGCTGCAATTCTAAAGATTAAGAATATTTTTAATTTGTTTTGTCTGTTTTGGGATACATTTTTTCCAAATTATTTGACTACTAAATATTTAGTGATACTTTTTTTACATTTTTTTAAGTTATTGCATAAACTTAAATTTTGCAACACAAATTCTTTGATTTTTCATGTTGTTTTCGGCTTCTTCTCTTTTTTTTGCATTCACTGAGAACTGATAGCGGCAATAATTTCTCACGGGAGATTCACGAGACCATTTTTTCCCTTCGAGTGGAATACAAATTTCATGTGAACAAAAATTCCCCTTGTTATTCACGATAGGGGTGAATATGAATATTGACTATGTGTTCATGAAATCCTGCAGTCTCGAAAATTATAAAAGGGGCTTTTTTATAGAGTGACACAAGTTTAAATCACAATAAAACAAGGAAATATATATTTTTAATATCAATGAAACGGACTGTATTGGAAAGAAAATTTTATTAAAATAATGTTTAAGTATGATTTCTGCTATGTGGCTCCACCACGACTGGCGCGTAGAAGGCGCAATCTGGAACACGAATTTTTAACATGTTTAATCATGTTTTTTTTATAAGAAAAAGTTTTTAAATTATGTATGAATTTTTGTTAGTTTAACTTTTTCTTTATGTAAATTGTTAATTTTTCAACGGGCTTAAGTTCGAATCTGCATGACTGCAAATTATTTTTTGTTATTTTTTATTAATAAATGAATTTGTTTTTAAATTCTATTTATTATTTTATATTAAGATTGGAATATTAAGAATATTTTCATTAATCATCAAACCAGCAGAACGGATCAGTACTGATTTCGAGGCCGCTACGCCATCTCATCAGCGTTCTTTGTTCAATTTTTCCACTTTCGCAAGTGGTGCTAGTTAGTAGGAATATCAACTATTTAACCAATATTTTAACGAAAATTGAATATGAGAAGTTATCACATTCATATTATTAAGTTATTACATTTTGGTTAGTACGAAATTCCCCAACCCTGACGATTAATATTCCCAATATTCCAATATCTCTTTTGCTTTTTCCAGAGCCATCGGCTGCTGATAGGTAAAGCTTCTTTGTTATTTATGTTCAAGTAATTGAATTTAGTTGTCAATTTACTTTGAACAAGTGCGCGTGCCCCCGCAATGTTTTTAAATTATGTATGAATTTTTGTTAGTTGAACTTTTTCTTTATGTAAATCAGTACTGATCCGTTCTGCTGGTTTGATGATTAATGAAAATATTCTTAATATTCCAATCTTAATATAAAATAATAAATAGAATTTAAAAACAAATTCATTTATTAATAAAAAATAACAAAAAATAATTTGCAGTCATGCAGATTCGAACTTAAGCCCGTTGAAAAATTAACAATTTAGAAAAAGTTTTTTATAAAATATATTATTATTTATAAAAATAGTTTTATTTATAAATAAATAAAATGGATTTGAAAATTATTAATTAAACAATGGCAATGATTATAACAAATAAGATATACGTGAACAAATTTTTGGAACTGGGATAGCTGACTTTTGCAAACTCCATAGAAGTGGTAAAAATTAATGCCTTTGACGGCTGGATCACATTTCCATTGACATTTATTTAACTTTGTCAATGGAAATTCGTCTTAATCGAAATGTGTGTCCTCTATTATTCACAACGTTCAAACAAACGCTGTTGTTATATATTTTGGGCCGGAGTTTACATCTCTGACTCACATACATATTCAAACAAATCTAAACTACTATTCATTATGGAAAAAATTACAATGAAGGCATTCTCAAATGTTATACACTTTTGCCAGCTATAAAATAGCGCAATATTCCCTCTTGGTAGCTTGTAAAATACTTCTAGACACTTAATGTCAATTAACGCAATTAAATGCCAAAACAGCAAAATACATTTTGCCATAAATTTAATTTCAACAAACTAAATGTGCAACCGTACCAAAATAATGGCACATTAAGTCACAATTCAAAACCATTTTACGTCAAGAAAACTCGCAGAGATTCTATTTGCTGGCGGCCCACAAAATCTCACAAGAAAAACAATATTTTTTTTTTCTTAATCATCAAGTTTCAAAATCATACAAACACATTCCAAAACTCACAGACAATCATGCAAAATATTTATACACTGAAATACTATATACATATAGAGATAAGATATAATAAATTTTTTAATAAATATCTCAATCTATTTTAAAAGAAAAAGAATAAAATTGCAAATTTGAAAAAAAGAAAATTTAAAGAAAATGTTTTTTAGACTGGGTTAGCAGAACAGTTGGCAGCCAGGCCGCACACTTGCACACACACACACACATTTCAAAAATAAGAACGAATGCGGTAAATAAAACGAAAATATTTCAAAAGATAATCGAAATTCGAAATTTCAATATTTTCGAACAATCTAAAACTAAAGAGACACACACACAGAAAGAGAGAAGAAAAGTGCATGAAAACGAAATAGATATTAATTTGAAATAACGAAACGAAACGACCTTAAAATTTCTTTTCCATTTTTTATTATTGTCAAATAATAATTTTCTTTAAGTTACAAATTAAATAGGCAGTGAAAATTTATGGGCTGCCATGTCCTCAACATATTTTGTGTGTCTAATTGCAATTGTTGAGAAATAATTATAAATTTAGCATAAATTAACAGCTTGCTAAGTGGCCAACAACAACAACAACAACAAGAATACTTTTGCAATTTGCCAAATGAAAAAAATTTGAATGAAAAACGTGTGTGCAACCAACTGCACTCAATGGCTAATAAATCAAATATAACTTAAGGGCAATTTTCAACATGGACTTTTCCCTGAATTGCTGCATGTTCTACGGAAAGTTAATTTTACACATTTCATATTTAGAAAAGTTTTAAGAAATATATTAAAGGATGGCCACAAAAAATCGCTGATCATGGTTTGGTACCGTAGGGAATTCACCATAATTCACCGATGATGCCGCCTGACCACCAACCCGCAGTAAATGAAGGCAATGGTTTTTGGAGGACTTTTTGTGGACTTTGTGAAATTCATATGCGACAATTTTGTTTGTTCATATACGAGGGCGGATTGATATTGAAGCTACCTAGCGCTAGATGGCAGCACAAACACAAATTTTTTTTTTTTTGAAATTGCGATCTGTCAAACGTCAGCTGTTAATTGTTAATTTTTTCAACGGGCTTAAGTTCGAATCTGCATGACTGCAAATGATTTTTTATTATTTTATTAATAAATGAATTTGTTCAAAGTCTATTTATTAATTATATTAAGATTGAAATATTAAGAATATTTTCAATAATCATCAAACCAGCAGAACGCAGCAGCACTGAATACTGATAAGATCCAAAATTTCTAAATTTTTTGGCGACCTCGGGAAGCCGATTTCACGTAGAGGTGGACGGACATCGGTTATTCGACTTCTCTATTCTAGGGAGCCAAAACAAATAAATCTTATGGGGTCGCATATTAACATTGTGAAATTTATACCTGAAACTACAAACTAACTTTTTCACCAATTTTGGTGAAAGTTGTAAAAAGAATGGAAGCCGCCCTCATGGATACAGAAAAAATTTTGTTTCTAGTCGTCAAACATTAATTGAATTAGGTAGGATTTGCATATGTGAACAGGAATATAATTTTGTCAATAATCACCCCTATTTGAATAATTTTTCCTTGGAAATTTTTCCCTTTTCCCTAAAATTGCAATCATGAAAAAATTCCCCCGTGAATGATTTCATGCTAAAATTAAATACTCCTTATTGTGAATGATTTTTTTCCCGCGAGTTTTTTTACTTTTCCCTTTAATTTATTCACTTAGTTTTTTTTTTGGTGGGGAATAGAGTAGAAAATGTAAATATTTTCTATTACAATTCGAATATTAGAGTTTGTAACTTTAATTTTAGTGGCAAAGTCCGTTAATAAGACACAAACTGATATTTTTTGCAACAAATTAATTGCCTGCGTCTTTGTAAAACTTGTTGCTGCAATTCTAAAGATTAAGAATATTTTTAATTTGTTTTCTCTGGTTTGGGATACATATTATCCAAATTATTTGACTACTAAGTATTTAGCCATACTTTTTTTAAATTCTTTTAAATTAAATTTTTCAACACAAATTCTTTGATTTTTCATGTTGTTTTCGGCTTCTTCTCTTTTTTTTGCTTTCACTGAGAACTGATAGCGGGAATAATTTCTCACGGGACATTCACGATACCATTTTTCCCTTCGAGTGGAATAAAAATTTCATGTGAACAAAAATTCCCCTTGTTTTTCACGGGTGAATATGAATATTGACTATGTGTTCATGAAATACTGCAGTCTCAAAAATTGTAAAAGGTGTTTTTTATAGAGTGACACAAGTTTAAATCACAATAAAACAAGGAAATATATTTTTAATATCAATGAAACGGACTGTATTGGAAAGAAAATTTTATGAAATTAATTTTTAAATATGGTTTTTGCCATGAGACCGCCACCAGTTTCGCATAGAAGGCGTAATCTGGAACGGGGGGGTGCTTTAAAATCATGTGAAGTAAGGCCATGATGCCTTTATTGCTCAATTGAATGGGAGATAACGTCATAATGGCCTTATTTCCCAGTCATTGAGAGTTAAGGGCATATCCAAAATTGCGCGAAATGAGAGATATAGTCATATTTTTTTTGCGAATGTGAGATAAAGCCATATTTTTTTAGAATATTGTTATGCATGGTGTAAACATTCTGTAAAAGGGTAGAGGAGAAAATCCTTAAGCCCGGCCAAAGGCCGACAATGCAGGAAATCTTTACACAGCGAACCCTCTGTTCGACATATATAAAGGAGCAAATTCTACAAAACTGAAATGAGAGATAAAGCCATTTTCTAATATTGCTAATGTGAGCTAAGGCCATGATGGCTTTATCTCCCATTCAAATGTTACAAAAAAAAATGGCTTTATCTACCAATTGGTTGAGAGATTAAGCCATCATGGCCTTATTTCACATGATTTTAAAGCACCCTCCCCTCTGGAACACCAATTTTCAACAACTAAAAAAAATATGTCATAAAGTGAAAGCACACAACCCCAGTTGCTGATTGATTAGGATCATCTTCAAGGCTTTCCTTTACAGCGGTTACAGTTTCTTCAGTGCAGTAGTGTGAATAGAGGGGTTTCGGGCCACTTTTTCCATACAAAATTTGGCTCATGCGTACGCTACAGTCGGCATTGTTCGTTTGGGTGAAAGGTTTGGAACATGTAGGATGTTAATATGTTCTTCTTAGGGGAACTTTTTTCCCTCTTGCCCGATTTAGCCAATTTTCGAAATTGACATTTCTTTCGCATAAATACATTTAAACCAAAAATTAATTATAAAATTTGGTTTTTTTTTTTGTTTCAAATATATTTTATCGAAACCAAGAATTCGTTCGAAATTATGAAATAGCCAGTTATAGTTTTCTAGGCATTAAAATTTTTTATATTAAAAAGTATTTTTATTTACAAAAATAATAATTGGCTTAAATAAAAATTGTTAAAAAAAATGCCGATAAAATAAATTGTGCATTTCATAACTGTATAAAATAAAAGTAATGGAAAATTAGTTTCTTTGCATTTAATAAAAAATGATATGACAAAAATTAGATTAACATCAGCAGGGTGCTCTTGGCTGAATTATTTAACACGAGACTTTGAAGTGGAGGGCCTAGAGTTCGACTCCACACTCAGTCCTGAATATTATGTTGTGTTCTTCTGACCATCATTATCGCATGGATGTGTTAGTTGTTGTCGTACTCTTTCGGTGACGAAGGCATATCACTGGTCATCGAACATAACTGGCAGCGATTGACACTGTCGTGTACTAAATAGCAGAGGAACAGCACTCTCTTTCGTCGGAATAAATTAGCCGGCAAAGTAAAAGTTTGAAATGGCTAAGAAAATTTCTCTAATTTCTAATCTATCTTGATCTGTTATCTCTATAGTAGCGACTGCTTTCTAGTTCCAGCACAATGCACTTTATATGTTGGTGTTATCCCCTGAGTGCTGCTCGGAATAAAAAAAGGAGCACAATTTCGGATTCATGCGTCCAAAAAGAGAACTTTTTGCAAATGACACGCCCATGTAAAAATCTTTATAAAATATGTATCTAGATTTGCACTACTTCCGAATCACAAATTCAGAATCTTATTGACTATCTCTCTCTTTTATTGGGTTTTTTTATTATTTAATAAAAAAAATTTTTTTATCGAAAAAAAAATTTATTTATCGAAAAAAAAATTTATTTTATCGAAAAAAAAAATTTTTTCTACAAATTAATAGAAATTTTTTGGAAAATAATATGACAACACTCCTAATACATTTAAACTTGTATACGTGTAGTCATGTGTGTTTGCAAATACAAAAAAAAAACAAAAAATATCATTGTTGATTTTTAAGCAAATTTAAAACTCTTTTTAAAAAAGTTATATGCACAGAATTTAAAAAATGTTTGTATTGTGCATATTTAGACAAAAAAACTTTTGAAACTAGATACGTTTCACCAATAATGGTGGACACTACGATATTAAACAGTGTACCACAAAAAGATGTGAGGCTAAATTTTTATATCAAATGTTTGAAAAATTGTCTCTGTCAGAGCCATAGTTACTTAATGTATATGTCTAATAAAATTAAAAATATATATATATATATATATACAATATTATTTCAGCTTGAAGAAATAAATATATATTTTAATAATAAAAATTTTCAATTTCTTTGAATCTGTGCTACAAGATAAAAAAAACTTCAAAATAGGTTTGTAAAGACACGTTCTTGCAACAAACGTACAGTTCAAGAACAACATATTCAACCAAAAGTAGGTCAAAATTATATGAGGAAGCACTTGGAAAACATATGGGACAAATTGATTGCACAAAAAGTAGGCCGCAGCCTGAAGTTAGTACAGCTCTGTGTTCTGTTGCTCAATTTGTTTGCTGTACTTTCCCAGACTTTCTGTGAAATTTTGCTACAAAAATACAGGCCCCCTGGGTTTTAAGTGTTTCTTTTTATCAATTTGGCCAATACTAACACACATTTTTAGCCAAAAGAAAAACATGTATGAATTTACAGTGTGAACACAATACAATTCAAGAATATTCTTGAGTTGAGCAAAAATATTTTCTAAAAATATACTCACCTTGAAATATGTTCGGTTTTTCAATTTAGATATAGATGAAAATTCGTTGTTGTTGTTGTTGTTGTTTTTATTTTTTAATGTTTTATACTTTAATTTTGATTATATGTATATAAAAACGCCTGTGTGACGACAACGTTAAAAATGTTAAAGATGAGTTGGCGTTTGCTCGAAGAAATATTTGAAAAAAATATTTTGGATTTTTTTTTTAGTTCGAATTAAAATTTAACAGATATCCAACAAGAATCTATGATGAGAAAGAAGGAAGCATGAATTTAAAGAGAAATAGCGATAGAAAGACATGGATAGAGAGAGAGAGAGAGAGAGAGACAGAGAGGTAGAAAATAAAATAAATATTAACAAAAACTAATTTAGATGATAATGATCATTTTTATGTTTTTTTTTGTTTCAGTTGTTGCGAAAAATAATCTTAGAAAAGTGGGTGGCTGTTATAAAAAGATTATATTCTTTTTTGTGGTTGTATGGAGGCTGTTCCACAATTACCGCATCACTAGCGGCTTATTATCAAGCCCCATTATGAAGATTAACTTTAAAGGGGGAAATCGCAAATCATTTTAAATAAAGCTTTGGTATTTTATTATACTTTAAATATGGGCGTGGCCTATTTAAGGTAGAATTCCAGTAAGGCATTGTATGTTGGGACGATTTGGAAGAAAATCTGGAGAAGCAATATATAGCATATCGCTTGTGTTATTTACTTATTTATTTAACAGCGAAAATATTTAGCAAAATTGAATAAGTGGGCGTGGCAATTTGATACATAAAAAATAGACACTGCCAGCTTTGCTGGTATAACTTAATTCAGTGCAGGATTTTTTTTATCTCGGGACAGATGAAGAGAGATGAGGAGATAGAGAATTTTTGTTAGATATTTCAACCTTTTTACTTCGCCGGCTAATTTGTATTTTTTTCTTCTTTTTTCTTATCTTGGACCACCACTCAGGGGATGACCCCTACATATGAAGTGCATTGCGCCGAAACAGAAAGGAGGGGATAGTATTGAGGAGACAGATGATAAGATAGCGATTTTGCTACAGGACCAACGAGGGAGGATGCTGTTACTCTTCTTTTTAGTACATGATCGTGTCAGTCGCTGCCAATTATGTTCAGTGATCAGTGCTATGCCTTCATCATTTAAAAGAGAGGCTGGCAACAACTAACACAATCATGCCCTAATGTTGAGCCGACGATTTCAACACAATATTTCATGATTCAGCGCGGGGTTGAACTCAAAACCCTCCGCTTTATAGTATAGTGTTCTACTACTGCCGCCAATAGCACCCTCAAACTGAAAATATAATAAAAGTGGGCGTGGCTTCTCCTACATATTAGCAGTTATTCATGGCACATCTGCTGAGTAACAAGAGCCGGGGTAGTAAAATTTTGCGCCAACAATTTTATCGTAAAACTAAATAAATTAAAAAAACTCTTAGACTCGGTTTCAGAGATCTCAGTTAAACTAGGTTTAGCTAAACTGAAAAGAGATTTATGCGACTACTACTAAGGTCGGGTTTTTGAGAGGTGGTTTAAGTTTAAATCTAGTTTAACGAAGTCTGATCTTTAATAGCGGCAAAAATCAGTTTTCAGATTAACTAAACCTAGTTTAACTGAGATCCCAAAAATCCGGCATAAGTATGTTAACCACATTTTGCCGGTACAGCTTAGTTTTGGCTTAAAATGTTGGTCTTAACTAAAATAATATTTCGCCCGTAAAATCAAATTTTCAGACTACGTAAAACTTAGTTTAAACTGCACCCACATGTGAAAACCACGGCCTTGTGGTTTAAAGTTTGAAAACAAATTTTTATCAGGTTTGATGGAACAAAAAAATTTAGAATAATGGGACATGAAGAAAATAATCAAACGGTAACACGGGTATTGAAAAACAAAAATGTGTTACCAATCAGGTTGATACAGTTCTCGTATGCAATTTCCTAATAAAATTTTTTTTAAATAAAAACTGCTCTCATATTAAACTAAAACATGTAAAAGTAGGGACAAACAAAATACACATGACTACTGATGATGAAAGCGTTGCGGCTTTCGAAAACGGCTGTTCTGCTCTGCTGTGTAAGTTGAATAACTAAGAAACTGTTGCTAGTTTTCCTTTGTGCCTTGGAGTATTTATCAGGTCCTTCTAAATTTAAAACAAACAAAATTTCGAGCAATTAGCCTATAAAATTTTAATTCAATACAATTTTTATTAAATTAATTGCTGTTCCTTCCGTATAGTCGTCTGATCGTTTGTCTATGCCAAACATATATTTGATGATGATCTAAATAATGGATTTTGGTGTAACTGCTCCAGATCTGCTTCAGAATAGACAGTAGACTGTCTACTAACAAAATAAAGGAATAACTCCAATTTAACAGAATTCTGGATTTCTACAATTACTTAAACTTCACTAAGAATAATTGACAAACAAAAAAAAACAATAGTTTAGTTCGGCTGCATGCTGCCCACAAGGGTTGTGCGACTGATCGGGACATTAAGGATAGCGGGAAATATTCTACACAGTCTCTTTATTCCTTTGAGCAGTTCTTAGGGCTCCTCAAATGGACCACCTGCTGTATGTGATCCAAAGATTACAACACCCTTGATAGTCTGCCTAACTGAATAAATGAACATGAACCGGACAAAACACTGGGCGTGGCATATTCAAAATTAAATAAATAATTGAAGAACACTTTCAAGACAAATATATCGTCCTTTAATTATTTTTTTTTAATTTTTTAATTTAAAGCGGTTGAATATTAATTTAAAAACTTTTTTTTTTTTAAATTTAATTTAATGTGTCATTGCCAAGTTGGGTCCTTTGGGAACGGACCTCGTAACTGCTTGTTTTAAATATATCGTTTATACAAAATTAGCACTTGGATGTGGTATAAAATTTTTTCTCAATTTTTTGATTTTTTTTCTTTTATATTGTTGTTGTATTTTGATTTCGTAATTTCAGATAACCTTCAAAAATATATGTATCATAGAATTTTTTCTTTTTTTAAATATATCGATTGCGAAATAATATAGAAGGAAGGCACTTGTTAATAGAAATTTTTCAAAAAAGTATTGTATTACAAAAACAGGTACAGTTGATTTTGGAAGCTTTTTTTAAGTAATTTATTTATTTTTTCTTTCTGTTATATTTACTTGTTTTCAATTAATTTCTTTAATTGTTTTAAATATGACTTTAATTGAATTTCTTTTTTTTTATATTACACACTTTTTCTTATTCCAGCTGCTCTGCTAGATCGATCGTAAAAACTGGCTAATTATTTTTTAGTAAAAAGTTTTCTTTTACAAAAATTTATTTAAACTTTAACGTTAAGAAAATTTATAAAGAAATTTGAAGTATTACTAAAATCAATCAATTCGTTTGGGTTAAAAAAAATAGCAGACAACTCAGAAAATTTATTCTTACTAAAATAAGCGACGTTAACCAAGCGACGGTTTTCTCTCAACTAAAGAAAAATTCACAAAAATTTACAAAAAGCACAAAATGTGTTTTCGAAAAAAATGTTCATTCGAAATATTTCTTCTTTCTCTGATTTCGTCTTGCATTTAACGTTCTTCACATTTCTTTGAGTTTTTCCTAAGCAGATTTTCATTTCGATTTTTTTCCCCCCCATTTGTATTCTTTAATTTTCAAATCGCACAAAATATACCACAAAACTACACAAACAAATTATTTGAATGTTTTAGTTTGTATTTTATTTTATTCAAACAGTTTTCAATACAATATTTTTTGAATTTTTTTTTTTATTCGTCGTCGTGGTTTTTTTATCTGTCGTTTTCATTTATATTCAATTTGTTTAGATAATTTTGGCTGTAGGCCATAATTTCTTCTAACTGTTATGGTTTTTTGCTTTATATTGAAAATTGTCTTGTTTATTTTATTTATTCTAATCATTGTTTGTGTGTGTTTGTGACTTTTGTTCTTTATTGCAATAATTAAAATGTTTTGTAAAACAAAACAGAAGTAGTGAGAGATACAAAAAAAGTGAGAATGAAACATTTGGCGGTATTTGTCAGTCAGTATGTGTTGATTTATTTATGTTTCATTTGTAAACCGGATATGTATTTTTCAACAGTTTAATAAATATAAAACAATTTTGTACTTATTTAAATCTAAAGTAAACATTTAAATCCATTAGCCAAATTATTATGTCAGAAAAGTCAATTTTGACGTGGCATTTATTTATTTTTACACACTTTAGCTTAAATATGTAATAATAATAAGGGGTTAGGCAGTGCACAGTGGGACAGTTTTGTAAGTGAACATTTTTATAAATGAAATGAAGTGTGAGGAAAGAGGGGTTTATGTGTGTGGGAATGTGTTACCTCTTAAACAATCTGAATGTGGAAAAAGGTTTTCATCAACTTTTCATTATAAATGAAATGATAAGTTTATATTTTCGGTAGAATGACTCTTTTTTTTTTTTGTTGGGTCCTCCTGGTATATCTTCCATATATTCCTAAAGGACAAAAATGTCGCATAAACAAAATTATTTAGTTAACTTATGGTAATAGTATTTTTAAATCTTTTCCTGTTTGAATAAAAAATTGTTTGAGCCAATAAAACTTGTTAGGCCTTAGCATGCATAATCATGCATTTCAGCCTTTTTATTAGCATCTCGTTAATTTTTATATTCCCGTCTTTCTTTGGCAATCTCTTTATCCTTCAGGTATTTAGTCAAGTTTGGGAACATGATATATATAGATAATGGATCCATTGGCGTAGCTAGAAACTTCTAAGGAGGGGAGGGGGCTTTTAAGCCACTCCCAGAAACTTTCTAGCCCTCGTAGAAATTAAAAAAAATTATTCTAATAATTTTGATAATATAAGGGAACTGTATGCTGAAAGTAAACGGACCTCAGTCGCCACCACCCCCACCCAAAAAAAAATACTAGCTACGCCATTGGTGGCCCTACAGTTTTATATATATTTAAAAAAAAATTCAAAGCATAAAATATAGAAAAATTCGCAACTAACCAAAGAACCATAATTTTAATTTTATTTAAATTAACGCTGCAGCGATCAGTAATTTTAGTGAATTATTTCTAGATATTGGGAAATTATTTGGCCAGCCACCCGAATATTTTCTTTGGAATTATTTAAAGGAGTGAGGCCATGTAAACAACATCCAAACAATCTTTGAACTCAAGGCCGATACTTGTTGCTACAGCCGCAGGATTTTGAAAGATTTTATTAAAAATACTCTAAAAAATAATGCCATCATTGCGAAGGTGGAACCTAAAATTTTGTACACTGGGCATCAAAAAAAGTACTATTATATATATTAAATTGAATTAAGATTCATAGGCTAATTGTTCGAAATTTGTTTTTAAATCTCAGAAAGACATGATAAATATTCCAAGGCACAAAGGAAAGTCAACATCAGTTATATTCAACTTACACAGCAGAGCAGAACAGCTATTATATAATTTTTCTAAGGATGCAAAAAAATATAATTTTCCCTTAGCGATCTGGGCATATGGGAACAAAAGCAAGTGTCATAGAGTTTTATTATTTTGAAAAAAAAAATATATAATAATTTTGTTATACAGTGTTATTGAAAGAATGAACTTCTTAGCCAGGCTATTGTATCCCATTATTATTTCGCAAGAAATTATTAATGAACACAAACTAAAACCCATTTGTGAAATAGATTTAAATTTGAGGAATAAACAAATTTTCTTAATATATTTTTCTTTTTTTTCGAGTAATAAAATTTTGTGAGAATTTTTTTTTTTTTTGTTAAGGAATAAAATGAAATAAATTTGCTCACAAATTTAAGTCAGACGAAAAGCCCACATGTTGGTAAAACAAATGCATAAATATTATTTTAGGAAATTTTAATTTAAAATATAATAAAAAATTGTACAGCAAAATGAAATAAATATAGAGTTAAACTTTTGGCTATTTAATTTATTGGAAAAGTATTTTGTTTGTGTTGTTATTTAATGATTTCCAGCTAATTAATAATAACGTTTTAATGATGTATTAATTAAATACCGAAAAGAAAACATTGTAACTAATAAATGAGAAATTTCGTAAACACAACTGGATTTATTTGAGAATGTATTAAAATGTATAACAAAATCATCAGTTTATTTACTTATTAAATACGAGATTAGACAAGCAAACTGTGTGCACAAACTAATTAGGAATGTGTTATTAAGCCACATTGTAGCAGCTAACAATTGATTTTCTATTGAATGCGGGCCGCTAATGAAAATATATATTTTTTTTTACTTTAACAAATTCTTAATGTCTTACATGAGTTGCATAGAGTAGCAAATTTAAATAAAGGCCATATAAAATTCTCTACTTAGAGGTAAGTAGAAAATGCAGCACATAAAGTTATTAAAAAACCATAAAATCCAAAACAAAAAAACAATTAAAAACTTTATATTCGACCGGGTCGAATGTTAAATACCCTGCAAATATGTAATAAATAAATTTAAAATGTTTATTTTGGTGGCACAGAGTTCCTTTAAGACATCTCTGTACCCAATTTTACATCTCTATTTTGACAGAGCCATTCCGCGAAGGGCCGTGGGGGAGAAGTTTCACCTCTGCCAGATCAGAGAACATCTCAGCTTCTTATGGGCTTAACGAAAACAAATTGTTCAATATTTACACTATTTTTGCATATAATATCGTACGTCAACGCCCACTAAAGAGGGCGGGGTCCAAAAAATAGACTATATCATGTTTTCCACAGGCGAACGTATGGGCATTGCCCGATCGTCTTAGACTTCATCACAGATCAAAATGGGTGCTGTTGGCTGAAGTAGTAGAACACGAGACTATGAAGCGGAGGGTCCTGAGTTCGAGCCCGCGCTGAGTCATGAAATATTGTGTTGAATTCTTCTGATCAGCATTAGTGAGTGGTTGTGTTAGTTGTTGCCAGCCTGTTTCAATGATGAAGGCATAGTCACTGGTCACTGAACTTAATTGAGTAACAGCAGCATCCTCCCTCGTCGGCCCTGTAGCACAAATAAGCCGGCGAAGTAAAAAAAAAAAAAGGTTGAAATAGCTACAAAAACAAGAAGATAGACATCTCATCTTTCCTAATCTATCTCCTCAATACTATCCCCTCGTTTTCAGTTCCGGCGCAATGCATTGCATATATAGGGGTCATCATCCCCTGAGTGCTGGTCCAAGATTAAAAAAAAAGGATATATTTACTCTACGGAGTCCAATTCTTTTTGAAGGGTATTAAAACTGTATTTTGTCGGGGTATCTCTGGCGAGGGCCGTGGGGGAGACATTTCCCCTTTGCCATTAAAATCTAAAAGTAAAGGTTTAGGATAATTAAATGTAAAATTTTAATTTTATTTTTTTGGATAGGGTCATTTAGGGGGCAAATTGACAGGGGGGGGGGGGGAGGGTAGAGCAGTACCAGGTTACGTCGCAGCTTCGTCATTAAAGTTTAAAAATGTTACTTTTAAGGAATAAGCCTACATTCTAAAAGTAAAACAATTTGTTAAATTTTTAAAATATTTTTGAGGGGGCGGGGTCCAAAAATTATTATTTTTTATTTTATGGGTCGTCTAAATTTAACGCGTTGGACGTCCTCTGACATAAAAATATATCATTTGCCTTACAAAATTACAGAAAAAAACTTAAAAAATTAAGTTATATTTTAAAGGTTGGTTTAGTTCTTCTTAGGGGAACATTTTTCCCTCTGGCCCGATTCAGCCCATTTCCGAACTTGACCTGTGCTATCCTTCAGGATATATTTATAAAAAATTTTTAGAGTTTGGCTCTTTTAGTTTAGACTGAATCGTGCTTTCCACCGACGGACGGACGGGCGGATGGACATGCTCAGATCGTCTTAAGATTTCATCACTGATCAAGAATATATATATATTTTATGGGGTCTCACATGGATATTTTGCTGCGTTACAAACGGAATGACAAAGTGAATATACCCTGCAATTCTTTTTGGGAGGGTATAAAAAACAACATTTAAATAGAACCTATCGGTGAGCCCATTTATGTCACTTCAGTTTTCACTGCACACACTCGAAAACTTATGGATCTATAAAATATTTTCTTGACTTAACAAATTATATATATATTTATATGCCATAAAATATGTCATTTTGAATTTTTATCGAATTTAAATTTTACATTCTATATTCTTAGCAACAATAATTTGATAAAATGCATAAATAAATAAATTATTATTTAATGATTGGAAAAAAAAAAGTTTACAACCTTGGCCCAAAAAGCATATAAAAAAAGCATTTCAAAGAATTTCAAAAGAAAACTGAAATAAAAAACTAATACGAAAATATATTTTGTCATTAAATGGAACATATGAATTCACTTTTTCTTATAAATTTTATTATAATTTATATTTTTCTTGCTCACACACAACGACATGAATTTGTTTTCATTTTTATTCTTTTTTTTCTACATTTTCATAGACAAACTATAATTTTGTAATAATTTATCTGTTCACAGCAATTTTCATCAAAATCGATATTAACATCAAGGTTTATTCACGTTTATGTTGCTGATATTTTTTGTTTCGGTGTTTCTTTTTATTTCAAGTAATAAAATATTTTATAGATTTAAGTAACGAGAGAAAAAATTATATAAATGAAATTTATTTAGGTCAATTGAATTATGTTCATTTTCATAGATGATCGGAATATATTCACATGCTTGTCTTTATGCATCTAATTGATTTATGTTTTTGTTTATTTTCAGTGTCTTAGTGGGAAAACGTTGGGCTTAGCTGCCTTGGCAATTATTAAATTAAAGAAAATGTTAGAAAATTATTAAAAAAATCTGTTTCTATAATTGGAGGACACATATAAAGTAATTTGGTAATAATTCTTTAATATAAAAATTTTTTAAAAATTTATATTTTTTCCTTTAGTTGGCTTATTCAGGAAAATATAAGTTATCTTTAAAAAACAAGCTTATCAATGTTTTAAAAAAAAGAAAAAGATGAGCTTTATTTAACTGGAGATGAAACCCCAATGAGTGCCGTAATATTGAAAATATATAGATGTTTTAAAACTGTTTCTACGAAAAGACCTCAACCTTAAAGAATTATTACTAAATTAATTAATTAATATATTTTCTGGTTCTGTGTGAACAGGGAAGACGAATAAGCAATGACCGTCTGTCTGATCGTGAAATCGAGTATCCCAAGTCCACGGCAGATCTAGAGATCTCATTCTTGAACTGATGGATTGAAAATTGAGATTCAGAGAAATTTAAAAAATTGTTCCAGAGCTGGAAAACTTAAACCCATTTTACCCAAAAATGTAACTAGCAAAAATAAATTATTTTTTGAATTCAATTAAGATTTATAGGCTTATTGTTCGAATATTTCTTTAAATTCAGAACAACATGATAAATATTCCAAGGCATAAAAATAGCAATATCAGTTTTTAATTATTCAATTTACACAGCAAAACAGCTGTTTTCGAATGCCGCTACACTTTCATCATCAATACTCATGTATTATTGTTGTTTTATACTGCACTGAAGGAAATATGCCTAAGTGGAGGTCTAAAATGAGTGTATTTATAACTTGAATATGTTTCTCGCTAAATCTAATCTTTACATTTTTAATTCAGTCATTGGCAAATAGCGTTATTGGCTTTTAATGAATTACTAATCAAAAATTTAACAATTTCCTCAAGCTCAATTAGAGTAGAGCCTATACCCACGTCCGAAGGCTTTGAAGTTTTACTTAAGTTTTGTAAAACTTCTTGTCCCAAATCAAAATCAGTCAGAACAGGGCGCACGAATTTATATATACATACGTAGGAACTTGTCCATCATTTTTAAACAACAATGATCAATAATGATTTACGTCATGTATGAGGCAAAGTTCGTTCAATTCTTTTTGCTGTTTATCATTTGATCTAATAAAATGCATATTTTCCTTATTTGTATGACAAAAAGTTTTCTAAACAAACAAACCGTTTATCATATGAGACGAAACAAATAATTTAAAGCACAAAAAAATGTTATATACCACAAAAAAAAAATAAATAAATTTGTTACTTCAATTAATCGGTTAATTGATTAATCGGTTAGTCGATTAATCGGTTAATCGATTAATTCGTTAATCGATTAATCAGTAATTCGAATAATCGGTTAATCGATTATTCAGTTAATCGATTAATAGGTTAATCGACTAAAATTAAGTGGTTTAATTGTTAATCCAAAATAGCCAATTTTAAATCAACCTATCAGTTAATCGTTTAATCAGTTAATCGGTTAATCGATAAATCAGTTAATCGATTAATCGGTTTAAATCAACCTATCAGTTAATCGGGCAGCAATCAATCGGTTAATCGATTAACGTTTAATCAAGTGAACCTAGTAATATCTTAAGGAAAGTAATACCAGTTAAGCGTCGACAAAAAAGTTGATACTCCAACAAACTGTCCAGTCAGTCTAAAATATAGCCACCCGCCTTATTACAAATTATGCATTAAATAGATTCAAGACAGCAGGCTACCGACTACAACCTGTCAGAAACAGAATACATGTTTTATATGGGAATAATTATTTTCACGACTACACGGCAGGTTGTTGTCCGTGCTACTTTGGTAGTTGTAGTCAAAATAAACTAATTTCTATTTCCACAGGCGACAATAAATAAATTAGTGCTGCCAACTCAGTGAAACATCTTATATAAATAAGCGTTTAAGAATATTGTCAAACTGGTTAAGAATATGAAAATTATTAATAATAAAAAAATGTAATAGCCCTTTCAAGAATAACAAATATTTTGTAATTTTTTTTATTTACTTTTTTTGCGATCTCTCGGCTTTTATTTTTATATATTTCTTTATTTTTTTATATTTTTTTATAACTCCTAGAATATAGGACGAATATAAACGATATGGGTATCATTTCAAAGTACTACAAAATGTCTCTCTATTGTTAGACATATTTTTCAAATTGATTCACCTATTGCGAGCATCATTAAATTTTGAAACTTTGTAGCTGACTTTTTAAGTAAAAATGCAATTATCTTGAAAAAAGTTCAATGCAACGACATTTGAACTCTAATTTTGTATATATTTGAAAGCCGTTATCGATAAAAGACGTGAGTTAGTTCACAAATTAATTCACTCATAAACTCATTTTCATAGTGGCATAACAAAAAAAGGACCTCAAAATGTATTTATTACAAATGCAAAATCAATAAAGAGCTATAAACAAATAAAGTGTTTTTATTATTTAGTTTTTATTATTAGTTTTTATTATTAATTTTGTTGCGATCTATAAATAGATTTAGAATAAGCGCTTTTATTTTTATATATGAAAGTGGCACCACTAAAATGAGATGTTGACAATGTAGCTGCCGCGTTCAAAATAATTAAGTAGTTGACTATACGGCGATAAGTGTTGTTAGCGGCACATGTAGCCATGTAGTCGGTAGCCTGCTGTCGTGAATGTGTTTAAAGCATTATAATTTGTAATAAGGCGGTAATTATTAAAACTAACAAAACAAGTACTTCTTGATATTACATTCCCTCTATTTTTTCCTGCCTGTAACTAAAACTTTTTCAACGGAAAAATTCTTATTCTGACACACATACATACAAATGAATGTGTTAAGGAGGGGTCTGAGGAGAAATTAGCATGTGTAGAAATTCGTTTTTGAACTTTCCCAAATTGAAAGTGATATAGCTGATTGATAGTAAAAAAAAAACTGTTACGTAATAATTAATATGAATCGTAAAAATTAATAACAAACTTATTTCTATTATTAAACTAATCGCTTAATTAGTTTCGTTACCGAAACTTATTACATAACGAAAGGGATATAAATTAACAATAAATATCACGGTATACAAAATACAAGTCACTTTGAAGTGAAACCAATTAGCACTTCATATTGAAAAAGAAACGAAATAGAAAATAATAAATTTTATTAAATATCATTTAGCACATTTAACATATTACATAAGTTATTTATTTATATGTGTCACTTTAAAACTGCCTACACAATTTTTCCCCCATCTGCTCCCAGAGTTATAAAAAAATCAATCAAATAGTTTATTTTCTTATGTCTTTTATTCAAATACCCGCAAGACTCATGTCACACTTATGTAAATTTCTTAGCTAAAACTAACTTCAGATAAGATTTATATGCAAATGCCAATAGCATAAAAAATCGTATGGCGTATAATGTATTCACAGCTTTGACTCAGTCAAATGGCATCAAAAACAACTTTCTTTGCACAAAACAAATTAACGTCTTCTTTTTTTTTTTTTTTTGAACATATCAAATCTGTGTATAATTGAATATTCCGATATGAATAAAATTAACCAGCAGATTCCCCAGGTATGAATGCAAGAGAGCTTAAGAAAGTGCTGCAGCGAGATAGAGAGAGAGTGAGAGAGAGAGAGGGAGATCTCTAAAGTGGATCACATCAATCAATTTCTTGAACAAAGAATAACCAAATTTTGTATTTTGATATGGATACATTTTTTTTTTTGGATACAATTTCAAACCACATCAAAAATACAACAACAAAAGAAAGAATGAAGCCCAAAAACAAACAAGTAGAAAAAAAACGAAAAGAATAAACAAAACAATATCAATAATAAAAAAGATTTTTTTGCCAACAAGAACCGGCTTGAGTTGAACAAATATTTGAATATCTTTATAAAAAGCAGAGAACTGAAACGTCTTAAGGTCAAACATTTAATGCCCTACAGCATGATAGAGATGCATTGTGAGGCCATCGTTATATCTTGCAACAGCATGCATAACAACTTTTATTACTTCCATAATCGTGATAATAAAGGTGTGACAACGCACAGTGGGGTATTTTGGGGAAAAAAAACATTTGAAATATTTCTACGTTTCTTAGGCGCGGATAGTTCGATAACGTTTCATGCATCATGTAAATTGTTAATTTTTCAACGGGCTTAAGTTGGAATCTGCATGACTGCAAATTATTTTTTGTTATTTTTATTAATAAATGAATTTGTTTTTAAATTCTATTTATTATTTTATATTAAGAATATTTTCAATAATCATCAAACCAGCAGAACGGATCAGTACTGATTTCGAGGCCGCTACGCCATCTCATCAGCGTTCTTTGTTCAATTTTTCCACTTTTGCAAGTGGTGCTAGTTCGTAGGAATATCAACTATTTAACCAATATTTTAACGAAAATTGAATATGAGAAGTTATCACATTCATATTTTCAAGTTATTACCTTTTTGGTTAGTACGAAATTCCCCAACCCTGACGATTAATATTCCCAATATTCCAATATCTCTTTTGCTTTTTCCAGAGCCATCGGCTGCTGATAGGTAAAGCTTCTTTGTTATTTATGTTCAAGTAATTGAATTTAGTTGTCAATTTACTTTGAACAAGTGCGCGTGCCCCCGCAATGTTTTTAAATTATGTATGAATTTTCATGCATCATTTATAATTTTAGATTGAATGTTATATCTTAAAAGGGCATAGTAACGATTGAAAATTTTGATGTGATAAGAAATTCCTTTGCAGGTAAATTTTCTTATCCCAGAGCCAAACCAAAGTCTGCTATCGTTATGGGAGCACCTTAACAGCTTACGAAATGTTTCACTAAAGTCATTTAAATGCCAAGTAATTTACCTTCTTTTAGCCACTATTTTTTTAATAGGGTAGACAAATACTGCACGATTAGGATTTTTTTTTGTTGACTTTTCCTGTCTTAGCCACTCTTTCGCAGATGATAGCAGCCTTTCACATTAATATTCATCAACGTCTGAAATCGAGACGAAGAGGCAGATTATGAATGACGTCGTAAGTAATGACATCGTAAATATATCTGAATGGGTTCAAGCAAACAGGGTCGATTTTAATGGTCGTATGACCCAGTGTTGTATGCTTACGCATGGACGTACGTATGACCATGCTGCTTCATCTGTTTCTATGGGTGGTGTAAGTATTAAGGAGACAGGAGCTATTGATGTTCTGGCCATCAGAGTACAGTGTGATGTCAGATGGACGGAACATGTCTTTCAGGTTGCAAAAGAAGCATTCAAGTGCCTTGGCTTCTTAAGACGGTGCAAGAGATCCTTCACCCACTCTGATCTTCTTAATATTTACACCACTTACATCCGACCGAAAATGGAATACAACTCTCATGTTTGGGCCGGTGCTTCAAAGTCTATTTGAAGTTACTCGATCGCGTACAGGAGAGGGCGATGAAACTCATCGGAGACAGTAGGGTAGCCAACTCTATGGACTCTTTCGAGCATTGTCGCAATGTGGGGTGCGTTTCGTTGTTTTATCGTTACCACAATGGGATGTGCTCTGGTGAAATAATTGAACTGGCTCCTTCCTGAAACCCTTTATTTTTACGCTCAACGCGTTTTTCATCAAGTGCGCATGCGTTTGTGGTCGATATTCCAACGAATCGCACTACGCATTGTAGAGAAAATTGGATTTTAGGCGAACAGTCCGTATGTGGAACAAACTACCTGCAGATGTCTTCTCCGCCACTTGCAATTTGAGAAAGTTCAAATAGAATATCCACAGACACTACTCCTTTTATCCTCCTTCCCAAAACCTATTTTCCCTGTTCCCCTGACTGCTGGTCCTACTGCTAAAAAAAAATTGTTCCATTACATCAAAATCAAAAAATTTTAAACTTAAAAAACATTTTAGTAGGACCACAAGTCAGAGGGAAGACCTCCGCGCAGTGCATTGCGCCGAAACTAAGAGAGAGGGATTTGTATTGAGAAGACAAATGATGAAAGAAGAGAAGATATAGAATTTTTTGTAACTTTTTCAAACTTTTACTTCGCTGGCAAATTTTTTGCCACGGGATCGACGAACCAGGGTGCTGTTCCCGTGCTCTTTAGTACACGACAGTGTCAACAGCCGCCAGTAATTTGTCAGTGACCAGTGATATTCCTTCATCACTGAAAGAGGATGGCAACCACTAGCACAACCGTGCACTAATGCTAATCAAAAGAATTCAACATAATATTTCACGACTCAGCGCGGGGTTGAAGTCAGGACCCTCCGCTTCATAGCCTTGTGTTCTACTATTTCTGCCAACAGCACCCACAGTTGAGATTAAATTTAGATAAATGTTGGGCGAAAAAGGTTTGGCATAGTTTAGGTATTTGGCCCAAGAGATCTAGGTAAATTTGGTTAATAATACCTGCATTCTCGTTTTTGACTTGCTTGGTGTGCAGACATGCATTTTGAATTGAGTCAATAATCACTTTGTTGACATAATTATCTGCCTGTTCACATATACAAAATTTAGTCAATTCATTAACGTATGACTACTAAAAGCAACAATTTTTTGTAGTCATTGAGACCTCAAGTTCAAATCTGGAATAATTTTTTATACCCTCCAAAAAAGAATTTGTAGGGTATATTCACTTTGTCATTCCGTTTGTAACGCATCGAAGTATCCATCTCAGACCGCATTAAGTATACATATCCTTGATCAGTGATGAAATCTAAGACGATCTGAGCATGTCCGTCCGTCAGTATGTGGAAATCACGATTCAGTCCAAACGGAAAGAGCTAGACTCTTAAAATTTGGTATAAATATGTATGTATATCTTGAAGAATAGCACAGGTTAAGTTCGGAGATGGGCTAAATCGGGCAAGAGGGAAAAAAGTTCCCCTAAGAAGAACTAAAACCAACCTCTAAAAAACAACATAATTTTTAAAGTCTTTTTGTAATTTTGTTAAGCAAATGATATATCTTTATGTCAAAGAAGATCCAAGCGTTAAACTTGCAGCCATAAAATATTAAAAAATAATTTTTAGACCCAGCCCCCTTTTGTAGGCGTTATTATATGCAAAAATAGTGTAAACATTTTACAAATTGTTTTACTTAAGCCTACATTCCTTAAAAATAATATTTTTAAGCTTTAATGACGAAGCTGAGACGTAACCTGGTACACCTCTGCCCTACCCCCTCCTCCCCCTTCACCTCCTAAATGACCCTAGCAAAAAAAAACATTTTTAATTTACAATTATCCCATTCATTTATTTTTAGAGTTTTATGACTGCCGATTTCTGCCCTACCCCCTCCTCCCCCTTTGCCACCTAAATGACCTTATAAAAAAAATTTAATTTTGTATTTAATTATCCCAAATATTTATTTTCAGATTTTTATGACACAGGTGAAATGTCTCCCCCACAGCCCTTGCCAGAGCGACGCCGCCAAAATACAGTTTTAATGCCCTCCAAAAAGAATTGGACCCCGTAAAGTATATATATATTCTTGATCAGTGATGAAGTCTAAGACGGTCAGCAATGCCCATACGTCCGTCTGTGGAAAACCTGATATACTCTATTTTTGGACCCCGCCCCCTTTAGTGGGCGTTGATCTACGATATTATATGCAAAAATCGTGTAAATATTGAAAATTTTTTATTTCTTAAGCCTATAAACAGCTGAGATGTTCTCTGATCTTGCAGTGATGCAACGTCTCAGCCACGGGCCTTCCCGGAAAGGCTCTATCAAAATAGAGATTTAAAATTGGGTACAGAGATTTCTTAAAGGAACTCTGTCCCACCAATTTAAACATTTTAAATTTACTTATTAAATTAATGTATGAATTTCTATTTTAATAGTGAACCTTTATTTATGTAAATTGTACTACAGGATGTTAATTTTCCCAACAGGCTATAGGTTCAAATCTGCGAAACTACAAATTATTATTTATTTATTTATTTTTTTTTTATTTTTATTTTTATTTTAATAAATGAACGTGATTACATTCTATTTATTCTTTTTGAGAGTGGAATATTGAGAATATTTTTAATTGGGAATATTAATCGTCAGGGTTGGGGAATTTCGTACTAACCAAAAAGGTAATAACTTGAAAATATGAATGCTGGAACTTCTCATATTCAATTTTCGTTAAAAACATTGATTAAATAGTTGATATTGCTACGAACTAGCACCACTTGAAACAGTGGAAAAATTGAACAAAGAACGCTGATGAGATGGCGTAGCGGCCTCGAAATCAGTACTGATCCGTTCTGCTGGTTTAATGACTATTAAAAATATTCTCAATATTCCACTCTCAAAAATAATAGATAGAATGTAATCACGTTCATTTATTAAAATAAAAATAAAAAAAAATACATAAAAAAAACAATTTGTAGATTCGCAGATTTGAACCTATAGCCTTTTGGGAAAATTAACATCCTGTAATACAATTTACTCATTAAATGTTTGGAGGGTATTTAAGATTCGACCCGGTCGAATATAACGTTTTTATTTGTTTTATTATTAATTTGCCATAAAAGCACGTAGCATAGATCTACTTCAATTGGCTGATTTTTTACAATATGACATGGGAATTTATAAAAAAAATATAGATAAATACAAATAGAGGAAGAGATATACAAAACGTAAACATGAGTCGTCGAAATGACGAAGTATGATATTCCCGGGTTAAAGTCACTCTCCTTTTTCCACCAAAGATGCCATTTTATGTTAAACTCACTTTCCTTTTTTTGCATCAAATTTTTTTACAAATAGAATATAAGGTATCGAAAATGAATGATGTGGGCATGTGAACACCGGTCCTCATATGAGGACGCAGCCCGCAATTGGATTAACCCATTGTAATTTACAAAAACCTAACTTTTTTTCATTTAGAATCTAATAACTAAAGAACGATGACATAATTTTAATAATTTCAAAATACCGAATATTTGATCACTATCATGATGAGACACACACAAACACACACTCACACACATGCACCTTTACCGGCTAAACAAAGTATAAAATTTTGTATTTCCTGAGTATCATAACGTGTTGTTTTAGCTTATCTGCGATCACATATATTTGCATTGTGAAAATTACTTGAAATAATTAACAAAAACCAAAGTTTTTCTGCAGAACATTAAATACCACAATCCATGAAAATAGAAACTTTTGAAAAATAAAATATAATTATTTAAATAAAATGTAAAACTATATGATGCAGTAGACGCGTTTTGTTGGTGTGTGAAGAGGAGATACGAAAATATTATGCAAATAATAATTACTTTTGATTAAATTTCGTTGCTGGAAATTCCTTTAGAGTTTCGGCACAAATAAAAATAAATCTTATCTCAGTATTTTGTTGTTGCTGCTGCTGCTGCTGTTGTTAATTTAAATATCTCATTTAAACTTTATTTAGTAGCTAATTTTATCTTGTTGTTGTTTGTGCTGTTGTTTTTATTTCAGATATTTAATTTAATTTGTTTTTCACATTTATTTCTTAATCACAAAACAGCTTGGACTTTTGTCGTTTGTTTTTTCTTTTAATAAATGTGTTATCTTTTTTTCTTCTCCCTTGTTTTATTATTTTGCAATTAATTTCTTTGTTGTAGCTGTTTTCCTTTTTTACACATTTGATTAATTGAATTTTTCTTTTCTTTGTATTAAATATTTTGTAAACAATATTTTCATTTAAGTGATTTTCTTTCTTTTGTTGTTGTTGTTGTGCAAGAGGCAACAAGCGCAACCTCTGACATATGGATACCGAACGCGTTCAATGCAAATAAGCGAATGAAGTTTAAATAAAAATGTTCTCTCTCTCGCTCTTGTTCACGCAGAAGAAATTTTTATTAAAACAGATCTTCAAGAAGAAATCGAGCCGTAAAAAAATTTATTATGTAGTAGAATTACTTCACTGTAGATGTGCATGCCCACGTAAGAGCAATTGTTAACTAGATACACTGTGCTGTACGAGTTGCCAGCTCACAATATTTTTTTAATAATATTATCAATATATTCGTTGGAAATTATTTAAAAAGAAATCAAATATAGTTAATTGTGTTTAAAGGCCGAGACACATAGAATCCGTCATACGTTATACGTCGCCTTTTTTAACTGACATGAACGCACTGACGGAAAAGGCTGGCACAATGAGTACTTTGTTGATTTATTTGTTAAATTTATATATTTTATAAAATTTTTTTGTATATTATTTAATTTTTCCTGAACACACAATACAAAAAATTGATTAAAACAATTTGAAAAACTCATCGATTTCTGTCAAAGTATTCAACATACGTCAAAAGTTAAAAGTTGGCCAACTTTCGTACTTTGCTTTGACGCAGAAGTACTGAATGTGACAACTCACATAAGAAAGCATGTATTTCAACTCAGCTGTCAGTTGAAAAAGGCGACGTATAACATATGACGGATTCTATGTGTCTCGGCCTTAAGTCTTGTTACAGTTCTTTTTCCCATGCAAAGAATTACTTATGGTATTTTCTTATAAAAATTTCCAGTTAAACCAAAAATTTATTTTCTAAAGGGATGGGGGACAAATTATTAATAAATTCACTGTTTTCGTAAAACATAATATGACATTTTTTTTTTTAAAGTACAAAATATAATGCACTTTTTTTTAAGAAAAGAAAACAACATTAGAGCACAAGGCTATTTGAATAAAAAGAATTTTCGGAAAATAAGCGTTTTAGTATTCAATAAAATCTTCTTTCAGAGAAACACACTTATACGGTGTTCAGACATGCAACTTAATTGAGATGTTTAAGAGGACAATTAATGCCATTATAGAGCTCAATCAGGTATAAAAAATTTCATTAATTAATGGCTCAATTATTACGTAATTGTTATAATATTAAATAAAATTACAAATGCAACACTGCTAAAAAAGTGTGTTCAGTGATAAAAACACAACTCACTGAACAAAGTTAGTCGAGACTTGGCACCTAAAATGTGGAAAAAGCAAAAAAACAAACACAATATGCCGATTCATAATAAGAAAATTAAGAAAAAAAAATTCAAAAAAAGATTTGAAGTAACGGTCCTTAAGAATATAAAAAATGTTTCCTTTTAGTTGTCACACGTTAATTGAATTAAATTTTATATATGTGAACAGGAAGATCATTGTCAATAAAGTGACCCCCCTGGGGTGCCGTTGGGGAGCTTGGCTATGATGTCAGGCCTTGCTCCAGCACAGATCCGGGGAAAGGGTTATGCAGTTCTTACAGACGGTGCTTTTGCTGATAACCCATAAAACTCATATGTTGCCTGCCCAATCCCTGGAGTTGCAGTGCAACGGGAGGGCATATAAGAAATTAAAAAGTAGTAGGTGCATCTTTTGCTGAAAAGTACATCGTCCTAGTACGATCACTGTAGTAGGAGCCGCAGCCACTCCGAAACAAATCCGAAGATACGCATTGAAATTTGGCAAAAGATTGTTTCTATGTAAGTCTGTTGTAAGAAAGGAGGTTAAGGACGCCTGGTACCGTAAGAGGGCCAAAGTCAATAGAGAGCTGAAAACCTATACTGGTTTTGCTCTCGGGGGTTACACAGTTTTCTCAAACATAGCTTTTGCTGGTAACCCATAAAACTTATAAGTACCTGCCTGGTTTCCGAATAGGACCCGGGATAGGTCCCAGTAGGAAACTTAGCTGGTCTACTGTAAGAGATCTAAAGGAGTAGGGGCCTGCGCGGCGTCACCTACGTAAGTTTGAAATAAGAAAGGAGGTCCAAGGACGCCTCGATCTAATTAAGAGTTCAAAAGTCAATAGAAAGTTGAAATCTATAATGGTTGGCTTTCGAGAGGTTACGATGTTTTTCAGGCAGTACTTTTGCATTTACCCCCGTAAAACTTATATGTTGCTGCCCAACCTCTGTTACAGTGTAACGGATGTGCATATAAGAGTATAAAAGTAGTAGGTTCGCCTACGTGCCTGAGTAAGAACCAATAGGTGAAGGGACACCTAGGTTTGGCTAAAAAAGAAACCGAAGTCGATAGAAAGTTTATAGAACCTACACTGGTTTGACTTTCGAGACTGTACCAGTAGTCAGAACTGGTACCACGGGATCCAGTACGAGCCCCGCAGTTTACTGCGGCTGGATATTGATGAGGTCTCCCTCGGGAGTACACGTGGTGGCTGTGGTAACCAATTTGGTGGAAGGTTTGTCAGATAAGGATTGATGTTTCAACCCTAGGGTTGGACTTCGGTCCGGCTGATAGTAGCAAAACCTATGTATGTATTGTTGTGAATCAACAAATAAATTTCTATTGGGCGACTTTTTGTAGTTCATAGAATTAAGATCATCTAGATACGATCGGCACTTTAGCAAGGTGTTAGATCATGGGACTTACCAAATCATGTCTAGAAATTGCCACCTGGGTGACCCGAGGTCACCTTCGTGTGGTTCTTGGGTACTAAGAGGGGTGCTGGTAACACTTATTTTTTCACCCGGTGTTAAGAGCACCGTCAGGTAGGGCCGTAAGGCTGGTACTGACGTAAATAAATGGCGTATATGTCAATAAAGTGGATATTGACTGAATTAGAAACGCATGGCAGAACATCATATTAGTGTAGCGTTTTTTTTTTCAATGTTTCTATTCCTTCCAAATAATAGGTTTCCTTAAGGCCCTCAAAATACTACTTTGTTTCAGTTATGATTTCGTCATTCAACCCAAATCAGTTGCCACCCAGGATTTTTTTACAGACTAAGAAAAAAAATTGATACTCGTGTAGGGTTATATAACGGTGTAAAAACATCGCCAAGCACTCCTTTCAAAAAATCATGTTTTCCGATGAAGCTCATTTGGATCTTGGCGGGTATGTAAACAAGCAAAATTGTCGCATTTGGGGCACAGAAAACCCGCACGCATACATTGAAAATCCTACGCACCCAAAACGAGTCACTGTTTGGTGCGGATTTTGGTCCAGAGGCATAATTGAGCCATTTTTCTTCGAAAATGAGCAAGGAGTGGCCGTGACAGTCAATGGCGATCGTTATCGGGCCATGTTGAACGAATTTTTGTTCACAAAAATTGAAGAGGAGGATATTGGCAACATTTGGTTTCAACAGGACGGCGCTACGTGCCACACAGCCGAAGCTACACTCGATATTTTGCGCCCTGTTTTTGAAGATCGCATTATCAGCCGCAGGGCTGATGTTGTTTGCCCACCTCAGAGCTGCGACTTGACACCGTTGAACTATTATTTGTCGGGTGCCGTCAAAGATAAGTGTTACGCCGACAAGCCAGAGACAATTGACGCTTTAAAGGACAATATTCGTGAAGCCATTAGTGAAATACAGCTGCACACAATCGATAATGTGCTTAAAACTTGGACCGATCGTGTAGGCTACTGCATGGCCAGCCGAGGCAGCCATTTCAATGAAGTGATTGTCCATTATTAACCGGAAGGATTGTACTTTCAAATAAAAAAAGAAATTTGAGAATATATTGAATAGTTTTTTTATAGCATTTTCAAAAAAAAAATTATTTGGCGGACCCTGTATTTCCCAGGAACAATAAGTATGGATGGAAGCAGCAATTTGAATGAAAAAGAGTAAATTCGATTTTAATCTGTTTATTTAAAATATATTTATTTATATGTTGTGAATAAAATCTCACGTACTACTCAATCGTATTGAATCATTGTGAGTTTATTAGAATTTACGTTTGACCGTCTAAAATAAAATATATTCATTAATTTTTTGTGACCAATTCAATCTGATTAAAAGAAGCATTGATTAAATTTTTTAACTTTTATTTTATTTCTTTTCTTTTTTTTTGACCGGACAAGCAGTTAAACATTTATTTATTAATCACGAATGCAAATCAATAAAACAACTCGAATAAAATAAAAATTGTTAAAAAAATAATTTACAGATTGCAGATTTGAACTTGAATCTGAGTAAAACAATGGTATCTTGAGAATTTATTTATTAATTTTAAATTGTATGTGAACGATACCTCGCGAACGATTCTTTTAATTTGAATCAATTTTTCATTTTCTGATGAACCCAAATTCCGTTTTGAAACTGAATAGGAATTCTATGCACTGCCTAACAGCTATAGTTGCAATTCTTTTGATGCTGGCAACTCTTTTATTTTATCAAACAACTATATTCGCCTTAAAACCCCCAAAAATTACGCAAAGCGAATTTATCTCTTAAGAGCCAAACTTCTGGGCTCTCATTAAATTGTACTCTTTAACGAATAAAGCCACAGAGAAATATCTTTGAAATGAATGCAGAAAGAAGTTTATTTCTGTTGTTTACCTGTTGATTGTTTTGTTTATCTATGGCAAGAAATACACACTCGCATATATAAATTCAAAACGTAACTTAATTATAAAAAAAAACAACAACCACTACAACAAATATATTAAGAGAAAATTGTGATCAAATAGAAATTAATTTAGATTAATTCGAGCAAACACATAATCATGCATTAAGTAAGTACGTATGCACGTACGTAAGTATGTATGTATGTATTCATGCTTGTAATATATTTTAGTATTTAATTATTTTTGTATAGCAAATTATATTCAAAGCAAAATATGGTTGAGAAAAAATTTGACGCTTCGAAGGCAACTGCAAGGAATATTGATTATGCTGATGAAGTGTCATTTAAGGCATCATTTTTCTTTTAGCGCCTTGACAAATCGATCATAAAAATTGTGTAGGTGGTTGGACCAGATGTTGGTAGAAGCTGCTGTAAAAAAAATAAAAATATCTGGAAACTGCAGCCTGTGCCAAACAAACGCTTTTATTATTCAATTAAATTAAACAACAAAATTTCTAAAAGCAAGAAAGTGCCATAACAACAAAAAGTTGTTTCATTTGTATGGGAGCAACCAAAAATTTTTTAAAAATCGTTATCGCAATTTTCTGTTTCTCAACTAAGATAATTTTTGGGAATACCCTACTAGGGTATCCAATCGGTTATTTGACTTTATACTAACCGAATAACTGTTCGACTAATTTTAAATGGGCATCCAAGGTTGAAACGGTTAATTTCAATAGACTAATCGCGAATCAGGAACAGGACAGTGCAATTGGATACTATGGAAGAATTTTTATAGTCTCCAAAAAAGAATTGGTGGGTATATTCACTTTGCATCGAAATATCCATCTGACACCCCATAAAGTATATATATTCTTGATCAGAGATGAAATCTAAGACGATCCGTCATTCCGTGGACATCATGATTTAGTCCAAATGAAGAGAACCAGAGCTTTGAAATTTGCTATAAATATATTTTGAAAATTAGCACAGGTCAGGTTCGTAAATGGGCTGCATTGGGTCAGAGGGAAAAAAGTTCCCCTAAGAAGAACTAAAACCAACCTCTAAAAAACAACACAATTTTTAAAGTTTTTTTGTGATTTTGTTAAGCAAATGATATATTTTTATGTCGAAGAAAGTTCTACGCGTAAAACTTGGAGCCATAAAATCAAAAAAAAAAATTAAGTTTGAAGCGTTGAAGTTACATATTATCAATATGAAAAAAATTTTTAAATATTTAACAAATTGTATTCCTTAAGTCTACAGTCCTCAAAAATGTAATTAATAAGATTTTATGATGAAGATAATATGTTCTCTGATCTTTCCCTGCCCTACCCCTAAACCCCCTTTTGCCGCCTAAATGACCTTATAAAACAAAAACTTTTTCTATGATTAACTACTGCGAAAATTAAGGTGATATGTCTCCGCCACGTTCTTTCCCTTAGTGACCCTGTATATAGTTTTAAAATTGGCCACAGAAATGTCTTAAAGGAACTGTGACCCAGCAGGTTACACATTTTTAACTTATCTCAGTCTCTTTTTTGCACGTTGAAATAAAATATTAATACATTAACTTAACCCAAATGCCATTAAAATGTAAACTTGATAAGAACAAGTAAAAACGTTATACTCGACCGGGTCGAATCTTAAATACTCTCCAAATATTTAGTAAGTAAGTTTAAAATGTTTAACTTTGTGGGACAGAGTTCCTTTAGGACATCTCTGTACCCAATTTTAAATTTCTATTTTGACAGAGTTATTCCGGGAAGGGCTGTGTGGGGGAGACGTTTCACCTCTGCAAGATCAGAGAACATCTCAGCTTCTTATAGGCTTAAGGAACACAAATTGTTCAATATTTACAATATTTTTGCATATAATATCGTACGTCAATGCCCACTATAGGGGGCGGGGTCCAAAAATAGACTATATCATTTTTTCCACAGACGGACGTATGGGCATTGCTAGATTGTCTTAGACTTCATCACTGATCAAAATATATGTATATACTTTATGGGGTGCAATTCTTTTTGGAGGGTATTAAAAACTGTATTTTGTCGGGGTCTCTCTGGCAAGGGCCGTGGGGGAGATATTTCACCTTTGCCATGAAACTCTAAAAATAAATGTTTGGGATAATTAAATATAAAATGTATTTTAATTTTTTTGTTTATAGGGTCATTTAGGGGCAAAGGGGGAGGAGGGGGTAGGGCATAGGGGGTATCAGGTTACGTCTCAGCTTCGTCATTAAAGGTTAAAAGTGTTATTTTTAAGGAATATAGGCTTAAGTAAAACAATTTATTAAATTTTTACACTATTTTTGCATATAATAACGCCCACCAAAGGGGGCGGGTTCCAAAATTTTTTTTTTTATTTTATCGCTCCAAGTTTAATGCGTTGGACCTTCTTCGACATAAAATTATATCAATTGCTTAAAAAAATTTAAAAAAAACTTTAAAAACTATGCTGTTTTTTTAGAGGTTGGTTTAGTTCTTCTTAGGGAAACTTTTTTCCCTCTAGCCCGATTCAGCCCATTTCCGAACTTAACCTGTGCTATCCTTCAAGATATATTTATACCAAATTTCAAGAGTCTGGCTCTTTTTGTTTGAACTGAATCGTGATTTCCACAGACGGACGAACGGACATGCTCAGATCGTCTTAGATTTCATCACTGATCAAGGATATATATACTTTATAGGGTCTCAGATGAATATTTCGCTGCGTTACAAACGGAATGACAAAGTGAATATACCCTTCAATTCTTTTTTGCAGGGTATAATAAAACGAGTTTTTATTTATGAAATATTTGAACGGTATTTAAGATTCGACCCGGTCGAATATAACGTTCTTAATTATTTGCTTTAAAACCCAGTATCTAAGGAAAGATAAATACTATGGAAGCTCTGCACCATCAGGTTCAATAACTAGAAAATGCTTTACTGAGTGAGCACACGTTCAAGTCACCCAAAAGAGGTCATTACGCCAGAAGTCCTTGATAAACTGCTACCCCATTCAGTAGACTCCCTAATACTCCCTTAGCCACCTGTGACTATTTTGTTTTTCCAAACCTGAAGCAACGACTGGATGATAAAAGTTGTGGTTGGGTGTAATGAAGACATCATAAAGAAAACAAAAGCCTATTTTGATGCCCTAAAGAAGTTCTATTATTTGGTAGAATTGAAACATTTGGAAAACTGCTGGTCCAAATGTATTGATCTGAAAGGAAATTGCTGGAAAAAAACTGTATTCACATAGTCAAGGGGTTAAAAAACAGTTCTCGTAATAAAGTTTTATTTAAATAAAATTATTTATTATTGCCATTTTTAGAGTGTGGAACTACAGTTCAAGAAGCACTAAAAAATTCTGATTAAAAGTAATACAAATAAATGTATTTAGGACTTCACAAACAGACGAAACCCACCCAAACTCCTGCTGACCGGTGAACAAGAGAAAAATTCAAATATATTCAATATGGAAGCGAATAAAAGCTGCTGCCAAATGCAGGAATAACAACGTCCACTATCCCATGAAGTCCAACAAAAACAACGTGAAATAATATTGTATACATATAAAAAAAAAAAACATTGACTGTGTAGTTTGTTGGCCAAAATCGACAACAACAAAAATTAAAACCAACAGAAAGTACAAAAAAAAAAATAAATAAATAAATAAAAAGCTGAAGAGGAGAAGTAGAAGTATTTTTGTAATGTTCTAAATTTAGGCTGCTCAAACTGGTTCCTCCAGTTTCCTGATAATCTGGGTGACGACTACGCCTGGCTATGGCTATGAAAACTTTGCGATCATAATGATGATGCCAATGATGATGATGATGATGATGTTGGTGATGCCATGATCTGTTTTAAAACATGCAACATAAGCGAGCACATCAGACAACCAAACAAATGAACTAAACAACATGCAATGGACATGATATTGTATTTGCAGAGCCTTTAAAGAGTAAACTCATTTATCATTTCTATTAATCATGGCGTGAACTAAGTTGTAAGGTAGGTGAATTATGCATGAAATTCTTTTAATTATAATTACTGTTGGCTGAAGTACTTAGCGCGCATATTCAGAAGCCGGGGATGCCGGGTCGGAATTCGAATGTAGATTTTTAGGGAATCACAACATTTCTCTTTAAATCTTTTTTTTTTTTTTTTGTAAATTTGGGAAAAAAGAAGCAGCATGATTAAAATTATAAGTAGGTGTTGAACAAAAATTGCCAAATTTTATAAATTGTGGCGATTTCTTTTCTGAAAAATCTGATCCGTTCTGCTGGTTTGATGATTATTGAAAATATTCTTAATATTCCAAACTTAATATAAAAAATAATAAATAGAATTTGAACAAATTCATTTATTAATAAAATAATAAAAAATCATTTGCAGTCATGCAGATTCGAACTTAAGCCCGTTGAAAAAATTAACAATTAACAGCTGACGTTTGACAGATCGTAATTTCTAAAAAAAAAAGTTTTTGTGTTTTTGCTGCCATCTAGCGCTAGTTAGCTTCAATATCAGCTCGTAAATACGCCCTCGTATATAAACAAACAAAATTGTCGCATATGAATTTCACAAAGTCCACCAAAAAAAAGTCCTCCAAAAACCATTGCCTCCCGCTGAAAAAATTAACCCCCTTATTCATAAAAATTATGAGAGTCTAATAACAGCGTAATAAAACAAAATTTCACACGAAATTTGCTCTATTACACTCTTATAAGCCACTAATAATTTTTATGAATAAGAGGGTAAAAATGTACCATTTTATCACTGTTTTCCTAAAAAAAAACTACAACTGGGCGCATTTTTAAAATAAAAATAATTTTTCGCAAGAGATGGTGCATTCATTTGTAATAAATTCACTATTTCCAAATGCCATAATATTGCCATTTTTTATTGAAAAATGCAAAATATGTAGCATTCGTTTTTAGAAAAGAAATCAACATTAAACTATAAAGTGATTTCATTCGAGAAAATTTATCGATTTTCTTTTTTTATAGATACTTTTTCGGAATAGAAAAAAAAACTTTTCACCGAATTTGATTTCTGTGACAAAAAGGAATGTTTTTAAAATATTAAACATAATTTTTTTTTAGGAGTAGGATCGGTGCTCAGGAGATGACCCCTACATATGCAATGCATTGCGCTGGAACTGAAAAGGAGGGGATAGGATCATTTTATACCGAGAAAGCGAGTAATAATTTTAAAAAAAAATATTAAATAAAGAATTGGGGGGGGGGGGGGGGGGTAAATTCACTTTGCCATTCTGTTTGTAACGCAGAGAAATATCCATCTCAGACCCCATAAAGTATATACATTCTTGATCAGTAATGAAATCTAAGACGATCTGAGCATGTCCGTCCGCCCGTCTGTGGAAATCACGATTCAGTTCAAAGGAAAAGAGCCAGACTCTTGCAATTTGTTGTTGTAACTATATCTCCAAGAATAGCGCAAATCAAATACGTAAAGGGGCTGAATCGGGACAGAGGGAAAAACTTCCCCTAAAAAGAACTAAACCAACTCTAAAAACAACTTCATTTTAAATTTTTTTATATTAATTTTTTATTTTATTTTATTATTTTTTTTTTGTGAATTGAGTGCTTGAAAGACCTGCTAATGTACATACTTTTACAATACACAAAAAGTAGCCAAATATATACAAAGTCTATGGCATGATAGGAGCTCGTTTTATTTTCTGCTTTTTGCTTCTCGCCACAATAAGAACATGATGGACAGTATGAAAACGTACCTTTCGCAGGATGAGGGGGAGCTCTTAATTGATGTAAAAAAATAATACAATTTATATAAAATTAGCGTACATCTCTTCGATATTTCAAGAGTGAATGTGTCGTTGGCTGAAGTAGTTAACGCGTGACAAAGAAGCCGAAAATACCGAGTTCGAAACCGCACTCAGAGATGAATATCGTGTGGAATTTTTCTGATCTGCTTTAGTTTGTTTGTCCCTGTTTTAGTGGTGAAGGCATAGCACTGGCCACGACAGACACCTTCATGTATTAAAGAAAATTTTAAAAATCAATCTATCGGTCCCTTTTTAGTTCCGTCTCTGTTTAGCCAACTCAGCCAAGTATTATTTGACCAGCAGTAGTAAATATTGCTCTTGACTGTCCTTTAGTTCTTCTTGTTAAATTTTATTTGCTGTTGTTGTAGTCGTTTTATTTGTTAGCGAAAAAAAAACATATTTTTTTTACCTCCACTCCAATGATTTTGACTGAGAAAGTGGTTCTGTAAAGTTTTTTTTTTTTTTTTTTTTTTTTTTTTTTTAATTTGGCTTCAAGAGTTTCAGTTTCTTTTTTCTGTATTTGCTGTTTTAATTTTTTGCGGCACAATTCTTGTCCTCAAACTGGTTTCACTTGGCCCTTTTCTTCAGGTTGATTAATTAAAAAACAAAAAATAAGTGAAATTTTTCATTTAAACATATTTTTTTTTATGCTTATTTTCCCAAGGGAAACTATAAGAGAGAATCACACACAGAAAGTTTTCAGCATTTATGATTTATTTTATTTCAGCCAAAAATTTCAAATGCATTAAAATAATACATAAACGAAATAAAGTTTGTAAGAAATTTAAAATTGTGGTGCTGTGAATGGAAAGGCTTGTATTTTTAAAAGGATCTATACAAACTGTTGCTGCTTAGCAGTTCTAAGCAGGATTACACACAAACCTGATGCCGATATAACGATGATTGCGTGAATATTAAAGTCGTTTCGACGTACAGAGAACTACATCAAATTAAAAAAAAAAAAATATTCATCACAAGGGGTAACCCCGGCAATGTTCAGGAACTATAAAAAATTAGTTGAGAATGATGGGAGAAAGAAAAATAAGTAGGATATTTTAATTCTTCTTCATCAAAATATTTTTAGAATATCGACAATGAAAACTGCTATTAACTGATTTCTTTTTTAAGAAATTTCGTGTTAGGTTATACAAGGTGGGCCAAAAGAAATCACCCTATTGGAAGATGCTCTTATTTTTGCAAATGGCGGCCAATGTCAAATCTGTTTTGACATTTATGAACTAGACGGATGTAGAATACAAGTGAACAAGTTATGGAGCGATACACTTCCCATCCTGAATCTCCAGGACGAAGTGGACGATTTTTCGACCAAGATCATAACGAGCGATGAGGCTTATTTCCACCTCAGCGGTTACGTGAGCAAGCAAAACTATCTCTTCTGTGGCAGCGAAAATCTACGAGTGATGCACGAGGAGCCATTACACACGTTGAAAGTGACTGCATGGTGGGCTGTTCACGCTGAAGGAGTCATCGGGGTAATTTATTCGAGGACGCCGCTGGTCAAACGACAAGAGTGGACAGTGCGCGCTATAGGGCCATGTTAACCGAGTTTTTTCTGCCGCAATTGAATGAATTAGGACTGGAGGACATGTGGTTCCAACAAGACGGAGCAACGACATACAATGCGTGAGTCACAATCGATATTCTGAAGGCGGGTCACCTCATCTCTCGTTTTGGCGATTTACACTGGCCCGCAAGAGCGCCCGATTTAACCCTTCCAGACTTTTTTTTGGGGGTTTTTGAAGACCTGGTAGCCCTTAAGGACAACATTCGAGTGCGAGAATCTGTCGCCCGAAATTCCCGCCGAAGTGATGAAAAATGCCATAAAACGAGCCCGTATAGCAATCAATTGTGACGGCGTCCATTTGGCCGATATCAACTTCTCGACTCGACCAATAAAATTTTAAAGGTTAAAATAAACATAAACAAAAACCAAATCGAAGTTTTTCATTTAGAAAAACAAATGACAGCCAAACGACAACATCGGATGACTTCTTTTGGCCCATTTGTACGACAAAAATCTCGGATATCGCAAAGACTGCTCCCCATTATAAAAACGTTTTAATATTTTATATCCTCCAAAAAAGAATTAGATGTCACTTTGTCATTCCGTGTGTAACATAGAGAAATACCAATCTGAGGCACCATAACGTTCATATATATTCTTGATGAGTGATGAAATCTAAGACCATCTAGCCATCTCTGTGGCAATCACGATGCCCAAAAGCAATGAAGCAAAAACCCTGAAATTCGGTATAGATAAATTTTAAAGGAGAGGTCAGGTTCGCAACTGGGCTGAATTGGGCCAGAGGGAAAAAAGGTTCCCTAGAACTAAACCAACCTCTAAAAAAACAACGCAATTTTTAAAGTTGTTTGTAATCTTGTTAAGCAAATGATATATTTTTATGTCGAAGAAGGTCCAACGCGTTCAACTTAGAGCCATAAGATCCAAAAAAAAAAATTTTTTCAAGATATATTTTTATATGCTCAGTTCGTCTTATATTTCATCACTGATCAAGAATATATATACTTTATGGGGTCTGAGATGGATATTTCGATGCGTTACAAACGGAATGACAAATTGATTGGTTCTTTTTTGAAGGGTATAATAATTCTAAATAGAAAATTATTTTTTCACGTACATAATGCATTCAGAGGATTGTAGAAGGAATTTAGAAGACAGGAAGTAGAAGAGAATTTAGAAGACAGATAAAGAAAGAAGAGAAGATGGAGATTTTTTAAGGCAATTTGACCTTTTTTACTTCGCCGGCTAATTTTTGATACGGGGTATAGAAAGGAGGATACTGTTCCTCTGCTCTTTAGTACAGGATTGTCAGTGACCAGTGATATGCCTTCATCATTGAAACAGCGACACAACAACTAAGGCAACCGTACACCAAAGCCGATCACAGAAGTACAACGTCACCATTCATGACTGAGACCGCAATTGAAGTCGGGTGTTTTCGGATTCTTAGTATGTCGCTCGTATATAAATTTTCTTAAATCATATTCAGGTATGTGATAAAAATCGTTTTCGTCATCAAAACTTTTTCAAATCGACAAAACATGTGATGTGTTACCCTACGCCGATTTGTTGCAACGATTTTATATTCCACTTTGTTTCAATAAAAAAAATACCATTTACACATGTGACGAATTTCGATAATGTCGGTTTAAAACAGTATGGGCACCGTCAATGTATTGTTAAATTGTGTATGTGTTGAGCTTGCGAGCTACCCACCAAACAAAAAGCCAAGCGTTTGAAAGATAATGGTGCATTATACATATATTTACACATAAGTACCAATATTTTCCAAGTTGAAAAAAAACTTGATTACGTAAAATTATTAATTAAAAATAAAAGTTTTTCTAAGCAAATAGTCAAATGAAAAATATTAAAAAAGATAGGACAATAATTTGTTATGTTTTCCATTCAAGAAAAAGAAATATAAAAGAATGATTATTTGCTGGAGCATAACATTTAATATTCGCAAAAATAAAAAAAATACGCGGTTGGATGTATCAAACTTAATAAGCTTTGATATTTGTCTGCCTGGAAGATTATTTTCATATGGGAAACATATTCAAAATATTTTTGATAAAATTTTACATAGACTAATAAGAGTATTACTAAATTAGGAGGATTAGTATAGTCCGTTATTGGAGAAAAATTGTAGAAACGGCATTGTATCTTATCGAAAGCATTGTTTATGACAAAATATTTTTCGCATATCATCATGACTGAAATTGTTTGCTGGACAAATATTTTGGAAAAAAATATAACAAAATTCGTAAGCATCCGCCCGATATTCATTCCTCGCTGTCTCATCGACGACTAAATTAAAGAGGGTAAGAATACGTGTGAATGATCTCAGCACAATTGTGCTATGAAACGCCCGTATCTGGTTTAAAACCATTTTTAAATCGGCACTTTTTACTTGAACGAAAGGCGAAGCAAAACTAAGTAAGTAAAACTATATAAAAATAAAAAAAGTAGTTTTTTGTTACAAACATCTGCAGTGGAAAGCATAAGAATTAATATCCAGGAATATGTCTTAATCCAGTTTATGGAAAACCTGGCAGTATCTGCCAGGGGTTTTACAAAAGGATGCAGCGTGGATGTAGAGAGTTTATGCTCTGATTTGACCACAGATTTGAGTAGCCATGGACCGTCAACGCATGGCACGACTGGCTGGAAGAAAGTAAGTTTTAATGCAGTTATGGGTTTACAAGATGCTCATTAAAAATACTTATTCCATAAATTTAATTAAGATATGACGCGACTGGAAGACCTGTATTAAGAAGAAAATTGCATCAAATAAACAGGAAGCAATTTCAAATGGAAACTGCTACTTGAATTGGAAGTGGAATGGATGTACTTAAATTTTCGGTCTTACCCATTCCTTTCTTCAAAAAATATTAGAGAAACTGCCATTTTATTGATCTAAAATCTATATTTTTAATTTCAATTTAAATATTTCAGAAATGTCATTCACAAAACACAAAGCGAAGAGTTGTATTCAGTTGTCAGATAATTTTTTTTCTTCCCCCCAAAAAAATTTAGAAACCCCCTAGATTCTACACTTTTTCTTAAAAAACCTCCTAAAGCAGAAAAGTTCAAGTAGTAATTTGGTTTCGTCATTCTTATCACTATTAAATTTGAATTGAGGTACTATCATTCTTACGCGAAAAGCACGAAAACTCTCAAATTTTTATTTTATTTTTTTATAAAAAGTCCTCAAAAAAATATATCTGCAATCTTTCTTTCTTTTGTAAGAGACGGCTTGAGGAATTTTGTTACGGGTACATGTACTTCTTTTGTTTGGAATGCAAATCCAATATGTTTTTTCGTATTCTGGAGTGCAATAAGGTCTCCTATTAGCCACCATAATGCTTTTACAATATTTGAATAAAGCATTGTAGTTGTCTCCCTGGACAGGGACTAACCAATCTGAAATTTAATTTTGCATTTATTGTGTTTAAAATTTTATTTAAAAATACAATACCTTTAAACTGTTGATCTGCTTCCCACTCCTTTTTATTTTTTTATTTTTGTTATCCTTTTTTGGAATATTAATACATAAATTGTAAAGATGAACAACTTTTTAAAATTTACATTTTGCAGTTCAAGGAAAACCAACAAAATTGATTTAACGAGAAAAATGTTTTAATGTTTGTATTTGCGTGATTACTTTCTAAATCGTCATTTCGATACAATATCTTCGACATGTTCAGTTGTTAAATTATGTACTATTATGTACCAAACTATATATCCCCTAAAAATCCCCTAAATAAAATTTTCTTACCCCCAAATATTCCCCTAAAGAATATTAACCCCTAAATCTGCCCCTAAATAGAAAAAAAAAACCTAAATCTAGGGGGAAACCCTGTAATCTGACAACACTGGTTGTATTATTAGATTTTGTAGTTTTCTAATTATAACAATTATGGAAATGAAACATACGTGGAATATAAAATCGATCGAAATCTATCACACACTAGTCGATTTAGAAAAGCGATTTACTTTTTGAATCGATCGATTTCCATCACATACCTGATTATCTACATATTAAATAGATTAATCAAATATATTTGGGAACGTATTTAATACTATTTTATATTTAATTATTTTTATTAAATTTCTTTTCAAACACATACCTTTTATTGTTGTCATTTGATCTTTTTATAAATTTATTTGAAGGCAATACTTTGTTTGCTATTGTCGCCAACTGGCATTTAAGAAGCAAATATATTTGAATTATTTTCTTTGAATGCCCATATTATTTGTTTGAATTTTCTTATTTGTCTTATGAAGGCGTACCGTGGTGTGACAATGGAGATGGCAGTACTAGGACAACATATGAAACACTACAAAACACAGTGTACACACACACACACACAAACAAAAGGGGGCTTCGAAGTGCGGCAAGCATATAATTATTAACTTACTTATATATTTATGTAAAAAAGATTTCTTGCGGCACACTTTAAATGGTTCTTCACTATTTTTCAAGTAATTTTAAGACACCAAGTCCGTATATCACACACATTTATGAAGTACGTACGCATGCACGTGCGTAATTTATAAAGAATCCGATTTTCATAGCAAATCCTTTTAAAACATTTTAAAACACACACACTTCTCAACAGTTGTTTGTTTTTTTATCTGAAATCATTAATTACACACTTTTAAACAGTATTTTCGATAATTTTGAAACTTTTTTTGTATGCACACAGCCACTTGTGTCTTATTGCATTTACAAACAAAATTACTAACAAAATTCATTTATACAAACACAACGAGCACTTATTGTTATAAAACATTTTATACAAAATTAAAGAAACACTTATGCCCAGTTTTTAACTTCAAAATTAAGTACTATTTAAACTTAAAGTGTATTTAAATACAAAATTTTGTTTTTCACTTCGAATTTAAATAAGATTTAAATAGCCCACATTGTACATTTAAATTCAATTTAAGTTTTTCATACAACCATGTGTTTTTCATTGTTTGTTTACATTCAACAACCTGAAAATTGGTACAGCAGCTGTTCATTGGAACAAAACTTCGGTAAAAAGGTTCTTGTATTGGATAATTTTCAGTATTTTTCTTACTATTTATTTGTGCTACCATACTTTTATCACAATTAAATACCAAAATTAATTTTAGACTGAAAAACTGAAAGTGTATTTAAACACAACTTAAGTTTATGGAAAAATTAACTAATTTTGTACTTAAATACGAAGTCAAAAACTGGGGGTTAAAACCGAATAAAATACTATTTAAATTAAGATAAATTCAGCTTTTTGTTATAAAAACTCCCGGCAAAATAAAAATTGCAATTAAAAGCACTTTACAGCTGTTAATTAATTGTGGAACGTAACTCAGCTGTCAGAGAATGACAAACAAGTGCCACAATGTATTATGATACCATATTAAATGGAAAAGGTGTTTGTCTTGACTAATAGAGATACCAGACTCTTACATCATAGCAAGTACGTGAACTTACAATACAGTTTTTAAAGTTAAATTCTTTTATAAAACTATAACTTGTAAACAAGCAGCTTTTACGATACCGTAAAAAAGTCAAGTTCCACTCTGAGAAAGTTATTCAACAGGGATGGAAAATTCTAATATGATTTTGTACTAATTAACAGAGCAATATGTACTTTTCATAACATTGCGGTACCACTTTTTTATATTTTTATTAAATATAGAAATTCAAAACCTTGGCTACACAAATTCATAACGATACAACACAAATATATTATATCCATAAAAATAAACTTGTTCGATATTTGGAAATGATTTGCATCACTTATGTTTGAATCACTTATAGGGCGGCCTAACGATGAAAAATTTTTCAGTTTCGAAAATGTATCGCAAATAATTCTAAGTCTGTCATGAAAATGAGTCATAATTAGTCAGTAATGCGAGTCATAAGAGAGTTTTTTGAAAGATTCAGAAATAGAAACCGTTTTTCTCTCGAAACAACAATCATTTTTAAAAAGAAACGAAAAAAAAAATTATGTATGAATTTTTGTTAGTTGAACTTTTTCTTTATGTAAATTGTTAATTTTTCAACGGGCTTAAGTTCGAATCTGCATGACTGCAAATTATTTTTTGTTATTTTTTATTAATAAATGAATTTGTTTTTAAATTCTATTTATTATTTTATATTAAGATTGGAATATTAAGAATATTTTCATTAATCATCAAACCAGCAGAACGGATCAATACTGATTTCGAGGCCGCTACGCCATCTCATCAGCGTTCTTTGTTCAATTTTTCCACTTTCGCAAGTGGTGCTAGTTAGTAGGAATATCAACTATTTAACCAATATTTTAACGAAAATTGAATATGAGAAGTTATCACATTCATATTATTAAAAAATCATTGAGTGTTCGAACTCACGGGCGATGTGTTAACACCTTTTTGTTTATTTATTTTATATTAAACCCACAAAAAACAAAGAGAATGCAAAGCAACAGACGAATGCACATACATACATACATTGTTATGTTTGTACATAAGCTACATACGTTGCTGTCTTGCTATCTCATTTTTATATATGTACGTATAACCACGTCACTATTCTCTTTGCTATGCATAAGACAAAACCGAAGATCAACATAAAACACTTTTTTAATATTTCTCCAAATTAATACTCCGAATTAAAACACTTAAATCTCCGCTCGCCGATATCGGATCGCCTTAATTTTTGACCTAAACTCTTCGCTAAAACCCGCACTAGCGTTTTAATCCAAAAATTAATAAAATCGGCTATGAATTTCCGGAGAAAATCGCGTGGGAAAATTATATGAAAATCGCCCAATAATCACTTTCAATACCGACTGCCAAGCAACAACAACAAACAAACTCTTACACTTGCGTATGTATTGAAACTGATAGTTTACTGCCCTAGAGGCGCGCGTATAGATGTTAACACATCAATAAGTAGTTATGAAATCTTTATTTGACACAATAACATTATATATAAATGAAATTTATTTGTTGGTGGTTAAGCGATGTCTATATGCATTTCACTGGTGCTTTACCAAATCATCAGTGGACTTTAATCTGTTATGATTTTTGAAAATAGTTTGTAATTTAGAAATTGTGAATTCTCAGATGGTTTTCGGAAGTATATGCATAATATAAGAGGTTTTTAACTCTTCAAAACTGTGGTTAAACACTACTGATGATTTGGTAACGTACCAATGAAATGCATATAGACATCGCTTAACCACCAACAAATAAATTTCATTTATAGAAAAATAAATATTTAAAACGAGCAGAGGAGTAAGAAAGGACTCGAAAATTTCATAAAGTGCTGACCTGGATATTGGGTATAATGAAAAATGAGATGAATTAAATAATTCGCCTTGTATTTGACATTGTGTTTCACAAAAGAGTTGCTTTGTTGTAATGAATTCGCTTTGCATATACATACAGTCAACTCTTGATAATTTGAAACTGAAGGGACCAGAGAAAAAGTTCAAATAATCGAGTTTGCATTTTAACGAGACTTCAAAATATCGAAAGAGCGACAAAAAAATTCAAATTAACAAGAGTTTTCATAAAACGAAGCAAAACCATTTGCACGCGCTAAATTCCGCAAAAGCAAAGCAAAGAAATTTAATTTTTTATATTAGCAACTGTCGATGTAGTGGTGTATACTAAAATCCTGGCACACAAACTAATGCAAACGATTTAAATTTCATTCAAAAACAAAAACAAAATCAGATTAGGAGTTCAAATTAAAGAGTGTAGAATAACCGAACTTCATAATATAGAACGTTGGCGAGCAAGATGTCATTTTTGTAGCACATCGCAAAAAACTAAAATAAATGGTTGTTTTATTTATTTTATATTTTGCATAAAACACAGCAATTAAAATAATTCAAATTATAGAGCGTAGAGCCAAAAAATTCAAATTATAGCGAGTCTGCGATCAAAATGCCATTCAAATAATTTCAAATTATTGAGGGGACCAAATTACATAGATATTTTCCAATTTAAGGCTTCATTAGTTTTTACTTTCTGTTGCTGTTCTGTGCTGTGAAGTTCTGTAGAAAATATTTTTTAATTACTTGTTCTGTTAACGAAATCAGCTGTTTTAAAAGCAAACAAATAAATTGAAATTGTGAAAATAAATAATTTTGTGAAAAATTGTGAAATAAATAAATTAATAGTTCAAAAATGAATATATTGTGTGTACAAACTTAAAAAATCTTGAATTAAAACAAAAGAAAACTTTCAACAAAAAATGTGTAATATTTGATAACACAAAAAACTAATACATACGCACTGTTAGCTGTCACTTAACGTTGAATTCTATAGAACAGAACGTAAAAGAAACAACAAACCGCACATACAGATTTTCAATTGAACAGAAACAGAACAGAACAGCACGTACAAACTAATTCTGCCTTTATTGAGTGGTTTTCAGGGGACTTGGAAAACAGTTCAAATTACCGCGAGATTCAAATTAACGAGTTTCAAATTATCAAGAGTCGACTGTACCTGATAATTGTACCATGTTTTGGGGTTTAACAATTAAAACTTTTTAAAATTACCGTACAAATATAGAAATTACCTGCTTACCGTTCGGAGGGCTAAATTACCGTACAATACGGCAATTACCGTACGGTTAACATCACTCATCTCACAAAGTTTACTCTTAGCTTTTTTTAGGTTGTTGTCTACGATGCACAGCAAGACCGAAATTATTTATATATGAGTCACAGACCGAAATTATTTATATTTGAGTCACATTGTTGGTGTTAGAAGTAGTGAAGTGGGCAAAAGAGTATTACACCAAATATTAGCATATTTTAATGCAAGAAGTTTACGAGCTAATTAATAAAATTATAAGTCCGATATATAAAATTTACAATCTTCTAAATTATGTATGAATTTTTATTATTCGAATTTTCTTATGTAAATTGTTAATTTTTTTCAACGGGCTTAAGTTCGAATCTGCATGACTGCAAATGATTTTTTAATATTTTTTTAATAAATGAATTTGTTCAAATACTATTTATTAATTTATATTAAGATTGGAATATTAAGAATATTTTCAATAATCATCAAACCAGCAAAACGGATCAGTTAATATTCCAATCTTAATATAAAATAATAAATAGAATTTGAACAAATTCATTTATTAATAAAATTTTAAAAAATCATTTGCAGTCATGCAGATTCGAACTTAAGCCCGTTGAAAAAAAAAAATTAACAATTTACATTCTTCGTTAATTATTAAGCTAAAAATTATTATTCAGGCTCAAGTTCAAATCCCGGATGTTAATGTTTTTTTTTTAAGAATTTGTAATAAATTTGTTTATTAGGTTTATTTTTAAACATAAATGTAAATTTTTTTCTCGAAATTATTAATTTTATTATGAAGATAAGAATTTTTTATTCAAACTCAAGTTCAAATCTGCAAACTGCAAATTATTTTTTAAGAATAATTTCTTAAGAGTGGATTCTTTAGAATATTTTTATTTTAATAGTTTATTTTAACAGTTAATTTTTTAATTTTTAAATTAAGGACTAGAAATATTGGCTGTGGGTTCTGCATACATTTACACTGGCAATATATATAATGCATTTAATAAAAGTTTTACTGTTAGCTTTAACAAAATTATATAAGACTTTAACACCCGTCGTGCAGAGTATGACGGTAAAATTTAGAAGCTGAACCCGAAGTTATTATTATTGTACACAAATACACACATTCATGCCAACATTTTCTTTTTCCAGCCGTACTTTTTTTATTTTATTATTTTTTTTTTGGAATTTTCAAGTTGCTGTTTTCATTTTCTTTGCCATTTAGCTTCCCGCAATTATGTGGCAGCAGTTAATATTCACAAACTAAAGCTTAAAACATCATTTAAGGATAAAAACCAGAAAATCACGGGCAAAAAAAAAAAAAAAAGAAATATGTACACAAACAGCATAAGCTGATGAAAAAGAAAAACAAAATCAAGAAATTCCACAATAAAATTATGACAAATAAGATAAAGACGAGAGTAAATCAAGGTAATTGTGTAAAAAAGATGTAAGTGCTGGTACATGCAAACCACCGGAACAAGCACAAGGCGAGGGGTGTTTCGCCAGACTTGATACTGATTTTACTTCCTAACAGCAGATAGAGTTCATGTTTATGTGTAAATAACGAGCCAAATTATGTTACGGATGGTTGAGAGAGAAAAAAAAAGAAAGAAAAAAAAACACATATTGTGGCTCAGTAAATAATTCGGCTAATGTTTTATTGCCTCTTTGTATCTGTTTTTATCAGTTTTGTGTTATTATTTCTAAAATGAAGCCACGACGACTGGGAAAGGAAAAGTCGAAAAATGTATTTGCTTTATGGTAAATAGCAAACAGCTAAGACTTAATAACTGAATAAAAAATATCTCTGGTCCTAAAATATTCTAATAAATCAAGCACTGGCTGTACAATAGCGTCAGTATTGTAATTCAAAATTACGGCAACATAATTGTAGTTGGTGATTAATATTTTCTTTTTGTATCACCTACATTTATTTCGTGAGCGAATTCTATAATATAAAATTATGTCACTGTTTTGAATTAGAAGACAAATAATAAATTTTGAAAGTATACACGATATAGACTTAAGCTTAGGGATTCGAGTTGGAAGTTTGATGGATTCTGTTATCTATATTGGGAAGTTTCCCCCCACATTTTCGTATAAAAGCGCAAAATATGCCATTGAGTCCCAAGTGTAATCCGTAATGGAGTGGGCCAACTGCATTGCCACCCTACTTTTTTTTACTTAAAACCGACTCTATCCCAAGATCATTCTGTAAAACATTTAAACAAAATTGAAATAATTTGGCAGTTTCTAAAGGAAGACTAATATAATTTTTTTATGTTAGTATTTTTATCGAAAATTCATGTTATATTAAATTGAATTAAGATTTATAGGCTAATTGTTCGAAATTGTTGCTTAAATTCAGATAGACATGATAAATATTCCAAGGCACAAAAGGAAAATCAATATCAGTTTTTAATTATTCAACTTATACAGCAGAGCAGAATAGCTGTTTTCGAAAGCCGCTACACTTTCATCATCAGTACTCATGTGTATTTTGTTTGTGCCTATTTTTAGGTGTTTTAGTTGAATATGAGAGCAGTTTTTATTTATAAAAATTTTATTAGGAAATTGCATACGAGAATTGTATCAAACTGAGGGTAACACGTTTTTATTTAATACCCCTGTTACCGTTTGTTTATATTCTTCATGTCCTATTTTTCTGCCTCATTAATTTTTATAACCTCCAAAAAAGAATTGGATGGTCTATTCAGTTTGTCATTCCGTTTGTAACGCAGCGAAATCCATTTGGACCCCATGAAGTTTATATATTCTTGATCAGTGATGAAATCTAAGACGATCTGAGCATGTTGAAACAAGTTGAATGAAAGTGACAAAAGATGTACATATTGTTTTAAACTAGAATTGGGGTTGATAAGCTTTTCTTATAAAAAAATATTTATTATCCCTTTAGCAGAAATCTATTCAAAATCTGTCAAATAAAAACAATAATTACTGTGGAATAGCGTGTGAAGTATCAAATTTGTTTTGCTATTTAAAAACCTATAGCTGCGGGACTTACTCAAATATGCATTAAAAATATGTTAATGAAAAAAAAACAGAAATATGGCAGAATTTCAAGCTGAAGAACACAATATCTTTATGGCCCACACCAAAGTCATAAAAGAGAATTATGGCTATTATTAAGTAACAATTCCGCATAAAATAAATCGAACATTTGCTCAAATAATTTGCCTTCTCTAGGCCATCTTTTGCTTTGATTAGCAATTGCTTTCTTTTTAAGATGCGATTAAATACCTTAATACATATTGCAAATGGCTTGATGTTTGCCAGCAAAAAAATAAAAAACAAAAAATATAATAATAACACTAAATCCATAATAGCGTACAACATAATAAAATAAAAAGAAGTATTAGAAAGGTACGAACGAATATTATATAAAAAAACGAACTGAATTTTTGTTATTGAAAATACCGCCAGCACATATTTTCATCTGCACAGTGACCAAACCAAAGCCAACCATTCATCCAGGAAACATTTACGAAACGATGACAATAAATATCAAAATGGCTAGAAGGGTAAGGGCTGATGAAAAGAACGTATATAAAAAAAAAGACACAAGATGAAATGTCTAAATGCCTCATGAAACAATACAACAAATAATGGGCTCTTCAAGTCTCTATGACCTCTTCAGGCCTGTAAGTTCTTAAACTTAGACAAAAAAAAATTTCCAACAGCAAAATAGAACGGAACATAAAAAAAATTTATAGATATGAAAGAAAGGATATAACGAGCAGAGAAGCAGCAGCAGCAGCAGCTTGTGTAAATACAAAATGAGAAATAGGCGAGTGAATGCATGTCAGTGTATTTAGTTGTATTGTGTTTATAAAATGTACTCATTCATGTTTGCAGTACAACCAATAACTGAATCTAGCACTCGACTACAGTGACGGAAAAAATTAAATGAAATTGTGTAACCAGTTGTCTGTGCCTGAAGTTTAACATTTTTCAGAGAATGACTCCAGAGTATAACTTTCATTAATCTTCAAGTATTGAAAGCACACACACACACACACAAATATGTATGTATAACTACCCTGCACGAGGATAAGCGTTAATTGTCTTTAACCCATTTCGTCCCAGTGTTCGATTTTTCGAACAGTAAATTTCAAGCATTTTAAATATTTTTTATCTGCTTAGGAAAGACTTTTAATATATTTTCATGAAAATTTTTAATGAAAATTTTGAAAAATATTTTTAAAAAATTTTTTAATAAAAACTTTTAAAAAATTTTGATAAAAACTTTAAAAAATTTTGATAAAAATTAAAAAAAAAAATTTTCATGAACATTTTTTAATGAAAATTAAAAAAAAAAATTGTAATGAAAATATTACAAAAATTTTTAATGAAAATTGTTAATTTTCTCAACGGGCTTAAGTTCGAATCTGCAAGACTGCAAATTTTTAATGACAATTTTGAAAAAAAATTTTAATGAAAATTAAAAAAAATTTTAATGAAAATTTAAAAAAAAAAAATTTTAATAAAAATTTTTAAAAAATTTCGGACATCTGATTCGTATTTTCTGGACCCAAATTACCATTTAACTACGAAGTTTTATAAACTGTTTCGAAAAAAAATTTCTGGGACGATATGGGTTAAGCTGCTGGTACAATTGCTAGTATAGCAAGCACTAGTTCAAAAGGTGTTTGAACACATACCGAAAAGTACTTGTACTTCAAGTAGTTCATTTGTAGATTGATTTGACTTGTAGAATTTCATATTACTTTTTGATCCTGTTTTAAAGCGAATTGCTAATTCGCATTTTCATTTATTTTATTTTTAATTGTTACAACTTTTATTTATTCGATAATTTATGTAAGTAAGCCGCAATTTTCTTGTGTTAAAAAAGTGACATTTTAAAAAATAAATAAAACTAAAAGCTAATTTTAAAATTTTTTAAACGCGTTTTTTTTAATACGAGTATTTATGTTCATATGTAAAATCAGCGATCTTTTTCTTAAATAATAAAAACTGATAAATTGTATGTTCATTAGTGTTTGGTATATGGTGGAGTACCAAACGTAACTCAAGTTGTACAAGGTGCTAGTGGATTGAGTGCGCCCTGAAGGAACTTTCCATTTCCTCTTATAAACTAAGAATTGATGAACCAAAAATTGCTTGTGAAGACAGACTTAACAAATTTCATTGGGTTTAAAAAACCAATGCAGAACTGATTGTACTAGTATCCGACTAGAAGAAATTATACTAGTACTCATCTAGTACTAATAGTACTAGTATCCCCCTAGTTTCCATCAAGTACCAATGGTACTAGTAGTTTTCCAAACACACTCAATGTTAATTTGAGCATTAACATGGTATAGGAAAGTTCACAATTGGGAACTAGTAGTGCTGATTTTTGTACTAGTGCAATACTAATTTCGATCTCCTGCAGGGTAGGATTGAGGCTAACACTTCTGTAAAAAATGTCAATAGCGTCACTGTACGAACACAGTCACCATTGCTGGTGACTTATAATACCCCAGACAGTGCCATTTGCTATAGACATGTTAAATGAGATTTGGGTGTATTTTTGCAAGTTAAAAATATTCATATTGTATTTGTAATACAATTGAAAAAGTAATAGATTAATAAAACCCATTGTATTGCCTACAAATTTTTTTTTTTTTTTTTTTTTTTTTAGTAGGACCAGCACTCAGGGGATGACCCCTATATATGCAATGCATTGCGCCGGAACTGAAAACGAGGGGATAGTATTGAGGAGACAGATTAGGAAAGATGAGAAGATAGACAGTTTTTTTTTTTTTGTAGCTATTTCAACCTTTTTACTTCGCCGGCTAATTTTTGCTACAGGGCCGACGAAGGTGGGTGCTGTTACTCTGCTTTTAGTACATGATAGTGTCAGTCGCTGCCAATTATGTTCAGTGATCAGTGACTATGCCTTCATCATTGAAACAGGCTGGCAACAACTAACACAACCACGCACTAATGCTGATCAGAAGAATTCAACACAATATTTCAAGACTCAGAGCAGGCTCGAACTCACGACCCTCCGTTTCATAGTCTCGTGTTCTACTACTTCAGCCAACAGCACCCACAATTATCAGTCATATGCCGCCGTCATACAATTATTCTTTCTCCTCAAGAGCAAATATAACAAGTCAAAACTTTATATTCGACCGGGTCGAATCTTAAATACCCTCCAAATATTTAGGAAGTAAATTTAAAATGTTTAACTTGGTGGGACACGAGTTCCTTTAAGACACCTCTGTACCCAATTTTAAATCTCTATTTTGACAGAGTAATTGCGGGAAGGGCCGGTGGAGGAGACGTTTCACCTTTGCAAAATCAGCGAACATCTCAGCTTCTTATAGGCTTAAGGAATACGAATTGTTCAATATTTACACTATTTTTGCATATAATATCGTACGTCAACGCCCACTAAAGTGGGCGGGGTCCAATAATAGACTATATCATGTTTTCCACAGACGAATGTATAGGCATTGATAGATCGTCTTAGACTTCATCACTGATCAAAAATATATATACTTTATGGGGTCCAATTCTTTTTGGAGGGCATTAAAACTGTATTTTGTCGGGATCTCTCGGGCAAGGGCCGTAGGGGAGACACTTTAGCTTTGCCAAAAAACTCTAATAATAAATGTTTAGAATAAATAAATGTAAAATTTATTAAAAAAAAAAATTTTTTTTGATAGGGTCATTTTAGTGTCAAAGTGGGAGGAGGGGTAGGGCAGAGGAGTACCAGGTTATGTGTCAGCTTCGTCATTAAGGCTTAAAAATATTATTTTTAAGGAATGTAGGCTTAAGTAAAACAATTTGTTTAATTTTTGCGTATAGTAACGCCCTCTGAAGGGGGCGGGGTCCAAAATTAATTTTTTTTATGGCTCCAAGTTTAACGCGTTGGACCTTCTTTGACATAAAAATATATCATTTGCTTAACAAAATTACAAAAAAATTAAGTTGTTTTTTAAAGGTTGGTTTAGTTCTTCTACAGGGAAGTTTTTTTCCCCCAGGCCAATTCAGCCCATTTACGAAGTTGACCTGTGCCAGACTCTTGAAATTTATACCAAATTTTAAGAGTCTGGCTCTTTACGGTTCGACTGAATCGTGATTTGCACAGACGGGTGGACGGACATGCTCAGATCGTCTTAGATTTCATCACTGACCAAGAAAATATATACTTTATGGGGGTCTCAGATGAATATTTCGCTGCGTTATAAACGGAATGACAATCTGAATATACCCTCCATATTCTTTTTTGTAGGGTATATAAATTTAGACACTGTATTGAAAATGTCGCCAAACAGTCACCAAAATAGTGGACAAAAGTGCTGATTTGTACACACTTGTTTCCTGGTTTAATTAACCCAACATAATCTTCCTATGTGGCAACACTGATTAGTTATGAAACTCAATTTATAAAGCACTACGTTAAAGGCACTGGTTGCGTATGAGTAACGAATTTCATTTAAGATGAAAGTAAAAATATTACGTATACGCTTTCATCTACTTATACAATTATTATGACAGAACAAAAGGTGAAATAAAGGAATAACGAGTTTAACAAATTGTAAAATTTAACTGCTAATCATTAGCAGCATGAGTGTGATAATGAATTGGCAAAACAAAAATTTTTTCACATGAAATAAAATAATTAATTTATTGAAGAAGTCACACAAAGGAGTGACGAAATATTGAAAATTAATATATTTTAAAATAAAATAAAGAGACCTTAAGCTTAAAAATATTAGAGTATAATAACAAAATAGAAAATTATCGATAATATTTTAAACGGGTTAGCCGTAACTATTAGAAAAGTTAACAAACTGAAAAAAGAAATAGAAATTCAAAGGAATAATGCAGGATTTTATATGTTAAGAGTGAACCAGAAAAATGAGTAAGAATTTGCAGATTCTTTTCTATGAATTGTTGAAATGCAATAGGATTATATTGAAATGTATAAAATGCTTTATAGTCCTCACTTTATATTTATAAATATTTTGGAATTTATTTAAGTATTTATAATTTTTTTTCATTATTGCTATTAATCAGTGTTTATTCAATATGATAAATTTATACACGCTGGTCCATTAGTGAAGTCACTTCATATTCCATTTGATAAATGAAAGTTTTATTCTAAGCCAACTTGGTAATAAAACCAAAGAAATAATAATTTTTTTTATTTTATAATAAAATTTAGTGTTAAACGCAAAACTCCCATATATATATAAAAAATAATGAAATGATAGTTAAAAAAATACATACTCGTACAAACTTAAGCTGTGGCTTGAGCTAACAATAAAAATGAAAAACATTAGGCATAAAAGAATTCAAACCAAAAAAGTTTGGCTTAGGTATGATGGAACAAAAAATTCAGAAAAATGGGACATGAAGAAAATAATCAAACGGCAACACGGGTATTAAAACAATAATGTGTTACCATCAGGTTGATACAATTCTCGTATGCAATTTCCTAATAAAATTTGTTTAAATAAGAACTGCTAACATATTCAACTTAGCCACCTAATAAGTGGTGACAAACACAATACACATGAGCACTGATGACGAAAGCGTGGCGGCTTTCGAAAACAGCTGTTCTGCTCTGCTGTATAAGTTGAATAATTAAAAAATGATTTTGGACTTTCATTTGTGCCTTGGAATATTTATCATGTCTTTCTGAATTTAAAACAAAAAATTTCGAACAATTAGCCTGAAAATCTTAATTCAATTTAATATAAAAAATATATATAATAGTTTCTATTATTTAAAAATATTTCAGGAAATCACTTTAAATTGTCAGTAGACAATAAAAAAGGTTGAGTACTAACTTTTCTTAAGGTTTTTCTTAATTGCATTAAAATAATAATAATAAAAATATTTCAAATATATAGAAACAACTGAAATTTATTTTTATATCCCAAATACGTAGTTTTGTTACCCACTGTTGTTTGTAAATATTTATGGGTATTAATAGCAAATAAATGATAAAGACGATGGCTGAATTGAATGACTGTAAGAAAACAAGTTGGCTAAAATTATGTGTGTATATACAAATGCACGTACGTACATGTGATTATATCAAACCCTTAGCTGTAAAATAGTCCAAGCGCCAAAATCAAAATTTTGTTTGAAGTATAATTTCTCTTTCATAATTTTTTATATATTCATTCTGTCTGTTTTTGTAAATAAAATAAAAAAAATTATTTGGGAGTTGATTAGTTGTTAGTAAAGCCGGGAACAGTTCATCAATCTCCGCTAATCAATTGAGAATCGGTTGGTTCATCCTAAAGTGATAGCAGTTTGAAAATTTATATACTAGTGTTTTAAACTCTTGGTAGACTTTTGATATCGAAGAGCTTAAAAGCATAGAACAGCACAACAAATCACTTTACGATAAATCTTGCGGTTGAAATTAATGCAGATATGCTGGGACGGCCCTTGGGGACAATCGTTTCTCCCATTTTTTTTTATTACAACTTATTAGGTGCTTTAGATGAATGCGATAACAATTTTTATTTATGCAAAATTCGGTCACAATTGATCAAATCTTTTCAACTGCGCGTTTTTTGTAAATATCTTGAAACAACAATAAGAAAGCTCAAATTTGTTTTTGTTTTCAAATACTAGTAAATGACTTTTCCCAGATGAAAATGTTTATTTTATTCACAAAAACCGGCAGTTTCCATCACATATCCGATTGTTTTGGTATTTGAATTTAGATGTCTATGGAAAATGTAAATATTTATTTCTTATACCTGCAAATGTAATAAATTTATTGTATAAAACATATTTTGATATAAAAGTTGCTTACGATAATTTAAAACACAAGAGTCGATATTTATGTATGTTTTTGTTTTATGATATCCTCGTTGTTCTTGTTGTTGTTGTTTTAGGTATATGTAAAAATTTTAAAGCAACCTGTCAAGACTTTCAGTCATGTGATAAGAAATACACCATAACACTCACAATATTGGAAGAGGGGTTTTACTTTTTTATTTTCTATTAATTTTTTATTTCCACTTTTATATGAATAAATATTATATGTACATTCATATGTGTGTGTGTGTGTGTGTGTATGGAAAAAGTTTCAACTTAGAACGAGAATGTAAGAAGTAAAAGCTGAACGCATAATAAGATATTACAATGATGTAATATTTTAGTACGTTTAGATTTTATTTCCACAGCCACTTTAAATACTAAATTAAATGTATGGAATGGCATGTTAAAGTAAAAAATTTTGTAAATCGTCCTTTGAGTTGCTTAAAAATTTTGTGTAGTATAGACGGGGAGATGGAAGTTAATTCGTATAATTGAAACATTTTAGATCTGAGTTAAAAATTATTGACTGATATACTGTATTCTTGAACATTGACATTAAAGGCGTACTTTGAAGACTAATTTGTCACTTTTTGAAAAAGTGCCTATGATAAAAGGTACTTTTCCGAAAAGAGTACTTTTTCCAATTTTACATTTACTTTTGTAATTTTCTTTTTGGAAACAGCACATTTAGGAAAGAGTGATTTTGTGAAATTTTATTTTTGAAAGTGGTAACTTTTTGAAAATGTAATTGTTGAAATTGTACTTTTGGGTTACAAAAGTTTACAGAGAAGTTATTCTTTCATAAGGGATTTTTTTTAAAGAAAGTGGTTTCAGAAAAGGTACTTTTAGCATAAGTCATTTACTAGTATTTGAAAACATACTTTTGGGAAAAGTTACTTTTTGAAATATTTATTTGAAAAAATAGGACGTTTTTTAGGAAATGCCATATTTTAAAACGGCATTTTTCTGAAAATCTAATTTTTGAATATATAATTTTTGAAAATCTAATTTTTGAAAATCTAATATTTGAAAAACTAATTTTTGAATATATAATTTTTGAATATATAATTTTTGAATATATAATTTTTGAAAATCTAATTTTTGAAAATCTAATATTTGAAAAACTAATTTTTGAAAATTTAAGTTTTGAATATATAATTTTTGAAAATCTAATTTTTGAAAATCTAATTTTTGAAAATATAATTTTTAAAATCTAATTTTTGAAAATATATTTTTTGGAAATATAATTTTTGAAAATCTAATTTTTGAATATATGTACATATAATTTTTTAACATATAATTTTTGAAAAACTAATTTTTGAAAATATAACTTTTGAAAATATAATTTTGGAAAATGAAATTTGGGGATATGAGAAGATGCACTTTTTGAGAAAGATACTTTTTTAAAAAAATATATTCATACAAAATAAGTACTTCTAGGAAGTACTTACTTAAAAATTCAGTATTTGAGAATGGTACTTTTTGCGAAAAGAACCCAAAAAATTTTATGAAAAATTTTGTTTTTAGAAAAGTACTTAAAAAAGCTTTCTGAAAAAACGTTCTTTTTAAAAATACAATTTTTTCCAAAACGTATTTCGTTGAAAAATTTTTTTAAAATAAAAAATATATATAAACATTTTTTAGGTACTTTTAAGGAAACGCTCTTATCTAAAAAGTGGTTTTTGAAAAAGTTCTTTTTCAGAAATTACTTTTTGGAAAAAGTCCTTTTTGGAGAAAGTACTTTCTCGAAAAGGTACTTTCTAGGAAAAGTACTTTATCAATTTTTTTTAATTTATTTTTTCGCAAAGGCGCTTAATTAAAAAAGGTTCTGTCTTAAACTATACTTTTTTTAAAGGTACTTTTTAAGGGGACGTACTTATTTAAAAAGTGGTTTTTGAAACAAGTACCTTTTGGAGAAAGTAATTTTTGGTAAAAGTAATTTTTGGTAAAAGTACTTTTTGGTAAGAGTACTTTTTGCAAAAGAACTTTCTGAAAAAAGTACTTTTTAGAAAAAGTACTTTATGAATTTTTTTATTTTTATTTTTTTAAAGTTATTTGTTCGTAAAAGTACCTTTGAAAAGAGTTGTGTCTTAAAATATACTTTTTTTCAAAATACTTTTTCAAAAAGTGGGGTTTAAAAAAGTATTTTTTGGAGAAAGTACTTTTTGGTAAAAGTACTTTTTGGTAAGTTATTTGTTCGTAAAAGTATCTTTGAAAAGAGTTGTGTCTTAATATATACTTTTTTTCAAGGTACTTTTTCAAAAAGTGGGGATTGAAAAAAGTATTTTTTGGAGAAAGTAATTTTTGGTAAAGTACTTTTTGGTAAAAGTACTTTTTGGTGAAAGTACTTTTTGGTATAAGTACTTTTTGGTAAAAGTACTTTTTGGTAAAAGAACTTTTTGTTAAAAGTACATTTTTGGTAAAAGTACTTTTTGAAAAAGTGCTTTTTGCAAAAGTACGTTATGAAGAATTTTTTTTCGAAAAGTTATGTCTCCGTAAGGGTACTTAATTGAAAAAGGTTCTTACTTTAAATATACTTTTTTAATGGAACTTTTAATGAAACGTACTTATCTAAAAAAAGGTTTTTGAAAAAACTGCAATTATTTGATCAGTTTTGAAAACAAGAAACTATTGTGCACTTTAGTTAATGGGCAGGCAGTTGAATCAAATAATAGTCAACGTCAAAATAGATTTGTCAACAAGTCCCACAAATTATCCTATCGCTCACGTTTGGTTAGACTTTCTTAATAACATTCCCCTAATAAAATAGCTGGTAAAATGCTCATTTTTAATAAAACAATTTCTTTCATGCCAAAGTTATTTTGTGCCGCATTTAATAAAACATTTTGATTTCTCGTCATATAATAAACGAAAACTTCTTAATAAAATTAAAAACGATGAAAGATGAAAAATATTTACGATTCTTATTTGAATTAATGTCGAAATAGACTTTGAAGATTTTGTATGAAATTTTGTTCTATTAAGATGTTATAAATCTGATTTTTTTTTATAAATTAGGTCTTTGGTGTTTTTTTTAGTAACATATATTTCTTAGTGTATTTTCAAGTATATTTTCCAAAATGTTATCGTCTACTAAAGTAAGTTGCGGCAACACTGGCTATTAGTACAAGACAGTACTACAATATCGGTCAGCCCAGTTGCTTGGTAATTTTATTCTGAACTATTAAGTCACATTTAACTAAATGGTATACGAGGTATGATTAACAAAGACGATTTATTCTTGTATTTATTTTTATTTTACACGTGTTTCTGGTGCGGTTCCTGTGTGCTTGAGCGTGTTTAAAATTCTTTATTTAAAGTTGCCGCAGTTTCTGCTGCGTCCGTACATTTTGCTGCTGTTTCTTTGCACAAAATAAGCAGAATTTAGTTTATATCACTAACTACATTAGGAAATATATTTGTTGTGTGTTGTTATATACATACATATAATATTTATAACACGCTAGTGTGTTTATGTGTGTGTGTGTGTGTGTGTAAATATGCAACTTTGTTTGCTGGCGTGTGCCTGCTTAATAGTTTATTTTGTGTTAATGTGTATGTGTAAGTCACATCTTTTTTTTCTCCTTAATAGACTTCTAAATGAATTATGAATAAATGATGGAATTAGTTAATGATACTTCCGTTTCCTCTCTATTGTCGATTTTGAAGTGTGTTTATTGTTGTTGTGTGTGTGTGTGTGTGCAAGTGTATGCCAAAAATGTGTTTACACACGTATGGCGTATCTCAGAGGTGTGCCTCTAAACAAAATTATGTTGAAAAATTAATGTTTAGTCAACTATAAATATATTAAAACCTTTCAACTGCTAAATGTGACTTAATTGCATAAGAAATTAAAATACAAGCCATAAAACAAGCAAGAAGTTGCTTCTACTATATTCTTTATGTGTTATTTAATTTTATATGTATGGGAAATTAATTAAAGGCGCAACACAAGCATAAAAGCTGTAGACGAATTTAATAAATATGAGGATCCAGTTGGTCAGTTAGTATGACACGCTTTTATCTTAGCTGATGTTGTCAGTAGAAATTATGATTTCAGCACGTGTATTAAAAAAAAGCAAAAAGTGTAGACTTAATTAGAAGTTCTTGCATCAATAATTTATTTAATATCAAAATTGGCGACAAGTTGCCTGCACATTCCCATGGACTGAATTCATTTTCTTAAAATTTTTATTTTATTTTTTTTTTTGAACAGTCACTCAGGGAATGGATCATACTCAAGCAATAGATTAGGGGGGAAGTGTAAAATTCAGCGCAAAGATTTTATGGATGGTGAAAATTGAAGAAGAAAAAATTTGTGTTAACCACTTTATTAATTAATTTATTTAAAAAAATCTTCAGCACAATTACACACAATAATTTATTGCGAATTGTTCCCCTTTATCTGCTCACTCCTCCTAGTGTAAATCAATAATTCCCACGAAACTACTGAAGGGGGGAAAATGTTGCTAATCTTATTTTATTAAAATTCACGTTACAAACAGAAAGGAGTTTACATACATTTTTTATAAAACTAAATATCATGCATTTATTCAAAGTCATAGTTTTTTTTTATTAATCACAACTTGGGGCCTCATCCGATATCAAACGAAATTTCCATACAATTTGAATATAAATTTCGAACGATATCGCATGCCGTAATTTGCCCTAAGCCTTTTTAGTAAAGCTCATAAAATCTATATTTGATTTTTTTTTTCAAAAATATTGACTAAATGCTATTGATGAGTTTCTAATATCTCCCACTGTAAATTTAGTATCCAGATTAATTATAAAAATTGTTTGTTAATACACAACATTTTATTGTTCGTAACGTATTTGATTAAGGAAGGCATTGGAAATATTCCATAATATAAAAGAGAAAGTCAACATCAATATAATTATACAAATTACAGAGCAGAGCAAAACAGCTGCTACAGTTTCATCATCAGTACTCATGTGTGTTTATGTTGATCACTACTTATTAGGTGATCAGTTTTTATCTACAAAAATGTTATGATATCCTCCAAAAGAGAATTTGAGGGTGTATTCACTTTGTCATTCCGTTTGTAACGCAGCGAAATATCCATCTGAGACCCCATAAAGTATATATATTCTTGATCAGTGATGAAATCTGAGACGATCTGAGAATGTTCGTCCGTCCCACTTCCGTTTGTGGAAATCACGATTAAGTCCAAACGAAAAGAGCCAGACTCTTGAAATTTGGTATAAATATATCTTGAAGGATAGCAGAGGAAATGGGCTACATCGGGCAAAAGGGAAAAAAGTTCCCCTAAGAAGAACTAAACCAACCTCTAAAAAACAACATAATTTTTAAAGTTTTTTTTTTGTAATTTTGCTAAGCAAATGATATATTTTCAAGTCAAGAAAGATCCAACGCATCAAACGTGAAGCCATAAAATCCACAAAAAAAATTATTTTTGAACCCCGCCCCCTTAGTGGGCGTTATAATATGCAAATATAGTGTAAAAATTCAACAAATTGTTTTACTTAAGCCTACATTCCTTAAAAATAAAATTTTTAGGCTTTAATGACGAAGCAGAGACGTAACTTGGTACACCTCTGACCTACCCCCTCCTCACCCCTTGGCCCTCTAAACGACCCTATAAGACAAACAAAAGAGAACAGAAAAATTTAATACATTTTACATTTAATTATTACGAAAATTAATTTTTGAAGTTTTATGGCAAAAGTGAAATGTCTCCCCTACGGCCCTTGCCAGAGAGACCCCAACAAAATACAGTTTTAATACCCTTCAAAAAGAATTGGACTCTCATCAAGTATTCATATTTTTGATCATTCGTCTGTGCAAAACATAATATAGTCTATTTTTGGACCCCGCCCCCTTTTGTGGGCGTTTTCGTACGATATTATGTACATGCAAAAATAGTGTAAATATTAAACAATTTGTATTACTTAAGCCTAAGGTGAAACGTGTCCCCCCACGGTCCTTGCCGGAATAACTCTGTCAAAATAGAGATTTAAAATTGTGTACAGAGATGTCTTAAAGGAACTCTGCCGCACCAAGTGAAACATTTTAAATTTACTTATTAAATATTTAGAGGGTATTTAAGATTCGACCCGGTCGAATATAATGTTTTTACTTGTTATGAAATAGTATACGAGAACTGTATAAAACCGATGGTAGCACAGGTATTGTTGCCGCTGGATTTGTTAATTAATATCTAACATTTAATGGGCAATTAAATATTGTCTTAGTATATTTAAAGAACTTTTCACCCTTAATTAAGCGAAAAGGCCAAGGTCTCATTAATGTTAATAAATGTTTGATTACCGACTAGTATGATGATTTCAAAAAAAAACTTAATATCTAAAGGAATTTTTGTTTATATACATGCTAATCTTATATAGTTTGCATGTATATATATTTACGTATACACTTTATATGCCTGTATTTAAGAGTCAAGTAGTATATAATATTTGGATAATATAATTTTGCTATGCCTTATCATTTACTGTTTTCAACACTCTATGAACGTACGCTGTCTGCATGCTTGTACGTGTAAGTACATATAACTAGTCAAATATATACATACGTGTTGTACATACACAGTGAAGTTTATTAATGCTCGTCTGTTTTGGGGGCATGAGTGTTTGTTTATAAAATGTTTAAGGGCACATTAGTTAGAATAATAACATTGAATAGGCCCTGCAGACACACAACAGTAATAAAATAAAGCTACAAAAGAAGAAGCAAGAAACGATGTTATGGTACATTGTACTTGTACGTAACATCAGAGGCAACAACAACAACCATAGACTGGCTGGCTTACAGACGGGATACAAACACATTTGAGTGAATTTAAATTACACCCACTTTAGGGCTGACAATCAATTTTAATCCCACAGTTGTACTCAATACTTTTCATATGGGTGCTCGAAAATGAAAAATATGTATATAAATATATTTTTTTGCTTTTATTCTAAGCATCTGGTTCACAGCAGCGTATACTTTATTTATATGTGATTATATGCCAGTCTATGTTACGTATACGTAACCAGCACAATAGCATATCAATGCTATTTCACCAGCGTTGTCAACTTTGAAATTTTGAAAAGCACTAAAGTCGGACAAAAAACGCGTAATTTTTTAAAAAAAAGCACTAAATATAAATATTTTTTTATTTGAATTACCTTTTATTTAAAATATGATTTTATTTAATTTTTTTCAAAAAACCAGAAAAATTTTAGATCATTTATTACTATTTTTGATAATTCATATATTACACTAAAAAATAACTTAACATATTGTAAATATCACCATAGAAAATGCAATAAATTTTACATTGCTTTTTATTCTCCTGTAAACTTTTAAAGTGATGCACTTTCTCTGCCATATTTTATTTCTATTAAGGTAACAAAAGTAAAAAAAAACGTTTAAAATAACAAAATATATTCATATAATAACGAATGAATTTCAATTTGTGTTTGTTAAAGGTCCTTATCACGGTCATCTGCCCATTATACCGTTTTTATTTCATATTCCAACGTTTTATAAACCATTTTTGTATTAATATGAATATTGACCTTATCTGGAATTTCGTACGTTTCGCAACAAGAATTTTCCCTTTTAAGTTCGTTTTTGATTTGTAAAAGCGCATTAACCGAATGCAGCGACATTCAGTTCAAATGTTTGTTTTTAAAAGATTCATTGAGCTAAAAACTCGTTCTACTTCAGCATTGGAATATGGTAAAGATAAAAGTTTAATAGCAAAATTGTTTATTGTCTGGTTCCACCGAATGAAAAAAAGCATCAAAAAATGCACTAAAAACCAAAAAGCACTGAAGCCAAAATTTTTCTCGTAATTAATTTGAAAAAGCACTAAAAACAGTGCTAAGAGCACTGAGTTGACAACACTGTATTTCATAAATACTCGTATGTTATAAAAAAACTAAAATCCTTACATACAGCCAAATTCAGATAAGCGCACCCCGTTTACAAAAAATCTCTTAATTACCGGCCTAATTTATAAAAAGATTTGATTAATAACTGGCACATAAGATAAATTTTTTTATGAAAATGTTTCCTACAAAATTTATTTTTTTTTATATTAGGCATTAAATATTTTTATTTGCACCGCTTAGATATACTTTTTTAGCTTAAAAGAAAAACCGTGTAAAGAAAAATCATTTATTAAAAAAAAAACTTCATAATATATTATATTTATATTCTATTAAAATTAAAAAGCAACTACTTCGAAAATATGTTTTAAAATTCAAAAAATACGTGAAAAATATTCCTAGGCACAGGGAAAAGTCAATATCAATTTCAATGCAGAACAGCTGTTTTCGAAAGCCGCTAAAATTTCATCCTCAGTACTCAAGTGTATTTTTGGGTGTTGCCACCTATTTTTATTCCTTTTTATATCTACCCTTCACAAAAAAGTTAAAATGTATATCTAGGTTTGTCATTCCGTGTATAATTTCTTCGATATTTACATGGGACCTCTAAAGTAATATATTCTGGATCCTTATGAACAGCGATGTCCGTCTGTTTGTACGTGAAATCGGGTTTCCCAAGCCCCCAGAAGACCTAGAGACTTCGTTCTTGGACCGTTGGATTGGAAATTAACTTAAATATAGTGAAAAATCCGAGGTACGGTTCACAGAGCTGGGAAGCTTACACATATTTCTCGACGCAAAATTAATACCAAAAATCAATTATATTTTTGGTTGTTTGTAAATTAAACCTATTTCATGCTTTAGGAAGCCTCAAAAAAAAAATTTAACGTGAAAAAATTTAAGTATTCAAAAACAACCAGCAAGTACACACCGAATAAAAGAAATGCAATAATAATAAAAACATTCATACATACGCCGTATACACGCTCTGCACAACATACACACACCGTATAAACAAAACAACAAACAAATATACACTGTGTTGACTAGCAATTGAAAAACTTCTCATTTGCTTAATATTTTATGGTGCATAAGTGATCAAGGTTTTGTCACAATCAGGAGGAACGAATTGGAATACGATTCTTTCCTTTAGTGCATGTGTGTATATTAGAGGGTACCCGAACTATTATTATTATTATTATTATTATTATTAATATAATTACCGTATTTAGCCGAACGATATCCGAAGAGTTTATATCGTTCCTAATAGGAACGATATAAACTCTTCGGATATCGTTCGGCTAACTTCGGTAATAATAATAGGAACTTCCTATTATTATTACCGAAGTTAGCCGGACGATATCCGAAGAATTTATATCGTTCGTATTATTATTGCAACCGTATTCACGTTGTGTCACTTATACTTTTCTATCGAATAACCGAAGCCCTTATACTCACGTTGCGGCGCTTAGAGTACGAAACCTAAGTGATGAAACCTAAGTGCAGGAATTGGACTACAGTGGTGGCCATATTTTCAAAGGAAGCAGACCTTTGACGAGCATGGACAGATTGAGGATACCTCGGCTGGGAAATTAAACTGCGTTACAAAAAATTTCCAGGGATGGGAATATAAAAGTTTTTTTTTGGCACATGCATTATTTTATAGTACAAGTAATAACTAAACTTGTTTAAAATTTTAAGTTTTTCTTAAATAAAACCACTTTATATATCAATAAGACTTGTATTGGTAAAAAAAAAATTTTTTATTAAATTAAAATTTCGCTTCCAGGGGTGGCAAATTAAAATTTTTTTTATATTTAAAAGTAACCAAAAAGGCAACAGACGTTGCTTTTTTGCTAACTAAAACTATTTTAGAATTAAGGAAGAACAAAATTGGTATCCAAAATTCAAATAAATCAGTATTTCGAATCCAGGGTGGGACAAGTGCAATATTTTGTAGTACATAAAAGTGACCAAAATGGTTAAAGATTTCAAATTTTTCTTAAATAAAACTACTTTATACTTCAAGAAGAGTTGCACTGATATAAAAAAAAAAACAAACAAAAAAAAGATTTGCGGGTCATCATATCAAAACGACTTCTACTTCTAGAATATCAACTTTACTGTATGCGTTTTCTTTTATAGAACGGTTTTAAAAAATTTTTAATGAGTTCCCTCCAAACTCAATATATTCGTAATACATTGAAATGAATTCAAGTTTGATATTAAATTAAAGGTTCAAGTCTTAGCTTATTTTAGAATGTATAGGGTTTTGGTTTTTTTTTCATATGACGAAATATATCGTTAAATTATACAATTAAACAATTTATAACAAATTAAACATAAAAAGCGCCTGAAACTAAAACAAATACTAAAGGGGTCATTATTCGAGCACTATTTTCTTTTGAATAATAAAAAAAATTAAGCTAATTCTATTTTATATATTATATTTTCTTGTTGCTTACCTTGTAAAAATAGATATAGTTTTGGGAACGGTGTCAAAAGTACATCTTGCGCCTGAAAATAATAATAATAAAGTATATATTGAAATATTCGTATAAAATCGTTATTCGTGCCTCTTACACTACAAAATGGTTTGTGAATATGATTATGTTACCGATTAATGAAAAATGCTACCGATCAATGATGTTCTGGAACAGAACCATATATAAGCATCACAAAAATTCAAAAGTTTTAAAGTTTTTCAATTATTGTTAATCAAAGTGTTTGCTGGGATATCATACATTGTCCGAGTGACATGGAGCATGAAATAAAATAGTTTCTAATCAAATTAGTTTAACAAAATGTACCATATTTGCAAAAGTGAAAACTGGGCAGGCGACTCATAAGCGTAATATGTGTCTGATCATGAAAAAAAAAACAAAAATAAAATACAAATTATGTTGCATGGCTAAGACCACATCATGACTACTTGATATCGTATGTACGAGTAAGTAAATATGTATGGATGTATGTGCATATAACATTTCAAAATCCCCAACCTGCATACTTTTCAACAACTCCAGTTCATCGTGAAATCTGAAAAATAAAAATCAGGCAACAAAAAAAATTTTTTTTTACGGAAATTTCATTCACAAAAATTAACAGATAGAGTTTTTTTTAAAGACTTAAGAACGCAAGTGTAATGCATTAAACACATTCACGACAGCAGGCTACCGACTACAACCTGTCAGAAATAGAATACATGTGTTTATATGGGAATGATTATTTTTACGGCTACACGGCAGGTTGTTGTCCGTGCTACTTTTGTGGTTGTAGTCATAATAAACTAACTTCTATTTTCATAGGCGACAATAAATAAATTAGTGTTGCCAACACAGTGAAATATCTTAAATAAATTAGTGTTTAAAAATAGTTTCAAACTGGTCAAGAATATGAAAATTGCTAAGAATAAAAAATGTAATAGCCCTTTCAACAATAAAAATTATTTTGTAATTTTTATTTATTTTTTTTGCGATCTCTCTCGGCTTTTATTTTTTATTTATTTTTTTATTTTATTTCTTAATATTTTTTTTTGTTATAACTCCTAGGACATAGAACGCATATAAACGATATGGGTATCATTTCAAAGTACTCCAAAATGTCTTTCTATTGTTAGACATATTTTTCAAATTGATTCACCTATTGCGAGCATTATTAAATTTTGAAATTTTGTAGGTGACTTTTCAAGTAAAAATTCAATTATTTTGAATTCTTTAATTTTGGGTATACTTGATAGTCGTTATAGATAAAAGTCGTGAGTTAGCTTCTAAATGAATTCACTCATAAACTCATTTTCATAGTGTCATAACAAAAAAAGGCCATCAAAATGTATTTATTACAAATGCAAAAACAATAAAGAGCCATAAACAAAAATAAAGTGTTTTTATTATTAACTTTGTTTCGATTTATAAATAGATTTAGAATAAGCGCTTTTATTTTTATATATGAAAGTGGCACCACTAAAATGAGATGTTGACGTTGCAGCTGCCGCGTTCAAAATAATTAAGTAGCTGACTATACGGCGACAAGTGTTGCTAGCGGCACATGTAGCCATGTAGTCGGTAGCCGGCTGTCGTGAATGTGTTTAAAGCGTAAGAGTGTGTGTTTTTTGGAAAATCCCTTTGTGTTTACTCTACAGAATTCTGAGGTATTCAGCCTGATTACGTTTGGCGATTTTCGCTTTCAAATTCGACAGTTTGTAATAGATTAAAGATAAAAACTTGAATTTTTTTTAATCTATTACAAACTGTCGAATTTGAAGGCGAAAATTGCAACCATAATCAGGCTGATTTTCTTTAAGGTTCACTGTAGTAAAGGTATTTCCCTTAAAATTGCTTAACAAAAAAAAAAAAAAAAAAAAAAAACAACAATAACAGCAACATGAACCAAAATATCCACAATAATATCGTTAATCTTGTCAGTGTGGCAAGTTAAAAACTCTCAACGTGCTACAAGCTGCACCTATTACTGCAGCCAAATGTACGGCAATATAAAAACAACAACTATAACGGCAATACATTCAATGAAATGAAAAGTACTTTGCTAAAATAACGGTATTGCAACAAACACAACAACAACAACAACACACACAAACAGCCACTGCAAATGAAAAGTTCTGCACAGAAATTATGGAAATTCTTTAAAGAGTTTTTTGTTTGTTCTGTTTTCCTTTATCAGCGTCCTGGCTGAGAGAGCGGTTATGCGCAAACTCCTCGTCCTGAGATTTGTATACTTAATTTATTTATTTTTTTTCTTGCTGCTATTTTTAATATTTTTCTTTTTCAGTTAATATTTTGGGTAAATTTGGTACTTTCATGTACATGCCTTCTCTATGCGAGTTTTTCTAATGGTACGTGTGCGAGTGTGCAAGTGTGTGTTTTGATAGTGTGCGTGCCTTGTCGTAGACTACTAGTTTAAAGACATCAAAATATACACGTTTTTGGTAAACACACTTATGTAAAAGTTTACATAAGAGTAAAAAAATTGAAAGGCCTGAAGATGTGTGCCTCCCCATTTTAAAAACTTAAGAATAAAAAGGCTTCACATTGTTTTGTGGTACAACTTTAGCCATCTTATCGTTGACAAATATTAATAAATTTGATACAATTTGAAAGGTATTTTCATGTAAATATGCAACAAATAATTATTTGGTCTAGGTTTTTTACATAAAACTTGTAAAAATTATTTTAAATTAGTTTTATTACACTGTGCAACAGTGAAAAAAGTCCAAGGTCGTGACTATATGGATTCGATTCTACTATCAAATTGTACTAAAACTCAGTTTGGCCAATTTGATGATCGTTTTTTTTTATGGACCTTCAAAGTTTCCCCATATTAGCATGATGCCCAAAAAAAAGGTGTCATCAGTTTTCGCCAAATAGCTGATCAGGACTTAAAAATATCGCTTGACTATGTTCGGCAAAAATGTAGGCAGGAGTAGGTTGAATAGTTGAATTTTATGACAAAAATGTATTTCATAAAGAGATAAAACATTTGCATAAAAATTAGTAGATATATTATTTTCTTAAAAAAATTAATAGATACATACGAGTATATTATTTTATTTGTTTTTCAATGAAAAACAATCGTTACATTGAAACAGAGCTTTTAAATTTACATTTCGATTAGTAATCAATTAGATTCAATTTTAAAAAGAATGGTATTGATTACATAATTCTCTTTTTAAAAATTTCTAATTATTAATTAATTATGATTACAAATAATCCAAAAATAATTAAGATTAGTTAGGATTACGAGAAAATAATCGAAAATAATCAAAAGTAATCCAACAAATAATTGACTACTTTCAAGGATTATTTTTGATTAGTTTCGATTATTTTTTAAAAATTTAGAATGCGCATCATTTTATACATACATTTTATTTTGAAAAATTTGCATTTAAAACATAAAAAAATTAATGACAAGCACACATTAAAATATGTGATCATTTTTGAAAATCCAATTTTTGAAAATATAATTTTTAAAATCTAATTTTTAAGTATATATAATTTTTGAAAATATAATTTTTGAAAATCTAATTTTTAAAAATCTAATTTTTGAAAATCTAATTTTTGAAAATCTAATTTTTGAAAATCTAATTTTTGAAATTCTAATTTTTGAAAATCTAATTTTTGAAAATCCAATTTTTGAAAACATAATTTTTAAAATCTAATTTTTGAATATATAATTTTTGAAGATATAATTTTGGAAAATATAATTTTTGAACATATAATTTTTGAACATATAATTTTTGAAAATCTAATTTTTGAAAATATAATTTTTGAAAACATAATTTTTAAATATATATAATTTTTGAAAATATAATTTCTGAAAATATAATTTTTGAAAATATAATTTTTGAAAACATAATTAATTTAGTTTCGATTATTTTTTAAAAATTTAGAATGCCCATCATTTTATACATACATTTTATTTTGAAAAATTTGCATTTAAAACATAAAAAAATTTAATGACAAGCATACGTTAAAATATGTGATCATTTTACTTGTATTGGAGACGGACCTTCATGGTTGACATAATTTTTGTTTATAACCAAAATTCTATCTTTCTCAATTTAATTGGTTACGGTAATCAATATAATATAAATGCGACCATAATGGTTACAAATTCCCAAATGCATATAAAGGGCTCCGAAATAAAAACATAGCAGTTATTTTCGGTCCCTGCTTTATACGAATAGAGCACAAACCCGTGAACCCGTGATAAATAAGAAGAATGCAGAATCATGAAGAATGCAAATAGTTGTCAATTATCAAATCGATGCACATCAATAATAATAACAAAAAATAAAATTTCGCAAAATAAAAAAAAATAAAAATAATCAAAAGTAATCTTCGAAAGTAGTCAAATTATTTTTCGATTACTTTTTTATTATTTTTGATTATTTTTTCGTAATTTTTATTAATCTTGATTATTTTGCTATTATCTGTAATCGTAATCAATTAGTAATCGTGCGAATCTGATAATAATCGTAATATAATCGTTACTTCACCTTTAAAAAAAAAAATAATAATAATCTAATTACTAATTATTATGATTAGTAATCATTACTTAAGCCGCTTTCACACTATAAGACTGAGTCGTACGATTTTCATTCGAATTTCTCTTTTGAGAATGTCTGAGATGCCGATAAATCTAGCGTATCATTACAAAACGCTTTCACACTATCACACTTAAAACAATTCATGAAATCTCTGTAGTAAGCTGTTGCAAAAAAAAAACAACAACCCTGATAATATGATATATCTCAGCTTTTAGAAAAATTTCAAAAAATGGAGAGAGACATCGGTGTGTGAAATTTTACTTCTTAATCTATGAGATTTTACTTAAGATCGCGTTCACACTATAAGACTTTTCATATTCGCCCCTATTATGAATGGCGACGTCGACGTCACATCAACTCGACAGCAAAAAATTATCACTTGTCTGCAAGTTGTTGATAACAATTAATTACTCTGGACGATTTCTTATCATTCTCTAGGGCATATAATACCGATAGAACATGTCAATAGTAGTCAGTTGCTGTCGCAAAAAAGTGGACAAGCAGCAATCTTTTGCTGTCGTCTTGATAACGCGTCGATGTTGTCATTCATAATAGGGGCGATTATTTCGAATTTTTGACAAATCTTAATACTCAGTCTTATAGTGTGAAAGCCGCTTTAACAGCTATGTCATTGAAATACAAGCTAAAAGAAGAGTTGCATGTAACTCCCACTACACGAACCAACAGCAAAATGTCATCAACCGAAATGACATCTTCGAAAAAAGGCCTCTTATTTATGATTCCTACTGTGCGGTATGTTTCTGTGCTAATCATTTATAAAGAAAAATTCCTTTTATTTTCCATGCTGTAGACAAGTTTGTGTTTGTGTGTGTGTGTGTGTCTGTGAATTTGTGTTATGGCTAAGCTCTAACGTATAAAATATTTGTTTGGCTAACTTGACTTTTTTGGGCTCTGGCACACAAGTATTGCCGATGAATTTGTTAGCGTTACCAAACACATAACCAGAGATGGTGAACCTCAAAAAAATTATTATCATTCGCAAAAGTAAAAATTAAAAACAGTGCTGAGAGATTCATGATCTGCATAGGTAAAAAAACAACAAACAAAGAAAAAATAAAAAAAAATAACTGCAGGTGTGACATAAATTTCCAACTTCATCTTAAAACTATGGCAACATCATTGCCCTATTCACAATCTTGTGCAAATTGTCGCGCATCATTGCATTTGCAAAATAATTGTACTCTACACCAACAAAATACATTAGCCCTATTCACAATCTTGTGCAAATGGTCGTACATCATTGCATTTGCAAAATAATTGTACTCTACACAAACAAAATACATTGAAAATGCTCTCAAATACTCTCTCAATTTGCAAATGCTATAATGCAAGACCATTTGCACAGGATTGTGAATTGGGCTATTGAAAATGCTCTCAAATACTCTCTCAATTTGCAAATGCTATAATGCAAGACCATTTGCACAGGATTGTGAATTGGGCTCATATTTCAATAGGCATTTCAATAATTTTGTGTGAAATTCGTCAAGCTTTAGCATTGAATTTTGCAACAAAATCATGTAAATTTTTATTACGTGGCCTTTTTATAGGGCCAATATTTTTTTTGTAGCAGTCAAAGGAATTGATAAATAGATGATGCAATCTAATTTATAAACATTTCATGATAAATAAAATACTTCCAAACAAATTTTTATATGAAAATGTATCTGAAAAATAAAAATCAGGCAACAAAAAAATTTTTTTTACGGAAATTTAATTCACGAAAATTAATAGATAGAGTTTTTTTTTAAAGACTTGGGAACGCAAATGTAATAATGCATTAAACACATTCACGACAGCAGGCTACCGACTGCAACCTGTCAGAAATAGAATACATGTGTTTATATGGGAATGATTATTTTTACGGCTACACGCCAGGTTGTTGTCCGTGCTACTTTTGTGGTTGTAATCATAATAAACTAACTTCTATTTTCATAGGCGACAATAAATACATTAGTGTTGCCAACACAGTGAAACATCTTAAATAAATAAGCGTTTAAAAATATTTTCAAACTGGTTAAGAATATGAAAATTGCTAAAAATAAAAAATGTAATAGCCCTTTCAACAATAAAAATTATTTTGTAATTTTTATTTATTTTTTTTCGATCTCTCGGCTTTTATTTTTTATTTATTTTTTTTATTTTATTTTTTTAATTTTTTTTTTGGTTATAACTCCTAGAATATAGGATAATTAAGTAGCTGAAAATGTAACTTCTTAACTTTTTATAAACCATAATTTTTTTAAAATTACGCCTACAATTTTTTTTGTAAATTTTTCTTCAAAGTTCCATATATTTTGAGTGCTAAATCACAAGAATATAAAGACTATTAAAAGTTAGCCATCTCTGAAAGAAACATAAAAATCTGTGTCCTTGCAACCGTTCATAGTATTTTATTTATGACACATACACACACACACAAATATATACAGACACAGTATATTGCCACACATGCATGTTTGCGACGGAAACTTTTTTTACTCAATTGTGTGAGTACGATTTTATTCTTTTTTATGATGTTGCTTTCGCTGTTACATGAATTTATATCCCGCTAGTTCATTATTATGAACTAATTTTTCAAAACCGTTCGCGAAGTTATTTGGAGTCTGCCTGTTACTCCCCTGTGATTTATAAATATAAGTGATGATTTGCCACTTTTTCATTTATTTAGGGGGGAAAAACTGTTCGAAATATTTTTTGGAAGTTTGTAATACGTGACTCTCTCCTCCTTTCTATCTCTAATATAAATATATAGGCAGCAATTTGCAAAACTGTTGTAAATGTAAATATATATTGCAGTAGAGTAAGAGGATTTTACGTTCCAACTCCATTTCTGTACATTTGCTTAGCTTCACAAACCACCAAATACTCGTATGTTTATGAATGAAGCGCCAAACAAAATATTTTACTATTGTGAAAGAAGTTGAAAAGATACTTCCTTCTCTTAACAATCGAATGGCTTAGCCATTTAGTATTTTTTAAAGCCACTAGTCTGGCAGCACTGTCAGCTGTTGTGTATCTCTCATGTGCAGTGACATCTTTTTTTGTTTGTATTTTTAGACCCTCGTGCAATTTCCATAATATTATTATCCCACCCGGCAAAGAATATATATTCTGAGTCCCTATGGATAAGGCAGTTGAATAAGCGATTTCAGTCTATCCCTATCTCTCTGCCTCTATCTCTCTCTCTCTCTTTCGCTCTCTATCCTTCTATCTGTATGTGAAATCGAGTTTCCGAAGACTCCAGAAAGATACTTCTAGAGACTTCGCTCTTCAACTCATATATTTGGAAATAGTTCTAATTAGATTTCTATGGAAAATCAGTTAAATCCAAAATACGGTTCCTGACCTGGAAATTTTAAACTTTCTTTTGGTATATAAAAGGTAACTAAAACCAATGTTTTATTTATTATGGAGGGCATATTCACTTTGTCTTTCCGTAGCGCAGTGAAATATCCATCTGAGACAGTGATGTCAAATACGATTGTGTTGGTGAGATCACTCTTATCTCTTACATTCCCAGCGGGAGAAATGTGCGGTTGCGAGGCCTAACTAATGGCCTTCTCTAAGAGTATCCTTTTATTTAATAATAATATATTCTAATTTTAGAACTTGTAAAAAGGCTTTAAAAAATTTCCAAGTGCTCAGATATTTAATTTTAAAATATTTCTCCATTTTTAAGCTGAACATTTTGTTAGTTTATATACAAGGGACAAAATTTTTATAAAAAGCCTTACTTATGAACTAATTTAAAAGCTACTTTAAAATTTTTTTTTAAAAGATGTACCTACATATAGTGGCCCCAACTTATTTCAAACCTCTTATATATATTGTATATATATTTATATAAATATATTATTTCTGTTTAGAGGCCTCAAAACAGGACTTTCGATACTTCCCGCTGAATGAGAGTGTTTCTCAGTAAACAATTCTATTTTACGCTCTCAAAATAAAAGAGCGTAAGCGTACATGTGAGTTTTGTTTCCACAATTGTGTATGACGCTGACATCACTGATCTGCTGAGACCCCATAAAGTATGTATATATTCTTGATCAGTGATGAAATCTAAGACGATCTGAGTATGTCCGTCCGTTCCTCCGTCTGTAAAAATCACGATTCAGTCCAAACGAAAAGAGCTAGACTCTTGAAATTTGGTATAAATATATCTTGAAGGATAGCACAGGTCAAGTTCGTTAATAGGCTGAATCGGCCTAGGGGAAAATTTCTCAAGTTTAAGTCCATTGAACTACAGGGCAATTACTAATACATGTATACAACAAAATATTATATAAACGCCACCGTGTATAATCATATATATATTTCGGCGTGTATACGGTGTCTGTCCTGAAGAGAATCTGAATGTTCAAGTCACTACTTTTGCCTACTATTATGGTGACTGTTAGGAGACATTGTCAACAATACATCTACAATTTTTAAACGCTGCAATAAAAGAATTGTAGGGTATATTCACTTAGTCATTCCGTGTTTAAAGAGCGAAATATCTCTCTAAGCCTTCATAAATTGTATATATTGTTGTCCACGATACAGTCCAAACGAAAGAAGCCAACTAGTTGACATTTGGTACACATAAATCTTAAAGAATAGCACAGGTAAAGTTCGGAGATGGGCTAAATCGGGCAAGAGGGAAAAAAGTTCCCCTAAGAAGAACTAAACCAACTCTCAAAAACAACATAATTTTTAAAGTTTTTTTTTTGTAATTTTGTTAAGCAAATGGTATATTTTTATGTCAAAGAAGGTCCAACGCGTTAAACTTGGACCCATAAAAAAAAATAGTTTTAGCACCCCACGCCTTTAGTATGCAAAAATAGTGTAAAAAGTTAACAAATCGTTTTACTTAAGCCTACATTAATTAAAAATAACATTTTTAAGCTTTAATGATGAAGCTGAGAAGTAACCTGGCACTACTATGCCCTACCCCTCCTCCCTCCCCCATTTGCCCCCTAAATGACCCTATAAAACAAATAAAAAATTTTAATTTTGTATATAATAATCCCAAACATTTATTTTTAGAGTTTTATTGCAAAGATGAAATGTCTCCCCCACAGCCCTTGCCAGAGAGACCCCGACAAAATACACTTTTAATTCCCTCCAAAAATAATTGGACTCCATAAAGTATATATATTATTGATCAGTGATCAAGTCTAAGACGATCTGGCAATACCCCTACGTTCGTCTGTGGAAAACATGATATAGTGACTATCTGTTTAAATTTTCGAATAATATTTAGCAAAATTGTGTTCAGAAAAATTTCACGTGTTTTTCATAGTAAACTAGTTTTCCAAATTTTTCCACGCTTATTTCGACTAAATACTTTTTATATGGGCTTTGACAGCATTTCGGTCGAAATTGTGAATAGAATATAGGCTATAGAAACAAAAATCAATTTCACACATTTATAAAAGTGAAAACTAAGTTTGCCTTCTTATATTATTATCAATTTGATTTTGTGATCAACGGCAACACCTTCAAATGTTCTTTCTTGTTCACATAGTTGCCAGACAAAATAGATGCAATATCGCCAAATTTTGGAGAAAAAACATCAAAATCTTCATATTACTTTTTTAAATCGTTAATGTGAAATTATTACGGTAGTTTTATGAAAAATACCTCAACATTTCTACAGAATTAAAAAATACTTTAAATTTTTCATATAAAACGGTGTTATTTTGACAAAAATAATGAAAAACAATGAGTAAGTTCAATTTGAAGTATACGTAAAATAAGAAATTGCTTCTGTTTAATATATTTGTTCCTATAAATTTTTTTATTGCAATAAGTTTTATGGGGAGAAGAGGGTACATAAGGCTCTTTTTTCCGAGGATCTATATCTCAGAAGTTACATTGCCGATTATTATTATTTTGATTTTTTAATTAGCTTCTTTAATGTAGCTATCACCTATTACTAATATTTTACGAATTATATTGCTAGAAGTACGACTTTCAACGTCTAGTAGCGTCCTTATATAGAATTTCTTCAAAATTACAAACATTTTAATAGATGAATTGACTTGAAAGCAAATTTTTTGATTTGTAAGTCTTTTTTTATAAAATATGTTTTTTCTCTTAATTAAAAGTAAGAAGCAAAATGTTTTTATTCCACATACATATTTAGATTTTTTTTACTCCTCTATTATAATTTCCTGGACTTGGTCTTTTAAATATTTCGTTCAAATTTAATATTTAAATCACGTTATTTTTAAACAGAAATAACGGAACACAATATTTTTATGTCAGATAAAATGGCAATATATAAGTCAAAATATTCCAACATTATGTACATTAATAAATTCGGAAAAAAATTTAAAATAATTTTAGCCTTACAAATATTGCGTGGAGTGTATAATTTATTCACTATAAGGAAGTTCGCCTGTAATAATTAAATGTAAGAAATACATATTAATGAAAACTTTATTTAAATATTTCGTGTCATTTTATTTTTGGCATAAAAAGTCGCAAAAATGACGGCGTCTGGCAACATTATTTGTACGCTCTTGCTTAAAAAAACAGTCACTAACACATGAAAAATTCACAAATACATTATACTTAAATATTTTCTCCCATTGAGGACCCCTGATATAGTCTATTCTTTGACCCCGCCCCTTTAGTGAGCGTTGATGTGCGATGTCATATGCAAAAATAGTGTAAATATTGAAAAATTTGTATTCCTTAAACCTATAAGAAGCTGAGATGTTCTCTGATCTTTCAGAGGTGAAACGCGGCCCTTCCCGGAATGACTCTGTCAAAATAGAGATTTAAAATTGTAAAAGTAACGTTTTACTTGTTTATTATTAAATTAGAAAAGTTAATCTATGTATTTTCATTATAGAAATTTTGTTCAGAAATGTATCAAAAGTGTAGACTAGAATTACTAAAATGTACTAGTGATTCACTAGTACAGTGTCCGTGGTGGATTTTCAATGACACTCACATATAAAATGTTTATATTAAATTACCATTGCCTTTGCTATTATAGCTCAATGGTGCTGGTGACCTTGTCCATAGTTAGGCAGTACAGTTTAACTATTGACATTTCCTGCAGGGTGTATATTCAGTGTGTGTGTGTGTATGTGCATGTGTGTGTATGTGAATGTGTGTGTATGTGCATGTGTGTGTATGTGCATGTGTGTGTCTGCACATGTCTGTTAAACTGTTATGAACGAAAAACATCTACAGTTGTTCAATTTCTTTAAGTTTTCTTAATTTAAAAAAAAATTTTATACAACTAACAGATGTGCGACTGATGCCATCATCCATGTACGCGTTTGCATGTGACAACGAAAATAAAGCACGACAAGTATAAGAGACGAAATATTGTTGAAAAAAAAAAAAGACGGAAAAGAAATAATAATAATAATAAAAATGTTTAAATGCTGGCAATAAAAAAACGGTTTAGTTTTACTCTAATTTTATATGATTTAGGTCCGGTTTTTATAGATATTCCGCAGACAATTTATGTAGTCCGTAAATGTTTAAGAGCAGGATCATTAGGGACGAATGAAAATTTGCTTCTGGCGGCAACCGCTAATATTGTAAGAGTACGTACACACATTTACATGCACACAAATAATCAGCAAAATGTTTCCAATTGTCTCTACAATATAACCAAATGTGAAGCTGCTTTAAATAATTTTACGTACATTCATCATAAAGTTAAATTAAATTTAAACATGCAATAAAACAAAAACGGTTTGAAATTTTGCCAAATTTATTTATTTTTGTTGATGTGAAGAACAATTGTGCCGGTTAGAGATGGAATATTATTTCATTCATATGGCTGCTGGGGCTGACCTTACAGTACCCTATACGATCGAACCAATTTTCGATCCCTTTTTCGAGTCCGTTTTCGAGTGTATGGGGTCGTATGCCAGAAATGGCATCACAAATGTGGCCTTGAAATGCGGCATTGTCTCGGCACTTGTCTTTAACGGCGCCCCACTTGAAAAAGGCAAATTTTTAAAATATCTCTCTCTTGTATTATAATTTTAAGGCAAAAAAACTCGATATAAATATTCACAAATTTGCCCTTTACAGACTGATTTATTTTTTTCGTAGCCGTTAACGATATTGTCCTTGTTTGTAGGTCTTCATATTGCCACTGTTATATGATGGTTTGTGTGTGTTTTCATCGTGTATGTTTGCAATTGACACAAGTGAATACATACACACAAACAAACAATAAATATTTGCAAATACATTTTCGTTATGTTGTTCTTTTATATGCTATTATAATGAATGTTCTATATTTGAGCGACTGTGTATGTTGATATATAAGAGACGTTCGGAAATAAAGGCCAAACATAAAGCAACAATAAATTTTTAGTCTTTAAAGAAGGCGTATATAGAATATTCCAATATTTTTTGTTCTGTAAACCGAATCTGGGAAAATTTCTCGTAGTCGTACTGATGCATTGAATAAAGTACTCTCTTAAATATACTTTTGTGAAAGCTTACTTTTAAAGAAAATAAACTTTTTCAAAAGTACTTTTTGGGAAAAGCACTTTTTGGCAAAAAAAAAATACTTTTTTTTAAAAAGTACTTTTTTTAGAAAAAAGATTTGTTTTAGTAAAAATACTTTTTTTTAGAAAAAGTACTTTTTTTTAGAAAAAGTACTTTTTTTTAGAAAAAGTACTTTTTGGAAAAAGCACTTTTTGGAATAACTACTTTATAGAAAAAGTACTTTTTAAGAAAAGTAGTTTTTAGAGAAATTACTTTTTGGGAAAAGCACCTTTTGGCAAAAAAAATACTTTTTTTTAGAAAAGATTTTTTTTTAGTAAAAATACTTTTTTTTAGAAAAAGTACTTTTTTTTAGAAAACGCACTTTTTGGAATAATTACTTTTAGAAAAACTAATTTTTTTCAAAAAGGTATTTTTTTAGAAAAAGTCTTTTTAAAAAAGTACTTTTTTAGAAAAGGACTTTTTAAAAAAAGTACTTTTTGGAAAAAGCACTTTTTGGAATAACTACTTTATAGAAAAAGTACTTTTTAGGAAAAGTACTTTTTAAAGAAATTACTTTTTAGAAAACGCACTTTTTTTTAAAAAGTACTTTTTGGAAAAATAACTGTTAGAAAAACAAACTTTCTTCGTAAATGTACTTTTTAAAAGTAGTACTTTTTAGAAAAGTACTTTTAAAATAAATACTTTTTAGAAAAACAACTTTTTGGGATAAGCACTTTTTGGGAAAATTACTTTTAGAAAAACTAATTTTTTTCAAAAAGGTATTTTTTTAGAAAAAGTCTTTTTAAAATGTACTTTTTTTGGTAAAGGTAGTTTTTCGAAAAAGTACTTTTTGGAAAAATTACTTTTTTGAAAAACTAATTTTTTCGAAAAGGTAATTTTTGGAAAAAGTTTTTTTTAAAAGAAGTTCTTTTTACAGAAAGTACTTTTAAAAAAATACTTTTTAGAAAAAGTAATTTTTTTGGAAACGTACTTTAAAAAAAAAATTACTTTTTTGCAAAAAGTACTTTTTGAAAAAAGCACTTTTTTTGTTCTGCTGTTTAAGTTTGATATTAAGCGGGTGTTGATTTTCTGTTATTTCTGTTTTTCTGCATTTACTACTACGAATCCTTATCCTATAAAACTTAAATGAATTTAAAATATACATTTCCTTTTTATAATTTTTTCCTGGCTTTGAAAGAAATTCAAATGTTGTGCTTAATTTCTGTATAAGGGAGTTGACCTTGAATGGTTTAATTAGCTTTGCTTAAAGGCATGCCATGTAAGTTCCTGGCGATTTGTTAGAATTAGTTTTTCTATGAAAAGTTAATTTTTCTATTTGACCCACTGTCTGTTATATTTTTGTTTATTTCTAAGTCTTGTATCGCTAAACAAAACAAATAACTTCTGTACTCGTATCTTTCTCCCCAAAGCTCCGTGTAAATATATTCCTACATTTCATATATGCATGTATGTGTGGACGTAGATGTGTGTGAGAATGTACGGGAGAATTTTTTATTTTGTTCTTTAAGTGTTTTTCATTTTACTATTTAATTTTTTGTTTGTTCCCTCTATTGTTATTATCAATTGCTTTGCAAATAAGTTTGACATATTCATTCCGGTTTCCTGTAATCGCCCTATATTCCATCCCTTGTCTCACACCTATTGAAGTGGCAAACAATTAGATACACATAAGTCACTCACTCACTCAATCACAAACTCACTTCTGCACTCACACAATACTGTTGCTCACCACTCTGCCTGTTTTCTGTTCATCTAGTATGATTTCCTTTTCATTTGCCAAGTTTCTATTGTCGTTAAAGTCGTCTTTGTTGTTGTTCTTATTATTATTATTATTTGTATTTGATTGTAACTGGTATTGCGTTGTTGCTGTAGGTGTCGCATTTATAATTGTCGTTGTTGCTGTTGTTGTTATTGTTGTTATTGCCGTGGCAGCATGTGACATATTTATGTATATATTGTATTGAATGGGTATGGAGATTTTCCGTAACACTTCAAGAAGAAATATGACGACAAGAGCATGAAAATGTTTGAAAAAATATAAGGGAAATATATAATTTTTTTAAATAGTTTACCTTTTAGCTGATTGATGAGGAGTTTTTTTTTTTAATGATCAATCAGCTAAAATGTAAAATATCTAGGCCGATAAGAAACTGGCCACATAATAATGGCAATAATACAAATACATTTGCTTTGTTTGAGGCTTCTTATGAGTACGAGGAAAATATCGACAGCGCTATTTGTAGGGAAAACAAGGCCTCTGGAAATTATCTGATAGCCTTCTTAATGGTCTACTGGGTCTGTGTCAGTGCACAGTGTGGCTTGGTGTCTTAGTTTGTTAGTTTTCTTCAAAAAGGTGCGGGCATTAAAAAAAAAAACACACACTCATTTATTCTCATTCTTGTAATTATGATGAAAATAAGGATAATGATGTCACCTCATCGATTGTGTATTAAAGTTCGACCCATTATGCTATGAAATCGTCAAGCTCTGCAATTATTAACGCGAACTCAACTGGATGTTCATGAAAGTAAAATGTGTCCATATCAAGGTTTCTGAATGTTCGGATCAAGATATAAAAATGTGTAATTCCTCAAATTACTTGTACTGAGGGAAAATATTCAGAAGATAAGTCGAATGGGTGTAGTTCGACGGTCCATCAGTCAGTACTTAAAATTGGTTTTCTTAAGTAAAGGAAGAAAATTCGGTGTTGGATTGATGTATTCAATACGGTGTAAAATATGCTTCCAGAGCTGGAAAAATTTTTATATATAAAAATAAGCAGCCCATAACCCCTTGCTTCCATTAATTAAATCCATTTGATTGTGTACATCTCTGCGTATACTTTATATTTTATTAAAGTAATATAAATAATTGTAACGTATACGCCCAGACAAATGTTTTTAGGAGAATTGTGTGAGAGTATTCGTTTAGAAAATAACTTCAATAATTAAGTCATATGACAAGATAATCTGCGATATAAATCAATTTTTTTCGTTTGGTGTCTTAAAATGCTATAGATATGGTTCAACACTGCTTATGATACAGGGTGTCCGCCAGGAATGTATACCAGTTTGTTTTGCCGCCATTTTGGTAAACATGAGTCTAGGCAGTTAATATTTGGCAGTTGTGAAGTAGACACGTGGCAAATTTATTATGGAAAAATATTCGATGCCAGACCTCGCAGACTGCGAGACCTCTTTCCACAACAAGTTATTTCAAGAAATGGTGATGTTGTTGATTGGCCTCCACGATCGCCTGATTTAACTGCTTCGGACTTCTTTTGTGGGGATATTTGAAAAGCAAGTTTTATGTAAACAAACCAGCCACTTGAGCAACTCAAACAAAATATTCATGATGAAATTAATGAAATACCACGTGAAATGTGTGAGAATGTAATGAAAAATTTGCTCAAAAGGGCTGACATTTGTGAGACTAACAGAGGCGGACATTTATCTGATATTGTATTTCATACACAATTGCCGACATTAAATAAAACATTTACCAATATAAGATACATTCTCTTTTATTTAATAAAATATTAAACACTGTAGTCTACCTTACCGGCGGAAACTCTGTATAACAAATTTAAGAATATGAAATAAACAACATGCAGTATTGAAAAAATTTTGCAATCAAGCGGTGCATACTGAAACGTTCAACCAAACTTAAGAGGAACACATTTCCGGATTGAATTCACTTGAATTCTTCGAAGCAAGTATATGTTAGTGATGCATGAATCAATCGCCGTAAGTTTTGGATTATAAATAATAAATAAATAAGTAAATAAAAAATGTAAATTTTTTCAATGGGCTTAAGTTCGAATCTGCATGACTGCAAATGATTTTTTATTATTTTATTAATAAATGAATTTGTTCAAATTCTATTAATTATTTATATTAAGATTGTAATATTAAGAATATTTCCAAAAATTATCAAACCAGCAGAATGGATCAGTACTGATTTCGAGGCCTCGAAATTGACAACTAAATTCAATTACTTGAACATAAATAACAAAAAAGCAGCCGATGGCTCTGGAAAAAGAGATACATGGAATATTGGGAATATTAATTGTCAGGGTTGGGGAATTTCGTACTAACCAAAAATGTAATAACTTAAAAATATGAATGTGGGAACTTCTCCTATTCAATTTTCGTTAAAAACATTGATTAAATAGTTGATATTCCTACTAACTAGAAAGATTGAACAAAGAACGCTGATGAGATGGCGTAGCGGCCTCGAAATCAGTACTGATCCGTTCTGCTGGTTTAATGACTATGAAAAATATTCTTAATATTCCAATCTTAATATAAAAAATAATAAATAGAATTTGAACAAATTCATTTATTAATAAAATAATAAAAAATCAATTGCAGTCATGCAGATTCGAACGTAAGCCCGTTGAAAAAATTAACAATTTACATAAGAAAGTTCGACCAATAAAAATTCATACATAATGTAAATAAAAAATTATATATCAAATAAACCCAATTTAAATGCAAACTAAAGTTTTCTATTTATTTATAAACTTGGTTATTCTGCATAGTATAGATTTTAGAAAAAAAAATGTTTGTAAAAAGAAATTATAATAATAAAAACACATATCGATGGCATAATATAAAAAAGACCTAACTCGATTTTTTGTTACTTCATAGGAGAAAGAAAAAACTTAGTAGAATTCGTAAAAATGCTGGCACAAGAAAAATTTTGATGCAATTATTAAAAACAAGATGCAAGATATTTTATTAAAAAGTCCATAAATTTTACGGATTTTATTAAGTTTCTTTTTTTTCTCCTGTTAAGTAACAAAAATCGAGTTAGGCCTTTTTTATATTAAGCCATCGATATATTCTATACTTTCATGTATTCAAAGGAAGTACCATAAGATCATATCACCGTAACCGTTTCACTTTTTTATTTTGGATATTTCAGACAACCACTGTAGCTAATATTTTAAATTAAACCCTATTTTATTGGATATTATTTATACTCCATTTACACGCGACTCCGCTTTACTGGATATAACCAAACCCCAATTTTTTTGCAGTTATCCGATTTTTCTCTAACACGTAGTTCGGATTACTGAAATTTTGTTGCAGTTAAGGGTACTGCTTAAAATCAGTAAAACGAATTCCTCGAAAATGTCTAGCCACTTGCATTGACAATATAATAGAAAAATACAATAAACTACGTAAGAGCGAAAAGGACAAATACATTTTGCTATTTATTTGTTTAAGGACAAAACATGCTAAATTTTTTCAGCCCTAAAATATGGAATCAAATTTTAATAAATAAATTTGTCACTGTTTATTTTTTTACTAAAGCGAAGTAAGTTTCATACAAAACGTAGTTGTGGGTTTGCTTTTGGTTTTCAGTAATACGATATTTTCAAGAAAGCGATGTTTCGCTAAAGCGATGTGAATAAATAAATAAATAAATAATAAATAATAATAAATAATCAATAAATAAATAAATAAATTTGTCACTGTTTATTTTTTCACAAAAGCGAAGTAAGTTTCATACAAAACGTAGTTGTTTTTAAAAATACTATATTTTCAGTAAAGCGATGTTTCGCAAAATTTGTCACTGTTTATTTGTTCACTAAAGCGAAATAAGTTTCATACAAAACGTAGTTGTGGGCTTGCTTTTGGTTTTCAGTAATACGATATTTTCAGTAAAACGATGTTTCGCTAAAGCGAAGTGAATAAATAAATAAATAAATAATATATAATAATAATAAATAATCAATAAATAAATAAATTTGTCACTGTTTATTTTTTCACTAAAGCGAAGTAAGTTTCATACAAAACGTAGTTGTTTTCAAAAATACGATATTTTCAGTAAAGCAATTTTTCGCTAAAGCGAAGTGAATAAGACTAGCTGCGTTTAAAATCAGTGCGGGGATTTGTATCGCTTTCAGTAATCCGATTTTTTTTCAGTAAAGCGTGTTGTGCTGAAGCGGATTCAACTGCAGTACTTCTTTTCAAATAGCGAGGTCATTTTCAAACGCCTGTTTTTTAAACGTCTTAAGGTTTAATGTTCTTTTGAATATTTATTAAAAATTATTTCGAAATAAAATTCCGAAAAATCTAGAAATGATTAATTTTAAGGTTTTGGAAAATGTATTGGGGAGTCACGGGAACCTTCGAATAATTCCTGTTTTCATATAACAATTGATAGCCTAATTATTTGTGACATACTTAATTCAGACAAATGTGATAAATATTTCAAGGCACCGGGGAAAGTCAACATCAATTTTAATTATTGAATTTACAAAGCAGAGCAGAAGAGATGTTTTCGAAAGCCGCTACACGTTCATCCTCAGTATTCTTGTGTATTTTGGATTATCACCACGTGGTAGGTGGCCTTTAAACCAACCACGTGGTTACTTTTAAAGGAATATATTGATGAAAAAATTTTACAGCTTCTTTTTGTTAGCGGACTTTTTACGTGTTTAAAGTCCTCTATCCTGCGATTAGCTTGTGAATGAGTTCTCTCACTAGAATTAATTGTGCAATTGAAAGTTTCCTTAATTTTAGCATTCAGTTGAGTCTAGTTCTACATCAAATACAAATTTTAAAACAAACAAAAAAAAAAGGATTCAAATCTAAAATAATTTATATGTAATTTTCAAATGAAATTGGGGAAAGTTATGGCTTTCGTAATCACAATATTAAAAAATATTTCTTGACATGAAAAATAAAAAAATTGTCTTAATTTATGTAATATGTTATCCAAAGTATAAACGCTTAAGTAATTGCTTATTGTGGTGGCATCTTTCACTGTCTTGCAAATACGTTCACCTAAGAGATTCCCATTAAACTTCATAATTATTTTATGGAACTTTCATGGCTTATATTTCTATAGAACACAATTACTCAAATAGTTAATTCTGCTTGTTCCTTAATTTAAAACATTTTTTGAAATCTTTTACTAAAAGGTATACAAAAATCTAACAAACTTTTAAGCTGCGGCTTTACATGCACACACGCATACAAGTATAAATAAAAAAATAGAGAGAAAAAAAAACTATAAGAAAACACACATTAAATAGAAATACAAACAAATAAAAACAGAAACAACATAAGTAGGATTAAAAAGGATTAACGATGATTAGGTATATAGGCCAAGCGTTAAAGGCAGAAACTACAAAAAGAGAACAAAAAAGAAATTAAACTAGAAAAAAATGATTGCAATAGCAAATAAAATCAACTCGATATGCAAACGACAGCGATAATGGAATAGAAAAGAAACAACAACAACAACAAATGCTCAAACAAAAGCACATGATAAAGTGCGTGAACATCTGTCAACGGGGGAAACAATAAAAAAAAATACGCAACTGAAAGAAGGAAAAGAGGATAAATTGAATCGATAACAAAAGGAAAAAAAAAATCAAATTTGGGTAAAATTTTTTATGAATTGAAAATAGATAAAAAAAAACTAACAAAACAAACAACAAAAAACTGCTAGGAAAAATTACTGACAAAAAAAGAAATTGGTATAGAGCAGGATTGAAATAGAGCTTTAAACAAAATAAACGGTGAAAGTAAAAGGCCACGGAACTTAAGAGCTTAACACAACATATGTTACTGCAACAATAAGAGTTACAGCTGTTAGGTAAAGCAATTAAGGTAGAGAGAGAGAGAGAGAGAGAGAGAGATAGAGAGAGAGAAAGCTTAAGAGCTAGAGAGTTTTGGGGCAAAAGCTGTTTATTCGAAAATGGCGTAGCATAGTATTTTAGTATTACCTTCCAGTTGAGCGCCATCTGCAATTGTGTTACAGTCAGTGCCATTTGGGGCAATCAGCCAAGAAGCAGGATAGCACGGTTAGAATCCTGCGACGCGCAATCCTTATACTTTTCTTTTTTCTACTATACAAAAATTACCAGCCAACAACTAAAAAAAATGGAATACCTACAAAATTATTTAAATAAAATTGTAACAAAACTAATTGTTAGCTAAAAAGTTGTTATAACCAGAAAAAAAGCTCTAGCTTGAAACAAATTGAGCTTTAAGAAAAAAAAAGTATTTGAAAGAAAATAGTAAGAATTGTGTTGAAAAAAAGTATTTTGAAATTAAACACAACATCTTATTAAAGTTTATATAACATATAAATTCATAACTAAAAAAAATCTTTTCTATAACAAAAAAAAAAAAAAAAAAAAGAAAAAAGATGGAAAATTGTGGGTGCAAACGAAAAATCTGACAAAAAAAAAATATTCGCAAAAGAACAAAAGAAATTTTCGCTTGCGCATCTTCATATACACTTTATAACGAAAAACAAGCGAAAAATATTTATACATCAAAATCCTAAGATTATGGGAAAAGGAAAAGTTATCAAGAGAAGATGCAAAAAGTAAAATTGACAACTCGTAAAAAAAAGATTTTAAATAGAGTCTTTCTAAGCACAAAATTTGCCTTGATTGTTTGTTAAAACTGCAATCATTTTTGAGTTTTGGTTTTGGTAGAAAAAAAACATGTAAAATTTTTAAGCACATAAATTGCAGCAAAATGGCCTAAACTAAAAAAAAAAAAATATGTACTGAATGTGTTTGATGGCAAATGTTATATAATGAGAGGTATGAAGGCAACAACCAAAAAACTGCTAAAAGAAAACTCAACTATTGCACTAAAAGCTAGACTGGCTGCAATTCCTTCAAAATAAAAATAGTAAAATTAAAAAAAGTGTATAAATAAAGCAAAGACCCATAAGGGCTTATGGAAAGCTTGCAAAGATTTTAATTATTATCTTTTTTAAAAAAATTCCTATAGTTCGTAAACCATTTATTTGATTGCAATCATTTCATTGCTACTGTTTTAAATTTATTTTTTTATTAATTAAATAGTGAGCATATAATTATTTTTGTTCCAGTCAGTTTTAAGAAATATTTTTTTCTTTCCTTTTTTTGCCTGATTTCCATTTTCTGTTCAATCTACTTTAAGTTTCCTCCTGACATACACATACCGTTACTCGGTTGGTGAAAAGTAGAAAAAAAAACAAAAACCGTTTGTTCGTTGATTTTGTATCTTCAGTTTTTTGACAATTCGCTTGCCATCGTTAAATCGTTTTTGTGCTATCGTAAAAAAAACACAAAAAAAAATTTAAAGTGAAAGAAAACAACCAATAATAAAATCTTAGGATATCAAAATAAATTATAAGAAACACATACACACTCACACACGTAATAAATAGCAAGTGCAAAAGAGTTTCGCAAATATATACATTCACAATAAAACATGTGGCAACATTTACCATTGGAAAGTCCAACGAATCTAATCTCACTCTCTCCCTCTCTCTCACGCTCTCAGATTTTGTTGTACTGCTAGAAAATCAAATAAAGCTTTTGCTCATCGCCACCCCCCACACACACAAAATAAAGCCACTAAAATATACCGTTAATTTAAGAGTTAATAAAGAAGTAAAAAGTAAAGCAACTGTTGTGAAGTTCAAAGTTTTTAAGAGACTGAAAGTAAGAGTAAACAATTGAACTTCACTGTGGTGAGAGTAATAGTAACAGTTAAAACCAATGTTGCCATACCTAAAAAAAAATAGTTTGTGGTTAATAAAAAAAAAAAAAAAAATAATGGATGTCCAGCAAAATGCCAATAATTTTTAAAATGTATACGAAATTTTCTGTAATTTTTTCTTTTACAAAAATTTAAATACCCAACTTAAGGCCGAATAAATTCAATAAGTTTAAGTGTTTAATATCAAGACAAAACTTTCTAAAATAAAACTAAATAAGAGAAATTTATTATCCAGTAACTCTAGTAAACTTAGTGCGATGGACAGACGTATAATATGTGCAACATAATAATCTTTAAATAATTGCACTATTCTGATAGTAGGGGAACATATTAAAAAATAGCAACGAATTGCTTAACTTCTGCTTTCTATTTGAAATAGAAGTGTGTTTTTTTCTATTTAGAATAAAAAGCGGACATTGTAAATGCGTGTGATATTACACGAGCATTACTACTCGTACATGTTTGATATATCAAGAATATAATTCATCGATTTTATTACAAATAGAAAACGATCTGTTTAATTAAAAAATTCTTTAAATCACAGTAAAAGCATGTATTATTAAAGCAGCGACATCAGAGTAGGTCAGAGGACAGTAATGGAATTTTTTTCAAGTCTTATATTATTTACGAATCAGGTTGAAGTTTACTGATGTTTTGATGTAAGAATTAATGAAATGCTGCCATAAAAAAGTGCAACAACAAAAGAAGGCCATTCCTTGTATAATTTCCACAAAAAGTTTATATCGAGAGCCTATATTCAATACCGTCTATGAACAATTTTTTTTCTTCAAAATCACTTTTTATTGGGAAACTTTGTTTTTGTAATAGTTACATCTCTTTTAATAAAAATCAGAGAGAAGAAATTATTGATTCAGTAACCATGGCTTAAATATGTTTCAGAAGAAATGAAACAGATTTTTTTGCCTCTTCTTAACGATATTCTATTTGGTTCAGAGTCGATATTGAATATAGGTTCTCGATCTTTATGAAGAGAGAAGTCGCATATGGGCTGCCCTGTTTATTTTTCTACCTGTATGTGTAATTGCCTAGAATTCGGTGCTGGATTGGCGTTTTGAAAATAGTCCTAAATAAATTGCTATTGAAAATCAGAAAAATCCACAAGCTGGAATATATTTTGGGTATAAAAAATTAATGGCAATTTCGATGGATATCGAAGACGGCAGGTAATTTGGTCCCACGGAAAAATTCAATTAGCATTAATGCTCTAAACATATTGACGACAGCAGGCTACCGACTACATGGCTACATGTGCCGCTAGCAACACTTGTCGCCGTATAGTCAGCTACTTAAATATTTTGAACGCGGCAGCTACAACGACAACATCTCATTTTAGTGGTGCCACTTTCATATATAAAAATAAAAGCGCTTATTCTAAATCTATTTATAGATCGAAACAAAATTAATAATAAAAACACTTTATTTTTGTTTATGGCTCTTTATTGTTTTTGCATTTGTAATAAACAAATTTGACAAATAATTAAATAATATATATATATGTATATATATATATATATATATATATATATATATATATATATATATATATATATATATATATATATATATATACATATATAATCAGATAGAAAATTCAAATTATTTTTTGTTATTGTTAAAAGAACTAAAAAAAACCACCATTTTTTCCTACTGTTATATTAAACCAAATTAATTTAAAAATTTTCATAAAAAAATGAAATTTGTATTGAAAATTAGCAAGATAAAATATATGGATCAATGGTTGGAATGAATGAACTCATATTTTATCCATGAGGTATATCCTAATGTAGTATATGTGAGCATAGATTTTCCAAGTAATACTTATTTTCAAAATGGCGCCGAAAAAATTTAACATAAAAAAGTAGATGTAAAATGTACAAAAATTGTTTTTAAGTAAATTTATTTGCTAAGGATGCCCTATGCAAAACATGTCCAAAGTTAAAGAGTGGCAAAATTCTATTTTTTTTTTCAATTACAACGGAAGTATTTTGGAAACAATTGAAAATTGTTTAAAATTATTTATTTATATTATTTACTATTTAAATCTATTTTTTGATATCTGTTGAAGTTAAGGTGCCAGGGCGACCCCGATAAAATGCAGTTTTAATGCCCTCCAAAAAGAATTAGACCCCATAAAGTATTCATATTCTTGATCGGTGATGAACTCTAAGACGATCTGGCAATGCTCACACTTTCTTCTGTAGAAAATTTGATATAGTATATTTTTAAACCCCGCCCCGTTTAATAGCCGCTGACGTACGATATTATGTATTAACAAAAATTGTGTAAATATTGAACAATTTGTATTCCTTAAGCCTGTAAGAAGCTGATTTGTTCTCTGAAACGACTCCTTCCTACGGCCCTTCCCGGAATGACTCTGTCAAATTAGAGATTTAAAATTGAATACAGAAATATCGTAAAGCAACTCTGTTCTAAGTTAAACATTTTAAATTTACTTACTAACCCCGGTATTCATAAAATTTAAAATGAGTTTGAAATGTATTTCAATCAAATTTTTTCATACAAAATTTTTTTAAAACGGATTTCAAATACGTTTTAATTTTTTATGAATATGGAGGTTAGTATTTGGTGGGTATTTAACCCTGCTGTTAGGTTTGGACCATTTTGGTAATTTTTATTTTGTTTTTTCTTTTAAATTTGCAATGGCTTATTGTATCAACTGAAAACGACAGCTCAGGTTTTTTTTATTTTAATGCTTTTAGTGAGTTTTTAGCTAGATACGATAAAATAGAACGGAAGAAAATTAAAAGTTACAAATCTAAAGCTAAGATCAATTTGAGCTAAATTTGCCCTATTTGTCAATTAATTGAAATATAAGGAAATAATTAACCCACACACCATTGGTAATACAGCCATATAGACTCAATCCAGAATTAATTGCGAAATAATGCAGTTTTGGTTTAGTACTTATGACTTTATTACAGCGAGCCGACGAATATCGGTACATTGCGCCGATAGTGTGATCTTAGCTTTAGGTTACGGACCATTTTGGTTCATGCAATTTGTTATTGCTATTGATTTTAAATTAAATGTTTTCAGTTAAATATATTATTTAAAATGTTTGATCAAAAAAGTTTAATATCAAATTACATATGAAAAATACGAGGTGGACCAAAATGTCCTCCTACCTAAGATTCGTAAGTTCTTTTCAACCCAACAGCAGGGTTAAGACTCTACTCGGACGACTATAACGTTTTTATTTGTTTGTTTACATATTAAACTGGTTTTTTTAAGAGAATTTTTATATAAGCTCTTTTCTTGTTTTTAAAAGCATTTGCCATTCTTTTTATATTATAAAGGGTGTTTTTATAAGACCTTGCTGATTTGAAATTTAAATAAAACACATGCCAAATTATGAAATGGCAAAAAAAAAACTTTTTATTTGGTAGATAATTTCTTGTCATTTAACATTTAAATATAATTTCGGGCATATGGCCACCACGACTATTTTTGCGCAAAGGTCATTCTGGAGGTCCAATTTTCGACCACCTTTTCAAGCATTTGAGGGCGTATTTCAGCAATGACACGTTGAATACTGGTTTCCAAAGCGTCAATCGTTGCTGGTTTATCCACGTAAACCAATGATTTCAGGTATCCCCACAAAAAATAATCGAGTGGCGTCAAATCACACGATAGAACGCGGAGGCCAATTCACCAGTCCATTTCTCGAAATAATGTTGTCGTTAAAATGTTCTTTCAATAAGTCCATTGTTTTCGAAGTTGAAGTTTTGGCACCAAAAATTCATTGATCATGATTCTGTATCGATTTCCATTCACGGTAACGCGTCGTCCTTCCTCATTTTTAAAGAAATAGGACCGATGATTCCACCAGCCCATAGACCGCACCAAGCAGTACATTTATCGGGATGCATTGGTAATACTTGAATGGCGTGTGAATTATCTTGGCTCCAAATACGGCAATTTTGCTTGTTGACACATCCATTCAACCAAAAATGCGCCTCATCACTGAAGAGAATTTTGCGGTAAAAAAGCGGATAAACATTTTGAATTGAAACACTGTTTTTGAAAATAAACTTCCACGATTTGGAAGCGTTGTTCTGGAGTTAACCTGTTCATGATGATTTGCCAAAACAATACTGAGCAGAGACGTCACTTTAAACTGTCAAAACAGCTGTCAGACAACAGAGTGATTCGTATAAAAAAAACTTCATAAAAAAAACACCTTTATAAGGATTTTATGAAATTTTTATTTGACATATTGTCACAATTCTATTTTAAATGAAATTTATTATATGCTGTGATTTTTGAAAATATTTTGTAATTTACAAATTGTGAATTCTCAGTTGGTTTTCAGAAGTGTGTGCTTAAGATAAGAGGTTTTCAACTTTTCAAAACTGTTGTTAAAGTCTTCGGATGATTTGGGAAAGCACCAATGAAATGCATATAAACATTGCTTGACCACCAACAAATCCTTTTTTTTTTTAAATACGACTTTTATCATAAATAAATTTGTAATTTTTATTTCACATTCACACAATATAAAATAGATCAGATTTGGTGGAATATACATATAATTTTGATGATCTTTATGTTTATATGATATAACAAAAATTCTATTGTATATGGACGCAACACAAGAAATCACGTATTGCCGGAAATTGATTGCATTGCGAGACATCTTTGAATCGACTTCCGCATGCTATTTAAGCAATCGCTTTACTCTTCTAACGCTTCAATTATTGCACTAATAATAAATTCAGCTTGCAATTTACTGCCATCCCTAAATACGGGCGGCAAGCGTTTTTTAGCTGTCAAAAGTTCTCATGTCCATACATTTTGTATGGAGGATACCGAAATAACACGGCGGCAACGCTTTGCTATTGAAAAATCCGATTTTGACAGAGCGTTTTCTAATGAAGTTGGTTGCAAAAGAAGAGAATTGTAACCAGAGAAAAAGAGCAAAGATTTACAAAAGTGAAATATATAATAAAAGACAAAATTTGTGCACTTCGTATTAGAAAATGGTGGTAAGAAAATATTTACAATATGATTACATACACACATATGTACGCACGTTTGTAATTTGTACAAAATTTCAATAACAAAATCACAAATGTCGTCCGTCCAGCTGTTAAAATAATCAGGGTTGTTTAATTTGTTTGTTTGACAACCCTGTTTTTATTGTTTTTTTACCTAACACTGCCGCTTTTGTTTAGGTATGGCATTTCAGCGTTAAAGCTCAGCGGAAAAAAACGTTCCGCTTTCCGCCCGTATTTAGGTATGGCTGTTAGTCTCAATACAGATGATTTTTATGTTTTAATTTAATTTTCTTTTGCCCTCATTTTTATTAGTTTACATAGTGATCTTTGCTTGCATGCAGGCCACTTATAATATAATTAATTACAAAATGCTAAATTGGTCACATTGATTTGGCCACTGGAAACGATACAAAGCTTTTCTCCTACAACCCCCAATAAAGGAAACAGTAACTTTATTTTAAGAGTAAACAGAAATGTAGAAACGAAAAACAAAACAAAGAAAACTCTACAGAGAAAAAAAGCGATTGAGAAAGGGAGAGAGAGAAAAGAGAGAGAGACAATGAGACAGAGAGAGAGTTAACAACAAAACCACACAGTGAATGTAATAGTAATAATTGAACCGTTATATAAAGCAAACACCCAAAAAAAAAAAAATATTTAATTAAATAAAATAAAAAACAACGTGCCAGTGACTGATGGAAAAGCTTTAAAGTTTTATGTAAAAACTATATATAAATATTAATCAAAAAGATGTTTTTTAAAAATAAAAATCATTATTTTGTTGGTAATAATTAATATATTACCTAAAAATGTGATTTAAAAATTTCGTATATTTCATTCAAGGTAACTTCGTATCAATAGAAAGAAAACTTACAGCAGAAATGCAGTAAAATAAAGAATACAAAAAGCTAAAGGAAATGTGATAAATATGATAACGCAAAATAACAACTGAAACCAAGAATAAAGCAAACAATGTAGCAAAATGCTACAAAAGTTATCCTAAAAAGAAAAATTACACACACACACATACACACACACACATACTATATACAAGTAACGCTAAAACCCCGTTTGGTAAAAGTAACATCAGCAGCAACAACAACAGCAACAACAATTATCTACCTACTACAACAGACTTCTGCTGGCTAAAAGGCAGACTTCATTCAAGGATAATAAGACACTAAGTGATAACATAAAAAAAAAATTCATATAAATTAGAATATACACCACAGCCACAAATAATAATAATAAAAATAATTAAACCAACAATTTTAATTTAATTCCTTTACGTTGTATGATTTTGTTTAAACTAAAAGTTTATTTCTCGAACTTTTTTTTCCAACATGAAATTTGTTTAATGTTCCTGCATACATATTTCTATTATTGTGCTATTCGTTGTCGTCCTCAAAAGTTTTCGTATGTCTCGTGCTTATCATCGTTTTCTGCTTCGTCAATGTCCTCGTCGTAATATACCGTTATTGCCGTTATACATAAAAATATATTTTTACAATATGTGTTCATTCCTAAATCCCACTAAATAAGTGTTTAATAAAATAAAACAACAGCAGCAGCAACAGCAACAACAATAACAACAGCAACATCAGTAAAGTAAAAGGAAAAAATGTTATATACATACTTATGAAAACAAACACAAAGTAAAATTTTAAATATTCAAACAAAAGAATAAGAGAATAATAACAAAGTGTGTATCAATCAGTGCATTTTGTCTCCTAGAGAGCTGTTCTAGTGTGTGTTTTTTTACGCATTTTGCTCTAAATTCAAAGAGTATGTGAGTTCTTTTTTTTTTTTGTCATTGCTTTTTTTCAAAATTTGTTTATATTTGAATACAAAAATTTCATATAATATGGCTAAAATAAGTTTTTTGAAAACTATCAAGGATTATAGCAACACTTTGCAAATGGATTAAACAACTTTAGAAAAGTGTGAGTATTTTGTTTTTGTGCCTGTTTTTTTTTTTTGTTGTATCAGTGTTATATTATGAAAACTAATCAATTAAAGTCAGATTATAAATTATATACGAAATAGCCAGTCTAGACTTAAATTTACATACGAGTGTATTCGCTTATGGCAAAGTTTCAAATTAAAAAGGAATATACAGTGGGTGGACTAATAAAAGACATGCCTTATATTTATTATACTATATTTATAAAAAAAAATATGTAGCAAAAATTAAGTGGCACTAGAAAAAGCGATTTGAATTAAAAAAAAAAGAAACAAAAAACATTAAAGCAAACGTTTATCTAATTGCTTAAGTTGTAACCGAAATCGAAAAGAAACCCAATCAAAATCTGCTTAAAGTAGTTCATAGAGTGCTTCAAAAATCGCTAAGATATTTCACATATCAAATCAAATTCTAGAGATGTCCAGTAATATATTTTCAAAAATTTAGTAACAAATTTCCATAGTGAACATATAGAATATCGTGAAGGAACGTTCATATGTACTCGTAGACTTATATGGTGTTCAGACATGAATTTTTAATAGAGTCAATAATAAGTTAATTGAAAAGTGTTCACACATACACAATATAGCTAACGCAATTGACGTTTGACAGCAGCTGACAAAAGGTGTTGTTTACACTACTGCTTCACTGGCGTCGTTCCATAAAATTCGCTTTCTTTTTGCCTTTGAATCTGTTGTTGTAGGAAAAAAATTTTTTATTTTTCATTTGTTTTAATTGTTAATTAAAAAAATTTATTTTAAAAACTCACCCACCCTCAACTTGACTCGCCATTTTTTTCTGTGAATTTGTTTACATATAAGTTGTCAAATTTAATAAAGTTTGTTCAGTAGACATTATGGTGCTCACTAAACAAACTTTAACAGTGCAGCATTTTAGGCTTTGCACAATTTTCTAGACAATTAAGCATTAATTGATCAATTAGCTAATTGAAATTTTGTATGGTTAATTGAGCTCAATAATGCTGTTAATTGCGATAAACTCAATTAAGGCGTATGTCTGAACACCATATTACACTTTTTGAAAATAATTTTTGTTCAGAACTCTATTTTAAGTAAAAGTTTTGTTCACTTTTTTTTGTTAATAAAAATATTTCGCAATATTAATCTACCCACCTTTCAGTTATAAACTGCAACGTTAGTGAGTGACAGAACTCTTCTTGTTATACCAAATTACTCATACGCACTGAGTGGCAAAATTACAAAAGAATGCAGTAAATTTTGGAAGAACGTACGTGCGTATGAGTGATATTTCGTTATATGAGATTACGTACCTGCAGCTGATGGAAAATTCCATTCTTTTTATACCCTCAAGAAAGAATTTGGAGGGTATATTCACTTTGTCATTCCGTTTGTAACGCATCGAAATATCCATCTCAGACCGCATGAAGTATATATATCCTTGATCAGTGATGAAATCTAAGACGATCTGAGCATGTCCGTCCGTCCGTCTGTGGAAATCACGATTCAGTCCTAACGAATAGAGCTCTTGCAATTTGGTATAAATATATTTTAAAGCTTAGAGCAGGTTAAGTTCGGAGATGGGCTAAATCGGGCAAGGGGGAAAAAAGTTCCCCTAAGAAGAACTAAACCAACCCAGAGAGAGAGCAACATAATTTTCAAAGTTTTTTGGTTATTTTGTTAAGCAAATGATATATTTTTATGTCAAATACGGTCCAAGGCCTTAAGCTGGAGCCATAAAATAAAAGAAAATTATTTGTGGACCCCGCCCACTTTAGTGGGCTTTATTATATGCAAAAAAAACATAAAAATTTAACAAATTGTTTTACTTAAGCCTACATTCATTAAAAATAAAATGTTTAAGCTTTAATGACGAAGCTGAGACGATACCTGGTACTCCTCTGCCCTAGCCCCAACTACCCTTTCACCCCCTAGATGACCCTACCAAAAAAAAATTTTTTTTGTATGTAATCATCGCAAGCAGAAACTGCCTGTTTCTGCCCTACCCTCTCCTCCCCCTTTGCCCTTCGTATGACCCTATCAAAACAAAATTTTTAATTTTGTATATAATTATCCCAAGCATTTATTTTTATAGTTTTATGACAGAGGTGAAATATTTCCCCCACAGCCCTTGCCAGAGCGACCTCGCCAAAATACAGTTTCTATACCCTCCAAAGAGAATTGGACCCTATAAAGTAAATATGTATATTCTTGATCAGTGATGAAGTCGAAGACGGTCTAGCAATGCCCATACGTTCGTCTGTGGAAAACATGATATTGTCTATTTTTGAACCCCGCCCCTTTAGTGGGCGTTGACGTACGTTATTATATAAAGGAACAAGTTAAACATTTTAAATTCACTTACTAAATATTTGGAGGGTATTTAAGATTCGACCCGGTCGAATATAAAGTTTTTACTTGTTTTTTTTTACCGGCTGCCAGTTTTGATTAAAAAATCCAGCACACTTGGGTCCTAGTAGATCCCTTTGTGTTACCCGAAAACATCACAAACACCCAGGGTCCTTGGTGGGAATCGAACCCACAACGGATTTTTAGACAAATATTGCACAACACATTTAAATGCTCTCAAATATATTTCGCCCTATATTTTTTTGACCAGCACGCAGGGGATGCCCCCTAAATATGCAGTGCATTGCGCTGGAACATGAAAAGAGGGGCTAGTATTGAGGGGACAGATGAAGAAAGATGAGAAGATAGACAGAGTTTTTGTAGCTATTTCAAACTTCTTACTTCGCCAGCTAAATTTTGCTACAGGGCCGACGAAGGTGGGTGCTGTTACTCTTCTTTTATATTTATATATATATATATATATATATATATATATATATATACATATATATATAAAAATATATATATATATATATATATATATATATATATATATACATATATATATAAAAATATATATATACATACTTTTACATATATATATATATATATATATATATATATGTATATACATATACATATATATATATATATATATATATATATATATATAAAAATATATATATACACATATATATATATATATATATATATATATATATATATATATATATATACATATATATATATATATATACATATATATATATATATATATATACATATATATATATATATATATATATATATATATGTATATATATATATATATATATATATAAATATATATATATATATATATATACATATATATATATATATATATATATATATTATATATATATATATATATATATATATATATATATATATATATATACATATATATATATAAAAATATATATATACACATATATATATATGTATATACATATATATATATATATATATATATATATAAAAATATATATATATATACATATATATATATATATATACATAAATATATATATATATATATATATATATATATATATATATATATATATAAATATATATATGTATATATATATATATATATATATATATATATATTATATATATATATATATATATATATATATATATATACGTATATATATATATATATATATATATATATATATATATATATATATACATATATATATAATATAGCTCCTTAAGAATAGGCAGGTCGAATAAGCGATGTCAGTATGTATACACGTAAAATCTGTTTTCTGAAACCTTCCGAAAAACTAAAGTATTCGGTCTTGGATTGAATTTCAAAATATCCTTATATAACTGAATTGTTATTGAAAATCAGCAATATAAAAAACACGAGATTCCAAAGCTGAAAGGTTTTAAATTATTTTTGGTAAAAGTAACCAGATAAAATAGTTATTTATCTCTTTGTTAAATTGGTATTAGTAATGGTAGATCTTATAGGTCATCTCTGCCTCTTCCCGCTGATTTTAACCCCTAAAAGCACTATTATGTTAATTTGCAAACAGTTTCAACCCTGGAATATCATACTTCACCTTTTTGACGACTCATGTTTACGTTTTGTATATCTCTTCCTCTATTGGTATTTATCTATATTTTTTTTATAAATTCCCATGTCATATTGTAAAAAATCAGCCAAATGAAGTAGAGCATTGCAACGTGCTTTTATGGCAAATTAATAATAAAAAAATAATTTATGTTTACTTTTTTCATAAACATACAAAACAAATCACAGAAAGACATGATACATATTTCAAGGCACAAAGGAAAGTCAACATCAGTTTTATTCAACTTGCACAGCAGAGCAGAACAGCTGTTTTCGAAAGCCGCAACACCTTCATCATCAGAGCTCATGTGTATTGTGTTTATCACCTCTTATTAGGTGGCTTAGTTGAATGTGATAACAGCTCCTATTTACACAAATTTTATTGTGAAAAAGAATACGAGAACTGTATCAAGCTGATGTTAACATGTTATTGTTATAATACCCGTGTTACCGTTTGATTATTTTTCTTCATGTCCCATTTTTCTGAATTTTTTGTTCCATCATACCTAAGTCAAACCTTTTTGGTTTGAAATTTTTATACTTAAGTACATGTGAACGCTTTCCAATTTTATTATTGGTAGCTCAAGCCATAGCTTAAATTTGTATGTAGTAAGCCACCCAATAAGTGGTGATAAACACAATACACATGAGCACTGATGATGAAGGTGTTGCGTCTTTCGAAAACAGCTGTTCTGCTCTGCTGTGTAAGTTGAATAAAACTGATGTTGACTTTCCTTTGTGCCTTGAAATATTTATCATGTCTTTCTGAGATTTAACAACAAATTTCGAACAATTAGCCTATGAATCTTAATTCAATTTTTAGTTTTTAAACTGTTAAAATTTCTTAGCGGCAAACCAAAAACACCGAGGAGACGATTTCAGAGTAGGACACTTGAACGTATTTGATGCTATTGAAAGAGATTCGTTGGTATAAGAAATAAGAAATTAGAAAAGTAAAAAAATCTACATCTTTAAAATGCAAACTGCTTTTGGAACATTAAAGTCTATATACGTTCACATCTATCGAATATTTGACATAATAAGCGTAAGCAATTTTTTAATTTTTTTTTGTAATTTCAGTTTTTTTTTATCTTGGACCAGCACTCAGGGGATGACTCCCTTTATATGCAATGCATTGCGCCGGAACTGAAAACGAGGGGACAGATTAGGAAAGATGAGAAGATAGACAGTTTTTTTTTAGCTTTTTCAAACTTTTACCTCGCCGGCTAATTTTTGCTACAGGGCCGACGAAGGTGGATGCTGTTACTCTGCTTTTAGTACATGATAGCGCACGTCTATTTGTTCAAAAACTTAATACACTGTCAGTATTGTATTTTATCATTTTACTTGTTACTCATGCACACGTGGGTGCTGTTGGCTGAAGTAGTAGAATACGAGACTATGAAGCGGAGGGTGCTGAGTTCGAGCCCGCACGGAGTCATGAAATATTGTGTAGAATTCTTCTCATCAGCATTAGTGCGTCGTGGTTGTGTTAGTTGTTGCCAGCTTGTTTCAATGATGAAGGCATAGTCACTGGTCACTGAACATAATTGGCAGCGACAGACGCTATCATGTACTAAAAGCAGAGTAACAGCTCCCGCCTTCGTCGGCCCTGTAGCAAAAATTAGCCGGCGAGGTAAAAGGTTGAAATAGCTAAAAAAAAAAACTGTCTATCTTCTCATCTTTCCTAATCTGTCCCCTCGTTTTCAGTTCCGGTGCAATGCATTGCATATATAGGGGTCATCCCCTGAGTGCTGGTCCAAGATAAAAATAAAAAAAAAATATTGAAGAAACGTTTGCCAAGAAATAGTAGTTACGTTTATTAAAGCAAATATTTGATGGATGTGAAAGTAGTTTAAATAAATAAGATTAATTTTTTTCTATGGTAATCAAACACATTTTATAGTTTAGAAGGAAATAAATTGATATTGATAATCTGGAAGATGAAAAAGATGGTTCCGCATTTAAAAGAAAATCAATTTTTTAAATTGGCTATTGTGTTAAATGTTTTTTCTGTGATCTACCGATACTTTAAATTAAGATTTTTAAAATAATACTTTCAAACTTATAAATATTGTTTCCTTAATCTTCAATTGCAGGTGATGTAATCTTATCGAATCCTGTTTAATGTTGTTGTGCAATTTCCATGAAATAATTGTCTTAACAATCAATTTTATTTGGACACGACGAAAGTGATCAATGATATTCAAACACATGCGAAAGAATCATTTTGTAAAAAATGTGAAAAAATTAAACAAGAAGTTGAATTTGAAAAAACTAAATAGAGGAGAATACAAACGGGCAAATAATTTTGAAAAAAGTGTTAAAAGCTGCAGATCAAAGGTGTTGAGAAAAAAATTTTACCATAAACCTAATGATGATGGGGCCATGAGCCCATCATTACCGACATTGAGTTGGAGTCGCAAGCGCGTCTCAAGCGGGCCTGCACCATGCTAGCACCGCCGAACCCGAGGTCAATATGCGGCCAGGACCCGGGCTGGTCGTGATGGCGCTTGCGTTTATTTCGGGGGCTCGGCGTGGCAGCACCAGCAGCATCAGTTCAAAGACTATAACAACAACAACTACAACCACAACGTCGTCACCACCACCACTTATTTTAGAAACTATAACAACCACAACAACAACAACACCATCACCAACAACATCATCTTTGGCATTATTTCAAACAACACCTACAACATCACCGACCTCATCAAATTCTCTCTCATCACAAACGACAACAGCCGTCGCCAGCACAACAACGACGCCGCTACCCTCATCAACACAACAAAAAAGTATTTATGAAAATTTTGGATTCCAGGGTACAAAATTATACGGCGAACAACCAGACGACCACTACCAACACCAGCTTAGCAAAAGGCCCAAAGATCCACAGTCCTTTAACTTTTTAAATACATTTTTTGCACCCAACGCGTACAGTTCGTTTCCCTCTGCGTCAAATGATTATCCACTGCCCTCGCACTTAACAAAATATTACGACGATCCGCGTATCCGTGCGTATTCGAAGAGCGCTTTGCACGCGGCAAAGCAAACGCGTCGCGCGATTACGAAATTTCGACGGCGGCGGCGAAAGAGAAGAGCGAGCAGATCAAACGTTAACTTTAGAGGCGGCAGTGCTAGAATTGACGACGCCACCGAGAATCTCAACGATTCCGGCGACACGCTAACGTCACTGACAACAGCTGTCGACAGCAGCAGTGATCGCACAACTGTGGCACGCGGCCTGCACGTGCACTTTCCTTCACAAACCGCCCCCGATTCGTCCAGATCATTTGACGAAGACGACATATTTGCCTTAGTAGCCGAGGACGATCTTCTATCCGAAGAGTCCTTTGATCATTTGGTTAAACTAACAAACGACAAAATTGGTGACACGAACGAAGACGACTATAGCAGCGGTACGGAGACTGTAGTCGAGTCATCAAGTGGCAGTGGTAGCGGTGCTCCAGACAATGTGCTCGACGACACAACGCCAGATCAGCAAAATTCCCTTCCGGATTTTGGTTACAGACATCAAGGCCAGCAAACGGAAAATGTTCCACAGCAGCATCGGGCACAACATGAAAATTCCCCCAACAAACATCAAGGTGATATTATTAATGCTGATGACGCTGCTGATATTGATGAGGGGGCGGCTGAGGAGAATCCCAATGAAACGCATGACTCACATGAACAAGATATTGTTGATACGGTCTATAGTGCCCATTTAGTGGCCAATAGCAACGAAGAAGTTGTTTCCTTAACCGAAGCCGACTCAACATATTCTAGACATCCGATTGCAGCCGAAAAAGAGAGGAGAGAGGTCACAACTACAACAACAACAACAACAACTTCGACCAGTTCAACACACTTGAAGGCAGCGTTAGACGGCACCAATAAATATCGCACTGTATTGGAAAGTGATTTTGCACTAACACGCCTTAACCCCTGGATATCAGCTTGTGATCTGGCACAACCTGGTCCATCATCAGCGCCAGATTTGCAGGTATGTGGTTTTTTTTGGAAGTTCTAAAGTCATTTGCAGGGAGAATATACGAGAATTGGTAATACTGATTTGGTACGGATTCAGTCAATTTGGTTATATGTTGGAAATAGAAGAGAATATTTAAAAAATGATGTACTCCACTTGTAGAAAATATTCGACAACTTCTGCAAATACTCGGTATTTTTTTTTATAAAAAATTTTATAAATAAAAATATTTTATAATTTGGGTACTCAAATGGGGGGGCATTTAAATTTTAAAGTTCTTGCTTAACTTTTTCAATATTGAATTGATGAGTTTTCAAATTGATAACCAGGTATTTGGAGGACAACGATCGTTTTAAATACGATTATTTTGAAAAGATGTGAAGAATTTTCAATCGATTTTGAAAGCTATTTTTGAGTCAATATTAAACTATCGCCTGTGAAATACCACACGTGAAAATAAAATAAATATAAAGGGTGTTTTTTATAAAGTTTCTTTTTTATACGAATCACTCTGTTGTCTGACAGCTGTTTTGGCAGTTTAAAGTGACGTCTCTACTCAGTATTGTTTGGCAAATCATCATTTTATATTTATTTACTTAGTTTATGGATTAATTCCTTACAAACTATATTATTACAATAAACCAGAAATCTGGTATTAAAATTTAGTTATTTAAAAATAGTATTATATTCATTTTAATAGTATATATATCTAATGAAAAATCGATAAAATTATACATTTCATTAAAGCAACAACATAATCTTCTTAGTGGATCAGACATAGCAAAGTTGGTACGAAAAGTTCTAACAAATAATGGTTGAAATGATCGTAATGAGCGTTGTGGAATGTTAAACGTGACATTGCTCAATAAAAACTCGGAGCAGATTCTACCATTTATTAAGTTATAAGAAAAAGCTACATTGAGCATTATTCTCCGGCTTCTTAATGTAGGCAGGTTAATTACAGCTAATCTTGTTGAATACGGCGGAAGTTGAGTTAGGTCATGGTAAATGTTTCTTAAGCAGAAAATAAGAAACTGTTTTTGAACAGACTCATGAACAGGTTAACTCCAGAACAACGCTTCCAAATCGTGCAAATTTATTTTGAAAAAAAGTGTTCAATTAAAAATGTTTATCCGCTTTTTTACCGCAAAATTCTCTTCAGTGATGAGGCGCATTTTTGGTTGAATGGATGTGTCAACAAGCAAAATTGCCGTATTTGGAGCCAAGATAATCCACACGCCGTTCAAGAATTACCAATGCGTCCCGATAAATGTACTGTTTGGTGCGGTCTATGGGCTGGTGGAATCATAGGTCCTTATTTCTTTAGAAATGAGGAAGGACGACGCGTTACCGTGAATGGAAATCGATACAGAATCATGATCAATGAATTTTTGGTGCCAAAACTTCAAGATATGGATGTAAACGAAATGTGGTTTCAACAGGATGGTGCCACTTGTCATACTGCGGGCGAAACAATGGACTTATTGAAAGAACATTTCAACGACAGCATTATTTCGAGAGATGGACCGGTGAATTGGGTTCCGCGTTCGTGTGATTTGACGCCACTCGATTATTTTTTGTGGGGAGATACCTGAAATCATTTGTTTACGTGGATAACCCAGCAACGATTGACGCTTTGGAAACCAGAATTCAACGTGTCATTGCTGAAATACGCCCTCAAATGCTTGAAAAAGTGTTCGAAAATTGGACCTCCAGAATGACCCTTGTGCAAAATAGTCGTGGTGGCCATATGCCCGAAATTATATTTAAATGTTAAATGACAAGAAATTATCTACCAAATAAAACATTTCTTTTGGCCATTTCATAATTTGGCATGTGTTTTATTTAAATTTCAAATCAGCAAGCTCTTATAAAAACGCCCTTTATATACTTCATGGGGTCTCAGATGGATATTTCGCTGCATTACAAACGGAATGACAAAGTCATTCTGGGAGCAAGATTGCCTTTCGGGTAAGGAAACACACCTCATAAAATTAGAATATTAAAATGGATTGGATTAGATTCAAAGGGCTATTATGTCTTCGAGCCAATCAACTTGACTTCGTTGACTCAGCCGCTTTGTGATGGCCTGCGGCAGTGGACATCCTAATTGTTATCCTCGGCCTCATCAAACTGTCTTGTCTTAAGACAGAATTGTGGTTTGGTAAACCTTAACCCATTTCGTCCCAGTGTTCGATTTTTCGAACCGTAAATTTCAAGCATTTCAAATTTTTTTTTCTCTGTTTAGGAAAAACTAAACCCGGTATTCATAAAATTTAAAATGAGTTTGAAATGTATTTTAATCAAATTTATTCATACAAAATTTTCTTAAAACAGATTTCAAATACGTTTTATTTTTGTATGAATACCGGGGTAAGATTATATCTTTTTTTAATGACAATTTTTAAAAAAAAATTTTAATGCAAATTTAAAAAAAAAATGTTTAATGCAAATTTAAAAAAAATGTTTAATGCAAATTTAAAAAAAAAATGTTTAATGCAAATTTTTAAAAAAATTTTTAAAGTAAATTTTTAAAAAAATTTTTAATAAAAATTTTTATGAAAATTAAAAAAAAATCGGGCATCTGATTTGTATTTTCTGGACCCAAATTACCATTTTGACAATTTTAAAAAAAAAATTTTAATGCAAATTTAAAAAAAAAAAAAATTTAATGCAAATTTAAAAAAAAAAATGTTTAATGCAAATTTTTAAAAAAAATTTTAAAGTAAATTTTTAAAAAAATTTTTAATAAAAATTTTTATGAAAATTAAAAAAAAATCGGGCATCTGATTCGTATTTTCTGGACCCAAATTACCATTTAACTACGAAGTTTCGAAAAAAAATCTCTGGGACGATATGGGTTAAGTTCGCCACAGTGTCCACATCTCTGCGCTCCTGGTGCTCAGGGCAGGTCATTGATATAGAATATAATGTAAATTAGTTGGTCTACTTTATTAACACAAAGAGTCACAAGAAAAAGAATCATACAACTGGAATATCTCAGGATCGGTATGATTTTAATCATAGATTATTTCTTACCACTTTGATTAGCAGTTTTGCTTAAACTGCAGAACAATAGCAGCAGAAAATAAAAATGTTTATTAAAATTTTATTGCTATTTAAATGTTTTGTAGATTCATCCCAACAAGAATTTCAGTTTTTTTTTTTTTTTTTATGGCGAAAGCTAACTTGGCTCTTGGGACAAAAGAACACAGATCCAGAATATATAAATCACTGAATACCAATAAATATTATAGTTTCTTTTAAAACGAAAGACAATCTCATACTTAAGGCTTCCAAAGTTTCGGGGCGAGGACATTAAAAGAAGCAAAAGCCAGCAAAAATGATGACATTGTCAAAGGCTTAATGTTACACTGGCATGAAAGTAATCGCCACAACATCTCAAGAATATATATGCAAATTGTATACAAGCAAAAGTCACTTAAATACATGAAACCATTCGCTTGCATACTTTTTGGCTGAAAGGGAGACACTAATGCACACACACACATAAACACACAATGTGTTTGCATGTTTCGTATATACAATGAAACAATTCGCAATTACTTTGCCTTATCCTGCCACAAGGTCACCATTTTTTAAATAAAAAAAAGCACACACACACACAGAAATACTTATAAAACGAAGAATAATAAAAACGAAATTAGTTAAAAAGAAATAAAACAAAAGCAAATAAAAAAAAGGAAGAAAATTAAAACAGGAAACAAAACATAAAATCAGTGATGGGAAAGTACGAGTGCACAGCATTTGCTGCTGGTAGAATTGTGTTTTAAAGTCAAGAAGGGATTCAAATTGTTGAAATGTATGAACACAAGGAAGAGGTGTGAGTGAGTATGTGATTGCATAAGTTTTGGTTTTTTTTCTATTTTATGGCAACATTCTAAAGAAGAATTGTAGCAGCACAATTGATTGCAACTGAACTGATAAACGAAAAGGTCAAGCTATTATTTAACTAAACTCTGACTTTAACTAACAAGTAAACTTATTTGCACAATCATTTACTCATTCATAAGAAAATTTACTCTTTTACACATACATACACATGCATAGACACACACACACACATACACTTCTTGCATTCATCACAAGTAATTAAAGTTATTTGACATGTGACTGATTACCAAAAGGTTAAGGATTTCTAAAGGACACAATGCAATTTGGGGCTAAAATAAAGCAACCGAATGAAGCAGCTGTTTACAGTAAAAAAAAATTATTACATAAAATTCAATAGTTTATGGGAGATTTAAAAAGCATTAAATTTTTTTTTGTAAATAATTAAAATAATCAGGCTTGTGATGGAAAACTTTTCTTTACAAAAACACTTAAAAACGACTAATTTGAGGAGGTGAGATGAACTGCGACTGATTTTGACAAGCCAGTCTTAAATTAGAGACTTTTAAGAATCACACTGAAAGAAAAAAATATATATTTAATCGAGTGGCAAATTACGACAATCGCTATCGGCGGCAATTTTCATTTAACCACGATACATGTTAACAATAACATGTTAACATCAGCTTGATACAGTTCTCGTATTCTTTTTCACAATAAAATTTGTGTAAATAGGAACTGTTAACAAATTCAACTAAGCCACCTAATAAGTGGTGACAAACACAATACACATGAGTACTGATGATGAAAGGGTTGCGTCTTTCGAAAGCAGCTGTTCTGCTCTGCTGTGTAAGTTGAATAACAAAAACTGATGTTGACTTGCCTTTGTGCCATGGAATATTTATCATGTCTTTCTGAGATTTAAATTACAAATTTCGAACAATTAGCCTATAGAATCTTAATTAATTTTTTTTTTTTATTTTTTTTACATTTTGTTCCAATTGTACACGTATTAAATATAATGAAAAGGCGCCTTTGACAAAAATTCATCGAAATCGAAATGTGTTGTGTTTGACTATCGGTCGATGTGACATGGAACTACCCATATATTGCATAAAAGTATTTAATAGTTAAATTTGAAGTTTTTGAATTTATTACATGGATTAAGAATTATTTTAACGCACAATTTATATGCATCCCTTAAGTAGAGTAAAAGATATACTTTTATTTGGTAAGTCAATCACAGCCAAATAATTGCCTTGGAAAATTACAAATTGACGGAAATAGAAATCAATATATATAAATATTTTTTTTTGGAAAAATTAGCCTCAGTTATTAAAGTAGAGAACAAAATAAAATCATCTTGTCAAACTGAGAATAACCATTGGACATGAAAGACATTCGTTAACTAAAATCTACTATATGGATATTATGTGAGCAGAAAAGAAGGTCAAGGTTGGCAAAAAAAATAAGAAAAATAAGAAAAATATTAGCCAAGTAGAGCAGAAGGGAACAGAGCTCATTGTTATAGAAATATGCTCGCACTATATTTTTATAACAATAACTTGTTTATTCTCTGGTTTATATTTTTGATTAAAACTGAAAAAAAATTAAAAATAAAATAAAAAAACAAACTGCAAAGGGAAAACAAATTCATCAAATAATACAACAACTTACAGGGGAAACAAACCATCATGCTTTTTTATATTTTTGTGTAGACTTAAAAATTATGAATTGTTGTATGTGCTTTTTTCGTTTTTTACAAAAGAGGCAATTCATTACGTTCTTTTCAATATTTATAAAAAAAAATAAAATAAAATAAAATAAAATAAATTAAAATGCAGTTACAGAAATGATTTCGAGATTTCTGTATACAGAGTGGTCAAATTTGAGGTTAGGAATTAAATTAGTTGTCAAATGCTAAAAAGTCGAAAGAGTGAGCTGTCATGCCTTGACATTTATTTAGCACGAAGTTGGGAAATTTTAACCATGGAACACTACTTTCCTTAATAAAGTATTTTAATTGTGAAAATTTACTATCAAAATAAGAACACTATTGCTGTATCACTTCGTCAACTACAAAAACAGCTTTTCCTTGTAGTTCCGGCTCCTTCTGAGGCCTCTGTGCACAATTTAATCGCTAAATTCGAGGCTCACAATTTTGTTGCTGACAATAGACAAAAAAAAAAAAAAACAGCGACTGTATGGTGCAGCTTGTGGTCAGGCGTCATATTCGGCCCGCATTTTTTTCGAGCATGAACCAGGAAACGACGTCATCATGAATTCTTAGAGCTACCAAAACATAATCAGCGATTTTTTGTGGCCACAATTGGTTAGTGTTCAAATCAGTAAACTTTGGTTCCAGCAAGATGGCCAAACAATTCAGTAATTGCATGAGAAATTCCCCGGTCGCGTAATTTCTTGATTTGGCGATGTTAATTGGCCGCCTCGTTCTTGTGCTTTAAGGCCGCTGGCTGGCTAGTTGCTGGCTAACAACTTCCACTCAGAAAGATGAAATTAAGCGCTGCATTGACGAGATGAGCTGCACCTTCAGGCAAAATGTGTTTTAAAATTTTGTCTGCCGACTTACTAGAGTTAGACTTTTGCCCGACATCATATTGCATTATTAATTCCCCTATTTCTAATTTTCAAGTAGCGCCAATACGACTGAAATTGTGTTTTTAATCAAATTTACTTTCTAACCTCAAATTTTCCCACCTATTATTAAAAGCTCTATCAAGGGGACCAAAAGGAAATGCTAATGTTTTGAATATTTATTTAAAGAGTGGAAGTGACACTGCAATAATCTATTGTAATATGAATTTTTTTTTTTTTTTGTAAGTATTCCGTTTTGAAAACTAGAAATTCGGAGCCCAATTGTCATATAAAAAATTATTGGAGAGCTGCAGGGAAAACCATACATAGACCATTAACGATCACACCACAGATTCTAGTTCTGTTCGAAAACGGAAGTGATTCCTTATTTTGATTCCTTGTAAATTGAAAAGGGAAATAATTTTTTGCAATGCATTTTTTTAGTCCCCAAAACAAATAAATTTAAGGTTAAATATTAGAAAATTTAAGCTCATAATCACAAAAGGTACTATTTTATTATAAAGTCACATTCTTTTTCAACACAAAATCGTTTATAAAGAGAATATAAGGAACCAGATATATATAATGTGAGTATATGAAGAACCATCCTCATATGAGTACGGCGTAAAAGCAATATACTCACATACATATCCTCATATATATATATATATATATATATATATATATATATATATATATATATATATATATACACTCACATCCATACATATCCTGCAGGAGATCGAACTAGTATCAAATTAGTATTACACTAGTACAAAAATCACCACTACTAGTTCCCTACTGTGAACTTTGCTATGCCATGTTAATGCTCAAATTAACATTGAGTGTGTTTGGGAAATGACTAGTACCATTGTTACTAGATGGAAACTAGGGGGATACTAGTACAATTAGTACTAGATGAGTACTAGTATAATTTCTTCAAGTCGGATACTAGTACAATCAGTTCTGCATTAAGAACTGGTTTATATATGAAGAAATTCCTAAATTGATTGGTTTTTTAAACCCAATGAAATTTGTTAAGTCTTTGTCTTCACAAGCAATTTTTGATTCATCAGTTCTTAGTTTATAAGAGGATATGGAAAGTTACTTCAGGGCACACTCAATCCACTAACACCTTGTACAACTTGAGTTACGTTTGGTACTCCACCATATACCAAACACTAATGAATATACAATTTATCAGTTTTTATTATTTAAAAAAAAGAGCGCTGATTTTACATATGAACATATATATTAACAAAAAACACGTTTAAAAAATTTTAAAATTAGCTTTTAATTTTATTTATTTTTTAAAATGTCACTTTTTTAATACACAAGAAAACTGCGACTTACTTACATAAATTATCGATTAAATAAACTGATATGCAGGTGGCAAAGTCTTCTAATACGATTCTTTGTTTCAAATTTTAATTTGTTTAAAAATTGTAACAATTAAAAATAAAATAAATGAAAATGCGAATTAGCAATTGGCTTTAAAACATGATCAAAAAGTAATATGAAATTCTACAAGTCAAATCAATCTACAAATGAACTACTTGAAGTACTAGTACTTTTCTGTTCTGTTCAATCACCTTTTGGACTAGTGCTCGCTATACTAGTAATCGTACCAGTAGCTTAAAGACAATTAACGCGTATCCTCCTGCAGGGTAACTTCTCATAGTACAATTATATAAATTTAATTTTGTATTGGCTCTCTCATTTCCCTTAAAGTAGGCAATAAAATGTACTAGTAACAATGTTCTCTGAGTGAATCTGACAACCGTGTAAACTGACAAATTTTGTTGGCAGATAAATTTATTATGTTACAACTGTCTGATAATGAAATTCTAAAGCATTAAACATATTCACGACAGCAGGCTACCGACCACAACCAGTCTGTCAGAAATAGAATACATGTGTTTACATGAGAATAATAAAATAAAGAAGGAAAAAGGTTTTTGCAATAAAATCATTCTCAGTATCGTGGACGAAATCAGCAAGTGAACTTATAAAATATTTCGTAACGAAAATTTTTTTCCCTTCTTTCTTTTCGGAGAAATTAAACTACGGAATCAAATCTGAAAACATGAATGAAACAAAAAAAAATATATTATTTGTTTGTCTTAAATTTTTATGGTTTCCATAATTTTCATTCTTATCCATTAAACACATTCATGACAGCAGGCTACCGACTACAACCTGTCAGAAATAGAATTCACGTGTTTATATGGGAATGATTATTTTAAGGGGCTATACGGCAGGTTGTTGTCCGTGCTACGTTTGTGGTTGTAGTCAAAATAAAATAATTTCTATTTTCATAGGCGACAATAAATAAATTAGTGCTGCCAACACAGTGAAACATCTTAAATAAATATGTGTTTAAAAATATTTTCAAAGTGGTCACGAATATGAAATTTGTTAAAAATGTAAAATGTAAAAGCCCTTTCAAGAATAAAAATTATTTTGTAATTTTTATATATTAATTTTTTTTTTTTGCGAACTCTCGGCTTTAATTTTTTATTTATTATTTTTTTATTCCTTTATTTATTATTATTATTTTGTTATAACTCCTCAAATCTTGGACGCATATAAACGATATGGGTATCACTGCAAAGTGTTCCAAAATGTCTTTCTATTGTCACACACATTTTTCAAATTTAATCACCTATTGCATTTATTATTAAATTTTTACATTTTGTATCTGACTTTTCAAGCAAAAATTACATTAATTTGAAATCTCTAATTTTGTATATATTTGAAAGCCGTTATCGATAAAAGACGTTAGTTAAGTGACAAATGAATTAACTCCTAAACTCATTTTCATAGTGCCATAACATAAAAGGACATCAACATGTATTTATTACAAATGCAAAAACAATAATGGGCCATAAACATACAAAGTGTTTTTATTATTAATTTTGTTTCGATCTATAAATAGATTTAGAATAAGCGCTTTTATTTTTATATATGAAAGTGGCACCACTAAAATGAGATGTTGACGTTGTAGCTGCCGCGTTCAAAATAATTAAGTAGCTGATTATGCGGGGACATGTGTTGCTAGCGGCACATGTAGCCATGTAGTTGTTAGCCTGCTGTCGTGAATGTGTTTAAAGCATAAGGTTTTCTCACAATCGTGTAAACTGACAATTTACCACCGTCTGATAACAATTTTTTATTCTCTCCATGTGGTCAGCACATTGCCAGGCCTTACAATATTGTTAGATCTAACAACATTGTCTGTATGTTGCTTAAGTATTCCGTTTTGAAAACTAGGAATTCAGAGGGAAAACCATCCACAGGTGATTCCCTTCATGCCAATAAAAATTATTTCATTCCCAAAAAATATTTTTGTTTACCATTTTCTGAGGAACCAATTGAGGAATTGAACTCTGCGACCTCTGGCTGATAGTCTATTGATTTCTTTAAGATTATTTTATCTTTGAGAAAACAACCAAAGATTTTGATTGTTAAACTCTTAAAAATAACTAGAAAATATGTAAATTTTGCATAGACAACAATTCTGTATGAAATTTCTTTCACTATTGATCTCCATGCTCAAGCAGCTAATTCAAATTTCATTGTTTCCTTTTTTGCAAGAGATTTTCAAACAAATTGTTACATTGATTGCATGTACATCATACAGCATACAGAAGAAGAAACGGAAAAACTCTCGTCACAAATAAGCAGCAATCATTTCACAATCAATTCAATACACTTCAGTTGCAGCACCACTTAACAATCATAAATAAATTGTCGTCATTCTTCTCATCTACCACAAGCAATCGATCGCATACAGAAAAGTCTAGTAATTGTTCAACAGCCTGCCACTTACTTTTATAGCATGTGGCACGTTAGACATAAAGCCAGCAAATACAACGCAACACATTGTTGCAATCATACACAAGAAAGCCCAAACTGCTCAATTTTGCTACGAATAAAAGCAACAATTCAAACTTCAAGAATCATGCAGTGAGTTGCATCTTTGATAAGCCTAAAAAAAAAGCGGAGGGGATGGAAAAATAATAATAATCAAAATAATTGAAGGGTGAACACGTTTCTGGGTTTTTTGAAACGTTGCCAAATCGATATGGTGCTGACTTTTAGGAAAAAAGAAAATGGACGGAAAAGTTTTTTGGGGGACAAAGAAATTATTAAATAACCGCAAGCAATTTAAGGAAGGAAATAAAATCGCGTGTGAGTGTGATGTTTTGCTCAAGCCATTTACTTGATTTGCTAAAAAATACTCGTTTGCGCAAGCACCGGCAAATCAGTTCATGTCTATTAGAAGTAATTGACCTGGGGGCGAATCATGGCATTCAATATCGATCGAAATTTCTATTTAAATTATATGGAAATTTCGATCGGTATCGAATGAGACAAATTGGCCCCCTGTCTCACATTGAAGTTACCTACTGAGACGATCAAACTCCCAAACAACACTCATCTCTTAGGTATGGATGTGATTTTAAATGGTTGCGCCGTCCTCATTTTCCAAGAAATATAGGCGAATGATACCTGCACTCCACAAGCCCCACCAAACACTCACTCGTAGTGGGTGCATTGGCTTCTGTAAGATCTCGAGTGGGTTTCCTGAGTCCCAAATACGACAATTTTGTTTATTAACGAAAATGAGCCACATACGAATTTTTTATTTATTTTTTTAAAAATAGAAAAATTGATTTGGAAATAAATTTCCAATAAATCCCAACGGTGCTCAAGCCTAGATCGATTCATTCCAATCAGTGTTGATTTTGTAGCAGAATAGAACGATAATTTTGTAGCAGAATAGAACGTTAATCACCCCTAGGGGAATTTTTGTTCACACGAAATTTTTATTCCACTTGAAGGGAAAAATGGTATCGTGAATCTCCCATGGGAAATTATACTATCAGTTCTCAGTGAATGCAAAATAAGAGAAGAAGCCGAAAACAACATGAAAACTCAAAGAATTTGTGTTGAAAAATTTAAGTTTATACAATAATTTAAAAAAATTTAAAAAAAGTATGACTAAATATTTAGTAGTCAAATAATTTGGATAAAATGTATCCCAAACCAGACAAAACAAATTAAAAATATTCTTAATCTTTAGAATTGCAGCAACAAGTTTTACAAAGACGCAGGCAATTGATTTGTTGCAAAAAATATTAGTTTGTGTCTTATTAACGGGTCTTGCCACTAAAATAAAATTTGCAAACTCTGATATTCGAATTGTAATAGAAAATACTTACATTTTCTACTCTATTCCCCACCAAAAACTAAGTGAATAAATTAAAGGGAAAAGTGAAAAAACTCGCGGGAAAAAAACATTCACGATCAGGGGAATTTAATTTTAGGTGAAATCATTCACCATGATATTTCATGATAGCAGTTTTAGGGAAAAGGGAAAAATTTCGAGGGAAAAATTATTCATGATAGGGGCGAATAAGTATTGCCAGACTCGAAAGAAGCGGTAATTCAAATTTATACCGATAGATGGCCCACCCGACATAAATACACCAAATATTTTGTGTTACACTTTTAGGTATTTTATCGTCAACCGAGATTAAAGAAATATATATTGTTTGAAAGGTATTATTGTGTAGATGCGCACAACATAAATATCTTCTAATTTCATGGGTTAAAATTGAATAAACGAGTTCAAAAAGAAAAAGGTTTTTATTTTGCAAACACTCATGGTGTTAAGCGATCCAAGATCTCTGCGTAATTTTTTATGGACTAATAAAGCGTGTGTTTTTTCGTGTCGGAAATTTTTAATCAAAATAATTATTCTATTCGTCAAACCCATCGTGCACTTTTTCCACTTTATGGCGTATAAAATCGTCCTTCACAGCGGCTAATTCGAAGAACAGAACATCGTTTTCGGATCACATTTACTGTTACTGATCATGTGGTGCATCCCGTGAGACGCCCCCCCCCCCCGGGGGTGCCGTTGGGAAGCTTGGCTATGATGTCAGGCCTCGCTCCAGCACAGATCCGGGGAAAATAAGAAAGGAGGTCCAAGGACGCCTCGATCTAATTAAGAGTTCAAAAGTCAATAGAAAGTTAAAACCTATAATGGTCGGCTTTCGAGGGGTTATTCTGTTTTTCAGGCATAACTTTTGCAGGTAGCCCCGTAAAACTTATATGTTACTGCCCAATCTCTAAAACAGTGGAACAGATGTGCATATAAGAATCTAAAAGAAGTAGGTTCGCCTACGAGCCTGAGTAAGAATTGGCAGGTGAAGCGACACCTGAGTTTGGGTAGAAAAGAAACTGAAGTCGATAGAAAGTTTATAGAACCTACACTGGTTTGACTTTCGAGACTTTACCAGTAGTTACAACTGGTGCCACGGGATCCAGTACAAGCCTCGCAGTTTACTGCGGCTGGATATTGGTGAGGTCTCCCTCGGGAGTGCACGTGGTGGCTGTGGTAACCAATTTGGTGGAAGGTTTGTCAGATAAGGATTGATGTTTCAACCCTAGGGTTGGACTTCGGTCCGGCTGATAGTAGCAAAACCTATGTATTGTTGTGAATCAACAAATACAATTCCATTGGGAGACTTTTTGTAGCTCATAGAATTAAGATCATCTAGAAAGGATCGGCACTTAAGCAAGGTGTTAGATCATGGGACTTACCAAATCATGTTCTAGAAATTGCCACCTGGGCGACCCGCGGTCGCCTTCGTTTGGTTCTTGGGTGCTAAGAGGGGTGCTGGTAACACTTAATTTTCACCCGGAGTTAAGAGCACCGTCAGGTAGGACCGCGAGGCTGGTACTGATGTAAATCAATGGCGTATATCACGTGAGACGCCTAACAATAGGCACTGAAGAAACTGCAGCCGCTGTACAGGAAAGCATTGAAGATGATCCTAATCAATCAAATACGTTGCCATTCTTAGCAACTGGAGTTGTGTCATTCCACTTTATGGCAGATTTTTTTAGTTGTTGAAAATTGGTGTTACAGATTGCGCCTTCTGCGCGCCAGCCGTGGCTGCCACATGGTAGAACTCATATTTAAACATTAATTTCTTAACATTTTCTTTAAAATAAAGCCCGTTTCATTGATATTAAAAATATATTTCCTTGTTTCATTATGATTTAAGCTTGTGTCAGTCTATATAAAAAACACCCTTTATAAAAATAAAGATTTATTTCAAATTTAAAAGCCACTCGTCCACTAGTCGTTTTCAATTTGTAGAAACCCACATATAACAGATTTGTTTTTATTATAACCTCCAAAAAAGAATTATAGGGTGTATTCACTTTGTCATTCCTTTTGTAACGCAGCGAAATATCCATTAGAGACCCCATAAAGTAATTATATATTCTTGATCAGTGATGAAATCTAGGACGATCTGAGCATGTCCATCCGTCCGTCCGTCCGTGGAAATCACCATTAAGTCCAAACGAAAAGAGTCAGGCTCTTGAAATTTGGTATAAATATATCTTGAGGGATAGCACAGCTCAAGTTCGTAAATGGGCTGAATCGGGCTAGAGGGAAAAAGGTTCCCCTAAGAAGAACTAAACCAACCTCTAAAAACAATATCATTTTTAAAGTTTTTTTTTGTAATTATGTTAAGCAAACGATATATTTTTATGTCAAAGAAGGTCAAACTCATAAAACTTGGGGCCATAAAACAAAAAAAAAATTATTTTTAGACCCCGCCCCCTTTATGGGCCGTTGTAATACACAAAAATAGTGTAAAAATTTAACAAATTGTTTTACTTAAGCCTACATTCTTTAAAAATAACATTTTTAAGCTTTATTGACGAAGCTGACACGTAACCTGGTACTACTCTGCCCTACCCCCTCCTCCCCCTCTGGCCCCTAAATGACCCAATAAAAAAAAGAGTTGAAAATAAATTTTATATTTATTTATCACAAACATTTATTTTTAGAGTTTCATGGCAAAGGTGAAATGTCTCCCCCACGGCCCTTTCCAGAGAGACCCCGAAAAATACAGTTTTAGTATCCTCCAAAAAGAATTGAACCCCTTTAATTAAAAATATATATTCTCGATCAGTGATGAAGTCTAAGATGATCTGGCCATGCCCTTACGTTCGTCTGTGGAAAACAGGATATAGTCTATTTTTGGACCCCGCCCCCTTTAATGGGCGTTGACGTAAGATATTATATGCAAAAGTAGCGTAAATATTGAACAATTTGTATTCCTTAAGCCTATAACAAGCTGAGATGTTCTCTGATCTTGCAGAGGTGAAAAGTTTCTCCCTCGCCCCTGCCCAGAATGACTCTCAAAATAGAGATTTAAAATTGGGTACAGAGATGCCTTAAAGGAACTCTGTCTGTAAATTTACTTACAAAATATTTGGAGGGTATTTAAGATTCGACCGGTCGAATACAACGTTTTTACTTGTTTTTACTAGAACCAGCACCCAGAGAATGGCTGCTACAAAAACAAAGCATTGCGCCGCAAGGGAAAGTATTGATAAGACAGATGAGAAGAAGAATTTGATTTTAGCAATTTTAACCTTTTACGTCCCGGACTAATTTTTTTGCTATTGGGGCGACGAACTGATTTTAGTAACTGATAGTGTCTATGGCTGGCAATAATTGTAAAGGCACCAGATCTGTGCCTTAGTCACTGAAACAGAGTGACAAGAACTTTCAAAAACTTGCACAACAGAACAATTAGATACACAGGACTCAGTGCGAAGCTGATAAGGGACTTTCGGCCCACCCAATAACCAATTAAGCAATTATATACATAGATCCCTCCTTAGTCGGCCATGTACCAAAAAATGTTAGCCGGCGTAGTAAAATGTTGAAAAAGCTAAAAAAAAAAAAAATCAATCATGCATGTGCTGTGAATCGCACGATTGTCGAATCACATGCGACTTGAAAAACGCCAATTTCTTTTGAACGATTTTGAGCGATTACGAACTCCAGCACACCAATTTTGTGACTTCAAATCGAAAAAGCTTTATTTCATGCGATAAGCGATTTCCATCACATGGCCGAATATCTTGTAATCTTCCTTCATTTGTCCTTCCAAGACTATCCACTCCTTTCTAGTTCCGGAGCAATGCGTTGTATATGTAGGGGTCATCTGCTAAGTGATGGTCCGAGCTAAAAAAAAAAAATAGGCCATCTGGTTGATTGTCAATTTAATATTTTTTTCTGGATCAAAACTTGTGCACTCTTTTGGATTATATTTGGGTTTGAGTCCATTTTTGCTAATAATTATAAGCAAACGTTTCCACTTCGCCACAGTGTCTTTACGAAAACATAAATTCAGGCCGTTTTTTTTTTTGAAGTACTCGTAACTGAATGTTATTGCCATTGTTTTTTTTACAACAATCCCCCCGCCCCTCTTATAATAATACGAGTTTAATTTAAAGGGGGTTTAGCTGTCATTGACATGTGCAGCCTAAGGCTAGGCTTCTTGACACACATACACAGACACACTAAACAGACTAAAACAAAGTCAGTGCCTTTTCATGCAAGCGTACGTTAACAGACTACCAGTAAAGAAACATGCCATTTTTTAAATAACTGCCTAATAAAACATTTTATAAACGTTTAAATTATGTCCTTAGCAGCTTTATGCGTTTGAGTGTGTCAGACTAAAGACATTTTTAGCTCAAGTCTGTGCTGTCAACTGCAAAAGGAAACATCAATTATGACGTTTAACAGAGTAAAAGCGTAAAATAATTGCGAAATTTAAAGACAGCATGAAAATGTTTAGTAGAGTATAAAAGCAAATAAATTAATTGTAATAATAAAGACTAAAATAAGATGAGTGCTTTTGTTTCTAGTGAAAATTTTTTTTAGGACAAAAATTTTCTTTATTCGGACTCGAGTTCAAATCTGTGAAAATTATTTTTTTTCCGAATTTTTATTACATTCAAGTTATGTTTATTAAGAACGAAATATTTAAAATACTTTTATAAGAATCAAACTAGCAAAACGAATCAGTTGTACTTCCTGTATCTCGAAAACCAGTGGGCGGATTTTGATGAAATTTTGCACTGGCTTAATGTTAGCTCAAACTATAACTGAAAATGCAATATATAATAATAAACAAGAAAAATAATTTTTGTCCAAACAAAAAAGGATGGGCCTTTGAAATTTATGAAAAAATGCATGTTGTGAGCAAAGTACTTTCTGTATCTCGAAAACCACTGATTTCAACACCGCTGCGGCATCTCTTGAGCATTTTTTCTTTGTTCAACTTTTTCCACTTTGCACGGCGGTACTAGTCATTAGGAATATCAATTATTTAATGAATGTTTTTAACGAAATAGAAGATAAAAACTTATTATATGCATTTCAAAGTTAAACCACTTTTGTTTACCACATAACTTCCCAACCCTGACGATTATTATTCCAAATATTGAATTTTCTCTTTGTTTTTCCATAGTCATACGCTGTTGAGATCAAAATCTTTTCGCTATTTACGGCCATGCAATTGAAAATTTTACTTTGTTAACAGTTAAAAATTAATACAAATTAAAAATGTCAAAAAGTTTCTTTAAGTGTTCAATTTTAAAACTCTATTGGACAATGTCACTCCCGGGAAGGGCCGTCGGGAAGACGTTTCGACTTTGCCGTAAAAACTTCAAATGTAAATCTTTGGGGTAATTAACCCTACAAGCCTAACCTATTTTAGTAATACATAAGGCATAAACATATGCCTCAGAGACGTACTTGTGCTAATAATAACCTCTAGGCTTAACTGTATTTAGTTATATAGTTCCTTTTTAATGAAATTTGAGATTGGAACACACACACATTTTTCACAAAAAAAAAAAAACAATTATTCAAAAATATTCATTTCACACTAAAAAAATATAACAAAGTTGAAAAAAAATTTTTGATTTTGGATTTGCGACAAGTGCGCGATCGACAAGCTGCAGTCGACTACTGACTTGACTAAATAGCACGATGTGTTAACTTCAACAGTTTAAAAGAGAAAGAGAGTTTAAGAAGCTATGTACGCTTCGCAGGAGTAGGTTAGGCTTCTAGGGTTAAGTGAAGAAATAATTTTTGATAGAGTCATATAGGTGGCAAAGGTGGGTGAAGCGATAGGGCACGGGGAGATCAGAGAACATCTTATCTTAAAGAGTTAAAAGTTTAATTTTTAAGAAATATAGGCTTAAGGAATACGGGTATTGCTAGATCGTCTTAGACCTCATCACTCATCAAGAATATATATACTTTATGGGGTCCAATTCTTTTTGGAGGCTATGAAAACTGTATTTTGACGGTGTCTCCCTGGCAAGGGCTGTGGGAGAGACATTTCACCTTTGCCATAAAACACTAAAAATAAATGTTTGGCATAATTAAGAGTAAAAAAAATTGGATGTATTTTTTTATAGGGTTATTTGCTGGCCAAGGTAGAGGAGGGAGTAGGGCAGAGGAGGATCGGGTTATGCCTCAGGTTTTTCATAAAACCTTGAAAATTTGATTTTTAAGATATACAGGCTTAAGTAAAACAATTTGTTAAATTTTTACATTACGAGTATTTTTGCATATAGTAACGCCCACTATAAGGAGCGGGGTCCAAGAACTAATTTTGTATTTATTTTATGGTTCCATGTTAATATGGTGTTCAGACATATGCCTTAATTGAGTTTATCGCAATTAACAGCATTATTGAGCTCAATTATCAATACAAAATTTTAATTAGCTAATTGATCAATTAACGCTTAATTGTCTATAAAATTGAGCAAGTTCTAAAGTGCAGCACTGTAAAAGTTTGTTTAGTGAGCACCATAATGGCTACTGAACAAACTTTATGAAATTTGACAACTCATTCATATGTAAACAAATTCACAGAAAAATAAAATAAAATTTTTTAATTAACAATTAAAAGAAATGAAATATAAAAAAAATATTTCGTACAACAACAGGTTCGAAGGCAAAAAAAAAACGCATTTTATGGAAAGACGCCAGTGAAGCAGCAATGTAAACAACACATTTTGTCAGCTGCTGTCAAACGCTAATTGAGATAGCTATACTGAGTGTGTGTGAACGCTTCTCAATTAACTTATTATTGACTCAATTAAAAATACATGTCTGAACACCATATAACACAAAAGTTTGGAACAAAAAATTCGGAAAAATGGGACATGAAGAAAATCAAATCAAACGGCAACACGTGTATTAAAAGCAAAAAATGGGTTACCATCAGGTTGATACAGTTCTCGTATGCAATTTCCTAATAAAATTTTTTTAAATAAGAACTGCTAACATATTCAACTAAGCCACTACAATAAGTGGTGACAAACACAATACACATGAGCACTGATGATGAATGCGTTGCGGTTTTCGAAAACAGCTGTTCTGCTCTGCTGTGTAAGTTGAATAATTAAAACCTGATGTTGACTTTCCTTTATGCCTTGGAATATTTACCATGTCTTTCTGAATTAAAAAAACAAAAATTTTTTTTGTCCCTCGTCCGATTTGACCCATTTACAAACTTTACCTGTGGAATCATTCAAAAATTATCTATACCAAATTTCAAGGCTCTGGCTCCTTTCGTTTGGACTGAGTCGTAATGTCCCCAGAGGGAAGGACGGGCATGGCTAGATCGTCTTAGATTTCGTCACTGATCAGGAATATATATACTTTATGAGATCTTGAGTGATATTTCGCTGCGTTACACATGCAATGACAAAATGATTATACTCTCCAATTATTTTTTTTTTTTGGACTAACTAACGAAAAGGTCGTAAAAATAAATTTTTGGCAGCAATAATTTTGTTGATCTTTTTTATTCGTATACCCAAATTGTTGTGGCATTTGCGGATATATTTTTTATTTAAATAAATCTTTTGCTTCTCCTGCAAAACTTAGTAAAATATTAGGCAGCCCGCTTTGCATTTACCGTGAAAAATGAACCCTAAATGTGTTTAACAAAACTCTAATTTGATTACAACTTGAGGACTTTTAAATGTATTCTCGTACACACACGTTGCAACCGACAGTTACCAAACAACCAGCCAAACACATAAATATTGAAAAGTAACCACATAAAACATTCATTTAGTGGCTCTTGAACAAAAAACAAAAAAAATACTACAATTTGTCTACTCGGCAGAAAAAGATTTTATGGACAATCAATAAGAAAAACTCTCAATTCATTTTTCTTCTTTAACTAATGGAGTGCGCGCACACACACACACACACCTACTATATTCAATTTTATTTATTTGTATTTCTAAAATTCATCGGAATGTACATATTCAATGAAATGCTTCAAATGAGTTATGATTCTTAAAGTCCGGTTGCAAGCAAATATACCAAAGAACTGCTCAGCACATATTGTTTGCTGGAAGTTGCCCTGCAGGAAATGCCGTCAATGAAACTGTAGAGACTTAGTATTGACTCAGTCACCAGTATTAGTGACTTATTTTGGAAATATTTAAAATAAAGATAAGATATTTTCCTGAAGTGGCGAAATATTGAAAATATAAATATTTAAAAAAATTTTATTTTAAAAATCTAACTTTTTTTTTGTTAATTTGGGAAAAGAATCAGCACGAATAAAATTAAATATTAAATAATTTTTATTAAAATAATATTGAAAGGTCAAGAGTAAATGGAAATGAATTAGCGACTTATAATACCCTTATCTGCATTAAGTAGACATTTAGCACTAGTGACGCTAGTACTAGTGCTACACTAGTACAATTTCGTGCTTTTAGTCTACAATTTCGGCAGTTTTCTGAAATAGTTGTTGAGAATTTTACACTCACAAAATTTATTTTCCAAAGTCTTCAGTTGCTAGGAGCGAAGCGAAAGTAGTATGGAAAAGTGTACAGAATATGAAATTTGTTTTGTACTTTGTTTGTTTTGTTGTTGTTTAACATAAAGTGAACCAAAGTTCGAAAGATAATCTACAAGTTGCGGCTTTCGAAAACAGCTGTTCTGCTCTGCTGTGTAAGTTGAATAACTGACAAACTGATGTTGACTTTCCTGTGTGCCTTGGAAAATTTATCATGTCTTTCTGAATTTAAGAAACAGAAATTTTGAACAATTATGCATTAAACACATTCACGACATCAGGCTACCGACTACAACCTGTCAACGCTTTATTGAAAAAAATTGGATTACTGAAAGCGATACAAATCTCCGCACTGATTTTAAACGCAGCTAGTCTTATTCACTTCGCTTTAGCGAAACATCGCTTTAGTGAAAATATAGTATTATTGAAAACCAAAAGCAGGCCCACAGCTACATTTTTTATGAAACTTACTTCGCTTTAGTGAAAAAATAAGCAATGATAAATTTATTTATTAGAAATCGATTGCATAACTTAGGGCTGAAAAAATTTCGTATTTTTCTGTCCGTTAATATATTAAATGGCAAAATGTATATGTCCTTTGCGCTCTTACGAAATTTTGTATTTTTCTATTATATTGTTAATGCAAATGGCTAGACATTGTCGAGGAATTCGTGAAAAATTTCAACAACAAAATGAAAAATTCTATGAATAATTTTTTTTAAATAAAATTTTTACGTTAAATTGACTTAAAAATAATATACAGATTTGATAAAAAAAAAATATTGTTTTACCGATTTTAAGCAGTACGCTTATTTGTAACAAATTTCAGTAATCTAAACTACGTTTTGGAGAAAAAATCGGATAACTGAAAAAATTGGGTTTTGGTTATTTCCAATAAAGCGGAGTCGACTGTACACGTGTTTATATGGGAATGATTATTTTAACGGCTACACGGCAGGTTGTTGTCTGTGCTACTTTTGTGGTTGTAGTTAAACGAAACTAATTTCTACTTTCATAGGCGACAATAAATAAATTAGTGCTGCCAACACCGTGAATCATTTTATATTGATAAGCGTTTAAAAAAATTTTCAAACTGGTCAGGAATATGAAAATTGTTAATAATAACAAATATAATAGACCTTTCAAGAATAAAAATTATTTTGTCATTTCTATTTATTTTTATTTATTTATTTTTTTTTTGGTTATAACTCCTAGAATATAACCCCATATAAACGATATGGGTAGCATTTCAAAGTACTCCAAAATGTATTTCTATTGCTAGACATTTTTTTCAAATTTATTCACCTATTACGATTATTAATAAATTTTGAAATTTTGTAGCTGACTTTTCAAGTAAAAATTCAATTATTTCTAATTCTTTAATTTTTTATAAACTTGAAAGCCGCTATCGATAACAGACGTGAGTTAGGTCACAAATAAATTAACTCATAAATTCATTTCCATAGTGCCATAACAAAAAAAGGACCTCAAAATGTATTCATTACAAAAACAAAAACAATAAAGTGCTATAAACAAATAAAGTGTTTTTATTATTAATTTGGTTTCGATCTATAAATACATTTAGAATAAGCGTTTTTTATCTATGAAAGTGGCACCACTGAAATGAGATGTTGACAATGTAGCTGACGTCTCAAAAATAATTAAGTAGCTGACTACGAGGCGACAATTGTAGCCAACGGCTTTTGTAGTCGTGTGTTCGTGTAGCCTGCTGTCTCGAATGTGTTTAATACATTAGCCTACAAATCTTAAGGGAATTTAATATAGAAATAACCATATTTTTAATATTTTAAAATAGTTGTATATTTGTTATTCATGTTAAAATGATACCTCAATTTTGGACACCCTTTACTTAAGCCAAACTTTTATGTTTTTGTCCTTATGTCCTTTTAGTTAAGTATTTACAATGTGGACATATATTTTTTTTATTAAGTTCAAGTCAGTCGTTATTTTTTTTTTTATATTACAACAAAAATGAGGAACAAATTCATTTCAGTCATCCGTCGCTGCCGAAAATTCATTTTCATTAAAGGTCAATATAAAAATATAGACACTTCATCGACAATGTCGCCGAACAGTCACTAAAATACTAGACAAAATAGCAGACTTGGGTACACTCGTCTACAGCTTTCCTTTAGGGTGGCTAGATTTATTTCTTTACTCATTTCTTTTCCCCATATCCTATAATTTTATTGGGAGAAGAAACAAAAAATGTTGTTAAGAAAAAAAATCCTCTTAACAAAATAAAGGACAGTTTTAAATAAGGGACAGAGTTAAAGTTGCTTGGTGCTACCCTCATACAATTTAGTGATGAAAAAAGTCAAAGTTAATGTAACGATGGGAAATGGAGCGGAGAATAAAATGACTGTAACAAGACCAGCAGCAGACATGAATTTATATTGCAAGCGGTCAGGCTTCAGACATTTAAGACAGAAAGGCAAATCTTAAAGCATATTTAAATTAAAGTTAAAGGCGGTCGCCTGAATAATAAACATTTCAATTGTATAGGAGATTGCAATATAAAAGATTTTGTTTAGAAAAATTATATATATTATTTTTAAAGCAATTTGCAGATAAACTTTTCGCTTTTAAATGAATCTTGAATATCCCCGACAATCACATATAATTAGCTTTAATTTTGGCATGACTTTTTCGCTAATGCAATACATAAAACGGCCAAAAGTTTTCCATTATTCTGTTATCTCCCACTCTCTCTTTTATCCTTTTTCGCAGTTTCTTTTTTATACCCTGCAAAAAAGAATATGGAGGGTATATTCACTTTGTCATTCCGTTTGTAACGCAGTGAAATATCCCTTTAGGACCCCATAAAAAAAAATATATCTATATATATATATATATATATATATATATATATATATATATTTATATCTGATCAGTGATGAAATCTTAGACGATCTGAGCATGTCCGTACATCTGTCCGTCCGTCTGTGGAAATCTCGATTCAGTCCAAACGAAAAGAGCCTGACTCTTGAAATTTGTTAAAAATATATCTTGAAGAATAGCACACTTCAAGTTCGTAAATGGGCTGAATCGGACCAGAGGGGAAAAAAGTTCCCCTAAGAACTACTAAACCAACCTCTAAAAAAAGAACATAATTTTTTAAGTCTTTTTTTTGTAATTTTGTTAAGCAAATGATATATTTTTATGTCAACGAAGGTCCAACGGGTTAAACTTGAAGCCATAAAATCAAAAAAATTAACTTGTGGACCGCGTGCCCTTTATTGGGCGTTATTATATGCAAAAATAGTGTAAAAATTTAACAAATTGTTTTACTTAAGCCTACATTTCTTAAAAATAAATTTGTTAAACTTTAATGACGAAGCTGAGCGGTAACCTGGTACTCCTCTGCCCTAGCCCCCTCCGCATTTGCCCCCTAAACGACCCTATCAAATAAATAACATTAAATTATGTATGAATTTCTATTTTATTAATCGAACTTTTTGATGTAAATTATATTACAGGATGTTAATTTTCTTCAACGGACTCAAGTTCAAATCTGCGAAACTGCAAATTATTTTTTATTTTTATTTAATAAATGAATTTGTTCAAATTCTAATTATTTTATATTAAGAGTGGAAGATCCGTTCTGATGGTTTGATGATATAAAATAAATAGAATTTCAACAATTTCATTTATTAAATAAAAATTAAAAAAATATTTTGCAATTTCGCAGATTTGAACTTGAGCCCGTTGAAAATATTAAAATAAAATTATATTAAAAATAAATTTTACATTTAATTATCCCAAACATTTATCTTTTAAGTTTCATGGCAAAGGTGAAATGGGTCCCCCCACCGGCCCTTGCTAGAGAGACCTCGACAAAATATAGTTTCAATACCCTCTAAAATAAGGAATTGGACCCCATTAAGTATATATATATATTTGTGATCAGTAAAGATGTCTAAGACGGTCTAGCAATACCCATACGTTCGTCTGTGGGAAACATGATATAGTCTATTTTTGGACCCCGCCCATTTTAGTGGGCGTTGACGTACAATATTATATGCAAAAATAGTGTAAATATTGAACAATTTGTATTCCTTAAGCCTATAAGAAGCTGAGATGGTTTCTGATCTTTCACAGGTGAAGCCCCAAGGCCCTTCCCGGAGGGACTCTTTCAAAATAGAGCCTTAAAATTGGGTACAGAGATGTCTTAAGAAACTCTGTTCCACATTTCTGTAAAAACATTTTAAATTTATTTATTTAAATATTTGGAGGGTATTTAGGATTCGACCCGGTCGAATATAACGTTTTTACTTGTTTTTGTTGTTGTATGTGTGTTTAAAATACTATAATATTTTTACAAGAACAGCACGTTTTCCAGCAAAGGGAGAAAATGTGACTGCATAGTGGTTGGAAGGAGTTTAAAAAAATAATTGTTTAGTTGTTGAGCATGTTAATGCGGGTTGTTGAAACAGTTGACGGAACTGTCATATGCACGTCTTTGAAATATTCCATTCCATGAATATGGTAAATTTGTTCACTGCTTTGTTTTTGCTCTCTGCGGAATATGCCAAGTGTGTAAATTGCAATTGTGAGTAAAAAAAAGAAACACATAAAAAGACTTCTAATTCATTTATGAAAGATTTAAAACATTTTGTTGCAGATTTTGATAATTAAAAATAGCTTCATTTCATGGAGCGGGAGTGTAACATAATAGCGGAAAATAAAATATCTATTAAATTAAGAGATCTCTGGGGTGTTTATATTTCGTTCATGAAAACTTTTTTTTTTATCAAAGTGTATAACAAATTGCTTAGGGGAATATGCAGCTGGGGTTAAAGGGGGAAATTGGCGGCCATACAGTCAATAAATGTGTTCATGCACAACTGGTGAATAAAATTAATAAAATAACTAGAGAAAAAAATTCTAATTTATATTTATTACAAATTTTCCCCAACTAATTTACCAGGCAGTCACAATGGCACTACAATCACAATAGTGCAACAACAAAATGTATTATATTTCAATGGCTCTTTGATCGAAGCTAATATGTATATGAAATAATATTCCCTCGTACCATCTCAACTTTGGTTTATAAAGAAACCGGTTCCAGCACAAGCAAGAAAACTTCCCAGAAAAAAAATATAAGCATATCTATACTCGTAAAGTCAAGTCATTATTTGGATATCCCAAAATAGTTTTTGTCCATATGGACTGCATTACAAAATATATTCCTAACAACATTTTTCTATCATCGCTTTCAATACACTGGCAATCACAAAATTAATTGAAAGAAAAACAAAACAAAATCTACGCTGAAGTATTTGATAATATTTATTTATTTTCAAATACTTTTCTGTTTCCTGTTATAAAAAAATAAAGAGGCCTAAGAGTGCTAAGACATTCTGCTAGTTTGAGGATTAAAAAATATTTATATTGCACTATTAAAAATAAATAATTTGTAGATTTGTGGATTTGAACTCGAGTCTGAATAATAATTCTAAGCTTAACAAATAATCGTATTATTATGAATGTATTTTATTACTCGAACTCTTTATTTTTTAGAGTAAATTACTGAGCGGAAAATTTTTTAATCGGCTCTAAGTTCGAATCTGCGATCTCCAAATTATTTTTTTTTATTTTATTATTTTAATTTTTATTAAGAGTGAAATATTTTGATTTTTTTATTATTATACTTATTCAAAATATTCCGCTCTTTAAATAAATGCTATAATTTGACCAAAAATCGGCCCTGTAGCAAAAATTAGCCGGCGAAGTAAAAGGTTGAAATAGCTACAAAAAAAAACTGTCTATCTTCTCATTTCTCCTAATCTGTCCCCTTAATAATGTCCCTTCGTTTTCAGTTCCGGCGCAATGCATTGCATATAAAGGGGTCATCCCCTGAGTTCTGGTCCAAGATAAAAAAACGCTATATTCGACCGGGTCGAATCTTAAATACCCTCCAAATATTTAGTAAGTAAATTTAAAATGTTTAACTTGGTGGGACAGAGTTCCTTTAAGACATTTCTGTACCCAATTTTAAATCTCTATTTTGACAGAGTCATTCCGGGAGGATCGTAAGGGCAGAGACGTTTCACCTCTACAAGATCAGAGAACATCTCAGCTTCTTATAGGTTTAAGGAACAAAAATTGTTTAATGTTTACACTATTTTTGCATATCATATCGTAATTCAACGCCCACTAAAGAGGGCGGAGTCCAAAAATAGACTATATGATGTTTACCACAGACGAACGTATAGGCATTGCTAGATCGTCTTAGAAGTCATCAGTGATCAATAATATATGTATATACTTTATGGGGTCAAATTCTCTTTGGAGGGTATTAAAACTGTATTTTGCCGGGGTCGCTCTGACATGGGCTGTGGGGGAGACATTTCATCTATGCCATAAAACTCTAAAAATAAATGTTTGAAATAATTAAATACAAAATTTAAAATTTATTTTATTTTTTTTGATAGGGTCATTGTGGCAAAGGGGGAGAAGGGGATAGGGCACAGTAGTACAAGGTTACGTCTCTGCTTCGTCATTAAAGTTTAAAAATGTTATTTTTTAAGGAATGCAGGCTTAAGTAAACAATTTGTTAAATTGTTACACTATTTTTGCATAATAACGCCTACTAAAGAGGGCGGGATACAAAAACTATTTTTATTTTATTTTATGGCTCCAAGTTTAACGCGTTGGACCTTCTTTGACTTAAAAGTATATCATTTGCTTAACAAAATTACAAAAAAAAAACTTTAAAAATTGGGCTTTTTTTAGAGGTTGGTTTAGTTTCTCTTAGGGGAACTTTTTCCCCTCTGTCCCGATTCAGCCCATTTACGAACTTGACCTGTGCTATCCTTCAGGATATATTCATACAAAATTTCAAGAGTCTGGCTCTTTTCCTTTGGACTGACTCATGATGTCCAAAGACGGATCGTCTTAGATTTCATCACTGATCAAGAATATATATATATATATATATATATATATATATATATATATGTATATATATATATATATTTTGGGCCGATAGCCATTAGTTGCTAGTGCCTTCACTTCTTTTGTTTATTGTAATTTAATAATAATAATAATAATATATATATATATATATATATATATATATATATATATATATATATATATATATATATATATATATATATATAATTTAAGGGGTCTAACATGGATATTTCGCTGCGTTACAAACGGAATGACAAAGTGAATATACCCTGCAATTCTTTTTGAAGAATATAATAAAAACAATTTGCAGTTCGCAGATTCGAACTAAGAGGCTGTTAAATGACTTTCTTCTTAGTAATTGGCACTAATTAAATTTTTTATTTCACCTATTTTCGGTATTTGGGTAAGAATTTTCTTAAAAACCTTTTTTCTTACCAGCTGAAGGTATTATTTATTATGATACGAAATTATGATGGTTGATGGGCAGCTCTTAAATAGTATTTTTGTGTTATTTTAATATGACCACAACTTTAGTCCCCCCGGGGGGTATTAACTCTTAAGGCGTTTTCTTTTCTACAGACACTTAAACTTGGTTTTAATTAAAAAAATTTCTGTTCTAAAGGGATGGCACACAAATTCCTAAAAAAAATTCCCTGTTTTCAAATGACATATTATGGTAATTTTTCCTAGAAAAGTAAAAAAATATATTGCACTTTTTTTTAGAATAGAACATTAATTTTCTATATAATTTCAATATTTTCTGGTTAAATATGAATATAAATTTTTATTTTGCGAGTTTATTAATTTATTATTGAAGTAACAATTTTTATGCAGACTCGAGTTCGAATCTGCAATCTGCAAATTATTTTTTTCAGATTTTTATTAAATTAAATAATCGCACCTATTATGAATGGCGACGTCGACGTCTCATCAACTCGACAGTAAAAAATTATCATTTGTCTGCAAGTTGTCGATAAAAACTAATTACTCTTGAAAATTTCTTAGCATTCTCTAGGGCATATATTATCGATTTCAACATTTCAATAGTAGTCAGTTTCTATCGAAAAAGAGGGGACAAGCAGTAATTTTTTACTGTCATCTTGATACGGCGTCGATGTCGTCATTCATAAAAGGGGCGAATATATATTTTTATTCTTATATTAAAAGAATTTTCTTGTTTCTTATTGCGCCAACTTTGACTGTTTTTTAAGAAGCCTTTTGTTTTATATGATACAAAACAAAGACATAAACACACATTGTTTAAAAGCTAAATTTCTGTTGGTTACGTTAACCAGGCTTTTATACTCTCCAAAAAAGAATAGGAGGGAATATTCACTTTGTCATTCCGTGTGCAACGCAATGAAATAAGCATTAATAATTTTTCCCTTTTCCCCAAAATTGCAATCATGAAAAAATTCCCCGTGAATGATTTCAAAATTCCCCTGATCGTGAATGATTTCTTTCCAGCGAGTTTTTTCACTTTTCTATTTATTTTATTCACTTAGTTTTTGGCGGGGAATAGAGTAGAAAATGTAAATATTTTCTATTATAATTCGAATATCAGAGTTTACAAATTTAATTTTTAGGGCAAAGTCCGTTAATAAGACACAAATGGATATTTTTGCAACAAATCAATTCGGTTTCCAAAATATGTCCAAATTATTTTATTACTAAATATTTAGCCATACTTTATTTAAATTTTTGTAAATTATTGCATAAATTTTAATTTTTCAACACAAATTCTTTGATTTTTCATGTTGTTTTCGGCTTCTTCTCTTTTTTTGCATTCACTAAGAACTGATAGCGGGAATAATTTCTCATGGGAGATTCACGATACCATTTTTCCCTTCGAGTGGAATAAAAATTTCATGTGAACAAAAATTTCCCCTTCTTATTCACGATAGGGGTGAATATTCATGACTGAGGGCGGGGTTGAACTCAGGACCCCCCGCTTCATAGTCTCCTGTTAACTACTTCAGCACAAATCACGTTGTGCTACTCTTAAAGGCAGAACAAAAGTATATCATTTTATTTATTTAACTTTCAAATAAAATCAAACCATAACTTTTCAAAGTCTATTTAACAAATTTGATAAATAAAATAAACACAATAAAATTACTTTCCACAAAAAAAAAGGAAACTTTTTATATATTAAAGCTATTTTTATAACTTTTTATGGTAAAATTCTTCAATTATAAATTTTCACAGATACGTTATCAATCAGTTTGTAATATCCGGAGGTATGCAACAAAACGCAGCAACAACAACTGCACTCTAAACTTTTCTAAAAAACCCCAAATTCTAAAAACCAAACCGAATTACGTTCGTGTGCATGTATGCAACTTTCTATACCTGAACATGCGTTTCTAAAGGTTTTTTTTTTTTTTTTTTTTTTTTTTGGAAAAACAAGCTAGAAAAAGTCATAAATGTAAAGAGACATACGGAAATGTTAATAAATTGTTAAACACAAGGGCAGCGCTAAGAATCAGAGCTCAGATTTACTCGATCTTACTCGCGAGTGAAAAATACTCGCGAAGAAGAGTACTCGAAGATAACGAGTGTTACAAAAAGTTTACTCTCCACTCGTTTGTTTTAGGTGGGAGTACTCGCGAGTACTCCTTTTTAAAAAGTAAGAGTGGGAGTAAAAATCTTCGAAATAGAGTGAGTGTTTACTCTTAAGAGTAAAATCGAGTGGAAAAATAGAAACTGTTTGTCTTTGCTGACTTGTGTGTGCGTGTGGTTTTTGAGTACTCTTTCAGTCTTGCCATACAGTGCGCGTGTGCGGAGCAATTAGTTGGTTTTATAAAAAAAGTTTTATTATATTTTTAGACGTTTACTTACACTTTATATATTATAATGAACAATAAAGACATAAATAATACTATACTTGCTACTACACACACACAGACTGAAAGAGTACTCGGCAAGAGTATGATCTGCTCGATTTCGAGCGTATTTTACTCGCACTCGAAATCGAGCAAAGCATATGCGCTCTTATTCGAGTGGCATAGAAAAATAGAGTACACTCATTATTTTTTTTTCACTCGCAGGAGTACTCGCGCTCGAATTCGAGCGAGTTTCACTCTCTACTCGAATTCGAGCGAAGATTTCGGAGCTCTGCTAAGAATTAAAAACGAAAATAGTTAAATTTTTATGAAAATAAGAGTACAAATGAAGATTAGAAATTTTTGATTGAACAGCTTCTTGATTTTTCATTTTCGAAGTTTTTATTTTAGCACCAACATTTTTTTGTTTTAATACGCACTAGCACTCAGGGGATGACTCCTACATGTGCAGTGCATTGTACCGGAACTATAAAGGAGGGGGATAGTGTCAAGAGGACAGAAGACACAGATAAATATACATTTCCATACTCCTTGGAAATTATTATTTAAAACAATTCACTGTACCGATTTACTATGGTTTTTTGCAAACTACGTTCAGAGGTTGAACCCTGCCGATGCAGTGGTTTGTGTCCCAACTAAAAAAGGAGGCATACATTTTAGAGAGGACAGCTGGAGAAATATGAGCAGATGGAGTATTTGTTGAAGCTATTTTTTTTAAAGCCTCCGAAAAAGAAGTGGAGGGTATATTCACTTTGCCATTCCGTTTGTAATGCAGCGAAATATCCATCTGAGACCCCATAAAATCTATATATATTCTTGATCAGTGATGAAATCTAGGACGATCTGAGCATGTCCGTCCGCACGTCTGTGGAAATCACGTTGCAGTCCAAACAAAAAGAGCCAGACTCTTGAAATTTGTTATAAATATATTTTAAAGAATAGCACAGGTTAAGTTCAGAAATGGGCTAAATCGGGCCAGAGGGAAAAAAGTTCCCCTAAGAACAACTAAACCAACCTCTAAAAACAACATAATTTTTAAAGTTTTTTTTTTGTAATTTAGTTAAGCAAATGATATATTTTAATATCAAAGAGGGTCCAACGCGTTAAACTTGGAGCCATAAGATAAAAAAATATAATTTTTGGACCCCGCCTCTTTAGTGGGCGTTATTATATGCAAAAATAATGTAAAAATTTAACAAATTGTTTTACTCAAGCCTAAATTCTTTTAAAAATAAAACTTGTAAGCTTTAATAACGAAGCTGAAAGATAACCTGGCACTCCTCTGCCCTACCCCCTCCTCCCCCTTTGCCCCCTAAATTACCCTATAAAAAAATATATAATTAAAAATAAATTTTACATTTAATTATCCCAAATATTTATTTTTAGAGTTTTATGGCAAAGGTGAAATGTCTCCCCCACGGTCCTTGCTACAGTGACCCTGACAATATACAGTTTTAATGCCCTACAAAAAGAGTTGGACCCCATAAAGTATATATATTCTTGATCACTGATGAAGTCTGAGGCGATCTAGCAGTGCCCATATGTTCGCCTGTGGAAAACATGCTATAGTCTATTTTTGGACCCCGCCCCTTTTAGTGGGCGTTGAGGTACCATATTATATGCAAAAACAGTGTAAATATTGAACAATTTGTGTTCCTTAAGCCTATAAGAAGCTGACATGTTCTCTAAACTTGCAGAGGTGAAACGTCTCCCCCCCCCTCCCACGGCCCTTCCCAGAATGACTCTATCACAATAGGGATTTAAAATTGGACACAGAGGTGTTTTAAAGGAACTCTGCCCCACCAAAATAAACATTTTAAATTTACTTACTCAATATTTGCAGGGTATTTAAGATTCGACCTGGTCGAATATAACGTTTTTACTTGTTTTTTTCTCTATTTCGCCAGCAGTTTTACCACAATAGCGTAAAAGGAGGCAGCTGTGAAGACCTTTTTAAAAGATAATAGGATGGAGACAATCACTTCGGGTAAAGATCTGCGATCCGTAGTTTGACTTCTTGATTAAAACAGGCAGAAAACAGTGAACACCGTAAAGAATGCCTTAATGCATTTGAGAAAAATTCACCTTTTTTTATTAAGACAAATTTTAGAAAATATTTCTTTGAAATTTTAAAGCTCTTTTACGAAATTCACTTGAAATACTTAAGACTTTTGTTATCAACATAAAGTAATGCCGAGTTACTTATTTGTGGAGGTACCCTAATATTTTTATGTACAGATACTCGTATACTTTGCCAAAACTTCATTCCTGTTTTAAAATAGTTTAACAATGAAACGTTCAAACCACAAATTGTTTGAACTTTTTGCAAAAATATGCAAATGAAAGTATTTTACAAGGTAGAAAGTCTTTAGTTTTAAACAACCAACTCTTGTTATGGAATTTAAGTTTAATAAAAGTTTTCCCACTTCTATTGAGCAAATGAAATGCTACGAGTATAAATGCAAATTTTTTAAAAAATTATTAAGAATTAAACATATGAAATAAATTTAAAAAAATTAATACTTGAAATAAATAAATTTGTTCCTCAAAATTATGAAAAAATTTCGTTATTCACATATTGATTGATTTAGCATCGATATATAATAAATGGAGACTTCTCTTCTAGGATTGAGGCCACAGTGGCAACTAAAAGCAACGTGTGGGGAGAAGTGATAAAAGTTTTTTTCTATATCAATAATTTAATATTTTCAATATATTTAAAAAAACAAAAGAGGAAGAATGCACAGGGATTTAAACAAGTTTTACAAGGAATTTAGAAAGTATCGTAATTTGTTTTTTAATTTTACAAAAATTTTCAAATAACTTTTCATGACATTTTAAAAGAAATATTTTTTTCTAGGCCGGCAAAAAAATCTGATGAACTACCAGAAAAAAATAAATTAAATTAAATGAAACATATAAGAAGGTTATATTCGACCGATTGGAATCTTAAATAACCTTCAAATATTTTGAAAATAAAAATTCTATTTTACTGCGGGAGAGAGAGTGGGGGAGACATCTCATCTTTGCCATAAAACACTAAAAATTCAGTTTTTAGGGTTTTTAATGTAGAAAAAATAGGGTCCTTTAGGGACAAAGAGGGTGTGAGGAGGATAGGGCAGAGGATGATCAAAAAACATCTCAGCTTCGTCATAAAAGCTTTAAAATTTAATTTTTAAGGAATTGATTTAAGAATTTGTTAAATATTAACACAATTTTGCCATGTTATATGTTACTTTAACGCTCACTAAAGGGGGGCTTGGTACAGCAAAAATGGGTTTTTCTGATTTTCTGGCTCCAAATTCAACGCTTTGGACCTTCTTTGACATAGAAATATATCATTTGCTTAACAAAATTACAAAAATAACTTTAACGAGTAAAAATGTTTTATTCGACCGGGTCGAATCTTAAATGCCCTCCAAACATTTAGTAAAAAAATTTTAAATATTTAAAATGTGGGACACATATATCGTACGTCAACGCCCACTAAAGGGGACGGGGTCCAAAAATTGACTATATAATGTTTTCCACAGACGAACGTATGGGCATTGTCAGAACGTCTTAGACTTCATCACTGATCACAAATATATATATACTTAAAGGGATCCAATTCTTTTTTTTAGAGGGTATTGAAACTGTATTTTGTCGAGGTCTTTCTGGCAAGGGCCGGTGGTGGGAGACATTTCACCATTGCCATGAAACTTAAAAAATAAATATTTGGAATAATTATGTAAATGTAATATTTATTTTTAATTTAATTTTATTTTAATATTTTCAATGGGCTCAAGTTCAAATCTGCGAAACTGCAAATAATTTTTTTAATTTTTATTTAATAAATGAAATTGTTCAAATTCTATTTATTTTATAACATCAAACCATCAGAACGAATCTTCCACTCTTAATATATAATAATTAGAATTTGAACAAATTCATTTATTAAATAAAAATAAAAAATAATTTGCAGTTTCGCAGATTTGAACTTGAGCCTGTTGAATAAAATTAACATCCTATAATATAATTTACATGAGAAAGTTCGATTAATAAAATAGAAATTCATACATAATTTAATTTTATTTATTTGATAGGGTCATTTTGGGGGCTAATGGGTAGGGGGGTAGGGCAGTGGAGTACCAGGTTTCGTCTCAGCTTCGTCATTAAAGTTTAAAAATTATATTTTTAAGGAATGTAGACTTGAGTAAAACAATTTGTTAAATTTTTACACCGTTTTTGCATATAATAACGCCCACTAAAGGGGGTGGGGTTCAAAAATTAATTTTTTTGATTTTATGGCTGCAAATTCAACGCCTTGGACCTTCTTTCACATAAAAATATATCATTTGCTTAACAAAATTACAAAAAAAAGCCTTTAAAAAATTAAATTGTGTTTTAGAGTTTGGTTTAGTTGTTCTTAGGGGAAGTTCTTTTCCCTCTGAGCCGATTCAGCTCATTTACGAACTTCACCTCTGCTCTCCTTGAAAATATATCTATATCAAATTTCCAGGGTCTGGCTCTATTCATTTTGAGTAAATCGTGATTTCCACAGACAGACGGATATCCTAGATTGTTTTCGATTCCATCACTGATCAAGAATATATATATACTTTATAGGGTCTCAAATGGATAATTCGCTGTGTTACAAAAGGAATGGCCAAGTGAATATACCCCCCAATTTTTTTTAACAATTTTATTCTAACGTTTTTCGGTTAAATGAAATTTCTCTTAAGTGAAAAAGAGTTTGAAAGGAAAAATATTTAATATTAATTTCGGGATCCGTTCAATTAAACAGCGTGTGTTTCAACGAAATTGTCTCCATAATATTGTGGAAGTTTCATTTGTTGTAGAGCTTTAGACTTTGCAGTGGTACTTCCATTTGAGTACCGGGTTCCGCAACGAGGCCTTGGATCTTGGAAATTTTTCACTTTCATCTAAAACACTTAATAACAACTTTGAACCAAATATTTTCACTCACCCCTCTTATACAGTTCTAAACATTTAATTGTAAAAAAAAAAAAAAATTTAGTATTACTTCTTTCGTGAAAAAAAAAGAAAAAAAATGAAACTAAAATACAGATATGAACACGAGCATCTAACTCAATTAGTGCAGTTGTATATGTGCCTTAACAAATGAATGTAGGAGTATGTGTGTGTGTGTATGTGTGTGTATGTGTGCATTTTACTAAATCAATTATCATTGCATGTTTTCTATACAATTAAAGCCAATTATATACTTTCTATATGTACAGCTGGCAGGCAGCGTATAGAAAACCTACAGTCACGTTATCGGAATTCTGTATACGAACACATGAGAATATTTTGAAATTCATCGTGCGCACTCGTATGTACGAACGTACAGGTTTCTCTAACAAACGTACCTGCTGAGATTACTTATACGAGGGTGCTTAGAAAATCTGGCACATTTCGAGAATTATTGCGGCCGAATAATATAAACATTTTTTTAAACACGAGTCGGTTGCAACTGAGTCGGTTGGTGATTAAATCAAGCCGTGAATGGCTTTTTCATTTTATTAGTTTGGCAGTTGTCGTCGAGTTGGTTGAAGAAAAATCAAAAGATCATGAGAAAAACACTCAGTTCTCTTACATCGATTGCATGAAAGGGAAATCTCTTGTAAAGGGTCCGCCATCTAACGTTTTTTTTTTTCAACTAGTGCTTATTTCGTGAATGGTAACACTTGGCTCATGTCTGATTTGACAGATAATTAGTTTTATCCTTCCGCTGAACGAATATGGCTGTGTATACGCTTGAACAACGCTTCGCTAAATGGGCCTGCGATCGACTTACAGAATATGCCGATTTTGCCAACAAAAAAATCATCTTTTCAGATGAATATCATTTTGATCTTGACGGGTCTGCAAACAAGCAAAATTGTCGCATTTGGGGCACAGAAAACCCGCACGCATACATTGAAAAGGCGACGCACCCAAAACGAGTCACTGTTTGGTGCGGATTTTGGTCCAGAGGCATAATTGGGTCATTTTTCTTCGAAAATGAGCGAAGAGTGGCCGTTACAGTCAATGGCGATCGTTATGGGGCCATGTTGAACAAATTTTTGTTCACAAAAATTGAAGAGGAGGATATTGGCAACATTTGATTTCAACAGGACGGCGCTACGTGCCACACAGCCGAAGCTACACTCGATGTTTTACGCCCTGTTTTTGAAGATCGCATTATCCGCCGCAGAGCTGATGTCGTTTGGCCACCTCGGAACTGCGATTTGACACCGTTGGATATTATTTGTGGGGTGCCGTCAAAGATAAGTGTTACGCCGACAAGCCAGAGACAATTGACGCTTTAAAGGGCAATATTCGTGAAGCCATTGATGAAATACAGCTGCACACAATCGATAATGTGCTTAAAACTTGGACCGATCGTGCAGGCTACTGCATGGCCGGCCGAGGCAGCCATTTGAATGAAATTATTTTCCATTATTAACCGGAAGGATTGTATTTTCAAATAAAAAAAAGAAATTTGAGAAAATATTCAGTCGTTTTTTTTATAGCATTTTCAAAAAGAAAAAAAATTGAATTAAGCTTTTATAGGCTAATTGCTCGAAATTTTAATTTAAATCTCAGAAAGACATGATAAATATTCCCAAGCACAAAGGAAAGTCAACATCAGTTTTTAGTTATTCAACTTACACAGCAGAGCAGAACAGCTGTTTTCGAAAGACGCAACCCTTTCATCATCAGTGCTCATGTGTGTTGTGTTTGTCACCACTTATTGTGGTGGCTTAGTTGAATGTGATAAAGTTATTTGGCGGACCCTGTATATGGCACTTCGTAACAGATATTGCAACTCACGTTTTTATGGTCAACTGAAATTGTTTAAAATATTTTCGAATATTTTACGCGATCAGTGGCATTTTGGGAGTATTTTCAGGCTAAATGATTATTATCCTTCAGCCCTTTCCCTTGAATATTGATCGTATGGTATTTTTTTTTTTTTTGTGGATATCACGTTTTTTCAAATTTAATGTAATAAAATAACTATGCAGTCCATAGCGAATTAAGTGAGCAGAATTGAAATTAAACTTTTCTTATAACACAATCGATGTCCAGCCAATGACCAATAATATGGAGCAACTTATTGGGCACCCTTGAACAGGGCTACAACTAGAGGAAGACACATATTGTTTTACATCTGTACATATAAGTATGTGGCATGTGGCATGTGGTACAGACAAACTGAACAAACAATAAGCTTAATTATATTCTCCGTTTCCCATGGAACAAATAAAGGAAAAAGTAAAACAGCAAACGAATGGATGTGGAAACAAAACGATATTAATAAAACTTCAGACAGAGTGCTAAAATGTCAAACTCATAACAATTACAATTATAACAGTAAAAACAAAAGGAAAAGAAGAGCTTAACACACACACACACAGACACAAACTTTAGCTGTAGAAGCCTAGCCAGCAATAAACTTTTACCTTCAAACATTCGAGTGTTTGTGTGTTTTATTTTCTTTTGCAATTTGAAAGGTATTTGACGATGAAATGAAATTATAAATGCATTACGTTTCTATTAACAAACACATGTGCTGCTAAGCACACACACACACACACTCCCACATACATGTAAGAGTATTTGTGTAAACTTAAATATTTATTGATTGACTGACAAATAAATATTGAATTTTAATTACTCTAGTACTTGTTGGTGGTACGAAATGGTTGCTGGCTTTTTTCCTGTTTTTTTTTTTGCTGACAGTAATAAATTTATTGGCAAATACACAATATTGTTTCCTGTTGGAATTACATGTGTATGCATGTGTGCGTCTGTGTGTGTGTTTTTATGTAGTTTAGAAAATAAGGAATTTGCTACACATCTACACAGCTCCGATTACCTGCTTGTGTATGTGTGTGCAGTCAATTAGACTCCACTTTAAAAGCACACCTATTTCACTATTGTAAATATTTAATAAGACCAATTGAATTGTTAATGCTTTGAAATATTAAAAACTTTAATTTAGCAAATAGTTTGACTGATCTATTGGCTGAAGTTAGCAACACGTCATGCATATGAGATAAATTTGTGTTTGACAAAAACAAAGTCACGTTTAGTGAAAACTGCCGATAGTGATGGACACTATTGTGTAATGAAAAAAAAAGTGCTCCTGGACCGTCATTCGTATAAAATAAATATCATTAAGTATAAAAATTCAAACCAAAAAAGTTTGGCTTAGGTATGATGGAACAAACAATTCAGAAAAATGGGACATGAAGAAAATCAAATGAAACGGCAACACGGGTATTAAAACAAAAATATGTTAACCTTAGGTTGATACAGTTCTCGTATGCAATTTCCTAATAAAATTTGTTTAAATAAGAACTGCTAACATATCCAACTCAGCCACCACAATAAGTGGGGACAAACACAATGCACATGAGCACTGATGATGAAAGCGTTGTGGCTTTCGAAAACAGTTGTTCTGCTCTGCTGTGTAAGTTGAATAACTAAAACCTGATGTTGACTTTCCTTTGTGCCTTGAAATATTTATTATGTCTTTCTAAATTAAAAAAAAAAAAATTCGAACAATTACCCTAGTTGAATATCATAACCGTCTTTATTTATAAAAATTTCATTAGGAAACTGCATACGAGAGCTGTAGCAAATCGATGATAGCACAATAACTAAGCCACCAACAGGATAAACATAAGTACTGATGATGAAAGTGTAGCGGCTTTCGAAAACAGCAGTTCTGCTGTGTAAAATAAATAAAATAAAATAAAATTTATTAATATTCTTTTAATTTCATCGATCCTCTTGTTATATGTATACATATGGGCATTTTCAGAAAAAAGTCCACCTTGATCGAAAAATTAAAAGTTAACAAACAGATTTTTTCCTAATGTATTATAAAAGAGAAACTTCTAAAATAAATTAAATTTAGGAGCTCAAAGCTTTCTTTTGTTGGGATGGTGAAATACTGAGCTACAAGTTTGAAGTTCTCGTTTTTGTAAGTGTTTCTTAACTTCAAGGGCATTTTCTCTTTATAATTAACATTCCTAAAAGCAATTTCATAATAATACTCTTAATGCAAAACTGTTGCTACAAACATATTTAATCATAAAACAAGTGCAAAAAATAAATTTAGTATTTTGTAGTTTTTATATAATTTTCTAATATTTATGTCTTTTTCGCATTTTTTTAACATAATAAAATAAAGTGGAAATTTTAATAATGTAACGCCAGTAACGTAACGCCAGACCAATTTTCATAAAAGAAAAAAAAGGAAAAAAGATTTGTTCAATTTATAACTTGGAAAATAAATGTATATTGGTCCAAAACCTATCAAAAAAAATTTGATTAAAAATACTTGCCCAATTCGCAGAGTTCAACAATTTTGTTATCAAAGTCAAATCGCACTTCCGTTTTTTGTAACGTAACGCCAGGTCACTTTTTGGAGTATATCTTGAAATTCTTAGGCTCAACTATTTCCATTTTTTGGCTGAATATAGAGCTATCCAATCACTTCTCTAATGTGAGAAAAAAACTTTTTTAAATTCTGGTTTTTAACGTTTTTTTTCAACATATCGTCGTACAAAAGTAACGTAACGCCAAAATGGAAATGCCCATATCTTCAAATTACACTGCTCAGCAAAAAATTTGTTATCTCCTTTAAATAAAACTATATGAACTATATGGATTTTTTACGCTAAACTCAAATCCGTTTTTGGTTTTTTCCCATCAAGTCGGGATTTTTTTTATAGGCGTGGCAAATTTTTTCCCCTAAATTAGTCAGGTACGTGGGACATATTTCACCCTAATTCGAGACCTAGTCATCCGATTTTTAAAAGTAAAACACCAGAAAATGTGCAAAAAAATTATATTTATTTTAGTAGAATAAAAATAAAAAATAATTTTTCTCTATCTCTTATCGTTTTGGAATTATTAAGAAATTAATGGAGAAAAAAATTTGTTTTCGTGCAAAACTCGTAATTTTTTTTTAGTTTAAAAATGGAATTAAAAAAAAAACATAAAGCAAATATTCAACATTTGGCACATTTTTCTGAGAGCTATATATCTGAAAAATAAAATAAGGTATAAACCTTAAAAATCGGTTAAAAAAATTTGGATTTTATTGTCAATTTACCGCCGTTACCCAATATCCACATATTTTTATTTAAATGAGCATTTTCCTGCTGAGCAGTGTTATTTGAGCAAAAATATCCATTTAATTTTTAAATAAAAACAACTACAAAATGTGAAAAATTTACAAAAAAATAATAAATAAAAACAAATTTTGTAACTTTGTGGTTGCTATTGGCTGAAGTAGTAGAACATGAGACTATGAAGCGGAGAGTCCTGAGTTCAATCCCGCGCTGAGTCTGTTTCAATGATGTAGGCATAGCACTGGTCACTGCAAATAATTGACAGCGACTGACACGATCATGTACTAAAAAGCGTAGTAACAGCACCCACCTTCGTCGGCCCTGTACCAAAAATTAGTCGATGAAGTAAAACGGTTGAAATAGCTACAAAAAAAAATTGTCTAACTTCTCATCTTTCTTCATCTGTCCCCTTAATACCATCCCCCCTTTTTAATTCCGGCACAATGCAGTTGATATGTAGGGATCACCTCCTGAGTGCTGGTCCAAGATAAAAAAAAATGGTTTTTATACAAAAAAAGTGGATCTTTTTACTCAAAATATTTCAAGACTAATGAAATTTGTCTAAATAAAAACTGTTAACATATTCAACTAATAAATGGGGACAAACAAAAATACACATGAGTACTGATAATGAAAGTGTAGCGGCTTTTGAAAACAGCTATTCTGCTCTACTATGCACGTTGATTTAATAAAACTGCTGTTGACTTTCCCTTTCTCTTATGTGCTGGAATATATATCTTGATTTTCGGAATTTAAAATAAATTTTCGAAAATTTAGCCCAAGAATTTAATATAAATTTTATTAAATTATGTATGAATTTTTATTAGTCGAACTTTCTTATGTAAATTGTTAATTTTATCAACGGGCTTAAGTTCGAATCTGCAAGACTGCAAACCATTTTTTATTATTTTATTAATAAATGAATTTGTTCAAATTCTATTTAATTAATTTTATATTAAGATTGGAATATTAAGAATATTTTTCAATAATCATTAAACCAGCAGAAAAATTGAACAAAGAACGCTGATGAGATGGCGTAGCGGCCTCGAAATCAGTACTGATCCGTTCTGCTGGTTTGATGATTATTGAAAAATATTCTTAATATTCCAATCTTAATATAAATTAATAAAAAATAGAATTTGAACAAATTCATTTATTAATAAAATAATAAAAAATGGTTTGCAGTCTTGCAGATTCGAACTTAAGCCCGTTGATAAAATTAACAATAAATTTTATTGTAAAAGTTATCCTTCAAAATGATTTTTTTAGATCTCTTTGATATTTTCGATACTAATTTGTTATTTTTTAAAATATTAAAAGTATTTGATTTCCTTTAGCTTTTAAATGATCTGTTTTATTACACTTTTTACTATAAAGGAAATTAAAAATTTCGTAAATCCTCTGGATATTTTCTTCAGAGTAATAATTAAATTTAATTTAACAATATTTTGAAAAATTTTGACAGAAAAATTATTCTGTTATTTTTTCCGCTTTATTTATATAAAGTTTATATAACTGGATAAATCAATTTTTATAAAAATGTATAATTAAATTTTTATAAAAAAAAAATAATTTTTAAATATATGGTTAAATTAATTTCCAGAGGATATCGAACTATGGAAATTTAAAAATTCAATTTCTTTTATAAAAAATGGACCGATGGCTTGTTAATAAAACAGATTGCAAAAAACAATAATAATAATAATAATAATAATAAGTGGTGACAAACACAATACACATGAGCACGGATGATGAAAGCGTGGCGGCTTTCGAAAACAGGTGTTCTGCTCTGCTGTGTAAATTAAATAACTAAAAACTGATGTTGACTTTCCTTTGTGCCTTGAAATATTTATCATGTCTTTCTGAATTTAAAACAAAAAATTTCGAACAATTAGCCTATTAAACTTAATTCAATTTAATAACAATAATAACTTTCCTAGCTCCGGAACTATTAATTTGGCTTTTATAATTTTTAACAATAATGAACTTCTTTCAAAAACATCAACTTTGTTTTATATATAAAAAAAAGAGAAACAAATTATTTTAGTTGGCTACTTTTATGTACCAAAGTTTCAATTGTCCAAACCTGGAATTGCATTTTTAATTTTCTTTAATTTTAAACACGAATTTAATTCTTGCTGAACCATAAAATAGGTTTAATTAAAGATAAAAAATTTTGAAATACTGGTTTTAATGGAATACTTTTAAATAACAAAAATAAGTTTAAATTTGCCAGCTCTGGGAGTGTGTTTTTAGCTCATAATTTCTAATATTAATGAATTTCTTTCAAGAAAAATTAAACATTTTAAAGAAAACGAATTTTTGTTTTAATTGGTTACTTTTATGTACCAACAAAAGTTTCAGTTGTCCAACTCTGGCATTGAATTTTTAATTTTGTTTAAATTTGAATAAGAATTTTATTCTTCCTGAATTATAAAATAGGTTTAACTAGCAAAAAATTAATAATAATAATAAATAAATAGTTTCAACGATATACTTTTATATACCAAAAATAAGCTTAAATTTTCCATCTCTGGAGTCGTATTTCGGATTTTGCTCTTTTTTGAACAGCAATCTATTTAAGACTATTTTGTATACGAAGTCTCTATGAGGATATATATGAAGTCTCTATGGGGATTCACTAAGTCGATTTCGAGTACAGAGGAAAGGACAGACGGAAATTTTTTTTTCGTTTTCACCCTTTCATAATACACACACATATACACACATACATATATACTCTATGGGGACGCATATAAATACTGTGAAAATCACTTAGCAGCGCTTTAAAATAGATCTGGTTACATAAGAAATATTTGTTTTAACTTTTGAAGGCAAAATGTCCCACTGTGTTTTAATATAAAAATGCAAAATGGACGTCTATTGATAAAAGTATACCAGAAAGTGTGTGTCTGTGTATGTGTGCGTGTGTGTGTGTAACAGAGAAAAACCTTCCACTAGTAGTTTTCTTTGCTTGAAACTTGTGTGTCGTCTTGTGCAAACATACACAAACACACACGCACGCATCCACTCACACATACTCATATAATTGATTTTATAGTATCCTTGACATAAATACACTCTACGAGTTTAGTAAGTGGTTTTTTTCTGCTATTTTTCTTGTTGTTTATATTTTATATTTTCTATACACCAACAATTTTTGTTGCTTTGCCTTCCCTACCCCTCCACGACGCAGAGGGTGTTTTATTTATTGGCGGTTTATGGTGGCTTTCTTCAATTTGGTTTGACTGCTTTAGCAAACCCCGCCACCTATAAAAGAACAAAAACAAAAACAAAAAAAAACCACAAAAAAATAGGAAAAATAAATAGAATAAAATTAAAGAAAACGAAGAGCGAGCATCTGTAATATTTTGATGTCAGGGAGTAGTTGTGTTTGGTTAGCAATTGATGATGGTTTAAATTTTATTGTTTTCCATTTATAAACGACGGCTGCAGGCAAATAAAATTTATATGCTCTCTTTTACAGGAAACGGAAAATTTCATTCAGTGCCTGTGCGTTCACTTTTATTGTAATTTCAACTCGCCTGTGTATTCGCAGGAGTATCAATTCCTCTCCATATCGTATATTTTTAGTCTATTTCCAGTCTAAATAGTTGGTGGTTAAAAGAAATAATTTCCTTTGTTTATTTTTACTTCAGCCAACTATTAAGTCAGTTTTGTTGTACTATTCGCTCTGTGGCAGCAAAATAAATAGAAAATAAATTTTATATTTTTTGTACAGCTTCTCAGAGTGGCATTGAATATAAAAAAAAAAATATCATAATAATTTATGATTAAAGTTTTTTAATACTCCTTTTAGTGAAAAATCATTGAAAGCGGCTCTTAATAGAAATAGTTGTTTATTATTAGTTTTTTTCTTTTGTTATTGTTGTTGTTGCTGTAGCTGCTTTATGTATTATTATTATTTTTTTTTTTTTGAACTGAACATGAATTGACACATAAAAGCCAGATTAAATTGGAAAGGATGAACAGTTTTCAGTACTTTTTTTATTGTTGTATTTCTTAGGAATATGGAGTATTTCGATAAAATTTATATTTATAAATTTTATATTTTATGATTTGGTATATGCATTTAAATAAGGACTTCAAAGTTTAAAAAGAGCTATTAATACGGACACAAGCTCAAGGGTAACACAGTGGACAGCCACACAAGGCTTATATTTCATTTATATCCTTCGTCGGCCCTGTAGCAAAAATTAGCCGGCGAAGTAAAAATGTTGAAATAGCTACAAAAACAACTGTCTATCTTCTCATCTTTCCTAATCTGTCCCCTCAATACTATCCCCTCGTTTTCAGTTCCGGCGCAATGCATTGCATATATAGGGGTCATCCCCTGAGTGCTGGTCCAAGATAAAAATAAAAAAAAAATATCAATTAATGCTGCACTAACGTAAATGGCAGGATATTCTCGTTGGCTCGTTTTATTCTCTCTTGCCAATTTTATGCTGTACATCAAAGCGAACTTAAACAAAAGTTGGGAATATATTTCATTCTATTTTTTAGATTTATTGCTTTTATTTCAAGTTAAATTTAAAGTTTTTTGTGCCACATAAAACAAACACTCTATAGCAAATTGTACGAGAGTGGCTAAAAAAATCTGAGTGACTTATCCCTGGTTCTTATATAAAAACTTACTGCCTGTTCGCCTATGCACAGTGGGTTGAATGGTAGAGAAAGTGGCGATTAATTCATAGAACTCGTAATTTTAAAATGTCGTTATTTTTTATTGATGAGTATTAATAAATATATAAAAAATCAGCATTTAAAAAAAATTTGGAAAAAAAAATTCTTAACCTTTTATGGGCTTTTTTGTATTTTGGAGAAAATGGTCTTATTTGACTATTTTTGCAGTAACTTTGGAACGAAAAACGATAAATTAGTAAATTAAATTGTAAATTAGAGCATAATTCATGTGCCTTTAGAAAAAATAATAAAAAAAGGTAATAAAGACAACTTGTTTTTTTTTTTTGTTTGGTCTATTTTTTCACATTGATTTCTAGCAACCGGAATTCTCTCACAAAAAACTTCACAACTCAAAAATCGCACAAATGCGCAAATAGGTATTCTGGGATTTATCAGCTAAAATCGTATATTTTAAGAGCATAAAAGCAATTTTTCCTGCACTCATCCGCAAAGTTGTTGAAACTCAATGTATGTATCAAAAATACCAAATTTTTGGAGACATTTAATTTTTTTTATATCTCTAAAACATTTATCTAAACAAAAAATAATTTTTTAAATGCTCATATACCTAAAGTTGACGGTTCCATTATAAAACTTTTACTGATAGAAGTCTTAACAAAAACTATAATCACTTGAAATATCAAAATTTTCTCGTTTAATCAATGGGCGCCAAAATAACAAAAATGATTGAACTTTGAACACACACTGCAAATAAAGTAAACTACCAAGAAATATTTTTGCAGTTAGTGATGTAGAATTTTATCCACTTTCATATGGTACCAAATACGATTGTGAAAGTTAAAGTTAATCTTTTGAATTAATCGCCACTTGTGAGGGCTTTCACCCCACAGTGCGATGTCGAAAGCTATCGTTCGTTCGAATAAATAACATTTAAACAAAAACAAATTAAAATTTTTTTTTGTTTCAAATATTATTTATTCGATCGAACGATACCGGATTCGACATCGGCGAACAGGCAGTTATTTTATTTTTCATTGCAGGGTCCTTTCAGTCCTACACACTTTTACCTCAACGTTTCTCCAATTTTTTTAGCCCTTCCAAAAAAATATGCGATTTGTCGAGGTCATTAAAATAGCCATTTCTGTTTGTGAGATGATTTCGTCGTTGTAGCCATATCTCTTTGCGGCGTGGCATTTCTTCAAGAAAAGAAATTTATTTTTTTTCCGAACAAGAAATAGTCACTCGGTCTTACATCTGGAGAATAGTTCAGATGAGGAAGAAATTCGTAGCTCAATTCACGGATTTTTGCCATGGAAATTGCTCATATCTGCGCCGTAGTATTGCGTCCAACCGTGGCACCCATCTTGATGAAAACTTTCTCCTACCCAAGTGATCATTCAAAATGTATGTCCCTGTTCCATGTGGGAGGGCTACGGCTACCGCAATATCTCTCATCGGCTAAAACCATATCGTGAATTTTTTTCAATTATTTCGAATCTAGGATAAAGACCACAACTAGGCGCCCACAAGGTTCAGCATTTTCCGTGCTTATACGGCCACATCGCAATTCAGTCAACCACTTCTTTACCATGGAAATAGATGGTGCGGAGTGTCCATGGTATTTATCAAGCTTAGCCTTGGTTTGATTTATGAGTTTTTTTTTGTCCAAAAAAAAATGTTTAATTCACACAAGATATTCACTTTTTATACCGTCCAAAAAAGAGTTGGAGTCACTTTGTCATTCCATTTGTAACGCACATAAAATATATATATATATATATTCTTGATCAGTGATAAAATTTTAGACGATCTGAGCATGTCCGTCCGTCTGCGAAAATCACGATTTAGTCCAAACAAAAAAAGTCAGACTCTTGAAATTTGGTATAAATATATCCAGAAGGATAGCACAGGTTAAGTTCGGAGATGGGCTAAATCGGGCAAGGGGGAAAAAAGTTCCCCTAAGAAGAACTAAAACAACCTCTAAAAAGAGAACATAATTTTTAAAGTTTTTTTTTTGTAATTTTGTTAGGCAAATGATATATTTTTATGTCAAAGAAGGTCCAACGCGTTAAACTTGGAGCCATAAAATAAAAAAAATTTATTGGATCCCGCCCCCTTTAGTGGGCGTTATTATATGCAAAAATGGTGTAAAAATTTAACAAATTGTTTACTTAAGCCTGCATTCCTTAAAAATAACATTTTTAAGCTTTAATGACGTAACCTGGCACTCCTCCCCCTTTGCACCCTAAATAACCCTATAAAAAAAATATTTTAAATAAATTTTACATTTCATTATGCCAAACCTCTATTTTTAGAGTTTTATGGCAAAGGTGAAATGTGTGCCCCGCGGCCCTTGCCAGAGAGACCTCGACAAAATACAGGTTTAATGCCCTTCAACAAGAACTGGATCCCATAAAAACTATCTAGCACTGCCTATACGTTCGTCTATGGAAAACATGATATAGTCTATTTTTGGACAGTCTATTTTGAAAGTGTTAGAAACAATTTCCCTGCAATCGATGTGTAGTAGGTCCCATTAACTCTGAAAGCCTATTGTGAGTACGTATAGAAGGCAGATGGAAATGAATAAAAAAAAAGTTCGTTTTTAAAAATCATCATAAAGCTGCCCTCTCTTATTGCCGTGTTTAACTCAACAACTTTTAGAAACTCGCACAGCAAAAAGGTCTTTTTTTTCTTCATTATGATATTGGGTTTATTTTGGAAACTTCCTATTAGCGACTTTTATCGTACTCGTAGTTGTGTATTTTACATATTGTGTAATCTCCGAGGACTACTAAAAATCTTTATCACTGCCGCATAATGGCAAAAAGTGTGAAATATCTTAGCCTTCTAACTTCCCTTACATTTTCAGACTTTGTATTTTTACCCATGTGCAAATAATCAACCCAGATTAATTTAACATTTTGAATTGTTTTTACATCAACTTTGAGGTTTGCTACAACCTTAAAGTGGTTTCTAAATTACATTTTCATTTAAAACATTTACAGCAATAATAATAATAATAATAATTTTCCATGTTATTTCCAACATAAACTCATTTTTAATTAATAATAACAACATTAGGAAAACAAAACATGCACACACACACACATGTACAACCAATTGCATACTTGAAAAATTAATTGACAGTGACATGTGCAAATAACACTAAATCAAACTGAATAAGCAAATCGTCAATATATGGACGTACTCAGTTGTTTCACTAGCAACAACAACATAACGTACTATTTACCATAAAAAACTAGTTACAACAAATAAACAAAAACACAACTATAATCATACACACACACAAACACACACACACATGAATTGATGTACTCATTTACATTCATATTGAATATAATATTTCCATTTAACTAGACATTATGCGGTTTTATTCACTAACATCCTTTTTCATTTTGTTGCTGTTGCTGTAGTTGTTGTTTAAATGTATTGGTTGCTGTTTTTTGGTTGTGTAATATTACATAACGGATGTTTTAGTACTTATGCAAATGGGCTAAAATGTGTAAATGTATGTGCGTGTGCGTGTACGTATGATAAAAATATTCTCCCATTGTGCATTTTTAAGAAAAAACAGAATAGCCCTATTCACAATCTTGTGCAAATGATCGTGCATCATTGCATTTGCAAAATAATTGTATTCTACACCAACAAAATGCATTGAAAATGCTCTCAAATACTCTCTCAATTTGCAAATGCTATAATGCAAGACCATTTGCACAGGATTGTGAATTTTACCTGTTCCCAAATCTAAAAAAATTCCTTGCTGGCAAGCGTTTTACCTCAAATCAAGATGCAATTGCAGTTGTAAGCCACTATTTTGCAGACCTTGAGGAAAACTATTTTAATCAAGGGATAGAATTGCTAGAAAAGCGTTGGACTAAGTGTATTGAAGTTTCAGGAGATTATATTGAAAAATAAAAATATTTTTGAAAAACTAACTATTCTCTTTCATTGATAGGCTAAGAAGTTTCCGAACCGCCCTCGTATTTTAAAATCATTTTTGTAAATGCTCGTATTAAGATCGTCTTTGCTTCATTTAAAAGAAGCAAAGATCTAAAGTAAAGGCGGACGATTTACTGCCATTGATATGGCAAAAGTTACCACTGTGCAGTAGCATAATAATATTTATATACAGTCGACTCTGGATAATTTGAAACTGAAGGGACCAGAGAAAAAGTTGAAATAATCGAGTTTTCATCATTTTAATGAGACTTCAAAATATCGAAAGAGAGACAGAAAAAAATTCAAATTAACAAGAGTTTTCATAAAACGAAGCAAAACCATTTGCACGCGCTAAATTCCGCAAAAGCAAAGCAAAGAAATTTACATTTTTATATTAGCAACTGTCGATGTAGTGGTGTATACTAAAATCATGGCACACAAACTAATGCAAACGATTTAAATTTCTTTCAAAAACCGCAACAAAATCACATTAGGAGTTCAAATTAAAGAGTGTAGAATAACCGAACTTCAAGTTATAGAACGTTGGCGAGCAAGATGTCATTTTTGTAGCACATCGCAAAAAACTGAAATAAATGGTTGTTTTATTCATTTTCTATTTTGCATAAAACACAGCAATTAAAATAATTCAAATTATAGAGCGTAGAGCCAAAAAAAAAAATTCAAATTATAGCGAGTCGGCGATCAAAATGCCATTGAAATAATTTCAAATTATTGAGGGGACCAAATTACATGGATATTTTTCAATTTATTGAGTGTTTTTCAAGGAACTTGGAAAACAGTTCAAATCACCGCGAGATTCAAATTAACGAGTTTCAAATTATCAAGAGTCGACTGTATTTTTGTTTTAGTCATCAAAAAAAAAAAAAAAAAAGTTCTCGTAGAAGACTCCCAAAACTATGCAACATTATTTATTTGCATGACTGATGTACAGCGTATGATAACTGACTAAATGTAAATATTACTCATACGCACTGAACGGCATTTTTCTTATCCAAATGCGAAATAAGAAAATATGCAACTAAATTATGTATGAATATCTACATATTTTAATAGTGAACCTTTATTTATGTAAATTGCAGGGCCCGGAAATAAGAGTTATTTTTCAATTTTTGAAGAAAGAAATCATACATAAATGAACATCGTAGAAAACTTTTAATTACACCATCATGATTTTTAGGTGAAATGCATCCAACATATTGCATGATTTTTAAATTTTTGATTTTTATTTTAACAATCAAAAGTAAGAGTTATTTTTGATTTTTATTTTTTTAAATGAAAAATAAAAGTTATTTTTGACTTTTGTTTTTTTAAATGAAAAATAAAAGTTATTTTTGATTTTAATTTTTTTAAATGAAAAATAAAAGTTATTTTTGATTTTTATTTTTTTAAATGAAAAATAAAAGTTATTTTTGATTTTTATATTTTTAAATGAAAAATAAAAGTTATTTTTGATTTTTATATTTTTATATCAATAATAAAAATCAATTCAAAACTCTTATTTATTTGTTGATGCCGTATGTATGATAATATGCTGCTTCATTCAAATTTCTATATGAATATAATATATTATGTGACTTATCCATTATCAGCTATAAAAACATGAATGCATCGAAATAGCTTATAAGTTTTGGCTGCCATTCAAGTCAGTGTTAAGAGGTCGTTTTCAGGTGTTCAATTTTACAATCATAATTGATTTTGAATGGTTCTCAGATATATTATATCTCAAATCTCCCAATATTAATCTGAATGCTGAAAATGACCTTTCTACACTGACTTGAGTGGCAGGTACAGAATGAACAGTTAAAGCTAATTTTCGAAGCCATGGAAACACAAACATATTACCTATGTCACGAATTTTGAATTGATTTTTATTATTGATATAAAAATATAAAAATGAAAAATAAATTTTATTATTGATATAAAAATATAAAAATCGAAAATAATTTTAATTTTTCATTTAAAAATATAAAAATCAAAAATAACTTTTATTTTTCATTTAAAAAAATTAAAATAAAAAATAACTCTTATTTATTGATTTTTTTGATAAAAGTCATAACAGTTACGGTCCCTGGTAAATTGTATTACAGGATGTTAATTTTCTCAATAGGCTGTAAGTTCAAATCTGCGAAACTGCAAATTATTTTTTATTTTTTTATTTTAATAAATGAAAGTGATTACATTCTATTTATTTTTGAGAATATGCAACATTTTATGTATAATGACATGAACCAACCAGGAGTAATAAATGCTGTGCACACATTCGGGATATTTTTATACCCTCCAAAACAAATAAAATAAAAATTGGAGGATATATCCACTTTGTCATTCCGTATGTAATGCAGCGAAAGACCCCATAAAGTATATTTATTCTTCATCAGCGATGATATCTAATCTTGCGACGTGCGTCCGTCTGTGGAAGCCACGATACAGTCCAAACAAAAAGAGACATTTGAAATTTGGTATTGACAAACTTTGAAGAATAGCACAATTTCGTAAATGGTCCAAATCAGACCAGGTGTAAAAAAGGTTCCCTAAGAAGAACCAAACCAACATCTAAAAAATAAGATACTTTTAATTTTTTTTTTTTGATGTGTTAACATCTATACGCGCGCCTCTAGGGCAGTAAATTATCAGTTTCAATACATACGCAAGTGTAAGTGTAAGAGTTTGCTTGTTTGTTGTTGTTGCTTGGCAGTCGGTATTGAAAGTGATTATTGGCCGATTTTCATATAATTTTCCCACGCGATTTTCTCCGGAAATTCATAGCCGATTTTATTAATTTGTGGATTAAAACGCTAGTGCGGGTTTCAACGAAGAGTTTAGGCCAAAAATTAAGGCGATCCGTTATCGGCGAGCGGAGATTTAAGTGTTTTAATTCGCAGTATTAATTTGGAGAAATATTAAAAAAGTGTTTTATGTTGATCTTCGGTTTTGTCTTATGCATAGCAAAGAGAATAGTGACGTGGTTACACGTACATATATAAAAATGAGATAGCAAGACAGCAACGTATGTAGCTTATGTACAAACATAACAATGTATGTATGTACATTTGTCTGTTACTTTGCATTCTCTTTGTTTTTTGTGGGTTTAATATAAAATAAATAAACAAAAAGGTGTTAACACATCGCCCGTGAGTTCGAACACTCATTGATTTTTTTTTTGTAATTTTGTTAAACAAATGACATATTTTTATGCCAAAGAAGGTCCAAAATGTTGAGTTCGCAGCCCATTTAGTGGGCGTTGACGTAAGACATTATATGCAAAGAGAGTGTATATACTTTTTTTTTTTTTTATCTTGGAGCAGCACTCAGGGGATGACCCCTATATATGCAATGCATTGCGCGGGAACTGAAACTGCAGGGACAGTATTGAGGGGACATATTGGGAAAGATGAGAAGATAGACAGTTTTTTGTAGCTATTTCAACCTTTTTTTTTTACTTCGCCGGCTTATTTGTGCTACAGGGCCGACGAAGGTGGGTGCTGTTACTCTGCTTTTTACTACATGATGGTGTCAGTCGCTGCCAATTATGTTCAGTGACCAGTGATTATGCCTTCATCATTGAAACAGGCTGCCAACTAACTAACACAACCACGCACTAATGCTGATCAGAATAATAAATTGTGTTCTTTAAGTCGACATTCTTTAAAAATAAAATTTTTTACGACGAAGTTAAAATGTTCTCTGATCTTCCTTTGCCGTACCCCTCTATCCACCTTTGTCCACTAAATGACCCGATCAAAATAGAGTTTTAAAATTGGGCACAGAATTGTCCCACGGAAAGCGCTATGCTTTCCGTAGTAACCCTTTCAAAATAGAATTTTACTATTGGCCACAGAAACGTCTTAAAGGAACTCTGACCCAGATGGTCAAAAATTTTTAATTTATTTACTTAATATTTGGATAGTATTTAAGCTTAAATCGGGCTGTTAAAACAAAAATATGTTTAAAAAAGATCGCTAAAGATGATTAGCAAGATCGACCTAAATATCAAAAATTACATGATGGTTGCAGCATATTTAATCGGCCATATCGCTAATAAAGAAATTAAAACAAAAATTTATTTCTTTCTTAGTAAAAAAAAATTAAAACAAAAATTTATTTCTTTCTTAGTAAAAAAAAAAAATATTTACAATTTCTGAACCCAGTAATTAGACATTTGAATACTGCAAATACTAATAAAAACCTTTTGACTATAAATGATGTGAAATTTACAATTTGTTTGACTTTCGATTAAAAATAAAACTATAAATCACATAAAATTTGTATGCAGTAAAATTTTTGCATAAAATTCATGCACGCGAAGGTATAAAAAGGGAATAGCATTTATTTCTGCATGTGAAAATGTGCACATGTGTGCAAATGAATATATTTATGAATGTATATAGTATAACAAAGTAAATACATACATATATCAGCTAACATTAATATGTATGAGATTGCAAATAATTATTCATATAGACATTATCACGCTATAGAGTTGGTGTGAGTGAGTATGCGTTATATGATGCCAAAGAGCTGTTCTTTTAATATTTGCTTAATGAATAACGTCGGCAAACGACTGTCATTTCAGTTCAGTGTTTGCATTTCTTAATAGTAGAATAAACATCATTCATTTTCATTTTATCAACATTAATCAGTTGACAAAATATCAGCTTTTCGTTTTTTGTTTTTGGTGGGTCATGACAGGCTAACAGCAGTGTTGCTGAAAAAAGTAGCAACAGACTGTTTCAGTATTTTTCAAAAAGTGAAAAAAGTTGTTAAATAAGAAATTGCATGGTGATATTTGCTATTCTACGGGAATATGTATACACTCACACTCATATGTGCAAACCCTGAAACAGTCCACAAAATAAACATATTTTAATTCAATCAAGATTGATAGCATAATTGTTAGCAAATTAGATTTAAAAAAAAACATTTTAAATATTCAGCGAAAAATTAACAACAGTGTTAATTAACCAACTTCGACAAATAGAGCAGAACAGCTGATTTCGAAAACCGCTACACTGTCGTCACTAGCACGCATGTGTATTTTTTATGAAAAGTGCAAGTAATTACAAAAATTTCAAGTCATTATAATAACTGTAAATCATTATAAAAAGTGCGTCATTATAAAAAGTGCAAGTCATTGCAAAAAGTGCAAGTCATAATAAAAAGTGCAAGTCACTATAAAATGTGCAAGTCATAATAAAAAGTGTAAGTCATTATAAAAAATGCAATTCATTATAAAAAGTGCAAGTCATTATAAAAAGTGCAAGTCATTATAAAAAGTGCAAGTCATTGCAAAAAGTGCAAGTCATAACAAAAAGTGTAAGTCACTATAAAAAGTGCAAGTCATTATAAAAAGTGCAAGTCATTACAAAAAGTAAAGCCATTATAAAAAGTGCAATTTGTGATAAAAAAAGTACAAGTCATTATAAAAAGTGCAAGTCATTGCAAAAAGTGCAAGTCATTGTAAAAAGTGCAAGTCATTATAAAAAGTGCAAGTCATTACAAAAAGTAAAGCCATTATAAAAAGTGCAAGTTATTATAAAAAGTGCAAGTCATTATAAAAGTGCCAGCCATTGTAAAAAGTGCAAGTCATAATAAAAAGTGCAAGTTATTATAAAAAGTGCAAGGCGTTATAAAAAGTGCAAGTCATTACAAAAAGTAAAGTCATAACAAAAAGTGCAAGTCACTATAAAAAGTGCAAGACATTATTAAAAGTGCAAGTCATCATGAAAAGTGCAGGTCATTGTAAAAAGTGCAAATCATTATAAATAGTGCAAGTCATTATAAAAAGTGCAAGTCATTCTAAAAAAGGCAAGTCATTGTAAAAACTGCAAGTCATTATAAAAAGTGCAAGTCATTATGAAAAGTGTAAGTCATGATAAAAAGTGCAAGTCATAACGAAAAGTGCGCGTCGCTAATAAAAGTGCAAGTCATTCTAAAAAGTGATATGTGGTTTCTCTTTTAATTTAACTTTTTTTTGTTTAAATGTGGAAAATAGTTGTTATTTGCTGTCCCTGCTTTTATATATAAAATATTTGTTTAACTTGAAATAAATATAATTGATAAAACAAACTTCATCTCTAGCAATACAATTGTTATTAAATAATTTACAAATATAATAAAATAGCATTAAAAAAACAACAATTTCCAAATACAAAAAATTTGGTAACTTTTTACAAAAATTTAAGTCCATTTCTCTGCTTAAGGGCACTTTAACAAACAAAAATTTGTTTATTATGCCCACACGAGTGCGGCGAATACTGCAACAGTCTGTATGTTAAATGTATGCATAAAAATATAATAAATACATGTACGAATATACAAGTAGAAATAAATAAATAGAGGAAAGCAGGAAAGTCGTGAAATCAGCATAAGTAAAGAATAAGCAAAAGTTGAAATTGTACTCATAACAAACCAAACACTGTCTGTCCTTAATTTATTAACAGAAAAGAAGAACGAAAAAATTATATATATATTTTTTATATTACACCTACAGACAGAGGAACGTGAGAGATAAAATTATAATATTGAGGCGTAGGCGTTGTACTCATATCGATGATACGGCCGCTTGTTTGTTTGTCTGTGTTGTTTTTGTTTGCCTGGCTGTTTGTGAAAGTATGCGCGCAATCATTATTATTTGCATACGATTACGTTAATACGAGTAGTTTTACTTCTTTTATTTTTTTTCTGCTCTTTAATACATACAGACATATTGTACAGTGGTTTCCGTAGTTTTTAATAAAAATAATAATAATTTTTGAGGCCAACGAAGGAGAACAGCAATTTTTTTGCCCGGATGATTTAAAATTTTTAAATATTTTTCTGCCAATGAGAATTTTAATCTTGATCTTATTTTAATTGATTAGCTAATGGCCTACCGTGTTTATGCAAATAGAAATGCAATTTTTATTCCATATTTTTCCCAACGTTTCGTGAATTTTATGTTCACTTTTTCAAGGGATTTTCGCCTATTTAATAAAAAAGATATATCAATTATTTTTCAAAATACATTAACAATTGTTTTAGTGACGTGACTTAATCTATTACATGCATTTAGATTCTTTTGTGTTAAGATCTAAGCGATTTTAAATAGCCCATATTAGCCATAATCATGTCGGAAAGAACGTGTAAAAAATCTAGTCAAAAACTGCTTTAGAGTACCTACAAAAAATTTACGTATTAACTTTTTTAAATACAGGCTGTCCGGCGGGAAGGTATACCACTTTGTTTTGCCGCCATTTTGGTAAACATTAGCCTTGACAGTTCATATTTGGCAGTCCTAAAGTAGACACGTGGCAAATTTATTATGGAAAAATATTCGATGCCACGTCGCTTACAGCCAGGCTTACAAGGGAATTACTGCGAAACCTCCTCTTTCCACAACAATTTATTTCAAGAAATGGTGATGTTGTTGATTGGCCTCCACGGTCGCCTGATTTGACTGCTCCGGACTTCTTTTTGTGGGGGGGATATTTGAAAAGCAAGTTTTATGCAAACAAACCGGAAACGCTTGAGCCACTCAAACAAAATATTCGTGATGAAATTAATGAAACACCCCGTGAAATGTGTGAGAATGTAATGAAAAATGTGCTCAAAAGGGCGCGCATTTGTGAGGCTAACAGAGGCGGACATTTATCTGATATTGTATTCCATACACAATTGCCGACATTAAATAAAACACTTATCAATATAATAAACATGCTCTTTCACTTAATCAAAAATTAGTATACCTTCCCTTTGGACACCCTGTAATTCCCCTCAGTTAAATATATAAAATATTTTTGGCAAAAATTATCGAGTGTGCACAATTGAAAAAAAAACAACAAGAAATTCAAGAACGCTTGCTGATTTGAAATTTAAATAAAACACATGCCAAATTATGAAATGGCCAAAACAAAAAATTTTTTATTTGGTAGATAATTTCTTGTCATTTAACATTTAAATATAATTTCGGGCATATGGCCACCACGACTATTTTGCACAAAAGTCATTCTGGAGGTCCAATTTTCGACCACCTTTTCAAGCATTTGAGGGCGTATTTCAGCAATGACACGTTGAATACTGGTTTCCAAAGCGTCAATCGTTGCTGGTTTATCCACGTAAACCAATGATTTCAGGTATCCCCACAAAAAATAATCGAGTGGCGTCAAATCACACGAACGCGGAGGCCAATTCACCGGTCCATTTCTCGAAATAATGTTGTCGTTGAAATGTTCTTTCAATAAGTCCATTGTTTCGCCCGCACCATCCTGTTGAAACCACATTTCGTTTACATCCATATCTTGAAGTTTTGGCAGCAAAAATTCATTGATCATGATTCTGTATCGATTTCCATTCACGGTAACGCGTCGTCCTTCCTCATCTTTAAAGAAATAAGGAACGATGTTTCCACCAGCCCATAGACCGCACCAAACAGTACATTTATCGGGATGCATTGGTAATTCTTGAACGGCGTGTGGATTATCTTGGCTCCAAATACGGCAATTTTGATTGTTGACACATCCATTCAACCAAAAATGCGTCTCATCACTGAAGAGAATTTTGCGGTAAAAAGCGGATAAACATTTTTAATTGAACTCTGTTTTTGAAAATAAATTTCCACGATTTGGAAGCGTTGTTCTGGAGTTAACCTGTTCATGATGATTTGCCAAACAATACTGAGTAGAGACGTCACTTTAAACTGTCAAAACAGCTGTCAGACAACAGAGTGATTCGTATAAAAAAAAAACTTCATAAAAAAACACCCTTAGAAATCAAATAGAGGGTGGGCAAATTTGAGGTTAGGAAGTAAATAGGCTTAATAATAAAATGTTTTTTAAACAAATTTAGTCTTTTTGTTACCAATGTAAAGTAGAAATATGGGAACTAATAATAATATATGATATCGGGCAAATGTCTATCTCTGGCACCTCGGCAGACGTTCGCTCTTCTCACAAAATTTTTAACTACATTTTGCACAAAACCTTTACTTATCTTGTCAATGCAGCGCCGAATTTCATCTTTCATCAGATCGTCAGTTGTTTGTGTTTTGTTCACATAAATCCGATATTTCAAATGGCTGCAGAGAAAATAATCCAGCGGCGTTAAGTCGCAAGAACGAGACGGCCAATTGCCTCAGAAACAGAAGAGACATACTGCAAGCGGACGTGGACAGTCACACGATGACCTAGACTACACGCGTTGCTTTCCCCTTTTGCTAAAAGATTTTTATGTTCGACACTAGACCCCGCTGAGTTACCCCAGCCACAGAGAGCGTAAAACCGTGTCGTTACAAACTTTATTAAAGGAATAGATGGTATAATCGGTACAGGTAATAATATAATATTTTTCCAAGGGGGGGCGTGAAAGGCTGAAGTATTTATATCGAGATGCGATCAATAGTTTAACATTAGAAACGATTCCAAAAAAATATTGAGGCAGAATTTTACCATTTCTAATCGTGGAATTACGCGACCAGGGCATTTCTCATGCAATAATTGATTTGTTTGGACGACTGAGTGGCGCCGTCTTGCCCACACTAAATACAGTGATGTCAACATTAGACAATTGGCCATAAAAATCGCTTATCATAATTTGGTAGTGCCTAGAATTCACGATTATGGAGTTTTCTTACGCATTTTTGAAAAAATATGAAACGATGATGCGGTCTGATCACAAACAGCACCATACGGTCACTTTCTTTGGATCTAATAGTTTTTCGAGAACGTGTTTGTGGATTTTGTGAGACCCATTTTAGACAATTTTATTCCTTTACATAAGCGCCCAATTGAAAATGGGCCTCATCACTAAAGATGATTTGGCTGAAAAATACGTTCAGTTTTTCAAACAGTCAAATCACAAGCGTTCGACACAAATAATGGTGAGCCGGCTTCAATTCTGGAACGAATTGTAATTTATAAGCGCATAGATGGAAATCTGCATGCAAAATGTTGCACAAAGTGGCTCTGGTGATGGCCAATTGTTGCGAACGTCGCCGAGTTGATGTTTCAGCCTCATTATCATTATCATTGCTGTGTAGCGACTACTTTTGCATCAGTACGGCTAATACGAACGTATTGTTTTGATTCTAGTGTCAGCAACAATAGCGCGAACCTCGATTTTAGGTATTACACTGGGCCTTAGAAGCAGCCTGATTACGAGGAAAAACTGCTAAAATTTTACAAAGTGATGCAGTAAAATGTTTACCATTTCGATAATAAATTTTTACAATTAAAATTCTGTGGTCAAGCTTGTAAGATTATATGGTTAAAATTTCCTAACTCTGTACTAAATAAACGTCCATGGATGAGAGTTCACTTTTTAGACATTTCATCATTTAATTGGCAATTTACTTTCTAACCTTAAATTTGCCCTGCCGCAATTACATGGCAAACACTCGCATTTGTGTTTGCTGGGAAATTCCTCGAGTTGTTACGAATTAGCAAGCACACATTTATATGTGTCTTTTAATACAAATTGCTGCCAATTTTTTTTTTTTTTTTTTGAAATGTTTTTGTTTTAATATTCCTTATTTGTTTTTCCTTTTGCCATTTTTCTTTCTTATCGTATAATTATGACCAGATGCTAAAATAAAGCTCATTATGTAAAATTTGCCTGACATCTCTTTGAACTTTGCGGACATTTAGCTTTAATATGTGACATGTTTTGTGTGTTAGTTGGCTTGCCAATATCTGCCTAAAGTATTACAATATTAATGTTACATAAAAGTTATATACGTTTTTTTTTCAAGTTAACGTGTCGTGTGATTTATTATTAATAATTGCATTAATTATGCTAATTAAATAATAATTATGGTATAACCCTGGGCATTCAGTGGAATTAGAAGTAGTTTAATTTTCAAAAAACTCTTAAATTAATATAAAAATTCAGGCAAATATATTGGAATTTTCGAGCGACATTTTGGCAGAACGTAGACAAATTGATCAACCTGTTTGGAGCAGCTAATTTGTTTAAATATTCACATATATTTGAATACAAAAATTCAAATCATAAAATTACGACTAGAGTAAAATTGAAAAGGACGAAAACATCACTTAGAATCTGTCATGAAAAATAATCAAGCGACATCAAGAGTATTTAATGGCGGTTGTCCTACATGGGGTTCTTATTGAAGCAGTTCTAATACAGTCAAATGCGCTTTAGCGCAACACGCTTTACTGAAAAAAATTGGATTACTGAAAGCGATACAAATACCCGCACTGATTTTAAACGCAGAATAACACTATTCACTTCGCTTTAGCGAAACATCGCTTTACTGAAAATATCGTATTGTTGAAAACCAAAAGCAAGCCCACAACTACGTTTTGTATGAAACTTACTTCGCTTTAGTGAAAATATAAACAATGACAAATTTATTTATTAGAAATCGATTGCATAACTTAAGGCTGAAAAAATTTAGTATTTTTCTGTCAGTTAAAATATTAAATGGCAAAATGTATTTGTCCTTTGCGCTCTGACGTACTTTATTGTATTTTTCTATTATATTGTCAATGCAATTGGCTAGACATTTTCGAGGAATTCGTAAAAAATTTCAACAACAACACGAATAATTCTATATATGAATAAATTCTTTTAAATAAAATTTTGACGTTAAATTGACGTAAAAACAATATGTGACCTGCTCCACGAAAAGGGACCTCTGCGCCGAAATTTTTTTTTTACTTTTTGAGTGATTCTTATAGGAAAAAAATGCACTTTCAAATGCCGCAAAACGCAAGTTTCTATGGTTTTTAGTTTTTTTACAAATCACCTGTAAAGATGAACATAATTAATTGCGCATAACCGCAAAACACGGAAAAAAGAAGCGCTTTTTTAAACGCGTTTTTCTCAATAACTGCTTTTCGGCGCAGAGGTCCCTTTTCGTGGAGAAGGTCACATACAGATTTGACACAAAAAATATTGTTTTAATGATTTTGAGCAGTACGCTTAAGTGTAGCAAATTTCAGTAATCCGAACTACGCTTTAGAGAAAAAATTGGATAACTGGAAAAAATTGGGTTTTGGTTATTTCCAGTAAAGCGGAGTCGACTGTATTCGATTTTCCTATATAAAAATTTTTATAAATGGAGTTTGGGTTTTCTTTTCTTTTGATAAGATTATGAAATATTTTCTAAAACAAATCCGAGACTTTTTGAATGAAACACAGATTTTTATATAAAATTTTTTTAATCACAGTCTCCTTTGAGTTCTACACACTTTGACTTTACGGTTTTGTCGAGGTCTTCAAAATAGGTATTTTTGTTAGTGATATAATTTCATCGTTGGTGTCAAATCTCTTTCCGCAGAGCCATTTCGTCAAGATTTGAACGAAAAATAGTTACTCGGTCTCACATCTGGAGAAATTCGTAACTCAATTGAACTGCTCACCCTTGCATTGTATCCAACTGCGGCACCCATCTCAAAGAAAGTTTTCTCATACCCAAGTAATCATTCAAAATTGAAACGCCTTGAGTGCTGTGAGATGGCTAAGGCTTCCACAATCTCTCTCACTTTTAATCTCCGATCGGTTATTAAAAAGAAAAAACAACTAATTTCCTGAAGAAGTCACACAAAGGAGTGACGAAATATTGAAAATTAATATATTTTAAATAAAAATAAAGAGAGCTTAAGCTTAAAAATATTAGAATATAATAATAATTAAAAAGAGGTAAAAAAAACTAGAAGAATTTTAAATAAAACATATATAAATATATAAATTTTTTTTGAGGGACCATCCTAATGATTGAAAACATCAAAATGGTAGATACTCGTATATTCTGCGAAATGATAGAGTGTCAGGGAACACTCTAGGGCCAATTGCAGTGATGGAGGCTAATTTAACAAAAAAAAAAATATAATAATAATATTTAGCATGTGGAACGCCTAAAGGAGGGCAATAAGGGCATTAGGTGTGTTCACAAAAAAAATTAAATAAAATTTAGAGAGAAAATTTACGAATTACATATTAAACATCAAGGAACGATCTAAGGACAGCTGAGAAGGTTTTCGTGAATATTTTGAACCCGATAAAGGAATTTAGCTCATCCTATTGTCTTAATATTAATCACATGTATTTCTTACAATCCTCACAATAATAGGAATTCTAGCAAATCGAAATGCAAAAGTCATGCACACAACCTTATCCACAGCGTATGTCTGTATGACTGAGAGCGTATGGCATAATTTTATAATATACTGTATGCAGCTTGATAGTAGCAGGAGCTGCAGCTATGGAGTCATAAGTCCAGCCAATGCCACACACATGCAACATCAGGACGACCCTCATGAACATCTTCCAAGTTCGTACATCTTCAAATGCATAAATAATTAAACAAATATTGGAAATTGGCAAAAGGCGAGCACACTAACACGTACATACATACTACTTGGTGTGCTAGAAGCACAAGCACACACATACACACACACATATATATATACACACACAGAAATATGGATATAACCATAGACTGAAGCTTATGACATGACAATTCACATATTGCCATCTACGAGTACATTCTACCCCAATATCCAAATGTTTCATTATTTGCTTCGTCCAAGAACTGCACTCATAATCTAGCAGGACAGAATGTGTTCTTATCTGCGAATATTTGTTGCATGTTGAGCTGAAATGTGAACAAACATCCCTTGAGGTCACACATCAATTTGCCATAATTATGGCACATCAAATGCAGTCAGCAACCAGAAATTGAAATGTTCTGCTGCATTTTGCATGTCTGAGTTTAGGTTTTGCTAAAAATACATTTTTCTTTTTTTTGAACATTATGGGTTAAAGGCATGAAGATTTAGCACTAAGTTGTTTAGGAATCGGTAGCAGGATTAATACCCAAAAATAAATTAATAAAACACTTAAGGCCTAATTTATACAAACTATTTCATATTTTCAAACTGCTTATTATTCATATTTTCTTGAAGATTTTTTTAAAATGACAAGATTAAAAGACAAATATTTTTATACCCTCCAAAAAAGAATTTGGAGGGTATATTCACTTTGTCATTCCGTTTCTAACGCATCGAAATATCCATCTCAGACCCCATAAAGTATATATATTCTGGATCAGTGATGAAATCTAAGACGAACTGAGCATGTCCGTCCGTCCGTCTGTCTGTGGAAATCACGATTTAGTCCAAACGAAAAAAACTAGACTCTTGAAATTTGGTTCAAATATATTTTAAAGCTTAGAGTAGGTTACGTTCGGAGATGGGATAAATCTGGCAAGAGGAAAAAAAGTTCCCCTAAGAAGAACTAAACCAACCCAGAAAAAACAAATTAATTTTTGAAGTCTTTTTGTAATTTTGTTAACCAAGTTATATATTTTTATTTCAAAGAAGGTCCAGCGAGTTAAACTTGGAACCATACAAAACTAAAAAATAATTTTTAGACCTCGCCCGCTTTTGTAGGCGTTATTATATGCAAAAATTGTGTAAAAATTTAACAAATTGTTTTACTTAAACCTACATTCCTTAAAAATAAAATTTTTAAGCGTTAATGACGAAGCTGAGACGAAACCTGGTGCTACTCTGCCCCTATCCCCTCCTTCCCCTTAGCCCCCTAAATGACCACACCAAAAAAAAAAAAAATTTTTTTTTTTAATTTTGTATATAGTCATCCCAAGCATTTATCTTTAGAGTTTTATGACTGCCTGTTGCTGCCCTACCCCCTCCTCCCCCTTTGCCCGCTAAATGATCCTATTAAAAATATATAAAATTATTTTTTAATTTTGTGTATAATAATCCCAAGCATTAATTTTTAGAGTTTTATGTCTACCTGTTTCTGTCCTACCCCCTCTCCCCCTTTGCCCCCTAAATGACCCTATAAAAAAAATTAATTTTAATTTTGTATATAATTATCCCAATTATTTATTTTTAGAGTTTTATGACAAAGGTTAAATATTTCCCCCACAGCCCTTGCCAGAGCGACCCCGCCAAAATACAGTTTTTATACCCTCCAAAGAGAATTGGACCCTACAAAGTAAATATGTATATTCTTGATTAGTGATGAAGTTTAAGACGGTCTAGCAATGCCCATACGTTCGTCTGTGGAAAACATTATATTGTCTATTTTTAAACCCGCCCCCTACAGTAGGCGTTGACGCACGATATTATATAAAGGAACTCTGTGCCACCAAGTTAAACATTTTAAATTCACTTACTAAATATTTAAGATTCGACCCGGTCGAATATAACGTTTATACTTGTTTTTATTATATTTAAACGTATTGGTGCGGTAGTCCCCAATTTAATAGTTTACGGGGAAAAAATCAAAGTGATCAGTTTAAGAATTTTTAATTAGATCCTATGGGCAATTCAAAAAACTTTTTACCTAAATTCTCTTAGCAAAAGCAGCTACAGTGTAAATATTAAACAATTTGTAATCCTTAATCCTATAAGAAGCTGAGATGGTCTCTGATCTTGCAGAGATGAAGATTTTTAAAGGAACTCTGTCATACCAACTTGAAACATTTTAAATTTACTTCCTAAATATCTGGAGGGTATTTAAAATTCGACCCAACCGAATATTACGATTTCACTTGTTTTTTTTTTTTTCTTTAGTAGATCCATGACGATCTTAATATGCAATGCATTACGCTGGAACTAGAAAGAAGGGAATAGTATTTCGTTTAATAAAATAGTGGGCTAAAAATTTATCCATCACAATGACTTATATGATTTATTTCCTGTATGACCTCTCGTGGCTGTCGTATGATTGTGACCACTGAAAACTTTCTCTGAATGCTATAGTATTTTACGATTGAAAAGTGTTTTATTGTCACAGATTTGTACTGTCGAGCAATAACTTGCCACATCGTAGATAAAAATGTGAAATAAAAATGTTAAAATGTCCATCAAAAGCGAGTGATATTTCTTGTGGCAAATATTATTTAAAATAAGTATAACTGCCATCCCTAAATACGGGCGGCAAGAGCTTTTTAGCTGTCAAAAGTTCTCATGTCCATACATTTTGTATGGAGCATACCGAAATAACGCGGCGGCAACGCTTTTCTATTGGAAAAACCGATTTTGACAGAGAGTTTTCTAATGAAGTTAGTTGCAAAAGAAAACAATTGTAACCAGCGAAAAAGAGCAAAAATTTACAAAAGTGAAATAAATAATAAAAGAAAAAATTTGTGCACTTCGTATTAGAAAATGGAGGTAAGAAAATATTTACAATATGATTACATACACACATATGTACGCACATTTGTAATTTGTACAAAATTTCAATAACAAAATCACAAATGTCGTCCGTCCAGCTGTTAAAATAATCCGGGTTGTTTAATTTGTTTGTTTGACAACCCTGTTTTTATTGTTTGTTGACATAACGTTGCCGCTTTTGTTTACTCGCCGTCTATATTAGCCGTCGATTTGTTTGCACATGAACATTGCGGCGGCAGAATGGCAGCACACAATTTGTTCATGTTTTTCTATGTGGGGAGTATCAGTTTATGTTCGTGTTCTGTTTTACCACAATTTCAAGTTTTTCAGCAAGTTCACTTCGTGGTTTATTGGTTTACTTACATCCCAGAATCCCAGAATATAAAGATTTTTTTGGAAAATATTGTTAAAATTATGAAAAACTTCTATTCTTTGGTATTTTAATAGATTTTTGTTTCTTGGAAAATATTTTCGCGGTTTTTCTCACTTAAATTTTTATGGTTAAAGTAATTGTCAAAGTAAAAATGACATTTGATGGCGGACCATGGTTGTACGAACAAATGTTCTGACAACGCTGTTAAACCAAAACCAAAACATGAACAACAGTGGTCTATACTAGCTGAAACAATGTGCGGGGATGGATTTGTTCATTGGCAGAACAAATCGATGGTAAATGTAGACTGCGAGTTAGGTATGGCATTTCTGCGTTAAAGCTCAGTGGAAAAAAACGTTCCGCTTTCCGCCCGTATTTAGGGATGGCTGTAAGATATTAGTTTTTAAGCAACAAAATAAAATTTCGTTTTACATAAGGGAGTAAGGCAGCGCAACTCAGTCATAACACTTCAGATACGAGTACCAATCGGATTTTTTACACGTATTCACATACGCAACACGAACAGTAACGAAATTCACATCAATGAGAAAAGAGAAAATACAAATTTTATTCATAGACAACAACAAATGCATGACTAAATTTTTAACCCGCGTTGCCATCGTTCGATTTTTTGTATTCTTGGATGGATGAATTATTATATATATTACGCTTTTTATGTGTAAACATCTATACGCTGGGGGGTAAAAATATTTTTCACAATACAATCACAAATTTAGAGTAAGATCAAATCGGTGTGAGTTATGTATGAGTGTATTAGTGTAATCATACGTACAACAAGAAGTACAGAGAAACTTAATAGCTGCATAGAAATGCACTCAACACCATCTAGTGTGCAATAGACTTGTGTCCAACTAGCTCATTCGCTCAGTTTTGACAAGAACCTCTGATCAAACCCATTTAAATTATATGAGTTTGATTAAGGGTTCTTGTCAAAACTAAGCGAATGAGCTAGTTGGACATAAGTCTAGTGTGCAATAGTAGTAGTCGTACATTATGTTATTGTAGGCAAATAAATAAAATGAGGACAAAAACATTTAATTTTAATAACTTTAAAAAAGATTTTTTGCACTTTTAATAAGAAATTTACTAAAACAAAGCAAAATAAGGAAAACAAAAAAACTAAATTAACCTCTTTATTGATTGAAATATTCATTTGCAGCAATTTCAAGAAATAATATCATTTATTTTATTGAACAAAAACAAAATATCAAGTTTAAATGCGAATAGTTTGCCTGCCTGCCTGTTATTAATAACGATAAATAACTATTTTTCTTAATGGTGCGAACGTAATGCCGCTGGAGTGTTGTTAACTGCATTGGCGGTGCTGGTTGGCAGTTAAATTAAAAATATTTATTGTATATTTATTAGCTATTGAATTGCAAATGGAAATGAGCTATTTTTATAATAAATTGGAATATTTAAATATTTATGATTGAACTAAAAATATAATTGAAGGCATATTCGAATAAATTGCTTAGTTGTGTGTTATACGGAATATAAAGTAAATTAAAAGTATGCTGGCCAAGTTAAACAAACGAGGCTAATTGACAATGCAGAAAAGGCCAAAGTATTCTGGGAATTTGAAATAATAAAATAATATTATAATACAAACCAGATATATTGTGGGAATTGAAAATTGTGATTATAATCTACTGGCATTTAATTTTTAAATCTGCTGATTACCGGCACATGTGAGTCGCGGCTACGAGTCACCTTGGACTGAATTGGATCAGTACAATTTCGTAAATTTCTTCAGCCCTTAGGTTACAAGGGAAAACAGAAGGAGTTTTCTCCTTTAAAGACTTTTTGTTTTCCTAAAGCAAAACAATTTGCTGGTTAGTTAAAAATTCTTTCAAATAATGGTTATTCTAAAACTAAGATCACACTATTGGCGCAGTGTACCGATTTTCGTCGGCTCACTGCAATAAAGTCATAAGTACTAAACCAAAATTGTATTATTTCTCAATTAGTTCTGGAGTAAGTCTAAATGGCTTTACTACCAATGCAGTGTAGTGCAATTATTTTCTTATGTTTCAATTAGTTGACAAATAAGGCAAATTTAGCTTATTACTTATAACTTTATTTCAGTGGACCGACGAAAATCGGTACACTGCGCCGATAGTGTGATCTTAGCTTAAGGCCTTTTGACAACTCTTCTCTGAAAGAGCTGTTAAGGTCATCGAATTGTTGGCCTTTTGGAGGAATCCATGAAGAATGAAGAGAGACTGCAAGGCCTTCTCCGCAAGGACAATTTAAGTAGAAAAATTTATCATTAGAGTACGAGAAGACCTTGTACATCTAACGGAAGGAGTAGAAAGTCCTTTCGGAAGGCATCCCTACTCCTTAGTCCTCTTTCACACACATCAGGTATACTTGATCAGTTTTTCTTCAATTTTCTTTCGAACCTGCATTTACGTTCACAAACGAAACGTTATGGCAAGTTTTACTTCTTCATTGCTGAACATTCATTTAATATATTACGGATGATAAAACAAAAGAAAATATAAAAAGTGACTAGTACCGTCAAGTCTGTACCCAGGGCTGCCAGAAATGCCGATTTATCGGCATTTTGACGATTTTTTACTTCAAAAATTTCAATATGCCGATTTGCCGATTTTACCCCTAAAAAATGCCGATTTTTTAATAATAGTGTGGAACATCTTTTATTATATAATTCTATTATTATATAATTCTTCTTTTAATAACAATTCAATTGCCTTGTTGTAGGTGTGCACGAAATTCCGATGTTCCTTAGAAAATCAAACTTTAGAAGAAGGAATTCTTTATTCTAAAGAATATTTGAAAATGAAAAACTCTAATTGCGAAATAAATAACGATTTAATAAAAATTTCAAAATCAAATATTTATGATTGATTTATGCAAACCACATTATTTCCAATTTTTGTATTATATTTACGAATTTTGTTAAAAAATTTTAGGATTTACAGTTACATATTAGATAATATTCTAAATATTTAATTGTATTTTGTAACTCCTATTTTAGAACCTACGAGTAGAGTTAATTTTTAGGGAATTCTGAAATATAATAGCAAAATTTTGAAATACTATTGGAAAAGACGTATATATTTTAATTGGAACGAAGTGCCTTATGAGACGTTGCGGAGGGGTACCCTAACCGGGAAGAAACGTCCGTAACGTAAGATATTTTGTTTCTAACTCAATGTTTAAGACGTATGAGTAATACGATTCCATACAAACAAATATTAATCATACGCAGCCGAGCCGTGTCAGAATTCGATTTCGTTTGGGAACAAAAATGTATACCCGAATAATTATTTTCTTTATACCTCGAATAGAACTTAAAATTAATAATTTTTATAATAAGGAACTGCGTTCCTATCCGGTGTCCCACGACACCACACATGTTTTTTAATTATTTTATACTGTTTTATAAAAAGCAAGTTGATCTTATGTTTTTCTTTGTAAGTAAAAGTCATTCTAAATGAATAAAATAATAAATCGTTTCTTTTAAATTGCCAATTGGGAGATTAAACGAAACCCCAATATAATTTCAAAACTTGTGAGGTGCAACTTTATTGATCTATACATGCTGTTTTATGTATAATATTTAATAAATTATATTGAATTGTTTTTGTTTATATATCAAAATAAGTTTTTTAATTAATGCCGATTTTTTGCGGATTTTAAGAAATGAAAGTGCCGATAATGCCGATTTTTTTTGGGAAATTTGCTGATTTTTCACGAAAAATTTCTGGCAGCCCTGTCTGTACCCCTTTTTACGCTCTTCACCGCTCCCTTCTAAAAAATCCAAGACTCGACGAGTCAAACCTGATGTGTGTGAAAGGGGTCTTAGTTTTCCCTCTGCTTATGAACATAAAAATTTATGTGTTTGATATTACAGCTGCTGTAAAATATTTTTAATGCCGCTGCTAAAAATGTAAACTATTTTCAAATACCTGCAAACATTATTTGGTATCATAATAAAAATCCAAACTGCTGAGTGCAAACAAGGAACCCTATTTCGTTTCATTGTTATGATGATTTGTAACTAATTACAACAACATATTTTGCCATGACTACAGCATTAATCCTTAAAGATAAGACGGCAATAAACAACCGCAAAAACAAGCGATTAAACTATAAAATTTACAAACTACTCGTAGTGTGAAGTTAAAGTGAAAGGGATTACGACCGAAAGCGGAGTAGACAAGAACTTAATCTAATGATGAACACGCTGATGATGGCGACAACAGTGGTGACATTGTTGTAATTAAGGATGAGCAATAAATAATTACAGGCAACATTGTAAAAAATTAGGCTATAAAAAAATGATTAATTTTTAACATTTTGACAGAAAAAAAAATATGTATATGGAAAACAAGTGAAACAGTTTATATAAAATGTAACAAAAATTTGGAATAAATATTTATTTATTTTATTTGAAAAATAATTTACAAAGTAAAGGCAGATTCACCCATGTTTTCCGAACAAAAGTTTTGTCCGGACAAAATTTATTTTACTGAGAGTTTTCTGCAGCACGATTCACTCATTTCGATAAATTTGTCCGGAAAATGAAAGTTGCCATTCATATAAAAAATTAGTTTTGCAAAATGATAGTACTGCAGCGATTTTTTATGTTTTGCTTTGTTTTCTTGATATTTTAGATATTTGGATATTACATATTTTAAATTATTTTTCAAGAATATGTGATAATAATAATGGACGAGAAAAGTAAATTGCTTTACCTTATGGCCATTGAATTGCTTAAAGCATTGTTATTAGCAAAATACATATAAAAAAAGAATCAAATAGATAATATTAGTTCTCAAAATTTATTTTTTTAGTCTAACACACAATTTAATATATCAAACACAAAATGACAGCTCAACTTTATGTGAAAAAGTTTAACGTATTGGCAACTCAGTTCAATTTTGTCCGGACAAAATATAAAATTAAACCAATTCAAGCTGAGAGTTGTTCGTAAAAAATATTTTCTCTCTCTCAACAAGAGAGACGTCAAACTACATATAAAAAAAAATTTGTCCGGACAAAAATTTTGTTCGGACAACATGAATTCGCCTTAAATTTGTAAACTATTGATACACAAAGACCGAGGGGACGACTCAGATCATGTGCCGGCGATCTTATTAACCTGTATCTGCATCCGTTTTTGTGACTGCCCGTAGACGATCTTTAGCTTCATACAGGAAGTAGAAACGCAGTTCATCACGAAATAATTCTTCAGAAGACCCTTAAAACTTTACAGTAATCTGAGGTGTTGAAATTAACTAGTGCGAATGAGACACAAAATTTTCAAAAGAGAACAAATGATAAGTTTGGCTGCACTTGAAATATAATTCCCAACGAGACCCTCCAAAAAAGAATTGGAGGGTATATTCACTTTGTCATTCCATTTGTAATGCAGCGAAATATCCATCTGAGGCCCCATAAAGTCTATATATATTCTTGATCAGTGATGAAATTTAAGATGATCTGTCTGTCTGTGGAAATCGCGCTTCAGTCCAAACGAAAAGAGCCAGACTCTTGAAATTTGGTATAAATTTATCCTGAAGGATAGCACAGGTCTTGTTCGGAAATGGGCTAAATCGAGCCAGAGGGAAAAATGTTCCCCTAAGAAGAACTAAAGAACCTCTAATAAACCACATATTTTAGAGTTTTTTTTTGTAATTTTGTTAAGCAACTGATATATTTTTATGTCAAAGAAGGCCCAACGCGTTAAACTTACAGCCATAAAATAAAAAATAATAACTTTTGGACACCGCCCTCTATAGTGGGCGTTATTGTATGCAAAAATAGTGTAAAAGTTTAACAAATTGTTTTACTTAAGCCTACATTCCTTAAAAATAAAATTTTTAAGCCTTAATGACGAAGCTGAGACGTAACCAGGTACTCTTCTGACCTATCCCCTCCTCCCCCCCCCCCCCCTTTGGCCACTAAATTACCCTACCAAAAAAAATTTTTCTTTAAATTTTGTATATAATTATCACAAACATTTATTTTTAGAGTTTTATGGCTAAGGTGAAATGTCTCCCCCACGGCCCTTGCCAGAGAGACCCTGACATAATACAGTTTTAATACCCTTCAAAACGAATTGGATAATTAGGTTTATATATTCTTGATCAGTGATGAAGTCTAACACGATCTAGTAATCGTCTGTGGAAAACATGATATAGTCTAATATCGGACCCCGCCCCCTTTAGTGGGCGTTGACTTACAATATTATATGCGAAAATATTGTAAATATTAAACAATTTGACTTCCTTAAGCCTATAAGAAGCTGAGACGTTCTCTGATCTTGCAGAGCTGAAACATCTCCCTTCCTCCCCTACGGCCCTTCCCGGAATAACTCTGTCAAAATAGAGATTTAAAATTGGGTACAGAGATGTCTTAAAGGAACTCTGCCCGAGCAAGTTAAACATTTTAAATTTACTTCCTAAATATTTGGAGGGTATTTAAGATTCGACCCGGTCGAATATAACGTTTTTTCTTGTTTTTTTTTTTTTTTTTTGTTTGCCCAAAATGAAAGGTCTGGTGTTGGCTGACATGTCGTTTTAACAGAACGGTGCCACATGAGAGGCGTGTTCAGTGAACACTTTATGTCAGGATTGGTGCTGGTCAAGTGGCCGACTAAAATGTGCGATTTAAAGCCCTTAGATCAGTGGTGTTCAAAAATTAAAGTGAAGATGTATTGGTGAGAGACTTTGCTCAGCAAACATAATGTCAAACGCTTAAAATAAGAAAAAAAAGACGGAGTTTTTGCCAAATATAAACAACTTATTAAGTGAATGTAATTTTAGTTTTAAGATAAAAAATATCGGGGACAGTAAATAGCAGTTATCAATATTAAAAAATAGAACAGTTATATTGAGAAAACACAAAAATAAATCTTTTTAAACCAGTTTTTTATGTAAAATTAAAACTTGTATCAGTCCTCATTATAATTTTTAAAATCGCTTGAAATATTTAAATAAAACATTCCATGTTAATAATTGCATGACAATTGCGAATTAGTAAAATATTTTTTAAATTCAAAGATGTTATTTTATGTCGCTGCTTAGAACAAACATTTTTCATGTTTGAAAAAATTTGTTCACATAAGTAAGTAGTGGAAAAAAATTATAAATATTTTAAATAAATTTTTTTGAGCTGGGGACATATTGCAAAATCTAAATTTTTCCAAAACTCCGGACTACTAATTTTATCGAAATCTTTTACTTCAGATCTAATTCAAATTCGACTTTAACTTTCGTGTTTAATTGTAATTGAATCGCTTGTGTTTGCTATGCTTCGTCCAACAAGAAGCAACAACAATGCTTAATAAATTTCTGAAATAATATGACAATGACCATCCGCATGCGTTCTCATCGCTTGCTCAACGACGACTGAATTAAAATTTTTATAAGAGCATAACAAATGTGTGTAAATTTTTTAACCAATTGTTCTATGGGCTGAACACCACTGCCTTAGATTATCTTTTGTTTGGTCATGTTAAGGCTAGAGTCTACAGGGACAAGACTTAGATGCAAAGAAAGCAGCAGAATGTGTTAGTGAGATACAGGCCGATATGTTAGCGAGTGCATGCCAAAATTGAGGCCCGAGTATGAACCATTAGAGGCTTTGCCGCGATCAATATTTATTTGAATTATATAAATTGTTCTATGGACTCGAATAAGGATTTCATATTCATTTGCCTAATTTAATTTAATTTTTTTTATCAATTCTTAAAAAAATCACCCATTATAAGTCTAAGTGCCATGCCTAATAACTATTTATTGTCTTTTTTTTTTTTTTTTTGTTTTGCCTCACTACAGGTTCAATTATTTGTTGCACCAAGCAAATTTAATTGCAAAATATAAAAAAAATTACTATTCAAATGTACACAAAATTTCTATTGTCTTTCACTGCTGATGGGTCTTCTTGCCTCATGGTTGAGGATAAGCAGGAAAAAAATATATTTAAATGACATTTACATTTGACACACTTCAGTTTTTCCTTATTGTTGTGCTTCATGCTGCAATTGTCGTTGTTTTGATGATGTTTTTCAAACAACAACAACAAAACACTTTACACATAAGAAACACTAAAATGTATTGAAGAGAGACAGACTGAATGAGCATGAACAAACGTGTGCTGGCATGATTGTACCTACTATTTGCATACGTTGAGGCGTATGTGTTTTTTTTTTTTTTTTTTGAAGGAAGAAATGAAAGGATTACACATGTATTTCTCTGCATGTGCTTACAGCACTCACCACTTGGTGGCACAGGGGAAATGGCGTGAAAAAGGGTGGAGGGAGGGGAAAGGGGGGTTATACAAAAGTAGACATTATGAGGACCCCATCAAGTGACAAACAATTATGCTTATTCTTGGCAACAGCTACAAGGCAGTTTCGTTTAATTTGTTTTCATTTCAGGCCAACAATACGAGCACTTCTACTTTCGCATATGACTTTGGTTAACGGGGGCAACCTAAGGAAAGGTTTAAAAATTTCTTTCCACTGCTCTTTGCTGGAAAATGTGTTTTTTATAATAAATTTCTGAGGGGGTTTTCTTTTTTGTTTGTTTGTAGAAATATTTGACTTTGTTTCACTTGTTACGTGTCACTTTATATTTTGCTAAAGTGCCAAAAAATTTTTAGTTTTTTTTTTCTAACAAACCAACTTTAGGCAATGTGAATACTCATAAGCATATATGTATGTGTGTAGGGGAAAATGTATGTGTTTGAAAATATTATGCAAGACATGAGAACGTGTTGCATTAAACAACTCAGACTGACTGCAGGAAAAATAACGAAAAATGCGCTGGGAACTATAATAATTTTTTATTTAAATTCGTCTTTTTGTTCTTCTTAATGCTACACCTTTTTCCTAGTTGTTGTTTCCTACAACTTTTTTCATGTCTACACATACACATTTCCGCCACTCATCATCAGCCATCCAAGTGCTGCAACATCATTTTCTTGCCATGTTTTTCTACTGACATGACAATCGTAGCACCAGCTACAAAAATATTTGCCATAACATTTTGTAATGAATTGTGCGGCACCCCCTAAACCCCCCTGCCCCTTTTCCACAAACTACTGTAGCAAAACTAATGGCGATTTCTTTTCCGGAAAATATGTAACATTTTGTCACTTTTTATTCTAAAAAAAATCACAATTAGGAGCAATTTTAAAATAAAACACATCTTCATAAGAGACGGTAGACCAATTCCCAATAAATTCACTATTTTCAAATAACATAATGCTGCCATTTTCCATTGAAAAGTGAACAAAAGAAATCAACATAAGGAACCCGCGGCTGCCCAATCGATGCATAAATTTAAATAGGTCCTTGGAGTATAATTTTATGTAGACCATTGAGCCAAGTACTCGGATCTGGTGCTTGGCTGTAGATCCAAACGATCTATCCAGACTTACGACGATGAAGGGTATATAAGATTCGGCTCAATTCTAAAGGGTGTTTTTTTATGAAGTTTTTTTTTTTATACGAATCACTCTGTTGTCTGACAGCTGTTTTGACAGTTTAAAGTGACGTCTCTACTCAGTACTGTTTGGCAAATCATCATGAACAGGTTAACTCCAGAACAACGCTTCCAAATCGTGGAAATTTATTTTCAAAAACCGTGTTCAATTAAAAATGTTCATCCGCTTTTTTACCGCAAAATTCTCTTCAGTGATGAGGCGCATTTTTGGTTGAATGGATGTGTCAAAAATTGCCGTATTTGGAGCCAAGATAATCCACACGCCGTTCAAGAATTACCAATGCATCCCGATAAATGTACTGTTTGGTGCGGTCTATGGGCTGGTGGAATCATCGGTCCTTATTTCTTTAGAAATGAGGAAGGACGACGCGTTTCCGTGAATGGAAATCGATACAGAATCATGATCAATGACTTTTTGGTGCCAAAACTTCAAGATATGGATGTAAACGAAATGTGGTTTCAACAGGATGGTGCGGGCGAAACAATGGACTTATTGAAAGAACATTTCAACGACAGCATTATTTCGAGAAATGGACCGGTGAATTGGCCTCCGCGTTCGTGTGATTTGACGCCACTCGATTATTTTTTGTGGGGATACCTGAAATCATTGGTTTACGTGGATAAACCAGCAACGATTGACGCTTTGGAAACCAGTATTCAGCGTGTCATTGCTGAACTACGCCCTCAAATGCTTGAAAAGGTGGTCGAATATTGGACCTCCAGATTGACCTTTGTGAAAAATAGTCGTGGTGGCCATATGCCCGAAATTATATTTAAATGTTACATGACAAGAAATTATCTACCAAATAAAAATTTTTTTTGGCCATTTCATAATTTGGCATGTGTTTTATTTAAATTTCAAATCAGCAAGCTCTTATAAAAACACCCTTTACTTATTTTTTATATAAACTAAATTATTATCTACCGATTAGTCTCATTTATTTCCTCCTACTTTTTGTTTGGAGCCCCCAAAGGGTTAACTGCTGTAAGTTGTCTGACTATTGCGTTCATTTTAACAGCCTTTAAGGGAATCTTTTAAAAAAATGATACTAAAACAAGTAAAAACGTTATAATCGACCAAGTCGAATCTTTAATACCCTTCAAATATTTAGGAAGTAAATTTAAAATGTTTAACTTGGTGCGGCAGAGTTCCTTTAAGACATCTCTGTACCTAATTTTAAATTTCTATTTTGATAGAGTCATTCCGGGAAGGGTCCTGGGGGGGTTCAGACATGAATTTTTAATTGAGTCAATAATAAGTTAATCGAAAAGTGTTCACACATACTCAATATAGCTAACTCAATTAGCGTTTGACAGCAGCTGACGCAAGGTATTGTTTACATTGCTGCTTCCCTGGCGTCGTTTCATAAAATGCGCTTTCTTATTGCTTTTGGACCCGTTGTTGTACGAAATAAGTTTTTTTTTCATTTGTTTTAATTGTTAATTAAAAAATTTTATTTAAAAAACTCACTCTCAACTTGACTCGCCATTTTTTTCTGTGAATTTGTTTACATATGAGTTGTCAAATTTCATAAAGTTTGTTCAGTGGGCATTATGGTGCTCACTAAACAAACTTTAACAGTGCAGCATTTTAGGCTTTGCACAATTTTATAGACAATTAAGCGTTAATTGATCAATTAGCTAATTGAAATTTTGTATGGGTAATTGAGCTCAATAATGCTGTTAATTGCGCTAAACTCTGTCTGAACACCATATAAGGAATTCAAATTGTTCAATATTTACACTATTTTTGCATATAATATCGTACGTCAACGCCCAATAAAGGGGGAGGGGTTCAAAAATTAACTATATCATGTTTTCCACAGGCGATTGCTAGACCGTCTAAGACTTCATCACTGATCAAGAATATATATACTCTTTGGGGTTCAATTCTTTTTAGAGAGTATTAAAACTGTATTTTGTCGGGGTCTCTCTGCCAAGGGCCGTGGGGGAGACATTTCACCTTTGCCATAAAACTCTAAAAATAAATGTTTGTGATAATTATATACAAAATTTAAAAAAAAAAAAATTTTTGATAGGGTCATTTAGGGGCCAAAGGGGAAGAGGAGGGCATAGGTCAGAGGAATACCTGGTTATGTCTCAGCTTCGTCATTTTAAGCTTAAACCATTTAATTTTACGGAATTTAGGCTTAAGTAAAACAATTTTTAAAATTTTTACACTATTTTGGCATATAATAACGCCCACTAAAGGGGGCGGGGACCAAAAATAGTTGTTTTTTTTGGATTGTATGGCTGTCAATTTAACGCGTTGGAGTTTTTTGACATAAAAATATATCATTTGCTTAACAAAATTACAAAACAACTTTAAAAATCATGTTGTTTTTTAGAGGTTGGTATAGTTCTTCTTAGGGGAACTTTTTTCCCTCTGGCCCAATTCAGTTTATTTACGAAGTTGATCTGTGCTCTCGTTCAAGATTTATTTACACCAAATTTCAAGAGTCTGGCTCTTTTCGTTTGGACTGAATTGTGATTTCCACAGACGGACGCCCGGACGGACGGACATGCTCAGATCGTTATAGATTTCATCACTGATCAAGAATATATGTACTTTATGCAATCTCAAATGGGTATTTCACTGCGTTACAAACGGAATGACAAAGTGAATATATCGTCCAATTCTTTTTTGGAGGGATATAAAAAGCTTTAGTTGCTATAAAATATATTTGCATACAAATTTTATTGTACAAAAAAAAATAAATAAATAGCTGAGAGTAGAGTGCTTGAAAATGTGCAATTAACGCTTTTGTTTTTGCTCCAAATCTAGATGTACGAGTACATGCAACTGCAGCAGTTTTTAGCAGCTACAAAAACTAAAAACAAAATATTGCCTTGTATTTAATGGAATGCATGTAAGCGGGTATGAGAGTGTGAAATACTACCGGCATGTGTGCGCACGGCAAACAACTATGATATTAATGGTCATACAAAATCATCATGATTTTTTTTGTTGCTCCTCCCGCATACAGTCGGCCCTAAAAATACTCACACGTGTGAACACATCAAGTGTTATGATTTTCTTAGCTGCTTATCTAATTGAAATGAAGACATCTGATGTTACATAAATAACTTTAGCGAAATGATATTGCGATCTATTAACAGATCCAATATGGTATTCATTGCACAGTGGGGGCGCACTCATTCACGCAACAATAAAATAGGGAACTTAAAATACTATACATACGGTCTTTGGCCACTAAATATTTTTGGCGAATTTTTTTATTTTTTTTTTTAGCCCTCATTTGCTATTCCGTGACTTTTCATTTCAGTTCTTTTTTTTTTTTTTGGCTTTCACTCACAAGTTAAGGCTTCGTCTAAGCCAAATAAGACCTTTAGACACACCATCATGAGTGGCACTACAACCACTTAACCATAGGCCACATTAAGTACAAATGCAACAATAACAACGACAGCAAGAAAAATAACAAATAAATAAAGCAACAACACCATACCACCACTCAGTAAATGGTGTGTGTGTGTATGTGTGTGTGTGTAGAGGCAACATTGTAGTCGCATGTAGTGGATGCTGTTGCATAAGACAAGCCTTGTTGTTTGTACAAATGAAAGATGATGATGTTGTCACTTTTGTCCCCGCTGTTGTTGTTGTTGTTATTGTTGTTTTCACTTGTCGTCAACATGTTGTTTTTCATGGTGTTCTTTTTTTTTTTTTTTTTTCTTATTAAGTGGCAGTTTTTGTTGTGCTGTTGGTATGAATTTTCGTTAATTTTTGGCGTTGAAAAAAAATAGGATTTCTTAATTGTGATTTAAACGTCTTAAGAGATTAAAAACACACAATTTAAATATATATATATATATATATATATATATATATATATATATATATATATATATATATATATATATATATATATATATATATATATATGTATGTATATATGTATATTTTTGAGTTTTTTCTCAAGGACATTTTATTGTCCTTATTTGAATACATTTTTAAATAGGTGTGTGATTTTCTTTTTAATTGTGCGAAATTTAGAATTTTTATAAACAACAAACTAAATAGTATCTATGTTACATAACAACGAACCCAAGATGAAGCAGCTGCTTTTGGGCTGTTAGAGAGCGAAAGACTTGAAAACTGAGAGCACTAAAATTGATAATTAAGGGGATTTTGAAAAAGTTTTTTTTTTTTTTGCATCACAGCAATTGATTTTTGAAATTAAATTTCATATGTCTTGATAGACTGAGGTGAGGTTAGGTAAGGTTGAAGAGAGGGGCATAAGCTATCCCAATCCCTTCAGTATTACACTTAGGCCTCATAGGCCTGTTGTCTTAACAACTTGTGTTGATAATCTTTTTCTTCTATGAGATACGTGATACGTGATTAGATCCCTATTTATTTTTTATTTATTTTTTATTTATTTATTTAGTCTATGGGTTAATCCTTACAGACTGATACAATTAAAATATAACAATGTTTCAGAAATGATAATTACATACATATATAAATGGAATCTATAAAGCTTTGTTTTAATAGTAACAAGACAAATTACAGCAAAAACAAAAAATATGGCTTTAACAAATTAAACATTTATTTATAATCAATTTTGATGTTTGAGTTAAGATGTAAAATTATATCATTTTTTACGACATCAATACTTTTGTTGAAATCGATACAAGGGTAAAGACTATTAAAATCACTGCAAATTCTCCGAAAGGGATCGAAGTTACTATAGTTTGTAGTGTAAAACTTAATTCTCAAGAAGCTATAATACCTTGTTGGACGATTGGGTATATTCAAGTTTATTTTGCTCAGGAGAAATTGAGATGTGACGTAGCCGTTTATTAATTTCAGCAGAAAGGTAACATTTAGCATTTGTCGACGGCTCCTTAAGGTTGGAAGCTTAATAAGTCCTAGGCGTCTCTCGTAAGATGGTAATCTTATATTAGAGTTCCAAGGAAGACCACGAAGACAAAATAATAAGAATTGCACTTGTACTGACTCTATTTTATTTGAATGTGAAAGATATTGTGGGTCCCATACAACAGATCCGTATTCAAGTATTGGGCGAACTAAAGTAGTAAATAACATCTTGGTTGTATAAGGGTCAGAGAACTCCTTAGCCCAGCGTTTAATAAAACCCAGAACACCAGTAGCTTTGTTAATCGGCGAGGTTATATGGCACATGAAGTCCAATTTTTTATCTAAAATAACTCCCAAGTCATTAAATGAATCCCTAGTTTGCCCTAAAGTCGCGAAGGGATTTGCCAATGTACCCTCTTTTGATATTGTTCGGAGGAAATTAATGTTTAATAAAAACCGATATAAAACAATTACTTCGCTATAACTTTTATTTAATTTTTCCATAATACAAAATTTTTCCTAGGGATTTTATTTCGCTAGGATTAGGGTTCAATCACCATATTTGGATGTACAGGGGAAAGAAGCAATAAAAATCAGGCCTAGAAGCAATGAAAAAGGCAATATCCAATGATTGTCATTATAATGAGTGAGCCATCTATCGGTTTAAATTTGAAACACTGGTTCTTGCGAATCTGGCAACACTTATTTCATCCTATTCTATTACAAAATTCAATAGTTTATCTCCACTGAATGAAATGAAACGATTTATTGGAAATTTATTTCCAAAACAAGGAAATTTATTTCCAAATTCGTCGTATATCCAGTTTTCGAGACACTCGAATGGGATACTGTGAGGCCAGCCGCATCACCCATATGAATAAAATAATAGTCCATGTCTAACCGCAACGTTTGTACTTGACTACAACAAAATAAATTTGGCAAAATTTCAAACCGTTTTTATTTTATGTAGTAAGAATTTTAACGAACATTTATATTGCTATATTAAATTGAATTAAGATTCATAGGCTAATTGTTCGAAATTTGTTTTTAAATCTCAGAAAGACATGATAAATATTCCAAGGCACAAAGGAAAGTCAACATCAGTTTTATTCAACTTACACAGCAGAGCAGAACAGCTGTTTTCGAAAGCCGCAACACCTTCATCATCAGTGCTCATGTGTATTGTGAATGCCACCACTTATTAGGTGGCTTAGTTGAATGTGATAACAATTCCTATTTACACAAATTTTATTGTGAAAAATAATACGAGAACTGTATCAAGCTGATGTTAACATGTTATTGTTATAATGCCCGTGTTACCGTTTGATTATTTTTCTTCATGTCCCATTTTTCTGAATTTTTATTTTAGTTCATTTTTAAATTCAAATTTTTAAATGGCCCACCCTTTACAAACAATTTCAAGTTTTTATTAAAAAAAAATACTTAAGGTACGGTCACACTTGGCAAACATTTACCCAAAAAAAAAACAAACGTAACCACTACTTCTGCTTAGGGTTAGTATGATTTATCTTAGTTTTTATATCACAAAATGAAGTCAATTATGCCGCAAAATGCTATTTTTATATTAATTTTAATAAATGCGAACTCATATTTAAAAAACTATGGGAATTAAAGAAAATGCAAATTTAACTTGTCTGTTGGACACGTTTTTTTTTCGGCAAATATTTGACAAGTGTGACCGTACCTTTACTCCTGTTTTTAAAAATAAAATAAAACATTTTCCCCTGGAAATTTATATTCAAACAACAATAAAAAAAACTGAAATTTTTTGTTGTTTTCATTATAAAATCCTACACGAAACTTGGTACTTTATTTGCAAAAAAAATTGCCAGTTAAAATTTGTATTTCCCCTAAAATTAATGCTGGGCACCCTAATTAAACTTTCATTGCACTATTGTTGCATAATTGTTTGAAAACTGCTATTTGGCTCGCATTTTGTATGGATGCAATCAAAGTTCAAACTTTTTTTTCACTTCTTTTTTTTTACCTTTTTAATGTGTTACAAGTGCATTTCATTAGAGCTCTTGTATTTCTTTTGGCTGGAGATTCAATTGCTCTCGTTTGTGGTTGAAGGTAAAATTATTTGGTGGACAGAGAAAATAATTTCCAATGCAATTAATATGCGTTTTATTAGGAAAAATGATTGTGTGTGTGTGTGTGTAAGATTCTTAAATAGCCTTTAAATATTTAGTAAATAAATTAACCCGCTGCACTGTGGGCTGAAAGCCCTCACAACTGGCGATTAATTCAAAAGATTAACTTTAACTTTCACAACCGTATTTGGTACCATATGAAAGTGGATAAAATTCTACATCACTAACTGCAAAAATAAAAGTTCTTGGTAGTTTACTTTATTTGCAGTTCGTGTTCAAAGTTCAAAGTTCAATCATTTTTTTTTTGTTATTTTGGCGCGCATTGATTAAAAGAGAAAATTTAGATATTTCAAGTGATTATAGTTTTTGTTAAGACTTCTATAAGTAAAAGTTTTATAATGGCACCGTCAACTTCAGGTATATGAGCATTTCAAAAATTATTTTTTGTTTAGGTAAATGTTTTAGAAATTAAAAAAAAAATTAAAAATTGACAATTTGTTTTAGAAATATTAAAAAAAAAATGTTTAATATTATTCGTGCTGATTCTTTTCCCAAATTTACAAAAAAGTTCAAAATTGATTATTGAGGGGTTTTAGCTAGTTCCTATGCGCATTTCACTGGGGCTAATGCAGATCGTCAGGGAACCTTTACATTTAAAAAAAAAATAAATGTCTCCCAAAATGTGGTATTTTTGATAAATACATTGAGTTTAAACAACTTTGCGGATGAGTGCAGGAAAAAATGCTTTTATGCTCTTAAAATATAAGATTTTAGCTAATAAATCCGAGAATACCTATTTGCGCATTTGTGCGATTTTTGAGTTATGAAGTTTTTTGTGAGAGAATTCCGGTTGCTAGAAATCCATGTGGAAAAAAACCAAACAAAAAAACAAGTTGTTTTTATTACCTTTTTTATTATTTTTTCTAAAGGCACATAAAGTACGATCTAATTTACAATTTAATTTACTAATTCATCGTTTTTCATTCCAAAGTTACAGCAAAAATAGTCAAATAAGACCATTTTCTCCAAAATACAAAAAACCCATAAAAGGTTAAGATTTTTTTTTTCAACATTTTTTTTTTAAATGCTGGTTTTTTATTTATTTATTAATACTCATCAATAAAAAATAACAACATTTTAAAATTACGAGTACTATGAATTAATCGTCACTTTCTCTACCATTCACCCCACTGTGCGCTGTTTCAGATTTTCCTTGAAGACATTTTTGTGCCCAATTTTAAAACTATATTTTGTCGGGGTCACTGCGGGAAGTGAAGTGGGGCAGAGATCTCATCTTTGTTGTAAAAACTTGAAAAAACATGTTTGGGGTAATAAACTGTAGAAAAAAAATTTTTTTTATAGGGTCACTTAATAGACGAGAGATGGATAAGGGAGCAAGACAGGATAAGATCACAGAACGTAGTAAAAAAAATTTAAAAATATAATTTTTAAGGAATGAGGGCCTAAGGAATACAATGTGTTAAATATTTATATTATTTTTCCATGTAATATGTTATTGCAACGCCCACAAAAAGGGGGGCGGGGGTGCAAAAATCTATTTTTCTGATTTTCTGGCTCCACGTTAAATGCTTTGGACTTATTTGACATAAAAATTTTTTCATTTGCTTAACAATATTACAAAAAAAAACTTTAGAAATTATGTTGTATTTTAGAGCTCGGTTTAGTTCTTCTTAGGGCAACTTTTTCCCTCTAGCCCTATTCAGTCCATCTACGGTGCTAGCCTTCAAAAAATAAACCATATCAAATTTCAAGGGTCTGGCTCTTTTAATTTGGACTGTATGCTCATTTCCACACACGGACGGACTGACAGAGCTGGCTAGATCGCCTTAGAGCGATCAAGAATATATATATATATATATATATATATATATTTATAGCTATATATATATATATATATATATATATATATATATATATATATATATATTTATGGATTGTGCGTTACACATGGAATGACAAAGTAAATATACCCTTCAATTCTGTTTTAGGGGGTATAAAAAATAAAATAACTTTAAGTACAACAGAGTTTTGTAATCAAGGGCCAAATTACCTCAATACAATATTGATCGAAATTTCAATAGATTTCAACTGTAACTTCCGATCGATATCGAATGCCATAATTAGCCTCAAATCGGTGGATATCCCCTGCAATAAATAAAATATATATAAATAGATTTTTGCCAATCAAAATGAGAAAGCAGGGGCGCTTAGCAAGGAAGGGTTTTTAGATTAAACCCTTTTTTATTTTGTCCAGCATTTCTTTAAATTTATTATTTTTTCCTTCGATATTATTAGCCTAATTGATTAAGAAGGAGCTTATAGAAATTTTTTTTTAAATCTTGTTCTCTTAACCTATTATAAAGCAGAAGAAATTTTTATAAATTAGGCCTAGAAAATGTAAAGCCTTCAAAATGGGTGGAGTTAAGGAAATTCTAATTTATTTGACTGATCACCCGATACATGTATTATGAACAAGCAAACGCTTTTGGTCATAAAGAAAAACAGAATAGAAATTACAGATTTTAACTGATTATTTCTTAATGTCTGAAAAACCAAAACAATTTGTAAAAATAGGCTGTTTTTAGTTTTAGTGTAATTATACGCAAAAAAGATTTCTTTCTTATACAAAAAGATTTCAATTAATTTCTTTGTTATATTTCTATTCTTTCAGGGTGAATGCTCAGCTGGTACACTGCCTGTTGCATGGGTCGATGAGGGCCCTGGACCGCCAACGTGTCTGACATCTTGTAAAGAAGAAACGCCATATACAAATAAGTTAAATAAGGATAATATGATAAATAATTTAATTAATAATAATTCGAATAATAATAATAAAAATAATAAGAAAAAGAATAAAAACGATAATAAATTAAATAAATTAGTAGGTTATACAACAACAACAAACACCTTTAATATTAAGTTAAGAAATAGTCAGCCAACTACTAGTCATAGTGTGAACACAAATGATCACAGCAACAGCAACAGCAACAGTAACAACAACAGCAACAGCAAAAATATGGATACTAATAATAACAATAACAAATTTAGTAATATAATACAAAGACTTTTAAATCCTTTTAATTATTATCAAATTAATAACAGCAACAACAACAATAACAAAATGCCAAAAACCAGAAGAAACTCAAAAGAAACGTCTTCAGCTGCAGCACAACACAATGATAAAACACCAAAAGCACACACTGTGAATGCAACACAGAGCAACGAACTGCAGGAGTCGCGATCACAGGCGCTGTCGTTGCATTCAAGTGAAGATTATGAATTGCTGCACGATATGCTGATGCAACAAGACGAAGCTGCCACAAATCAACAAAGTAAACAGGAAGATCATCAGTTTAATGATGCTGCCATAGCCAGAGCTGGCCATGCCATGCAATTGAATCAGCAGCAGCAGCAGCAAAATCACAACAATAATGATATTGTTAAAGCAAAAATGGCAGCGGCGAAATACAATGACCACAACAGACCACAGAATAATCAAAATAATCAATTTGAATTGAAACACAACCACATAAAACATGATCATAATGCCAACAGCGAGAGTAGCACTAACAGCAACAACAACAACAACAACAATAGAAGATATCACAACAACAATAATATAAAAAATTCTCAACAACGTTCAGTTGGCCCATCAGCAGCAGCAGCAGTAACAGCAGCCAGTGCGATTGCTGTCAACAACCGAAACAATGATCAGTATTTGAAAATAACACCACCGGAGAAGGAACAACAACAGTGCCTTGAATACTTGGGCGATAGTGATAAAACAATGCCCACGCACTTATGCCATCTACTAACGCCCAGCGATCGTTTGGCACAATTACGTCACCTGCGTTTACCGAATTGTTGCGAACGCAACGTGTACAGTGCCCTCCATACGTTGGCATTGAATGCCACACTCAGCGGCGGTACAGCATGTTTGCGTGTCCTAGAGGATTTAATGGATTTAGATGCTCTGGCGTCGAGAATTACGTGCGGCCTAACGGAAATACTTTTTCGTTTCGATTGCCGTCAAGTCTATTCGATTGTACATCAGTGTGACGACTGCAAGGTGAGTTACGCATTATTTCTTAATAGTAAAATAATTTTTGAAGTTAAACAGGATTCAATTATAAGAAAGAGAAAAAAATATATATAAAAGAAAAAATATATATGAGGACAACTTTCCTTAAGCGAGTATGGAAAGTTTAAGAAATTTGTATTCAAATTGAGCGAGATTTTCGCTACAATGAATTTTGTGTAAATGAAATCTGTCTCTGTTAAACGCATTCCAGCACTTTTGAAAGTGTTCTATAAATCCCAGTTTTATAGAATATTAACATTAACATTGACATTGACATTACCATTAACAGTAGCATTAACAGTAACATTAGCATTAACATTGACATTGACATTACCATTAACAGTAGCATTAACAGTAATAGTAACATTAACATTAGCATTAACATTAACATTAATATTTACATTAACATTGACATTACCATTAACATTAGCAGTAACAGTAGCATTAACAGTAACATTAGCATTAACATTGACATTGACATTAACAGTAACAGTAGCATTAACAGTAACAGTAACATTAGCACTAACATTAACAGTAGCATTAATATTTACATTAACATTAACATTACCAATAACATTAACAGTAACAGTAACAGTAACAGTAGCATTAACAGTAACATCAGCATTAACATTGACATTACCATTAACATTAACAGTAGCATTAACGGTAACAGTAACATTAACATTAGCATTAATATTAACATTAAAATTTACATTACCAGTGACATTACCATTAACAGTGACATTAACAGTAACAGTAACAGTAGCATTAACAGTAACATCAGAATTAACATTGACATTGACATTAACATTAACAGTAGCATTAACAGTAACATTAACATTAGCATTAACATTAACATTACTATTTACATTAATATTTACATTAACATTTACATTACCATTAACATTAACAGTAACAATAGAATTAACGGTAACCTTAACATTAGTATTAACATTAACATCAAAATTTACATTAACATTGACATTACCATTAACAGTAACAGTAAGAGTAGTAGTAACCGTAACAGTAACATTAGCACTAACATTAACATTAACAGTAGCATTAATATTTACATTAAGACTAACACTAACATTAACATTAACATAACATTGATTAGAGGTAAAGCTGATTTAGATTTCAGATTAATTTTATAATCTGGAATATAATTAATGTTTCATTGTATTTAATTAAAAATAACAAAATATATTCGGAAAAAATGCCAAAAAAATGTTTTCAAAATAAATGGACATGTCACAGAATTCAATTCCGTTCAGAAATAGAATTGATTCCCTATTTTGGTTCTTCCGAAAAGGATAAACCAAAAAAAATTTTCGAATGAAATAAATTTTAATATCATTAATGTAATCAGCCAAAGAAATAAAATAAAATCATTTCTAATAATTGTATCCTTTTTTGTTTTCCAGGAGATCAAAATATAGAATCAATTCCATTTATTAAATTTATTACGAGATCATCATCGTTTTATACCTTAATCCTTTTTAATATTCTGTTCTGCAGTTCTGCTAATTTACGAGAAGCTTCCATATCAAGACAAAATACTAAAAATTAGGCTTGACGTGATATTTTGATAGGGCGGTCCATAAAATCATATATTGATTGTCCTATGAGTCACCCTATGAATCTACTAAATATACAAAACATAAAAATTCTTCTGCTTTCTTGGCCTCTTGTTAATTATTATTATATTCTGATATTTTTAAGCTTGAGGTCTCTTTATTTTAATTTAATTTTTTTAATTTCAATATTTCGTCACTCTTTTGTGTGACTTCTTCAGGAAATCAAATAATTAATTTCCTGAAGAAGTCACACAAAGGAGTGACGAAATATTGAAATTAAAAATGTAATTAAAATAAAGAGAACTTAAGCTTAAAAATATTAGAATATAATAAACACAAGAATATATATTCTTAAATATCAGTCGCAAATCAGCCTTCCAGCCTCTTTGGCAATTATTTTTTAGTGCAGCCAGATCACTGATCGTTTACTCTCTTTTTAGAGTTTTGCTTCTCACTTGCTCTAGTTAATTTCAACACCTCAGATCACTGTGTAGGTTTAGGTTCTTTTAAGTACGATGCTACTTCCTATGTGAAGCCATAGATCGTATACACGTAGTCAGCTGGCATATGGTCTCCCGGTCACTGTACACCAATACTTTGCAAATTTACGTTGTAAAGTATTTTTCAAATAACATATACATATAAAATACCATCAGTGAAACGAAAGAAAGACTTGCCTGGTAATCGTTCACAATCAATGTCAATGCTTAAGAAGAGGTTTGCACAATTTCGTTATGGTTGTACCAGAACAGAAGTCAGGCCGTACGTTTAGATCGTTCAAAAGTGATCATCTGGCCAAGAAAATAAATATATTAAAATTCATGCAATATTATGAAACAATCGAGGAATAAAAGTCCGTGAAGTGGCTGAGACTAAAGGCAAGTCAACTCAGCGATTAACTTATATTTTAAATGAAAATGTGAATATGGAAAAGTTTTTCTCGGCATGAGTGCCGCAATCAAGACAATAAACGAGTGCACACGTGTGCAGTCAGTATGACAAAAATCCATAAATTGAACTACGAACTGCCAGTCCATCCAGCATTTTCTCCAGATTGAACCCTTGAGACTATTTTCTTTTTCCAAATCTAAAAAAATGGCTGGGTGGTAAGATTTTAGGGCCCAAAAATAACGCCTATTTGATGAACCTAGAGAAAAAATATTCCCCTTATTTCATAAGCTTTTGTTATAGAAAAAAAAAATTAAAATAGGACAATTATTTTAATTATGCTTTTCCTTCATCACTTGTGTATTTCTAGCCCTTAGAGAAAAGTCTAGGGACGTCAGCAGTATTCAATTGTGGGGATCGAAGAGTATTTTAGTATCCCATTTTTGATATCGTCTTTACGCTGATGTCGACAAATAGTTACAGAACAAGGGGGATTATTTGGAAACACAAAAAATAAACAAAAACTTTAATTAAATTTCATATGCAATGAAAAAAGTTTCATACAAAATACTTACATACAAAACCAAAATACTTTGGCTTTGGTATAATGGAATAAAACATTTGAATATATGGGATCTGTAGAAAATAATCAAACGACAGCAAGAGTATTAAATAAAAAAGTGTTTTAACATCGTTTGATACACTTTGCATATGTGATTTTCTAAAAAAAATATTTTATGAATAAAAAATTTTATCATATTCAACTAAAACACTTAAGAACTGGTGATGTCAACAAAAATGCACATGAGTACTGATGATGAAAGTGTAGCGGCTTTCGAAAACAGACATTCTGTTCTGCCGTGGAAGTTAAATAATTAAAAAATCTAATTTGGACTTTGTTTGTTTGGACAGATGAAAGTGTGGCGACTTTCGAAAACAGCTGTTCTGCTATGCTGTGTAAGTTGTATAACTAGAAACTGATGTTGATTTTTTCCCTTTGTGCCTTGGAATATTTATCAAGTCTTTTGGAATTTTAAAAAAATTGCGAACAATTAGCCATAGAATTTAATGTAGGATGAAAGGTTCGATGAAAGAAAAACACAAAAAAAAAGAATAAATAAAACATAAAATAAAATAAATAAAAATAAATAAATAATTAAAATTAATAAATAAATAAAAAATATATAAAGGGTGTTTTTTATGAAGTTTTTTTTTATACGAATCACTCTGTTGTCTGACAGCTGTTTTGACAGTTTAAAGTGACGTCTCTACTCAGTATTGTTTGGCAAATCATCATGAACAGGTTAACTCCAGAACAACGCTTCCAAATCGTGGAAATTTATTTTCAAAAACAGTTTTCAATTAAAAATGTTTATCCGCTTTTTTACCGCAAAATTCTCTTCAGTGATGAGGCGCATTTTTGGTTGAATGGATGTGTCAACAAGCAAAATTGCCGTATTTGGAGCCAAGATAATCCACACGCCGTTCAAGAATTACCAATGCATCCCGATAAATGTACTGTTTGGTGCGGTTTATGGGCTGGTGGAATCATCGGTCCTTACATATTTCTTTAAAAATGAGGAAGGACGACGCGTTACCGTGCATGGAAAGCGATACAGAATCATGATCAATGAATTTTTGGTGCCAAAACTTCAAGATATGGATGTAAACGAAATGTGGTTTCAACAGGATGGTGCGGGCGAAACAATGGACTTATTGAAAGAACATTTCAACGACAACATTATTTCGATAAATGGACCGGTGAATTGGCCTCCGCGTTCGTGTGATTTGACGCCACTCGATTATTTTTTGTGGGGATACCTGAAATCATTGGTTTACGTGGATAAACCAGCAACGATTGACGCTTTCGAAAACAGTATTCAACGTGTGATTGCTGAAATACGCCCTCAAATGCTTGAAAAGGTGGTCGAAAATTGGACCTCCAGATTGACCCTTGTGCGAAATAGTCGTGGTGGCCATATGCCCGAAATTATATTTAAACGTTAAATGACAAAAAATTATCTACCAAATAAAAATTTTTTTTTGGCTATTTCATAATTTGGCATGAGTTTTATTCAAATTTCAAATCAGCAAGCTCTTATAAAAATACCCTTTACAAATAATCACTAATAAATCAAAGACCTTTTGTACAGAATTTTATCTATTTACTCTCATGTAAACGTGAGCACACTAGGGTTAAATTCATGTACAATATCCTTCCATTTACAATAAACTACAATAAGTGCAAGAAAAATAAAAACCCTCACAAGAATTTTTAATATATATTTCATTAATTTTCTCCGTAGTCTAGGCCATATTAATTAATCAAGCTCTTTAGCCTGCTTAGAAAAATAATAGAAAACGTTTGCCATCACGATTCGTTTGAAAAAAAAAATTACTTCTCGTCCTTGCCAAAAAATAAAAATTAAATTAAATCTCCGTAATCAGTACGATTTCTCCAGCAAATTAATTTCAACTGTGTCAACGTCTTAAGTGCTCATTAAACCTTTTTTTGTTTTTTTGTTTTTTTTTGAACTGCAAAATTAAAAGGAAGGCAGCAAAAACTGTTGCAAGCAGCAAAGCATTGGCAATACTCGTGTAGCAGGATGATGCAGCAGCGAAAAATGATTATATAAAATATTAATGTTTCATTTGAAAAGCTAATTTTATTACGCAATCATTGCGAAATGCTTACGAACACTTTTAGGTCTTTGTCAATAAGGCTGCGGCTGCACCTGGCACTCCAACTTTTCAAACTACTTAAATTCGAATTGATTAAACTGCAAACACTATAATAACAATAGCAATAGCAATAACAATAACTATTTATGTGTAATTCAAATATTTCCGGAGAAGCAGGCAACTAAAAGCAATGCAATAGGAAACTGCGAGTATTAAAAGGATTTATGACTTTTGTGTTAAATTTATTTTTGAAAAAAATTAACTGAAATGAGATTGAAATTTAAAACTGAAGCATTGCAAAATATGATTACTTCAATAGAAAATTATTTAATTCCATGTATTTTAGAACGTAAATTATAACACAGCCCGACAAAATTAAAAACAAATTTTTGCTTCTTTGAATTCATCAACTGATTCTAGTTAATTTGGGTGCCCTGAATTCAAATCTGTAATCAGTTTGTCTCCATCAGCTCTAGTCTTCATGATATAGCTTTTTTATACCCTCCACTCATGACCCCCAATTATGACCGGTTTTTCCAAGCCCCCAGAAGAGCTAGAGACTTCGTTCTTGTACCGTTGGATTGGAAATGAACTTAAATAGCGTGGTATTGAAATTCAGAAAGATCCGATGTACGGTTCCAGAGCTGGGAAGCTTACAAATATTTCTCAACGCAAAATTTATACCAAAAATCAACTTTTTTTTTAATGTTTGTAAATTAAACCTATTTCTTGCTTTGGGAAGCCTCAGTGGTCTATTAAAAAATAAAAAAAATTTTCCAGGGATGGGAATTAAACAATTTTTTTCGGCCCATTCCGTATTTTGTAGTACATGTAGTAACTAAAATTGTTAAAAATTTTAAGTTTTTCTTTAACAAAAACTCTTAATACGTCATGAAGATTTGCATTGGCCAAAAAAAATTTTTTTTAATTCAAATTTTGCTTCCAGGGGTGGGAAATTGCATATTTTGTTTATACGTGAAAGTAATCAAACAGGCAACTGATGTTGTTTTTTTTTTTTTGCTAACTAAACCTGTCTTATAATTTAGCAAGAACAAAATTGGTATCAAAACTTCAAAAATAAAATTTCGAATCCAGGGATGGACAAGTGCAATATTTCATAGTACATGAAAGTGACCAAAATGGTTAAAAATTTTAAATTTTTCTTAAAAAAAAAAATTAATTTATACCTCATGAAGCGTTGCACTGATGAAAAAAAAAAACAAAAAATTAAAATTTCGCTTCCAGGGTTGGAAAAATGAAAGTTTTTTTTGGTACATGCCATATTTTGTAGTACATGTAATAACCAAACTGGTTACAAAATTCGAGTTTTTCTTAAACAAAACTATCTTATAGCTCATGAAGATTTGCATTGATAAAGAACATTTTAAAAAAATTTAAATTTCGCTTCCAGGGTTGGGAAATTGATATATTTAGTCTGCATAAGAGTAACCAAAAAGGCAATTGACGTTGTTTCTTTTTGATGATTAAAGCTGTTTTATAATTCAGAAATTGGTATTAAAATCTTAGAAAACCAAAATTTGGACTCCAGGGTTGGACAAATGAAATATTTTATGGTACATGAAAGTGACCAAAAATTTTAAAAATTTTAATTATTTTGTCTAGTAAAATTATGTTACACCTCACTAAGAATTGCATTGGTAAAAAAATAAAAATTCGCTTCCAGAGTTGGGAAATCGAAATATTTTTCGTACATAATAGTACATACATAAATTCCAAATTTTGTGTTTTTAGTGAATTAAACCTATTTTATATATCAGAAAAAACTAAATTAGTATTAAAAAATTAAAAATTCGGTTCCAGGGTTGGAAAATCGACATTTTCCGATTCATAAAAGCAGCCATTTTATTTGTTATTTTTGATTTTTATGATGAATTATGCCTACTTTATATACCAGGAAGAAGTAAACTGGTATTAAAAGCCAACAAAATCTAAAATACGATTCTACTGTTGGGCAATTAGAACTTTTTGGGGTACATGAAACGGATTTTTTTTTGGAAATTAAATATATATAATATTTTTGAAAGACCTTCATAGGTATTAGAAGTAAGAAGAGCCAAACATTTAGCTTCCTAGCCGAAAAATTTAAACGTTTTCTTAAATATAAAAGTAACCGATAACATCATTTTGATTTTTTAATTAAACCTACTTTCTGTTTTGGCAAGAAAGAAAGAAAGAAGAATTACATCTGTGAAGGGTATTTAAGATTCGGCACAGCCGAATATAGCACTTTTACTTGTTTTTATATTGTTTATGGTCGTTTCAAAGACTTTACAATACAATTAATATTTTTGGCATTAATAGTTTTGGCTCTGCAGTTTTGTGTTTTCATCAGTTTTACAGCCGTGACATGCTGAAACCAAAAAGAACAGCGCAAAAGCTGTCAAACACTTAAGAAATTCCAACAAAAAAAATCCGTTAATTTCATAATGTGCATCGAGCTAATGTTCCATTATTTTTTTCGTTTAGCCGATTTTTTTTAAATCGTATATACACGTGCATGTAATTTTTTTATAGTTGATGTTTTCGTCAAATGGCCGTAAATATGAGACGTTAGTAATTGACTTAAGCAAGTTTTATGTGATGGTGGTGTCAGGAGCACACAGCGAAAATCAAAGTTAAAATTTTCCATCAACTTAATGCACCTACAGAATCTTTTTTCCATTTATTTATTTTTTTTACTTTTTTTTAGATTTGATGTTGTTGTTAAAAAAAAAAGAATCATATATATTAAACTCATACCCTGCCATGAAAAAAAAACATCTAAGTATTTTAATACATCACGGAGTGCTACGGAAATTTTTATGAGCCTGGCTGTGTGTGAGTGTGTGTGTGTGCAAATGTGAATTGTGTAGCTGTATATATTTTATATCCGGCCATAAAAATGATGTTTATGTGTGTAGTTATTTTCCTTTTTTTTTTTTTGCTGTTTTGCTAGTATATGTTGGCCCTTTATGGATACCATAAGTTTGTTAATGCGATATATTTCACTTTTTTCTATTTTTATTTTTTTTTTAGTTGTAAGTTTGAAATAAAAAATAACGGAAGTTACTCACTGTACAATTATGTTATGCAAAATAAAATGAATGAGGAATATCGTAACCCGTGTAGTAAAAATAAAAGGATAATATATAAAAAAAATTATTGTTTGTTAACATTAAACAGGATCACATGCGACCAGAAACTCAATTGAAATTAAATCGAATGTAATTCCAGTTTTAAAGCTATGGGTACAGTTTAGTTTATCATACACCAGGCTAAAGCACCGTGTAACCAAATGCACCATATTTGCTATGATTCTGCTTCTTAAGCAGTTTTGATTCAGTCATAAAAATGTTGTCAAGAGAATGTGTACATTATATTTTTAGTATACAGAATCGTTGAACATGCTGATAGGATAAATTATTAACGCAAATGTAATTTTTGGTAAAAGCACTTTTTGGAAAAAGTAGTTTTTGTGAAAAATAAAGGTTCCGTCATCTAACGTTTTTTTTTTCAACTAGTTTTTCGTAACACTTGGCTCATGTCTGATTTGACAGATAATTAGTTTTGTTCTTCCGCTGAACGAATACGGTTGTGTATACGCTTGAACAACGCTGGTAAGTGGGCCTGCGATCGACTTACAGAAGATGCTGATTTTGCCAAAAAATCATCTTTTCAGATGAAGCTCATTTTGATCTTGGCGGATATGTAAACAAGCAAAATTGTCGCATTTGGGGCACAGACAACCCGAACGCATACATTGAAAAGCCGACGCACCCAATACGAGTCACTGTTTGGTGCTGATTTTGGTCCAGAGGCATAAACGAAAAATAGTTACTCGGTCTCACATCTGGAGAAATTCGTAACTCAATTGAACTGCTCATGTCCACAATCACTCTCAGTTTTAATCTCCGATTGGTTATTAAAGAAAAAACAACTAATTTCCTGAAAAAGTCACACAAAGGAGTGACGAAATATTGAAAATGAATATATTTTAAATAAAAATAAAGAGAGCTTAAGCTTAAAAATATTAGAATATAATAATAATTAAAAAGAGGTAAAAAAACTAGAAGATTTTTATATAAAAAAAAATATATAAAAATATATATTTTTTTTTGAGGGACCATCCTAATGATTTAAAACATCAAAATGGTAGATACTCGTATATTCTGCGAAATGATAGAGTGTCAGGGAACACTCTAGGGCCAATTACAGTGATGGAGGCTAATTTAAAAATATATATATAATAATAATATTTAGTATGTTGAACGCCTAAAGGAGGGCAATAAGAGCATTAGGTGTGTTCACAAAAAATAAAACAAATTTTGGAGAGAAAATTTACGAATTACATATTAAACATCAAGGAACGATCTCTCTTACGTACTTTATTGTATTTTTCTATTATATTGTCAATGCAAGTGGCTAGACATTTTCGAGAAATTCGTGAAAAATTTCAACAACAAAATGAATAATTCTATAAATAATTTTTTTTTTCAATAAAATGTTTACTTAGTGCTTTTTGTTTGTTATGTGGTCAAGTATGTTTATAATTCCTGTATTTCATTGGTTCTTTTACACCAAATCATCAGTAGACTTTAATCTAATTCCAAAATAACAAAACCTCTTAGCTTATATATAAACTCCCAAAAATTAACTCAGAATTACACAAGCAAAACCATAGGAGTTGAAATTTAAGAAAACACAACAAACAAATTTTATTCGATATAAATAACAAACAAAAAGCACTAATTTAATTGAGACAAAATGTCGAATAAGCGATTTTAAAAATATAAAATGTTTACGTTAAATTGACGTATAAAAATTTATACAGATTTGATATAAAAAAAAAAATTCAGAAAAATGGGACATGAAGAAAAATAATCAAACGGTAACACGGGCATTATAACAATAACATGTTAACATCAGCTTGATACAATTCTCGTATTCTTTTTCACAATAAAATTTGTGTAAATAGGAACTGTTATCACATTCAACTAAGCCACCTAATAAGTGGTGACAAACACAATACACATGAGCACTGATGATGAAAGGGTTGCGTCTTTCGAAAACAGCTGTTCTGCTCTGCTGTGTAAGTTGAATAACAAAAACTGATGTTGACTTGCCTTTGTGCCTTGGAATATTTATCATGTCTTTCTGAGATTTAAAATTAAAAATTTCGAACAATTAGCCTATAGAATCTTAATTCAATTTAATATAAAAAACTATTGTTTTACTGATTTTAAGCAGTACGCTTAATTGTAACAAATTTCACTAATCCGAACTACGTTTTAGAGAAAAAATCGGATAACTGAAAAAATCGGATAACTGAAAAAATCGGATAACTGAAAAAATTGATTTTTGGTTATTTCCAGTAAAGCGGAGTCTACTGTAATCTCTTCCTTATGAGAAAAAACAGTTGCCCAAAATTTTTTTTCAAATGGAGACTATAATCCATGTGAAAATTAAATAATTACTGTTTCTAGTTTAAATAGTTTTTAAGCAATTTCGGCTGCAACACCTACAGATTTTCAGTTGTTATAAAAAAAATTTGAATATTAAACTTTCATAGAGCATTAATAATTGTTTATTATATAATTTATATTCTCCTGCTTTGTATCACAAAATATTAAGATTTCTCCCATAAAGAAATCATGAATTGTCTGATGTATAGAATACTGAACAACATTTTGTATGCTTTGGGAGAATTCACACACAAACTGGCTTGTTTAATTACACAAGTTCGTTTCGCTAAATGGCTTGCCAATGGCTTGTGAGTGTTTGCGGAATAGTTCTAATTTAATTTACCAATTAATTCTGAAGCATCGAAAAGAACTACTTAAACAAAAGTTTATTATATGCAACGACGTTAATCATGTGGAGTCAAACAGAATTTGAAATTATTGCTATTTAATACTCGTTTACGACAACTAATTGTCTAAAGGAAAAACTTTTAATCTGCGGAGAAAAAAAAAAAGAAACGCCTGTTCTTAACATATTTGCAGTATTGCATAGAAACAACTACAACAAGAAAACTGTTTTTGTTGCCCCCTCTGCTTTGAATACTCGGCCAAAGCTTCTAACTAAATATTCAGTAAATCCTTGCAAATGACTTTGACAGAACCTTTTGCTTGTTAAATCACCCTTCACTGCTCAAATGAAAGGCAGCAGAAAAAAAGTAAATGAAATAAAATAAAATAATAATGTTGTACAACAGGAAACTTTAATACCGCTACTTTGTTTGATTTATTTAGTTTAATTTTTTACTATTTTTTGTAGCTCTGGAACTTAAAAAAAAAAAGAAATAGCAGAGGAAAAAGTGTTTTTCCTTTTTGCTCTGTAGCAACAAAAGCATGATAAATACGGTTTTGTTGTAGTTGTGTTGTCTTGTTAATGGGGAATAGTATACTTGAAAAGCCAACACATATACATAACCATGCACTCACACACACACACACTTATCCACAAACACTTGTACACATGCATGTGTAATCCTATACATACTCGTACAACATTCACCTAGTGTTTGAATGAAACAAACACAGCCAGCCATTCTAGAGTTCTCTTAACACACATTTTTCCTTCAGCTCCTGTTTGCTGCTGCATAGCTATTTGTGTCCTTTTACAACATTTTCACGATATATATTTTCTAATTGAAATTTTTCGGAATTTTTTCCATCTCAACTCAACATCATGGCCAAAGCAGCTGTGTGTCACTGAAATTCGTAACAAAAGGACACAAAGAAGTTACAAAGCAAAAGACGAAGAAGAAGAAGCAAAATCAGGCTCTATGTGTAAATGCTTGTGTCCTATTTATTACTCCCACATATTTGCTGCATGGCATGGAATACCACAACGAAAACTAAATAGAAAAGCTGAGTAAATACTTTTTTCTTTGTTTCTTCTTTTTCTTTTTTTTTTTTTTTTTTTGCAAACATCTGAAATACTAAATCAGGTGATGGCAAGTATACAAAAGAGAAAGAGAGCATGAAAATCGGCACTCACTTTCACTGGCACGAGCAGGCGCTTTAACCTAAAGAGTCCTTTTTAATGGGAATTGTTGTCAAAATGCTTAAGCTTTTGCTGCCCTTTCTCTAGCCAACTGACTGTCAGCTCATTTAAAGCAAATTGAAATACTGGAATATCGAAAATATATTTCATTCGAATATAAGAAAAAAAAAATTATATATAAAAAAATAAAATTATGAACACCAGCAAAAACAAGAGACACACACAGTTTTAGTGAATACGAAGAAAGAAAGAAACGAAGAAAAAAAAAATAGCGAAAAGAAACAGACTTGAAAATGAAAATTAGTTACAAAGTTTACATAAGGGCGGAACTTGAACAGAAATAACGCATTCAGAATAAAAACTATAATTACAGAAATACTAGCAGCACTTTGAGTGTTTTCAGAAGACAAACTTTTTTAATATTTTTTTTTTTTAATTTTATTTTTGTTAACACCCGCCATATAATTCATTTATGTTTTACATAATTTTTAAATAACGATTACATGTCCTTTCGTTACATGTCGCTACTTATGAAACAGCAAATCAATAAATGGTGGAACTGACTTGTGGCACAGTTTTTCATCACTGGCATACAATTCATGGGGTTTTTAATGTCATAAATATGATTTTTTTATATCACCCCAAAAAAGAATTGTAGGAAATATTCACTTTGTCATTCCGTTTGCAACGCAGTGAAATATCCATCTGGGACTGCATAAAGTATATATATTCTTAATCAGTGATAAAATCTAAGACGATCTGAGCATGTCCGTCCGTCCGTCTGTGGAAATCACAATTGAGTCCAAACGAAAAGAGGCAGACTCTTGATATTGGCTACAAACATATCTTAAAGCATAGCACAGGTTAAGTTCGGAGATGGGCTAAATCGGGTCAGAGGGAAAAAAGTTCCCCTAAGAAGAACTAAAGCAACCTCTAAAAAACATCATTATTTTGAAAATTTTTTTTTGAAATTTTATTAAGCAAATAATATATTTTTATGTCAAAGAAAGTCCAACGCGTTAAACTTGAAACCATCAAATCAATGAAATTAATTTTTGACCCCGCCCCTTTAGGGGCCGTTATTATAAGCAAACATAGTGTAAAAATTTAACAAAGTTGTTTTACTTAAGCCTACATTCCTGTGGGTGCTGTTGGCTGAAGTAGTAGAACACAAGACTATGAAGCCGGAGGGTCCTGAGTTCGAGCCCGCGCTGAGTCATGAAATATTGTGTTGAATTCTTCTGATCAGCATTAGTGCGTGGTTGTGTTAGTTGTTGCCATCCTGTTTCAATGATGAAGGTATAGTCACTGATCACTGAACATAATTGGCAGCGACTGACACGATCATGTACTAAAGAGCAGAGTAAGAGCACCCACCTCCGTCGGCTCTGTAGCAAAAATTAGCCGGCGAAGTAAAAGGTTGAAATAGCTAAAAAAAAAAACTGTCTATCTTCTCATCTTTCCTAAATCTGTCCCCTCATTTTCAGCCCAAGGCATTGCATACATAGGGGTCATCCCCTGAGTGGGATAAAAAAAATATATAAAATAAAAAATTTTAAGCTTTATTGACGAAGTTGTACGTAACCTGGTACTACTCTGCCCTACCCCCTCCTACTAAATGGCCCTAGTAAAAAAAAAATTTTTTAATAATTAATTATCCCAAATATTTATTTTTAGAATTTAATTGAAAAGGTGATATGTCCCCCCCCCCCCCCCATTTTCGGGAAAGGCCGTGGGCGAGACGTTTCACCTCTGCAAGATCAAAGCACATCTCAGCTTTTTATAGGCTTAAGGAATACAAATTATTTAATATTTACACTATTTTTGCATATAATATCGTACGTCAACGCCCACTATAGGGGGCGGGGTCCAAAAATAGACTACATTATGTTTTCCACAGACGGACGTATAGGCATTGCCAGATCGTCTTAGATTTCACCACTGATCACGAATAATTATACTTTATGGGGTGCAATTCTTTTTGGAGGGCATTAAAACTCTATTTTGTCGGGGTCTCTCTGGCAAGGGCCGTGGGGGGGGGGGGGGGGGGGGACATTTCACCTTTGCCATAAAACCCTAAAAATAAATGTTTGGGATAATTAAATGTAAAATTTATTTAAATTTTTTTATAGTGTCATTTAGGGGGCAAAGGGGGAGGAGTGTGTAGGACAGAGGAGTACCAGGTTAAGTCTCAGTTTCGTCATTAAAGCTTAAAAATTTTATTTTTAAGGAATGTAGGCTCAAGTAAAACAATTTCTTAAATTTGTTACACTATTTCTGCATATAATAACGCCCACTAAAAGGGGCGGGATCCAAAAATTATTATCTTTTTTATTTTATGGCTCCTAGTTTAAGGCGTTGGACCTTCTTTGACATAAAAATATATCAAGTGCTTACCAAAATTACAAAAGAAAAACGTTAGAAATTATGTTGTTTTCTAGAGGTTGGCTTAGTTCTTTTTAGGGGAACTTTTTTCCCTCTCGCCTGCTTCAGCCCATTTACGAACTTGACCTGTGCTATCCTTCAAGATATATTTATACCAAATTTCAAAAGTCTGGCTCTTTTCGTTTAAATTGAATCGTGATTTCCACAGACGGACATGCTCAGATCGTCTTAGGTTTCATTACTGATCAAGAATATATATATATATATATATATATATATATATATATATATATATATATATATATATATATATATGTATATATATATATATATATATATATATATATATATATATATATATATATATAAAGTCTATATATATTCTTGTCTTGGGGTCTTAGAGGAATATTTCGCTGTGTTACAAACGGAATGATAAATTTAATGTCTCCTGTAATTATTTTTTGGAGAGTATAAAAAGATTTCATTCCCAAACATATTTTTCTTTCTTGCTTTCTAAGGATTCAAATAATGAAATTATATACTTGCAATTCCGAAAGGAGTCGGTTGCTGTGACATGTGGCTGAATATGCAGCTTTTGTATTGCGACATACTCTATTCCTTCTGTATATGTATTTCTTTTTGTATTTATGCAGCTGAAGTCAGCTTAAGTTTTTAGTTTCTAAATTATGGGATAAAAAAACTTACCTGCTGATAAATATCTTCGAGGTTTCTGAGGTGAATGAAATACATCCAGCGTTGACATATTGTTTTTCTGAGATTAATATTGCCAGCAAATGCCTTCTTCATTTTACACTTTTTCAATACACTACAACTAGATCACTTTTGAACACTTTACTGTCAAAATATACTTATGAAATTGTCACGGTTATTCAAAGAAGTTAAAGCTTTTAAAGCCACTATTTTTTTTTAAACTCAATACAAAAAACACTTTAATTGTCGTTTAGTTCACAAGTCTTTGCTTTTGCAGATCCCTAAGATTTTTTGTTATTGCCATTGCACATTTTATTCGACTTTAAACCTCTTGGGAGCTGTAAAGAAAAAATATAAAAATCAAAAAAATATTTTTATTTTTTTAGTCGGGCTTAAATTTAAATTCATGAATTTACAAATTAGTTATTATTTACAGGATTTTGTAAAAAATTAGAAATTTTTCATTACGACTGGAATGTTTAGAATATTAGCAGAATGGATCGATTCCAATAATTCCCATATAAACACGTGTATTGTACTTCTGACAGGTTGTAGTCGGTAGCCTGCTGTCGTAAATGTGTTTAATGCATAATGCTGACCAGAAAAATTCGACATAATACTCATAACTGAGCGCTTCATAGTCTAGTGTTAACTACATCAGCCAACAGCACCCTTATGGTTATTAAAAATCAGATAAATCAAAATACGTTTTCAGAGCTGGAATATTTTTATATATTTTTTGTTATAAAAGTAACTAATTAAAATTAATTTTTATATTTTTGCCAGCTAAACTATTTTAGAGTTCGGAAACAATTAAATTTGTGTTAAAATTCAAACAAAATGAAAATGGCGATCCCAGGGCTGGACAACTGAAACTTTGTATTTACATACAACTAATCAAATTAAAACAAGTTATTTCTTTTTCTTTATAAATTCATTAAATTTAATATTTTTGAAAGAAATTCATTAGCATTAGAAACCGGAAAAGCCGAAAACAGATCTCCAGAGTTGTATTTTTTTTTTTGTTATATATTTAAGTAAGTAAATTGTGTACAGTACATCAAAAACTGTGGTCGAATGCCGACTGTCTATCAACAAGATAGCGAGACATTCGAGGGTGACACTGGTTTGGTTGCCGGGACATTCTGGATGTCCAGGCAACCATACTGCGGATGAGATTGTCAGACAAGGGACTGAATTGAACAGTTCAATGATCAGTCACTTCACTGGCATTCCATTAGCGCGATGCAAGTTTCTGATTCAAAGCGAATCATACAAACTAGCTCAACTTAGGTGGGAAAGCGTGGCTAACTGTCTCGTGGCAAGAGCCATGTGGCCCCATTATAATTTGCGCAAAACACGCGACCTTCTCAAGTTTGACAAGGCGCGCATGCGTCAACTGGTGACTGTTCTGACAGGACACTGTAGCTTTGGGACTCATGCGAGGAGGATGGGTCTAATATACAACGACTATTGCAGAAGCTGCAATGATGAAGAGGAGGAAGAGACTGTCCTCCATCTTCTGTGTCAGTGTCCTGCCCTTCAAATGCAAGGGCAGTGGCGCTGGGCTCCCGATTCCTGTCAGACTTAGACAGCCTGGCAAACATGGAGCTTTCAGGGGTACCATCCTTCCTCAGGGGTACAGGTTGATTTGAAACGGCGGAGGACATCCCTTAGGAGGTCCTCTTCTTAGAGGTATCACAAAGGGACCGAATTGACGGACCCAAGTGGATTGCCCCGCCAGGGCCAACGGCCCTCTAACCTAACCTAAGTAAGTAAATAAAACTAATTTTTGTGTTTGGTATTCAAATATATTTTGTATAATGAAGTAAAAACGTTCTATTCGACCGGGTCGAATCTTAAATACCCTCCAAATATTTAGTAAGTAAATGTAAAATGTTTAACTGGGTGGGACAGAGGCATTTCTGTACACAATTTTAAATCTCTATTTTGACAGAGTCATTCCGGGAAGGGCCGTTGGGGAGACGTTTCACCTCTGCAAGATCACAGAACATCTCAGCTTCTTATAGGCTTAAGGAATACAAATTGTTTAATATTTACACTATTTTTGCATATAATATCGCACGTCAATGCCCACTGAAGGGGGCGGGGTCCAAAAATAGACTATATTATATTTTCCACAGACGAACATGAGGGCATTGCTAGATCGTCTTAGACTTCATCACTGATCAAGAATATATGTGTATACTTTATGGGGTCCAATTCCTTTTGGAGGGTATTAAAACTGTATTTTGTTGGGGTCTCTCTGGCAAGAACCGTGGGGGAGACATTTCATCGTTTGCCATAAAACTCTAAAAATAAATGTTTGGGATGATTTAAAGTAAAATTTTTTTTTTAATTTTTTTTTAATAGGGTCATTTAGTGGGCAAAGAGGAGGAGGGGGCAGGGCAGAGGAGTACCAGGTTACGTCTCAGCTTCGTCATTAAAGCTTTACAATTTTAATTTTAAGGAATGATCAAAACAATTTGTTAAATTTTTACACTATTTTTGCTTATAATAACGCCCACTACAGGGGGCGGGTCCCAAAAAGTAATTTTTTAAATTATATGGCTTTAATTTTCACATGTTGGACCTTCTTTGACATAAAAATATATAATTTGCTTAGCAAAAGTACAAAAAAAACTTTTAAAATTATGTGGTTTTTTAGAGGTTGTTTTAGTTCTTCTTAGGGGAACGTTTTTCCCTCTGGGCCCGTTTCAGCCCATTTACGAACTCGGCCTGTGCTATTCTTCAAGATATATATATACCAAATTTCAAGGGTCAGGCTCTTTTTGTTTGAACTGAATCGTGATTTCCACAGACGGACGGACGGATCGTTTTAGATGTCATCACTGATCACTTAATGGGCTGGTCTCGGATGGATATTTCGCTGCGTTACAAGCGGAATGACAAAGTGAATATACCCGCCAATTCTTTTTTGGGGGTCTAAAAATTGTATTGAAAATAAGAAATATCAAAAAAAAAATGGAATGAATTTACTTGTTTATATAATACTGACCGAAATCGGTGAAGGGTATATAAGATTCGCTACTGCCGAATATTGCACTTTTATTTTTTTTTATATGTAAAAAACTATAGGAGATTATTATTAGTTTTAAATAACAATTTACTCGTATGAACTGCAGGCGTTTGCTAAAATCACAACCTTAATGCACGTGATTTAATCAGATTTGCAATTATTTGCCTCAAATTAGATTTATACGAAAACTACTTGCGCCTTTAATTTTTTTTTTTTTTTTAAACTCTTCACTTCACAACGACATTAATGGCTCTGTTATCGCATCAACTATAAATCATATAATCACATCTTGTACGTTGAAATTAAGAGGAAAAAGAAAACTTTATCATATAATTGATCATCGGATTGCTTATCTTCTCTTATTTGTTTCCATTGAAGCAATTTTCTTTTCCTCTGGCTCTGCGTTTTGTTTTTATCTGTCATTGTGTACTACCGTTCGTATGTTCATACATTCAAAGGAATACAATTTACCATTTAAGTGTATTTCGCATTGTATTAAAATGTGACAAAATTCGACACGTGATTCATTAAAAAGTGGTTGGTTGGTTGGTTGGTTGGCTGGTTGAGAATGTTTCTTAGAATGAAACAGTATCAGCAGTATCGGCTGCTTCAGTTTGCAATCCAAACCGAACATGCTTGTAATACAACCATTTAACCAGCCATCCAACAAATATGTGGATGAAATAAAGACAACTGCGGTTTAGTTGATTCACTTGTGTGTTATTTTCAATTCTGTTTTTTTTTTGTTGCTTCTCCCAATATCCTTTTCATGCCAGCAGCTGCTGCACCTCCTCCCTCTCCTGCAGTGGGAATTTTATATAAAACAACAAGCTATTGAGTGACAAGAGCCAACAACAACAACCAACAACTGCTGCTTAAGTGGAAGCGAAGAAAATATATTAAAAAAATTTTATAATAATAAAATGAACAGCGAGCTGCGTTGCTATAAGTGAAAATTTATCTTGGAATAAATTTGTTTGGAAATTTAAAATAAGCACTTAATTAACAAAAGAGTTCGATTTAAAATATCAAAACTATTCATCTCAAAACTAATAAGAAAATTTAAAAAGTTAAGTGATTTTTGAATTTATAGTTTTTATGGACCGCAGTTTCTTAGGACAGCAAAAAAAAACGGTGCTAATAAACGATACGGATTTATTGAATTAAGATTCATAGGCTAATTGTTCGAAATTTGTTTTTAAATCTCAGAAAGACATGATAAATATTCCAAGGCACAAAGGCAAGTCAACATCAGTTTTTGTTATTCAATTTACACAGCAGAGCAGAACAGCTGTTTTCGAAAGCCGCAACACCTTCATAATCAGTACTCATGTGTATTGTGTTTGTCACCACTTATTAGGTGGCTTAGTTGAATGTGATAACAGTTCCTATTTACACAAATTTTATTGTGAAAGAGAATACGAGAACTGTATCAACCTGATGTTAACATGTTATTGTTTTAATACCCGTGTTACCGTTTGAATATTTTTCTTCATGTCCCATTTTTCTGGATAAGGCAAACTTTTTTGGTTTGAATTTTTATACTTAAGTACATGTGAACGTTTTCCAATTTTATTACAGATATATGTTTTTATTCCGCTTATTTAAAATTTTGTTAGAGGACATAGTCCTTACAGACTATTAGAGGCACTAGCACGAGAGAAATATGAGTTAAAATATTTTTTTTGGAGTCAGCCAATAATTATACACTTTTCCTGTTGCAATAGACATGTTGGCAAATATCATTTTATTGATAATGTTCACAGACGTGCATGTCTATTCCAGCATAAACATGCAAAGACAGAATTAGTACGATTCTTAATTTAAAACAATTCTGTAAGCGAATATTGGAGGCAATAAATTGATTCATTGATAAGATTATTCTTATATATATTTTTTTTATTTTCTAACAGCCTTCTTGGCAACTCTGGCCAGCATTTGAATAGAAGAAAAACTAAAACAAAAAAAAAAGAGAAAATAAAAACCAAGATTATTAATAACAGCAAATAGCCATTCTTTTGCTCTCAGTAGTCAAGTGCAGGTAGATGCGTATGCATTTCTTTGTGTTCAAGTGTTTCTATAAGAATTTGTATGCATGAACAAACACACACACACCCCCACACATACACACACTCATTTTATTAGTCTGTGCATTTGTAATTGTGTAGTAAGAAGCACTTTAGTCACACAGCCAACACATGTGTAACCAATACTGACTGTTAAACGAATAGAGGAGATTTTTATTTTTTTTTCAATATTTCAAGTATTTGAAAATAGAAGGATAGACAAAAACGTCATGACAACAAGAAAAAATATATGTGAATGTCAGAATATCAATATGAAATATGAAAGTATAGAAATCTTGGAAAAATTATACGCTACAATACGTTTAATACGAGTACACCTGGAAAAAAATAGGTGGAAACTGCAATCGGGTCAATAGTTTAAAAATTTTTTTAAGTAGATAAAAAAATAAGTCACAATCTTCTTGTGACTTTTTGATGTGTTAACACCTATACGCGCGCCTCTAGGGCAGTAAACTATCGGTTTCAATACATACGCAAGTGTAAGTGTAAGAGTTTGTTTGTTTGTTGTTGTTGCTTGGCAGTCGGTATTGAAAGTGATTATTGGGCGATTTTCATATAATTTTCCCACGCGATTTTCTCCGGAAATTCATAGCCGGTTTTATTAATTTTTGGATTAAAACGCTAGTGCGGGTTTCAACGAAGAGTTTAGGCCAAAAATTAAGGCGATCCGATATCGGCGAGCGGAGATTTAAGTGTTTTAATTCGGAGTATTAATTTGGAGTAATATTAAAAAAGTGTTTTATGTTGATCTTCGGTTTTGTCTTATGCATAGCAAAGAGAATAGTGACGTGGTTATACGTACATATATAAAAATGAGATAGCAAGACAGCAACGTATGTAGCTTATGTACAAACATAACAATGTATGTATGTACATTTGTCTGTTGCTTTGCATTCTCTTTGTTTTTTGTGGGTTTAATATAAAATAAATAAAAAATACTTTATATTAACTCTACCTCCGGGTTTGTGGGTCTGTGTTCATAGAAATCGAACAGGTACCGTGTAACAAAAAGGTGTTAACACATCGCCCGTGAGTTCGAACACTCATTGACTATTTTTTTTTTAATTGTCAATTTCACCATATCGAAAGACATTTTTTCGTCAAATTACCTTTAAAATGAAAATAACTTGGAACATCTTATTTTTGTTTCGAATGTAATTGTACCAAAGAAAACAAATTTTCGACACCGCGAAATAGGCAATGGATATTTTAAATATTCTCATATCCGTACGGTTCTCCATATGCCCAATAACTGTATGCCGCTTAAGTCAGTGTAAAATATATATGTAAATTTTTTTTCTCAGTGTATTTGAAGTTACAATATTATGCTTGTACATGCATATAAAAACCACAATGTTAACACTCGACTGTTATAAAATGTTTCACGTTTTTATTTGGATACGTTTCTCATAGATTTACATTTTATTCTTGTGAGTTTTATAAATTCTAGATTGTGGTTAGATAATAACGCAGTCACTGCTTTCACAACAACACGTTATATATCAATCCACAAATCGTAGATATCTTTTCATAGATATTTTGCCTTCTAGCTGTGGTTGACCAGAAGTTCTACTTTTTATGGGGGACAATTAAAATAATCTTTTTAATTCCAATTTTCCATATATTTTTTGTCTACTTTTTTAAAGGATTATTATTATTATTATGGTATTATTTTGCATTTGAAAAGTAATTTATTAATTCCTAAAGTATAAATTAAACAAAAGAAATTATATATGCACACAAATTGGTATTAGAGAATTACTTGTACATAACAGAAGCAAGTAAGAACATTATACTCGACGAGGTCGAACCTTAAATACTCTGCAAATAGAAGCAGCATGGCTGAAATACTGTTTCATTGGCATAAAATTAATTTAAGTTATTTTTGCAGTTGATATTTTATATCAACGCGTACAAAAAGGACGGAGATAAATTAAAAATATTTAATCTAATGGATCAGTCAATTTTAAAACAGTATTTTAACAGGGTTACTCCGGGAAATGCCATGGGGAGACATCTCACCTTTGTCGTAAAAATTTATGCTAGGAACACAACTGCGACGAACGACGAATTTTTGGTCGCGAATATTCGTCACCGAAAATAAAACACATTGGTGTATATGAAAATGCACACAATCGTGGCGTTGGTCGAAGTTCGTCATACTCAGCGAAAGTTGAAATACATTTATTTCTAATTGTTTCGTCAACGAACGACGAACAAATCAATATAAAGTGACCAGGTTTCATATACTCAAACTGGTTTTTTGTGGAAAAACATAGTTCACTACTGTATTGCTGCATGTAGCACTAAAATTTTCAGTACATACTAAAAATGCATTCACTAATTCACAAAAATGTATCATTCGGACGACTTTTTATTAATTTTGAACACTTTTTATAATACAGTTTTTCTTTCTATTTCCCACTTTTTCATATGGTCACCCCATCAGCTGTTAAATGAAAATAATAATTTATTTACAGACCAAAAATTTTTCAGAAAATAATTACAAAAAGGAATTTCAATAATTATCCCGGTGGACAACGCCGGGGTAATTATTGAGTGTGTAAACAATCTGGCTGGCATCGCAGGTTACAATGATTTAAAAAACAAATATTAAAAGTTTGTTTGCTTATTATTTTAATTTATTCGTCGTTATTGTGTTTCATACGACGAATTTATAGAGCGATTTTTTACCAACGAATTCGTCGTACTAAGCGAAATTCGTCGTTCGTTCCAGTTGTGTTCCTAGCATTAAAGAGTAAATTTTTGGGGTAATTAAATATAAATTCTTAATTTTGTCAAGGGGCTTAAGTTCGAATCTGCAAGACTGCAAATCATTTTTTATTATTTTATTAATAAATGAATTTGTTCAAATTCTATTTATTATTTTTTATATTAAAATTGGAATATTAAGAATATTTTCAATAATCATCAAACCAGCAGAATGGATCAGTACTGATTTCGAGGCCGCTACGCCATCTCATCAGCGTTCTTTGTTCAATCTTTCCACTTTTGCAAGTGGTGCTAGTTCGTAGGAATATCAACTATTTAATCAATGTTTTTAACGAAAATTGAATATGAGAAGTTCCCACATTCATATTTTCAAGTTATTACCTTTTTGGTTAGTACGAAATTCCCCAACCCTGACGATTAATATTCCCAATATTCCATATATCTCTTTCGCTTTTTTCCAGAGCCATCGGCTGCTGATAGCTAAATTAAATATAGAAACAAATTTGTCTTGCTAGCAGATATAGGGGGCAAAGGTAGTTGAAGGGGACAATATTTTATTTTTGTCGTAAGAGATCAAAAAATTTAACTTTTGCATATATTTTGTTAACTATTTATATTCACTCCTATCGTGAATAACAAGGGGAATTTTCGTTCACGTGAAATTTTTATTCCATTCGAAGGGAAAAATTGTATCGTGAATCTCCCGTGAGAAATTATTCCCGCTATCAGTTCTCAGTGAATGTAAAAAAAGAGCAGAAGTCGAAAACAAAATGAAAAATCAAAGAATTTGTGTTGAAAAATTTACGTTTATACAATAATTTAAGAAATTTAAAAAAAAAGTATAGTTAAATATTTAATAGTCAAATAATTTGGATACATTTGGAAACCGGACAAAACAAATTAAAAATATTCTTAATCCTTAGAATTGGAGAATCAAGTTTTGCAAAGACGCAGGCAATGGATTTGTTGCAATAATTATCAGTTTGTGTTTTAATACCGCATCTTGCCCCTAAAATAATATTTGCAAACTCTAATATTCGAATTATAATGGAAAATACTTACATTTTCTACTGAATAACTAGAGAAAAGTGAAAAAACTCACGGGAAAAAAATCATTCCCGATAAGGGGAATTTAATTTTAGCGTGAAATTATTCACGGGGAATTTTTTCATGATTGCAATTTTAGGGAAAAGGGAAAAATTTCGAGGGAAAAATTATTCATGATAGGGGTGATTATTTTTTCTATATAATGTCCGCTTAAGGATCGTGGTTAGCAAATAGATTTTTTTTTTCTAATTTTCTGGCTCGACCTTCAACACTTTGGACCTTTTTTGACATTAAAATATATCATATATAAATCAAGATTCAGTTCAAACGAAAAGGGTCAGACTCTTGAAATTCGGTATAAATATATTTAAAGGATAGCACAGGTTAAGTTCGAAAATGGGCTGAATCGGGCCAGAGGGAAAAAAGTTCCCCTAAGAAGAATAAAACAACCTCTAAAAAACCACATAATTTTTAATTTTTTTTTTGTAAATTTGTAAAGCAAATGACATATTTTTGTGTCAAAGAAGTTTCAACGCGTTAAACTTAGAGCCATAAAATAAAAAAAAAATTTATTTTTGGATCTCAACCCCTTTAGTGGGCGTTATTGTATGCAAAAATAGAGTAAATATTTAACAAATTGTTTTACTTTAGCCTGCATTCCTTAAAAATAAAATTTTTTAGCTTTAATGACGCAGTTGAGACGTATTCTGGCACTCCTTTGCCCTTCCCCCTTCTCCCTCTTTGTCCCTTAATGACCCTATAAAATATAAATAAATAAAAATAAATTTTACATTTAACTATCCCAAACATTTGTTTTTATAGTTTTATAGCAAAGGTGAAATGTCTCCCCCAACGGCCTTTGCCAGGGAGACCCCGTCAAAATACAGTTTTAATATCCTCCAAAAAGAATTAGACCCCATAAAGTACATATATTCTTGATTAGTGATGAAGTCCAAGATGATCTGGAAAACATTACATAGTATAGACTATTTTTGCACCCCTCCCCCTTTAGTGGGCGTTGACGTACGATATTATATGCAAAAATAGTGTAAATATTAAACAATTTGTATTTCTTAAGCCTATAAGAAGCTGAGATGTTCTGTGATCTTGCAGAGGTAAAACGTCTCCCAAATGGCCTTTCGCGGAATGACTCTGTCAAAATATAGATTTAAAATTGGGTACAGAGATGTCTTAAAGGACCTCCGTCCCACCAGGTTAAAAATTTTTAATTTACTTATTAAATGTTTGGAGGGTATTTAAGATTCGAATGGGTCGAATATAACGTTTTTACTTGTTTTTTTTTTTTTTGTTTTTTTATTTTAAAGAGTACATCATTAGCGATTTGTAATAAAATGTAGCGGCAGGGATTTTGGAAATGGTAACTTACAATTTATTTACATTTTATTGACTTCCCGTGTTTGTTGGCTTTTAATTTGTATTTAAGTGCATTTGTATTGGCCGTTTAAGAGATTTCTCTGTTTGCCAGTTTCTTGCCTTAAATAATTTATAGACAATTAATTTGTGTTATTGCTGCTGCTGTTGCCCACGTTAATTTTGGCAACAAAATATTATTATGAAAAAAGATTTTTTTAGTGCTTTTATATATATATATAAAGGGTGTTTTTATAAGAGCTTGCTGATTTGAAATTTGAATAAAACACATGCCAAATTATGAAATGACCAAAAAAAATTTTTTATTTGGTAGATAATTTCTTGTCATGTAACATTTAAATATAATTTCGGGCATATGGCCACCACGACTATTTTGCACAAGCGTCATTCTGGAGGTCTAATTTTCGACCGCCTTTTCAAGCATTTGAGGGCGTATTTCAGCAATGACACGTTGAATACTGGTTTCCAAAGCGTCAATCGTTGCTGGTTTATCCACGTAAACCAATGATCTCAGGTACCCCACAAACAATAATCGAGTGGCGTGAAATCACACGAACGCGGAGGCCAATTCACCGGCCCATTTCTCGAAATAATGTTGTCGTTGAAATGTTGTTTCAATAAGTCCATTGTTTCGCCCGCACCATCCTGTTGAAACCACATTTCGTTTAAATCCATATCTTGAAGTTTCGGCACCAATAAGTCATTGATCATGATTCTGTATCGATTTCCATTCACGGTAACGCGTCGTCCTTCCTCATTTTTAAAGAAATAAGGACCGATGATTCCACCAGCCCATAGACCGCACCAAACAGTACATTTATCGGGATGCATTGGTAATTCTTGAACGGCGTGTGGATTATCTTGGCTCCAAATACGGCAATTTTTCTTGTTAACATGTCCATTCAACCAAAAATGCGCCTCATCACTGAAGAGAATTTTGCGGTAAAAAGCGGATAAACATTTTTAATTGAACTCTTTTTTTGAAAATAATTTTCCACGATTTGGAAGCGTTATTCTGGAGTTAACCTGTTCATGATGATTTGCCAAACAATACTGAGTAGAGACGTCACTTTAAACTGTCAAAACAGCTGTCAGACAACAGAGTGATTCGTATCAAAAAAAAACTTCATAAAAACACCCTTTACATATATAAATATATATATATATATATATATATATATATATATATATATAAATATATATATATATATATATATATATATATATATATATATATATATATATAAATATATATATATATATATATATATATATATATATATATGTATATATATGTACATATGTGTGTGTTGTATCTTGTGTGTGCAAAGATGTGTGTCATTGCTGGTGTTTAATTTTTCCCCCCCTTTTCGTATATAAGTTTTTTTTTATATAGATTGTCCGTGCGTTCTTAAGAAAACGAGAAATTTAACCGCATATTTCACGAGCATATAAAACAAAGGAAACAACAAGATTGTATACAGGCCAATAAAGATGTATGCAGATACTTATAACCGATACACGTTTTAATGTGTATGCATGAGTGTGTTTGTGCACATAAATAAAATAGTTTGCATTGTAATAGTAGCGAATAGTCGGTTGGTTTGTCAAGAAAATACTGCTGTAAAATGGATGTGGAAATTATTGTGAAGAAATGACTATAAGAAAATTCCATTATAATAGAAAATACATTCGCATAAGAACGCACAGAGCAGAATAAAACTCGTGCTTCAAGAACCTACAATAAAGTTTTTAGCTGAGACCATGAGTATCCTAAACGCCAGTGTATCTGAGTATCTGCCGCAGACTATATTTTGCGGTTTGTTTATGTGGAATTATAAATGTATGTATGGATGTGCGTGTGCGTGTGTGTGTGTGTCACATTGGTCTCATGGTATTAGCGTAGTCATTGGACACTGGAGTTTTCACTTAAAAATGAACATGATAATATTATTGTTTCAGATAATATTTCTGTTATTAATAAAACTTTTTTTTAATAGAGCGCCTTCATCAGACGTAAACTTCTGTAGTGCAATAGTTTCGTTCAACTCAATAGTTGAATATTTGCTGCCATTTTGTCCATAATGAAATTATTTTGCTGCCTAGGGACAACATTTTGTAAAAAAACCTAAACAGCTGATCGACTAAAGTTGAGACATTTGAAAAGTTTCGTCAACCGTTGCTAATAATTAGAAAACGACAAACCCAACAACTACGCCTACCAAATGCCCCCGCTACCTGTACAAAATGAACATAAAATTTTAAAAGAAATTATTTATTGCCATTAAAACATCCTGGACTTTTATTAAATTATTACGATTTCCATTCTATTGAATTCCCCTTCTGCTTCTAACACCACCGAACTCATTAAAACATAAATTAATCATTTTTATTTGACACGTGGTACAATATATTCAAACACAGACTTTAAGTACATTAGCGCACACACAAACATACACACACACATGTACATATAAATCTCTATACAAAATGAGAGAGAGAGAGAGAGAGAGATAGAGAGAGTTTTAAAACAGTTACAGCAATCCAAACACCCATAAAATGATAACGCAAAAAAAATAAACGAGAAAAGCAGACACATTAATGGAACACAAAATGGAATAGACAAAATGGTGTGCAGATGTGTGTGTGAGTGTGTATGTATGTGGTTACCATTTCAAAATATTATTGTACAAATGTTAATAGGTTTATGACATTTACATTGCTACACACACATACACCCATACAAATATAACCATCTCCTGATGTGTGTTAAAGCACACACATGGATCATAGTAGCAACAGCAGCAGCAGCAACAACAACAACAACAACAACAACAACAAAACATTATTTTTTATAAGTTATTCCTGTGTCAAGTCAATTAATATGAATTGCATGAAAATATATTGTAATTTCCGTTTTAAATCATGGCAAAAAAAAAATTCCAATAAACACAAAAATGTGTACATCCTTGCACAGCAGATATGTAAGTCCAGGGATGGAAAATGTAGATTTTGGAAATTAAAGTAAATGAACAATGCTGTCAATTTATTACTTTTAGCAATATTTTAGTTGATGTTATTTTTTGTGGCTGCCTCCAAATTAGATATATAAGATTATTTTATTTTTTCGTTATTATTCGTTTTCATTTTTAACTCGCATAACTATTCAGTAGAATTATCGTTTGATACAAAACTTCGATTAATTGAACGCCCTAATGAATAATTTTAGTATCCCAAAGTCATTCAAAAAATTAGTGAGTTAATGTAGCGATTAATAGATCAATAAAAATTATTTGCTTTAAAAAATGTTTAAAAATCTAATTTTTTATCTTAATAAAATTATTCGAATAATTTGTCGAATAAAATTATTCGTATAAAATTATTCGATTAAAATTTTTTTAAAAAAATATTCCACTTGATTAACCGCTTAACTTAAAAACTTAAAAAACTCGATTAATTGAATACCCTGATGTACAGTTATAATATGCCAAAGTGAGTCACAAAATATATAGCAATAGATCAATAAAAAATATTTGCATTAAAAGAATGTTTAAAAACCTAAATTTTAATCTTATTAAAGTTATTCGAATAATTCGTGGAATAAAATTATTCGATTAATAGCTCAATACAAAATTATATGTATGCATCAAACTTTTCATCTTATTAAAATTATTCGCATAATTTTTCGATTAAATTTATTCGAATAAAATTATTCGATTAACATTGTTCGAATAAAATTTTCCAAAAAAAATTATTTGTATAAAATTATTCGATTAAAATTATTTTATCAACTGAATAATATTAAATTGTTCGTTTATTAGATATTCCTTTACATTTTTACTTCGAATACCTATTCCCTTGGTTAACCGCTTAACTTAAAAACTCGATTAATTGCATACCCTAATGTACAATAATATTATAGCAAAGAGATTCACAAAATACATATATAGCAATAAATAGATCAATAAAAAATATTTGCATTAAAAGAATGTTTAAAGACCTAAATTTTGATCTTATTAAAGTTATTCGAATAATTCGTGGAATAAAATTATTCGAATAAAATTATTCGATTTATAGCTCAATACAAAAATTTATGTATGCATCTAACTTTTCATCTTATTAAAATTATTCGCATAATTTGTCGAATAAATTTATTCGTATAAAATTATTCGATTAAAATTATTTGAAAAAATATTTTTTAATAAAATTATGCGTATAAAATTATTTGGTTAAAATTATTCGATAAACCGAATAATATCAAATTGTTCGTTTATTAGATATTCGTTTATATTCTTCTGCTTTCTTGACCTCTTTTTAATTATTATTGTATTCTGATATTTTTAAGCTTAAGGTCTCTTTATTTTAGTTTAATTTTTAATTTCAATATTTCGTCACTCCTTTGTGTGACTTCTTCAGGAAATTAATTATTTTAAAATAATAATATTGAAATTAAAAATTAAACTAAAATAAAGAGACCTTAAGCTTAAAAATATCAGAATACAATGATATTTGATTAAAATTATTTTATCAACCGAATAATATTAAATTGTTCGTTTATTAGATATTTGTTCACATTTTTACCTCGAATACCTATTCACTCGATTAATCGCTTAACATAAAACCTCGATTAATTTAATTCCCTGATGTACAATTTCATTATACCAAAGTGATTCACAAAATTAGGGCCTTAATACAGCAAAAAATAGATCAATACCAAAATATTTGCACATAACTTTTCATTTTATTGAAAATATTTGCATAATTTTTCGATTAAAATTATAAAGAGACCTTAAGCTTAAAAATATCAGAATACAATGATATTTGATTAAAATTATTTTATCAACCGACTAATATTAAATTGTTCGTTTATTAGATATTTGTTCACATTTTTACCTCGAATACCTATTCACTCGATTAATCGCTTAACATAAAACCTCGATTAATTTAATTCCCTGATGTACAATTTCATTATACCAAAGTGATTCACAAAATTAGGGCCTTAATACAGCAAAAAATACATCAATACCAAAATATTTGCACATAACTTTTCATCTTATTGAAAATATTTGCATAATTTTTCGATTAAAATTATTCAAACAAAATTATTCGATTAAAATTATTCGAATAAAATTTTTCTATTAATATTATTCGAATAAAATTATACGATTAAAATTATATAATACGATTAAAATTATATCATAATATTAAATTGTTCGGTTATTATTCGCTTACATTTTTACCTCGTGAATAGTTACACTCGATTAATTCCTTAATACAAAACCTCAAATATTTGAGTTGATATTTTATTGTCAAGCGATCGCCGTTACAAGTCGGAGTTTTGAATGATATTTTATTGTATTAATTGTGTTCACAATCTAAATTCTCTTACAAAAATTAGAAATCCTTTTGTAAACTTCTAGTCCAGAGATTAAGAAATCAAAACTTATCAAGGACAAAAAAAAACAGCCAAAATAATCACTCATCTTATTTGATGCTTAATTTATCAGTTTCTTACGTTCTAAACAAATAACTGACGAGAAAAAAAATTTTTTTTTACTGCCCGTTTTTTTTTTGGGGCATTAATGGGTTAATTTAAAAGAAATGCTTGCAATGTGTCATTTAATGGTTTTAAATATATAGCCTCAAATATTAAATTCCTGTGTGTAAATCAAATAAAAAAAACCAAGATTTAATTTCTTATATAAGGACAAAGCCATCCTAAAATATGCATAAATTATGTATTCGAAAAAAAACTGAGAAATACCTTGAACATTAAAACCGCAATCTTGCTAATTAGTAACATTTGAGGATATTGCGGTTAAAATGTTAATGATGTAGAAATTAAGTAAAACCCAAACCTAAAAAAGTGTGACTAAGAAATATGCAAACACACACACACACACTTTAAGAAAAGGAAAACGTGAAGGAGTTTTTAAGTATGAAAGATAATTTTTAAAAACGAGAAACCTAAATTATCTGATTTCATAAAGGGAATTTGTACTCTCATAAGGCGGCTTAGTTAAATAAACATACATGTAGCCACAATTAAATCTTTAATCTGAAGCAGGGATGAAGGAAACTCGAAGAGGTTGTAAAAAGCGGAGGGCAAATGAAATGAGGTAGAAGTCGCAGTCTGCAAACAATTTCATTTTTATAATATTATAAAATGTGTCCCAATAAGAATGCTGTTTTTTTTTAAATGAAAAAAATTACTTATTCTTTGCGAGAGATTTTTGTTTCATTGGATTGTAAACAGGACATGTTCCGTTTAATTACAAAGACTAAAATAGCCGTCAATTGCCTCTGTACCTCTAATTACAGCCTACTTGTTGTTTTGATAAAATAGTCTTCAGAAACACAGAGATGTGTCTATATCGCAACGATGACGCATTGGATCTCGGATTTGAGCTGGGGAATAGTTAATTAATTGTTTATTGGCATAGAAGAAGAAAAAATTAATCAACTTAATATTCTTCCTCCAAAAATTCTTAATATTAATAAAACAATTATACTTTTTAATATAATTCAACTTTCATCATTTAATAAATTTAATAAAGAAAAATTTGATACCCTAGAATTCGTTGACAACCCAGAGAGAAAAAAAACTCCACGGCATTGATATCAGGCGCCAAATTACCACGTTCGAAATTTCCATACAATTTAAATATAAATTTAGATCGATATCGAATGCCGCCAGTTGTCCCCAGAATTTCTTAAGATAATTTGTCCTAGAAATTGTTACTGCAATATATCGATTGTTTCATGCGTGTTGTAGCAAATGGCGTCCTTTTGCAGAAACCCCATGTCCTACTGATCCATGCCATCCAGTTGAAGCAGCAATAACTCCGTTATCATGTCCTTGTAACAAAAACCGTTTACAGGAGCAGAACTTGCGGCCTCATCTTCAAAAAATAAAAAAGATAAGACACAATCACGCAGCCTGATAGCTGCTCGGCATATGACCTCCAAATTTGAAATTTTTTTTTTTGTTCAAGCACCATTAAAGAAGATGACTTTTTTTCGAAAACTTGGCATCGCCTTCATTTGGCTCCTTTAGGCATTGAAGGAATTGCACCTTCTCTCCACAGTCCTTGGGTTTGAGCCACAGAGCCAACTGAATTTTAAAGGCATGAAGTTGAAAATGATATTTTGTCCAGGGTTTACAGACGACGAACTTCAAGAGCAGAACAGAAAGAAAGGAGATGCGCAATGCTCTTCATCCTCCTCCACCTTCTCGTCAGTGCAACTACGGAAATCATTACCTTCAGAAGGATTCTTGCACAAACCCTAAAAGTCCAGTGGCCAGTGAGAATGACTGTGAGACTTTGCAAAGCGTGTGTTTTTTATTTATTTATTCTTTTTTTTGCAAATTGTTGAAAATTTTAATCCAAAAAATTTGTTCTATTTATCAAACTCATCGTGCACTTCTTACATTTTATGGCGTACATAATCGTCCTTCAGAGCGGCCAATTCGAAGAACAATCGATCGTTTTCGGACCAGATTTACTGTTACTGATAATGTAATGCACCCCGTGAGACGCCCAACAATAGGCACTGAAGAATTTGTAGCCGTTGTACAGGAAGAAGGCATTGAAGATGATCATAATCAATCAACAACTGGGGTTGTGTCCTTCCACTTTATGGCAGATTTTTTTAGTTGGTTGAAAATTTGTGTTCCATATTACGCCTTCTGCACGCCAGCCGTGGCGGCCTCAAGGCAGAAATCATATTTAAACTGAGGTGGAAATGAGTCTCATCGTTCATTATGATTTTGGTCGAAAAATCGTACACTTCGTCCTCGAGTTTGAGGATGGGGAGTGTATCGTTCTATGGCTTGTTCACTTGTATTCTACATCTTTCTAGTTCATAAATGTCAAAATAGATTTGACATTGGCCGCCATTTGTAAAAATAAGAGCATCTTCCAATAGGGTGATTTCTTTTGACTCACCTTGTAGAATTTTCGGTTTTGCCAAAGAAATCATCTTTTTGGCTGAAGCTTATTTTCATTTTGGTGAGTACGTTGAAGACCTAAATTGTCGTATTTGAGGCTCAGAAAATCCTCACGTCGTCTTACAGAAGTCAATGCACCCTGTACGAGTGACTGTTTGCTGCGGTTTTTGGGGAGAGGAGGCATCATTGGGTCGTATTTCTTAGAAAATGAGGACAGCGCAACCATTTCCATCAATGCAGCCATTTATCGCACCATGATAACAGAGTTTTTGTGCCCGCTGTTCATGGTATTGATGCGAACGTTGTTTGGGTTCAATAGGATAGTGACACTTGCCACTTATTCTATGCCACAATCCATTTATTGCGTCAAACGTTTGATGGCCGTCTAATGAGACAGAATAGTTATGCTTCCAAGAAGCATCAGTTTGATACCGTTGGTATTATTTTGTGGGGGGCGGCGTTAAAGGCAAATGTTAATCGACAAACCAGAGACAAATTGGCTATTTGAAGGCCAATATTTGTGATGTTTTCGAGTGCTCGAACCAGAACAATTATATTTCACAACAAATAAATTTTTCAAAATTCACTCTCAATGGGTACGTGAACAAGCAAAACTGCCGCTTCCGGGGCACCGAAAATCCACGCGTGATGCACAAAGAGCCATTACACCCTCTCAAAGTGACTGCATGGTGCGCTGTTCATGCTGGAGGAGTCATCGGATGACTTATTTTGGCCCACCTTGTATTTGCAAGAAATTGTCCTTGTTTTAGAAATAAATTTCCCATAAATCCCATCGTTGCTCAATCGCAAATCAATTCATTTTGTTCATTGGAGATAATATACGGAATTTTGCGACAGAATCGAATGATAAAAGTGTTGCCAAATTCGAAATAACCGCTAGATGGCCCAGCCTATAGAACCAATAATTTTATGTCATTTCACCAGAAAACATCTAAAGGATGTTTTTTTTTGTAGAGTGACACAAGTTCAAATCATAATAAAACAAGGAAATATATTTTTAATATCAATATTGCAAAGAAAATTGCACTTTTGAATTTAAACTTTTAAATGGCCCACCCTTTTATGTGAGATATTACTTTTGATCCACAGCATAGTGTCGAGCTCCAGGAACTGCCACAATTTTCCACTTTATTGATAGCGAGAAGGCAAGTGATTTGGAATATCGTTTATAACTTGGCTATCTTTGTTTCAGCCACAGCGTTAATCTATCAATAAAAATATTCGCCTATACCAATAATTATTATTCGAATCACAACCTGATTTATGACCCAAAATAAGATCAGAATTTTTTTATTTTTTTTATTTTTTTGAACAAAACTTTTGCTTTCATATTTATGCCAGTCCTTCCAAGACAAACACAACAAAAAGGCGCCTAATAACTTCCTGTTTTAAACCATAAATAAGGTTAAATGCACTATTCATGGCAAGTTAATTACACTGACACACATTCGAGGCACTCACCTTAAACGGCAGAAAGGAAGCTCGTTCAAACCGACTGCCAGAGAATTTATACGCTCTGGCATTAATCATTAGTTATTTATTTACTTTTTCTGATTTTACAAATTCTCTGCGTCGTTTTCTTTATCTTATTGGCAAGTGGCATTTTTATAGCACATGAATGTATGTGTATGTGGTTGTGTGTGTGTGTGTAAATTTAACTTTATTACCACCACAAAGGCGTTCTAGTTGCTGTCTTAAGTTTATTTGTACGATTGGCCATCTCTTAAGTGGGGGAATTATAGTCGCACTGACACACATGTTGTGCGAGTTGTATGCGTGGCTTTCAAGTGGGTGGAAAATCACATATGTAATCGCCAACCTATCGTTGTATTCCCATCTCTTAATTTCTTTTCTCTCCATTTCTTTTTAATTTAAGTTGGCAAAATTATTTCTTATGCATGAGCTAATGGCTGTCCGTCCCATTCAAATTGATTAATAGAACATTTTCATTATTTTGCACTAAATAAAATCTTGAAGAAGGAAAAAGCAAAAAAAAAAATCAAAGTAGTACCAGTACAGCTCAACACAGCACATAAAGTTAAACAAAGAGGTAGGGAGTTTACTATGTTTCAATAACTTTTAACATCCCTCACTTACAGTTCGACAGACAGACAGACAGACAAGCAAGCATTCTGACTTTAAGTTATAGCAGTAAGAGGTTCACGAACTCGAGTCAGCTGTATTGAGCAAAACGCATAAATATGGCAACGATGCACAGTGGGATGAATGGTAGAGAAAGTGGCGAATAATTCATAGAGCTAGTAATTTTAAAATGTTGTTATTTTTTATTCATGAGTATTAATAAATACATAAAAAACCAGCATTTAAAAAATAAATTGTTGAAAAAAAATTGTTAACCTTTTATGGGCTTTTTTATATTTAGGAGAAAATGGTCTTATTTGACTATTTTTGCTGTAACTTTGGAATGAAAAACGATGAATTAGTAAATTAAATTGTCAATTAGATCGTACTTTATGTGCCTTTAGAAAAAATAATAAAAAAGATAATAAAAACAACTTGTTATATTGTTTGGTTTTTTCACTTTGATTTTTAGCAACCGGAATTCTCTCTCAAAAACCTTCATAACTCAAAAATCGCACAAATGCGCAAATAGGCATTCTGGGATTTAGTAGCTAAAATCTTATATTTTAAGAGCATAAAAGCATTTTTTCCTGCACTCATCCGCAAAGTTGTTAAAACTCAATGTATTTATCAAAAATACCACATTTTTGCAGACATTTAATTTGTTTTTAAATATTTCTAAACAAAAAAATAATTTTTTAAATGCTCGTGTACCTGAAGTTGACGGTTCCATTATAAAACTTTTACTTATAGAAGTCTTAACAAAAACTAAAATCACTTGAAATATCAAAATTTTCTCTTTTAATCAATGCGCGCCAAAATAACAAAAATTATTGAACATTGAACTTTAAACACACACTGCATATAAAGTAAACTACCAAGAACTTTTATTTTTGCAGTTAGTGATGTAGAATTTTATCCACTTTCATATGGTACCAAATACGGTTGTGAAAGTTGAAGTTAATCTTTTGAATTAATCGCCTTTTGTGAGGTCTTTCACCCCACAGTGCGATGTGTCGTAGTTTTTTTTTTTCTTCTAATTTTTCTATATTCTTTACGCGACTACATTGAATTTTTCAAGCGTCTTTGTAAAAACAAATTAGATATAACAAAAAAAGTTTAAATAAACAGCGCAACTTGATTAACAGCAACACGAAGATGGGAAATTGAAATAATAAAAGGGTCACAGGAAAAGTGTGTTGACCTAGTGGGCGTTACTTTTTTTTCATTTTCTTGGTGTCAAAGTAAAAATTTTTTTCAAAAGTAAACTTAAATAAAACACACATTAATTCATGACTTAAATGGAAGTTTAACGAAGTCAAGTCTCGTTTAAATAACTTCCGCTGCAATGGTTGCAGCTGTTCATGCTTTCAAAGTAGTTTCGACCATTTTTTGGGCCGTTTATCCACAATAACTTTAAAAATTTTGCCACAAGGGAGAATTATAAAGTTATTAAAGTGGGCGTAGACAGTGTCTTTGACTTATGCTGTTTTCTTTTCTAAATAAAAAATATATCTTTGTACTTTTCAAAGAAAATATACTTATTCTGTAACTCTTTCTCAACGTCACGTCAAGCCAATATAAAAAATAGGATACTTCTGTACTACTTTTCTACAGCAATTGGCAATTTTTAATCCAAGATCCCACAATTAGTTTGTTGTTCTCCACAAGGAGTGGGCAACTGTCCTATTTTTGGTATAGTGCTAACGTGAGGTTGACAACGACTTACAGAATAAGGGGGCTTATTCCTTTCAAAAACAATGAATTTATGCGAACTTTGACTTCCCCTTAGGAAAGTAAATTTTTGGTTTAACACTGACTTTAAAAATTTTTAGGAAAAATTGCGAAATTTTGTTACACTTTTGTAAAAATAAAGTAAAAATAATATATTCGACCGGGTCGAATCTTAAATACCCTCCAAATATTTAGTAAGTAAATTTTAAATGTTTAACTTTGAGGGACAGAGTTCCCTTAAGACATCTCTATACCCAATTTTAAATCTCTATTTTGACAAAGTCAATCCGAGAAGGGCCGTGGGAGGGAGATGTTTCACCTCTACAAGATCACAGAACATCTCAGCTTCTTATAGGCTTAAGGAATACGACTTGTTTAATATTTACACTATTTTTGCATGTAATATCGTACGTCAACGCCCACTAAAGGCGCGGGGCACCAAAATATCCTATGCCATGTTTTCCACAGACGAACGTGTGGGCATTGCTAGATCGTCTTAGGACTTTCTCACTGATCAAGAAAATATATACTTTATGGGGTCCAATTCTTTTTTAGAGGGTATTAAAAGTGTATTTTGTCGGGGTCTCTGTGGCAAGGGCCGTGGGGGAGACATTTCACCTTTGCCATAAAATTCTAAAAATAAATTTTTGGGATAATTAAATGTAAAATTAATTTTTAAGTATTTTTTTTATAGGGTCATTTATGGGGCATAGGGGGGAGGAGGGGGTAGGGCCAGGTTACGTCTCCATTAAAGCTTAAAAATTCTACTTTTAAGAAATGTAGGCTTAAGTAAAACAATTTGTTAAATTTTTACACTATTTTTTGCATATAATAACGCCCACTAAAGAGGGCGTGGTCTAAAAATTAATTTTTTTGATTTGATGTCTCCATGTTTAAGGCGTTGGACCTTATTTGACAAAAAAATATATCATTTGTTTAACAAAATTACAAAAAAAATATATTTAAAATTTAAATTGTATTGTAGAGGTCGGTTTAGTTCTTTTTAGGGGAACTTTTTTCCCTCTAGCCCGATTCAGCCCATTTACGAACTTGACCTGTGCTATCCTTCAAGATATATTTAGAGCGAATTTCAAGAGTCTGGCTCTTTTCGTTTGGACTGAATCCTGGTTTCCACAGATTGCCTTGGACTTCATCACTGATCAAGAATATACAGGGTGGCGCAAAAGTAATCCTCCTATCAGAAAATGGCGCAAAAATAACCTTCCGATGTTTTTTGGCTGTAATTTAAAAAAAAATATGAAAAACTTTGATTCTTCTTGTGGATTATTTTTATTTGGTCTTTTAATTTTTTTACATCAAGTCGAGAATATGATGTCATGTAGATGGCCGCCGCCACAGTTGATTGTCATTTGTCGCAAAATTTATAGCATATAGCTGATAGGAGGATTACTTTTGCGCTACCCTGTATATACTTTATGGGGCCTCAGATGGATATTTCGCTGCGTTACAAACGGAATGACAAAGTGAATATACCTTCCAAATTCTTTTTTGGAGGGTATAAAAATAAATCAATTCAAATACAGCAAAATTGGTTTTTGTAGCAAAATTGGTGTATAAAAATAATATAAAATTTTTAACAGAAACTTTAATAAAACTTCACAATTATTTCAGCCTAATAATTGAATTTCATCAAATTCGAAAAAATTCATATTCGTACTGAATACTTTAGGGTTGTTTGTATTTGATCGTACTAAAATCATAATATCTAGAGTAGAAATCTTTGTGCCAATAAAAAAAATTCTAACCCAAAAGGTGTACCACAGTAACAAACGTTCCCATAATAAAAGAAGAAAGTGGAAAAAGTATTTGCCGCACCATTTCGTCTTGCATAAAACCCAATAGAACAAAGAAAATGAAAAGGAAATCTACTAACAATTATATTACATTAAAAAGTTATTATTCATCTAGGCTTGAGTGACTATTAATAGCGAATTTCATTTCAAAAGAACTTTTCTTACATTCAAAATACAACAATAAATTGGCATAAAATATCTATTAATAATAAATCTTTTAATACTTAAAGTTAAGCCCCTGGAAACAAGCACACAAATACTAGCACAGCACAAATAAATGTTGATTATATGTATGTGAGTTTGGGTAATAATACAAATAACTCATACGTACCCCCACCCTAACAGATTGTCGTGCGTTCAAATGTATGAAAAACACTCATACGCCACCACCAGCAATATTTTAATTGTTTGATGTCTGCTTATTTGGTTTCAACTCGAATATGTGTGTGGGTGTATTCTATTCCCCTACACCAAAAATTGTGAATTGTGTTATTTAAAGGTTTGTAATTTCGAGTGTAATTTCCACCATATTAATACTCATATGCGACCACATAAAATATTAATATTCTGGGTCCTCATGCATAGGAATGTCGTATAAGTGAAGTTCGTCTGTCCGTCTGTCTGTCTGTCTGTCTGTCTGTCTGTCTGCTTGTAAGTGAAATTGATGTTCTGCAGCCAGCAGAAAAGCTAGAAAATTCGTTCTTTTATTAATGTTGTTGTGAAAATAATCCTAAATAGATTGCTATTGAAAATTAGCAAAATCCAAAATACGATTCCAGAGCTGGAAATTTTAAATTTATTTATTTTAATTATACAAAAGTTATTAAATAAAACTAATTCTTTTTTTCTGTTCATAACACCTTTTTATGCTTCAGGGAGAATTGAATTGGTGTTGAAAATCAAAAAACACGATTCCAGGGTTGGACAACTGAAACTTTTTTTGTTGCATAAAATTAGGCAAATAAAATTATTATTTTTTTCTTTATATATTAAATATATTTAATGTTTTTGAAAACAATTCATTGCTATTAGAAGAAAAAAATAGCTCCAGAGCTAAAGCTAATTTTGGTTTTGTCTCTTCATTATATCTTTTTATGCTTCGGGGAGCATTAAATTGGTATTGAAAAATATATATATAGTAAAAAATCAAAAATAAAATCCATTTCAGGGTTGGACAATGGAAACTTTTTGAAAACCATTTATTGTTCTGTTATTTTAAACACATTGCACGTTTCTGGAAACAATTCATTGCTATTAGAAATCAGAAACTTTAAAGGCGGATACACCCATGTTGGCCGAACAAAATTTTTGTCCGGACAAATTTTTTTTATATGTAGTTGAACGTCTCTCTTCTTGAAAGAGAGAAAATGCAAACAACTCTCAGCTTGAATTGGTTTAATTTTATACTTTATCCGGACAAAATTGAACTTAGTTGCCAATACGTTAAACTTTTTCACATAAAATTGAGGTGTCATTTTGTGTTTGATATATTAAATTGTGTGTTAGACTAAAAAAATAAATTTTGACAACTAATATTATCTATTTGTTTCTTTTTTATATGTATTTTGCTAATAACAATGCTTTAAGCAATTCAATGGCCATAAGGTAAAGCAATTTACTTTTCTCGTCCATTATTATTATCACAAATTCTTGAAAAATAATTTAAAATATGTAATATCCAAATATCTAAAATATCAAGAAAACAAAGCAAAACATAAAAAATCGCTGCAGTACTATCATTTTGCAAAACTTATTTTTTATATGAATGGCAACTTTCATTTTCCGGACAAATTTATCGAAATGAGTGAATCGTGCTGCAGAAAACTCTCAGTAAAATAAATTTTTTCCGGACAAAACTTTTGTTCGGAAAACATGGGTGAATCCGTCTTAAAACCATGGTTCCAGAGCTGGAAAATTTTGATTTTTTTTTAATTAAAGAAACTAACTAATAAACAATAGAAAGAAAAAAATATATATACATATGTGGTGTCGTAGGACACCGCATAGGAACGAAGCTTTTTATTATGAAAATAACAATTGTAAGTTCTATTCAAGGTATAAAGAAAATAATTATTCGGGCATAAATTTTTTTATTATGATTTTGTTTTTTCGTCGACCAACGAAAATACAGAAACAATTTTGTTCCCAAACAAAATTGAATTCTGTCACGGTACGGCTGCGTATGATTAATATTTGTTTATATGGAATCGTATTACTCATACGTCTTAAACATTGATTTAGAAACAAAAAATCTTACGTTACCGACGTTGTTTCCCGATTAGGGAAACATAAGGAACTTTGTTCCAAAAAAAAAAAAATTGACAAATTGTGCTACATTTCTTAAAGCAATTTTAAACAGTTTTTTATTTTGAATTATTGTGTTAAAAACTCATGAATTTTTATATTGTGCACATCTACATAAAAAGACCTTTCAAATTATGCATCTTTCATTAATATTGATAATCAATAAGATGTACTAAAATGTACCACAAATAAATGTATGGGATTGCCACTTGTTAGTGGCCTCAAATTTATACTACAAAATAAAGCATACTTTGAGGGTTCCAAAGTCTTTGCTTAGCTTTAGTGTAGGTTACTCAGTTAAAAAATTTATTTGAAACGTTTAGACCAGAAAATTTCCAAAATATGTGAGAATTGCTTAAATGCTAACAAAAAAGAAGTTTGAAAAAAAAGCCTAAGTGATTTGTGCACTTTTCTGGGATGAGGTCTTCATATTAGAAAAAAAAAACACCGGATAGGAACGAAGTTCGTTATTATAAAAATATTAATTTTAAGTTTTATTCGAGGTATAAAGAAAATAATTACATATTTTATTATGATTTTGTTTATTCGCCGACCAACGAAAATACAGAATCAATTTTGTTCCCAAACGAAATTGAATTCTGTCACGGCACGGCTGCGTATGATTAATATTTGTTTGTATGGAATCGTATTACTCATACGTCTTAAACATTGATTTAGAAACAACAAATCTTACGTTACGGACTTTTTTCCCCGGTTACGGTACCCCTGCGCATGGTGCCATAAGGAACTTCGTTCCAAAAATATTTTTGAACACTAAAGAGATCAATTATATAAATGGTGAAGGGCATATAAAATTCGTCACTGCCTGTTAAATCGCTTTTACGTGTTAAACATACACCTACTATAGGATGTACAATTTTGTGTTTAGTTTGTGCTCGAACAAAATATTTTTATTTCAAAAATATAATATTTAATTTATAGGGCACTGCTACACGTTCAATATATATTGTGATATTTGGATCGCGATCCATTTTAATGGATTGATGGATCACGAGCGTATGCTACATTTTTTTTGTACAATTGTTATTTATTGAATCTTCAATTTTAAATTGAACTAACAATAAGTATTCAAATCTTAAATCTAAAAATATTAAATTTTATGTTTAGCCAATGCTAGACAAAATTTTAGCTTCAGCGGTTGATTTATTGCTTTCTACGTCTCTCGGGTACGGCTGATAGAAAGACTATCCCTCCTTCTCAGCCGAATGTGGCCTCTAAAATTTAGAATATTGCGCGCTAGTGGATTAGGGTGTACTTCAAGTTTTTCTACATATTTTGTTACATAATTTGAAAAGACAGTCTTCACCAATGAAACGTCTAGATCTTTATGAATTCGGTGGTATGCTACATGTTCAATATTTATCGCGTCAGTATTTACGTTATTTTTGTGCTGTGCGGATCATTTATTAAAAAAAATGTTGCGAGAAAACCAACAAAAAAAAACTTTAGCCGACGAGTCCTACAAATCCGGCAATTGCTCCAAATTATAAATGAAGTCTTTCAAAATAATTTTTTCGATCGTTAATTGCGATTCCACCGACAGAACCCACTCGCTTTCGCTATCTTCTGCCATTACCCTTTTAAAACAAACTTTACACGAGTGTAATAAACTTTTTTACTTTTTATTTGTTACATTTTTTGTACTGCGACTTTTATTTTATTTGTTTTATTTTACTTCTTATTAACCCTTAAAAGCCTGATTTTTTCTATTGGCCGGAAAAAAAATCAGTGTTTAAAAACTTGCAATTCTAAACATATTTTACTCTACAACTTTCTTGGCAATTTCTATTTACCAGAAAAATTTAACAAATACCTGGTTGGTTCCTAGTGGGACCAGTAGGCTATTAAGGGTTAACATTATCGCGATATAATATCATGAAAATGCTACACGTTCAATATTTATCACGCGATCCGCCTTACACGATCTGGATTTCATATATTTTAGGCTATTCGGCGATATGGATCGCGATCCATCAATACTGCATGCTACACGTTTTATAAATATAGCGATACTGGATCGCATTCTATATATTGAATTATTGAACGTGTAGCAGTGCCCATATAAGTTTCTGGGTTTTTTAATTATAATTTAACAACCTGATATTTATTAAAAATAATATTTGGAAATTAACTTTAAGTCCCTACTAAAAATATTTATATATTTTGTATGTAAAATACAAACATTAAAAACACATTCAAACAAAAAAAAAAATATTTTATAATTCTTTTGCTCATTTAAATATTCCATTTCATTAGTGGCATCTATAAATTAAATACTTGACGCCATGCTTAAGCTTAAGCACGTATTGTATGAATTTAGTAACGCTTTAGATGATTATTAAGTGCAATTTAGATGTGGGCAATTATAAAATAATATTAAATAATTTTTAATCTAATGAAATTTAGCATGTGGTAAGAGTAAAATTTTATCTCATTTTTGTGGCTCATATGCGAACAAATTTCGCTGCGGACCAAAAAAAACTATGTTTAATTTTACACAGCAAAAAAAAAATTGTTTTTATATTAAACATCTGCTTAAAGGGAAAAATATCACACATGAGTTTACAAACAATTCAGTTAAGCATTAATGTTTGTTGGGTCAAGTAATTTATAAAAATTGATTCCGGACATGTGGAGCGATTTATCAAATTTGGTCTTCTATCCTTAGAACAGGAAGAACATAAAATAAATCGCTATATGGCAAAACAAACAAACAAACATGCCTTGAGTTTCTTTGCTCAGAATTATTTTCTTATATTATACAGGGTGTCCGCCGGAAAGGTTTACCACTTTGTTTTGCCGCCATTTTGGTAAACATTAATCTTGACAGTTCATATTTGGCAGTCGTGCAGTAGACACGTGGCAAATTTATTATGGAAAAATATTCGATGCCACATCGCATACAGACAGGCTTGCAATGGAATTACAGCGAGACCTCCTCCTCTTTCCACAACAAGTTATTTCAAGAAATGCTGATGTTGTTGATTGGCCTCCACGGTCGCCTGATTTGACTGCTCCGGACTTCTTTTTGTGGGGGGGATATTTGAAAAGCAAGTTTTCTGTAAACAAACCAGAAACGCTTGAGCCACTCAAACAAAATATTCGTGATGAAATTAATGAAATACCGCGTGAAATGTGTGAGAATGTAAGAAAAGGGCTCGCATTTCTGAGGCAGACAGAGGCGGACATTTATCTGATATTGTATTCCATACACAATTGGCGACATTAAAAAAAACACTTATCAATATAAAATCCATTTAATCAAAAATCGAACAGAGTAATATAACTTCCCGTTGGACACCCTGTATTTCAGTAATAAACTCGAATCGTTAAATGTGTTTGTTAAAGAATTAATTCCTGCCAACTTTTTCTTGCTGTTTTTTTTTTTGCGTTTTTATTTTTATTAAAACGATATCCTATTGATTTCTTTCTAATGACAAATTTGTGTTGCATATTTTGCAGGGTGTTCTTGTAAACTGTTAAATCTTTATTCTTTGAAAAGTTTTGTGGGTGTGTTGAGCAAGCAGCATATTTCTCTCCACACATACCAGCTCAGTTTTGGCTAAACTTTCTGTACTACGTTCTCTTCTATGGCCACACATTTCTTTTGCCAGAAAAATCATTAAGCCTCGTCAGAGTATAAAAAATGAAAATGATTGATGGCATATAATTTTGTATCGTTGAGTAAATATTTGCAGTCATTTTTAAAAGGCAAAAATTAAAACAAACATGTAAAAAACGTAATCAAGCCAGATTTTTTTTGCCTAACTTAAGAGAAGTTTTTATTGTTTTATGGAAGGAGTGTGAAATTTAATGAAATAGCTAGAAAATCTTACTAATATTTTATTACAAATGACTTGGTTATTAACAAGTTAATAAGGAATCCAGCACTTGCTGCAATAGAGTCATAACTCAACATTTTATAAATATCAGTTAGTTACGGAAAAGTATTTTTCAGAGGTATATCTGTATTCTAAAATAAAGTTATGCATTTCACTTCATCCCTGTACGAGCAGATTATGTGAACCAAAAAAGATCTATATAAATTATATTGAGTTCAAGGGGAACTTGAAATTCTTAAGCGGGTTTTTCTCAGTTCTTGTTTTTATACCTTCCAAAAGAATTTGTCATTTTGTTGTAACGCAGGGAAATATCCATCTCAGATCCCATAAAGTATATACATATATTCTTGATCAGTGATGAAATCTAAGACGATCTGAGCATGTCCCTCCGTCCGTCTGTGGAAATCACGATTTAGTCCAAACAAAAAGAGCCAGACTCTTGAAATTTGGTATAAATATATCTTAAATGGAGAGCACAACTCATATTCGGAAATGTGATAAATCGGGCCAGGGAGAAAAAGTTCACCTAAGAACACTTAAACCAACCTCTAAAAAATAACATACGGCCAGAGTACAGTTCCGACCGAAAGTGCTTTTAATTCCGTATATTGGATCTTTAGAAAACGGAAAACGAAAAATTTTTTCGGAATGAAACCACTTTGGATTTCCGAAGTGGAATTGCTAATTTCTATGATTTTAAACCGAAAAAATCTTATATTGCTTATTTATATTCACAACTGAATTGTTAATTTAAATATTTCACAATTTTTTTAAGTATATCATTATCATTTATTTGAAAATATTAACTTCTTTAATGTAGTTGTGAACAGCAAGAAAACTTTTATCTTTTTCAGTCGTAGTGTTGCCACATTATTTTTTCGAGCAAACCACTAATTTTCTAGAACAAAAATTTGTGATGACAAAGATATTTAAGATGTGTTTTTGTCTTTTTATTGGAAAACATAAGTTTTTTGTTTTGGTTTGCACAACGTTGCCATATTTAAGTAAAAAAACTGTAATTTCCTTTTTTTCGGAATGAACAAAATGGATCAGAATCTGGAGAACGCAAAGTAAAAACGATCGATTTGAAAATACGGAATTGAAACCATTCCAATCGGAATGTGTGACATGCCCGATAATTTTCAAAGTTTTTTTTTGTAATTTTGTTAAACAAATGATGTATTTTTATGCAGCCATAAAGTCCAAAAAAATAATTTTTGGACCCCGCCTACATTCTTTAAAAATAACATTTTTAAACTTTAATGACGAAGCTGAGACGTCATCTCGTACCAGTCTGCCCTACCCCCTCCTCTCCTTTGCATCCTAAATGACTCTTTCAGAAAAACAAATTTTAAACAAATTTATGTGTGTGAAGATAAATATGCCGAGCTAAATATACTTTGACGTAAGCAGTTACGAAATGAAGTTAAATCTTATGACGTAACGAAATGGCAATCTGATTTTTTTTTGTGTGTGAAAATCCATATTTATTTACAAAATGGTTATGTTAGTGTCTTTTATCCCATACATCATTTTGTTATACTGGCAATGCATGCCAACTCCTTATTTGGCCACTGTGGGCGAAATCCCTCCAAGATCACACACACTCTCATGACCTGTAAATTGACCTTTCATGGCCTGCACATATTTTCACAAACTCAATTCAGCTATTCTAGTTGTTGCGTGTGATAGAAGACACAGAGCCCCATAATAAATTTTTATTTATTGGCCTTGCATACCAACTCCTTATTTGGCCCTCCAAGATCACACACACTCTCATGGCCTGTAAATATTTTCACAAAATGTTCAAAAAATTTATTTAATATGGATTTTCATAAAAAATAAAACTTCACTGTTAGCCATTTCGTTACGCCATAACACATTTAACTGCACAGCTAAATACGTTGTTTCGTAACTACTTACGTCAAAACATGTTTAACCCGGCATATTTATCTTCATTCACATAATAAATTGTACATTAAATTATCCCAACTATTAATTTTATAGCAAAGTTTTATGGCAAAGGTGAAATGTTTCCCCCACGCCCTTGCCAGAGAGACCCCTACAAAATATAGTTTTAATACCCTCCAAAAAGAATGGGACCTCAGAAAGTATAATATATTCTTGATCGGTGATGAAGTCTAAGACGGTCTAGCAATGCCCATACGTTCGTCTGTGGAAGACATGATATAGTCTATTTTTGGACCCCGCCCCCTTTAGTGGGCGTTGACGTACGATATTATATGCAAAAATAGTTTAAATATTAAACAATTTGTATTCCTTAAGCTTATAAGATGCTGAGATGTTATGTAATCTTGTAGAGGTGAAACGTCTCCCACCCACAGCCCTTCCTGGAATGACTCTGTCAAAATAGAGATTTAAAATTGGGTACAGAGATGTCTTTAAGGAACTGTGTGCCACCAAGTTAAACATTTTAAATTTACTTACTAAATATTTGGTGGGTATTTAAGATTCGAATTTAACGTTTTTACTTGTTATAATATTTTTTTTTTTTTTTTGTGATAAAATATAATGCTAGAAACACAACTGCGACGAACGACGAATTTTTGGTGGCGAATAGTCGTCGCCAAAAATAAACCACATTGGTGTATATGAAAATGCACACAATCGCGGTGTTGGTTGAAATTCGTTAAAATCAGCGAAAGTTGAAATAGGTTTATTTCTAATTTTTTCGTCAGCGAATGACGAGCAAAACAGTATCAGGTGGCCAGGTTTCATATACTCAAGCTGGTTATTTGTGAAAAAACATAGTTTGCTACCGTATTGTTGCATGTAGCACGAAAATTTTCAGTGCATACTAAAAATGCCTTCACTAATTCACAAAAATGTATCATTCGGACGACTTTTTATTAATTTTGAACACTTTTTATAATTTAGTATTTCTTCCTATTTCCTACCTTTTCGTATGGTCACCCCATCAGCTGTTAAATGAAAAGAGTAATTTATTTACAGACACAGACAAAAAAAAAAATCAGAAAATAATTACAAAAAGGAGTTTGTTTTCGAAAAAATGGACACCACCGGGGTAATTATTGAATGTCTAAACAATCTGGCATCAGAGGACTACAAAGATTTAAAAAAAATGTGCAATTTTTTTGTTCATTATTTTAATTTATTCGTCGTTATTGTGTTTTATACGACGAATTTATAGAGCGAATTTTTACCAACGAATTCGTCGTCGTTCGTCCCAGTTGTGTTCCTGCCATAAATTGTTTTTTTTTTCACTTCGAATTGATGGGCTAACAGTTCGTAAATTTATGTTGAATTGAAAAATACACGTTTAATATTTTTATCCATATTGTATTTCATGCTCTGAATTTACCGAATGAATTTGTTCCAACTAGCCTTGGTTCCAACTAGCTCATTCGCTCAGTTTTGACAAGAACCGTTAATCAAACCTATGTAATTTAAATGGGTTTGATCAGAGGTTCTTGTCAAAACTGAGCGAATGAGCTAGTTGGACACAAGTCTAGTTCCAACGAGTTCGTTAGGTTAAAGTCGCCATTCGTGCCACTTGTGCTCGTAGTAGACTTGGGTCCAACTAGCTTATTCGCTCAGTTTTGACAAGAACCTCTGATCAAACCTATATAATTTAAATGGGTTTGATCAGAGGTTCTTGTCAAAACTGAGCGAATAAACTAGTTGGACCCAAGTCTAGCTCGTAGCATTTATTTAAGATCAGCTAGTTTTGGGGAGTGGGCCCAATTAAGGCAGTCTAGTTTCGGTTGCTTTTGAATATAAAGGAACGTTCATGACTTGAAAACATGAGGACAAATATTATGAGATTAACAGAGAATACTTTAATGGAATGACATACAATTGTTGGTTGGATACTCTCATATATTTTCTAGACACGTTTGCTATTACAGAGTTAAATTATATTAAATGAAAACTTTTCTCAGCACGAAAAAGCTAAAATATATTTTGTAATAAGTGTCACATTTTGTAAATTAACTGATATTGTAAATTGCAGTTGTAGAGTCTATAACAAGGAAAAGGATAAAAAATGTTAATCTTGATATCAAATCAAGAGATCTGCTGGTGTGCAGGTGTTTTCGAAATAAATGAAATAAACAGATCCCAACAAATATTATTAAATTTTTTGCCAACGATTTCAGATTTCCATTCGATTATAGATTTAAAAAAATTGTTGTGCTAATTCGCCAATCATTTTGCTCAAATTAAAGTCAAACAAAAAAAAAAGCAAAACATTTCTGTGCCATTGTTTCCCCACCCCCACTTCAACTTTTTGGTCAATAATTTAATAAAATTTTACTACATCAACTTTCATATGAGCTTAACTAACAAGCAAATAATTGAATAATTGAATATAATATTTAGAATAGTTTTACTCTTATACTTTTGTATAAGTTTTGCAAAAAATAAAAATAAAAATATAAAATAAAAAATATTAAAAAAGTTTTGCACTCTTATCAATGCACAACACGTGTCGTTGCAACTGATTGCGGTCGTTGTTCGTTCAATGTTCGTACATGCAACCCAGTTGCCATAAAATAAAAGCAGCACAGATTTTGTTCCGGCACTTTGTTTCCATAGTCACACAAATTTATATAAACGCTTGCATAGAAACATGATTCCCTTACACAAGAACTCTTCTTAATTTAAACAATTTCGAAAAATTAAAATACAACAAAAAAAGAAATGATTTTTTAAAAAAATTATATTTAAAACAAAAACTATAGAATATATTCATTATCATGCGATTGTCAAAGTGGTCACTTATTAGACATGAATGAATGGCTGATGCATGAAATCAACAAGATGCTTTAAATTATTACAAATTTTACTTGCTTTTCTAAATGATTTGTTTTTATAATAACAAACGTTTTTGTTATTTACTGAAACTGGTGAAAGGTTTGTCAATCCGTTTGCTGAAGTAGTAGAACACGAGACTATGAAGCGGAGGGTCCTGAGTTCGAGACCGCGCTGAGTCATGAATATTGTGTTGAATTCTTCTGATCAGCATTGTGGTTGTGTTAGTTGTTGCCATGGTTATGTTAGTTGTTGCCAAACTGTTTCAGTGATGAAGGCACTGGTATAATTGGCAGCGACTGACACTATCAAGTACTAAAAAGCAGAGCAGCATCCTCCTTCGTCGGTGCTGTAGCAAATATTAGTCGGCGAAGTAAAAAGGTTGAAATAGCTGCAAAAAATTCTCTATCTCCTCATCTTTCTTCATCTGTCCCCTCAATACTATCCCCTACTTATTAGTTCCGGAGCAGTGCACTGCATATGTAGGGGTCAGCCCCTGAGTGCTGGTCCAACATAAAAATATATATATATATATATATATATATATATATATATATATATATTTACATGCGACCCCCTAAAAATCCGTCTGGCCGCCTGGCCATTGGTCTGTAGGTGAAAACGGTTTGCAGCAATACTCAGAAAAGCTAGAGACTTTTGTCGTGTATTAATGTATTGGAAATAAATAGATTGCAATTAAAAATTTGAAGCAAAATTCAAAATACGCATCCAGAGCTGGAAAGTTAACACTCATTTTTGTTATATACAAGGCACTCGCAAAAATTTAATTTAATTTTTTTTTTAAAGTAATTAAATTGGTATTAAAAATCAAACAAAATGAAAATAATGGATGCCAGAGTTGGACACTTGAAACTTTTTTTGGTGCATAAAAGCAAAAACTAATTTTTTTTTTGTATTTTATGAATACGAAAGCGGATTGATATTGAAGCTACATGGCGCTAGATGGCAGCACAAACACCTTTTTTTAGAAATTGCTATCGGTCAAGCATCAGCTGTTAAAATTTCATCCAAATTCATCGCTTAGAGTATTTGTTGTAGTGGTTTGAAGTAAGCAATTTTTGTGTTTCTTGTAAAATGGAATAAAAAGTGAATTTCGTGCAGTGATTAAAAAAATTATTTGAAAGGGAAAACGGCGAAAGAGACAAAAGAAAAGCTCTATAAACATTACGCTGAGTCTGCTCCCTCAGATTACATGGTAAAATATTGGATTGCTGAATTTAAACGCAGCCAAGTTACGTGAGATTGCTGAAATGCTAAACATACTCGTATCATATGAACGTGTGTTCAACATTTTTCATGCACATTCGCATATGAAAAAGCTATCGGCAAGATGGGTGCCGCGTTTGCTCAGTGTCGAATAAAAACGAGTTCGGCAGACATGATAAAGCGTAATGCTGTTGATTTTTGGCGTCGATTAATAACTGTTGATGAAACGTGGGTCCACCACTACTCACCTGAAACCAAAAATCAATCGAAACAATGGGTGGAAGCTGGTGGAAGTGCTCCGAAGAAGGCGAAGACGGAATATGCCTCATCGATTATCTTAAAAAAGGATCCACAATCACAGGAAAGTATTATCGTGCATTATTGGATCAATTGATTGATGTAATCAAGAAAAAAGGACCACATTTAAAGAAGAAAAAAGTGCTCTTTCTGCTAGACAACGCACCGATTCACCCGGCATTAGATACGATGCTAAAAATACGTGAAATACACTTCGAATTGGTTGACCATCCACCTTATAGTCCAGATTTAGCTCCTAGTGACTTTTCCGAAACTTGAAAAAATGGCTCGCAGGAAAAAGATCCATTTTAAAGGAAGAAGTGATTACCGAAAGTAACGAGTATTTTGAGGGGTTCCCAAAATCGTATTATCCAGATGGTATAAAAAGTTGGACTATCGTCTTACTAAGTGTATTGAGCTAAAAGGAGACTACGAGGAGGTTGAGAAATAAATGGTTTTTGAAAAACTAATGTTTTTTTCCTACTTAGTTAGCTTCAATATCAATCCGCCCTCGCATTTGGTTTTCTTTTTTAATTATTGCTGTGAAAGAACAGCTCCAGAGTTGGAATATTTAAATTTTTTTTGGTACATTAATACAAAAACTAAAATTACTTTTTTATTTTTTTTATAAATTAAAAATATTATTCTCTAATATTTTTAAGTTTCTCGATTTCAACCTTTCTCTATCATTTGAAGATAAACTGAACTCAACTCTACTCAACAACTTTTTACCAACTTTCTTTTTCAACATTATTGGTGGGTGCTGTTGGCTGAAGTAGTAGCACACGAGACTATGAAGTGGAGGGTCGTGAGTTCGAGCCCACGCTAAGTCATGAAATATTGTGTTGAATTCTTCTGATCAGCATTAGTGCGTGGCTGTGCTAGTTGTTGCCAGCCTGTTTCAATGATGAAGACAAAGCACTGGTCACTGAACATAATTGGCAGCGACTGACACGATCATGTACTAAAAAGCAGAGTAACAGCACCCACCTTCGTCGACCCTGTAGCAAAAATTAGCCGGCGAAGTAAAAAAAAAAAAATTTGAAATATCTACAAGAAAATGTCTATCTTCTAATCTTTCCTAGTCTGTCCCCTCAATACTATCCCCTCGTTTTCATTTCCAGCGCAATGCATTGCGTATATAGGGGTCATCCCCTAAGTGCTGGTCCAAGATAAAAAAAAAAAAAAGATTAATGTCTCTTTATTTTGATGTGTTAAAATATATTATTTTTCAATATTTCGTCACTCCTTTGTGTGACTTCTTCAGGAAATTAATTATTTTATTTGATTTGGAAAAAACTATTTTTAATTTATGTATGAATTTGTATTTTATTATTCGAACTTTCTTACGTAAATTATATTACAGGGTGTTAATTTTTTCAATGGTCTCAAGTTCAGATCTGCGAAACGGCAAATAATTTTTTTATTTTTCTTTAATAGTTGAATTTGTTCAAATTCTATTTATTATTTTTTATATTAAGATTGGAATATTAAAAATATTTTCTATAATCATCGAACCATCAGAATGGATGGATCAGTACTTATTTCGAGGTCGCTACGCCATCTCATTAGCGTTCTTTGTTCAATTTTTCCACTTTCGCAAGTGGTGCTAGTTCGTAGGAATATCAACTATTTAACCAATATTTTTAACGAAAATTTAATATGAGAAGTTCCCACATTCATATTTTTAAGTTATTACTTTTCTTTTCTTTTTTGGTTAGTACGAAATTACCCAACCCTGACGATTACTTTTTTATTTTTTTATATATCAAAAATATTTTTTTTAAATTTTTTTTTAAGAAAATATTGCTGTCAGAAATAAAAAGTCACAACGATGCCTCCAGAGTAGGAAAATTTCAACTTTTTTGGGTACATAAAAATAACCAACTGAAAAATGTTTTTCATATCTTTTTATAAATTAAAAATGTCTGATGTTTTTGAAAGAAATTCATTCTTAATAAAAATCAGAAAAGTGAAAAACATAGGGTTGGAAAATGTACGAAATATTAAAATAAATCAATAAAATTGTTTTTATAAAGAAATAATTTAGATCACTGTCGATAACAAAATTTCGAGGATACAAAAGATGTTAAAATAAAATTTAAATACGAACAAAAACTGGAAAATCATTACAATTACTTTCCAATTACTTTTACTGTGTTTGCAATTCAATTCCAAATCTAAATACAAAATTTTTTTTTCTTAAATTCAAGCAAAGAAAAAAAATCACAAACTTGAAAAAATAATTCTTTATTTAATATTAACAAAGTCTTTGTGCTTTTCTTTTTCCCCTACCCCCAATCGTCGCCTACTGCTTTTAAATACTCTCTCCAATTGCTGTTTAAAATGTTCCCCGAAGCATTCGTTGTCTTTGTGTTGGATGCCAGCCACACTGCATTGTTGTTGCTTTTGTCCGGGGTTGTTGGATTTTTGATGTTTGTGTTACTGTTGTTGTTTTTGCTGCTAAATATCACCGGGTTATTGTACGTTTGACTTTCGCAGTCATTTATTTAAATAAACATTCGTTTCGTCATGTTGTTCACACTTAAACTTAACAGCTGCCAGAATACGTGAGCGAAAGTAAATGTTTTTAGAGAAAGAAACTCTTTTGTTTCTTAACCACTGATTTTTAGTTTAATGTTGCAGGGTGTTGTTAGATTTTTACAGTTTATTAAATATAATATTTATAATTCATAGAATTTAATAAGAATTCGTTTGCATTTTTGGCTATAATTTCATGTACAGTGAGAATGAGTTTCACGTACCGGACTTTCTTTGGTGCTTTGGAATATTTATTATGTCCTTCTGAATTTAAAACAAATTGAAGTTTTTAATTAAATTTTAATTATTAAAATAAATATTTTATTCGTCAAACTCATTGTGCACTTTTTCCAATTTATGGCGTACACAATCGTCCTTCAGAGCGGCCAATTCGAAGAACAATAGATCATTTTACTGTTACTGATAATACAACAAATTGTTAAATTTGTACACTTTTTTTGCATATAAAAACGCCCACTAAAGGGGGCGGGGTCAAAAAACTTTTATTTTATGGCTCCAAGTTTAACGCGTTGGACCTTCTTTGAAATAAAAATATATCATTTGCTAAACAAAATTACAGGCAAAAATTTAAAAATTATGTTGTTTTTTAGAGGTTGGTTTAGTTCTTCTTAGAGGAATTTTTTTCCCTCTATCCCGATTCAGTCCATTTACGAACTTGACCTGTGCTATCCTTCAAAATTTATTTATAACAAATTTCAAGGGTGTTGCTCTTTTCCTTTGGACTGTATAGTGATTTCCATATACGGACGGACGGACTGAAATCTTCTGAGATTTCATCACTGATCAAGAATATACAGGGTCCGCCAAATAATTTTTTTTTTGAAAATGCTATAAAAAAAACTAGTGAATATTTTCTCAAATTTTTTTTTATTTTTTTTATTTTTTATTTTGGTTAATAATGGAAAATAATTTCATTCAAATGGCTGCCTCGGCTGGCCATGCAGTGGCCTACACGATCGGTCCAATTTTTAAGCACATTGTCGATTGTGTGCAGCTGTATTTCACCAATGGCTTCACGAATATTGTCCTTTAAAGCGTCAATTGTCTCTGGCTTATCGGCGTAACACTTATCTTTGACGGCAACCCACAAATAATAGTTCAACGGTGTCAAATCCCAGCTCCGAGGTGGCCAAACGGCATCAGCTCTGCGGCTGATAATGCGATCTTCAAAAACAGGGCGCAAAACATCGAGTGTAGCTTCGGCTGTGTGGCACGTAGCGCCGTCCTGTTGAAACCAAATATTGCCAATATTCTCATCTGCAATTTTTGTTAACAAAAATTCGTTCAACATGGACCCATAACGATCGCCATTGACTGTAACGGCCACTCCGTGCTCATTTTCGAAGAAAAATGGCCCAGTTATGCCTCTGGACCAAAATCCGCATCAAACAGTGACTCGTTTTGGGTGCGTCGGCTTTTCAATGTATGCGTGCGGGTTTTCTGTGCCCTAAATGCGACAATTTTGCTTGTTTGCATACCCGCCAAGATCAAAATGAGCTTCATCTGAAGAGATGATTTTTTGGCAAAATCGGCATATTCTGTAAGTCGATCGCAGGCCCACATAACGAAGCGTTGTTCAAGCGTATACACTACCATATTCGTTCAGCGGAGGGATAAAACTAATTATCTGTCAAATCAGACAGGAGACACTTAGTGTTACCATTCACGAAATAAGCACTAGTTGAAAAAAATTCTTTTATATTAATTGTTTTTTTAATATAATTTTTTTTTTTTTTTTTTGTTATACAGTGTTATTGCAAGTTTTATTAGTATCGATTTTGTCTCAAATGCTCGTAAAAATCTAAATAAAAGAAATGCCAAAATGCGTAATCCAATTTCAATTAAATGAAATTATTCTTGTACTAAAAGCACAAAATATAAAACGACTAAATGGTTGTGTTTACAAGCCAGGGATGGAAAATTGTGATTTTGTCAAATCGTGACAAGTTAATGAAAGAAACACCACGAATATTTTTTTCCTTATCCTTAAAAATTTGATTTTTTTTATCAAAAACAAAAATTTCGACAATCGATACTATTTGAAATATGCTGTTTCCATTTCTGGTGCTTGCACACATTCCCATACCTGCATGTCTATGTACGAGTATTAAATAAGTGAGAGATACTGCCGATTGAACGGTGTTTCTTACAAACGGTTTTTGCCCGTGTACTTGATTTGGTGTGAGGGAAACCAAGAGTAGCGCTCGTATGTGTGTGCTTCGCTTGCTTTTATTTATTTTGAGACCGAAGTTATGACTTTATGGAATAATTCCCTTTCTCCTTGATTTTGTTTTTTTTTTCTCTTTTTTTATGATGATTAGTTATGGCGCCACATTCATCATTTTGACATATAAAACACACTCACTTGTATTTTCCACTTTCAAACTCATTGACTTTTTTACAATTCTATTCTTTGTGTTTATTTCTTTTTGGAGAGGCGAGAGAGTGAGAGACAGAGAGAGAAAAAGAGTCCTTTTTATTTATTTATTATTTGGGGGCAATTCGAATCTTTATGTTAATTAATTTTTATCATTAAAAAATTAGCCACAGATAAATAAAATAAAAATGAAGGAAATAAGTAGACAATAGCAGACAAATGCATGAGTAACCAGTTGAATAGAAATATTCTGTTTAACTGATGTTGTCGCCCTGCCAAAGCAGACAATAGCATTGCAGAATGTTGACTCACTGACAAAGTAATTTATAACGGAAAATGTACTTTTTTAATTAATTTTCTTTTTTCCTCTTTCTTTCTTTCTTTTTGCAAAATACAAGCAACAGTGTGGGTGTTGCTTGATGCAGAGTTTTCGTTTAGATTTAAGGGATTTTTCAAACTTGACTGAAACTTTAATATTAAATAGTTTTTAGAGAAAGATTTAACAGCTGGAAAATATTTATTAAAGGATTTTTAAAAATCCAGCTAAATTCTTAAATTAATTTTAATATGGTTGTCAATTTTATTTGTCAAAGTTATTTATTTTATATTAAATTGAATTTCTACTTTTCTTCTACTTTATGGCAGATTTTTTTATTTGGTAAAAATTGGTCTTCCAAGTTGCGCCTTCTGCGGCGGCCACATGCCAGAAATCATATTTAAACATTAATTTCATAAAATTTTCTTTACACTCCATTTCATTGATATTAAAAATATATTTCCTTGTTTTATTATGACTTAAATTTCTGCTGTAAAAATTTTAAAATATTCTGGTATTCCACTCGAAAAAAAACAAGTAAAAACGTTATATCGGCAGTCATAAAACTCTAAAGATAAATGCTTGGGATGATTATATACAAAATTTAAAAAAAAAATTTTTTTTGGTAGGGTCATTTAGGGGCGAAGGGGAAGGAGGGGGTAGGGCAGAGTAGTACCAGGTTTCGTCTCAGCTTCGTCATTAAAGCTTAAAAGTGTTATTTTTAAGGAATGTAGGCTTAAGTAAAACAATTTGTTAAATTTTTATGCTATTTTTGCTTATAATAACGCCCACTAAAGTGGGCGGGGTCAAAAAATATTTTTATTTTATTTAATGGCTCCAAGTTTAAGGAGTTGGACCGTATTCGACATAAAAGTATATCATTTGCTTAACAAAATAACCAAAAAACTTTAAAAATTATGTTGTTTTTCCTGGGTTGGTTTAGTTCTTCTTAGGGAAACTTTTTTCCCTCTTGCCCGATTTAGCCCATCTTCGAACTTAACCTGCTCTAAGTTTTAAAATATATTTATGCCAAATTTCAAGAGTCTAGCTCTTTTCGTTTGGACTGAATCGTGATTTCCACAGACGGACGGACGGACGGACATGCTCAGTTCGTCTTAGATTTCATCACTGATCAAGAATATATATACTTTATGGGGCCTGAGATGGATATTTCGATGCGTTACAAACGGAATGAGAAAGTGAATATACCCTCCAAATTCTTTTTTGGAGGGTATAATAACTTCAATTTAATAAACACTCATAAAAATAAATTAGCAGGTTGCAGATATGATCTTGAGTCCAATAAATAATTTCTTAGGTTCGGTTAGGTTAGAAGGACTGCCCGCAGTAAGCGAGAAAAACACTTGGGAGGTCATAAAAGACCCATTGTGATGCCCAGAGAACTATACCCTACTCATTCTCTTCAAGACGAAGTGCTGGTTCATTAGAACCACGCAGAACTTCTCACAAAACCCGCCAGGGCAGCCAGCGGTGCATCCCTAAAGCAGTCCAGATCTCGCAGGAAACGAGAGCCTAGATGTCTAAGCCTACGCTCCTGCAGGCCCGGACAATCACAAAGAAAATGCTGTACTGACTCCTCTTCTTCTTAATCGAAACAGCTCCTGCAGCGACCATCAAACGCTCTGACATGTGCCCAATTGCACAGTGGCCCGTCAAGACCCCCACCAGAAGTGCCAACGAATTTTTCCCAAAAGTCAGAAGTCTACACTAACTCTGCTAACCGAGAACCACAGAGTTTTGGAGACCCTACAGAATTATTTATCATCTTAATAATAAAATAAATAAATAAAAAGTTTGACTTGGGTATGATGGAACAAAAAATTGAGAAAAATGGGACATGAAGAAAAAATAATCAAACGGTAACACGGGTAGTATAACAATAACATGTTAACATCAAGCTGATACAGTTCTCGTATTCTTTTTCACAATAAAATTTGTTTAAATAAGAACTGTTATCACATTCAACTAAGCCACCTAATAAGTGGTGACAAACACAATACACATGAGCACTGATGATGAAAGGGTTGCGTCTTTCGAAAACAGCTGTTCTGCTCTGCTGTGTAAGTTAAAGAACAAAAACTGATGTTGACTTTTCTTTGTGCCTTGGAATATTTATCATGTCTTTCTGAGATTTAAATTAAAATTTCGAACAATTTGCCTATAAAATCTTAATTCAATTTAATAAAAATTCCATTATTTTGAATACTCTAGTTTTGTTTATACAGGGTGTTTTTTTAAAGGTATAGAACTTCGAATTGAAATAAAACACAAGAAAATCGTTTTAATGTCCATCAATTTGGCTTTATTGGAAGGATAATTTTATGCCATTAATGTTTAAATATGACTTCGGGCATGTGGCCGTCGCGGCTGGCTCGTATAAAGCCAATTCTACAGGTCCAATTTTCAACCACTTTTTCGAGCATATGGGGCCGTATGTTGGCAATAGCGCCACGAATGTTGGCTTCCAAGTCCCCTAACGTTTCTGGTTTGTTGGCGTAGACGAGCGACTTCACATATCCCCAAAGAAAATAATCCAATGGTGTCAAATCACACGATCTTGGTGGCCAATTGACAGGTCCAGTCCGCGAAATTATGCGCTCATCGAATGTTTCCTTCAATAAATCGATTGTGACGTGCGCTGTGTGGCATGTAGCGCCGTCTTGTTGGAACCACAACTCATCCACATTCATGCCATCCAATTCGGGAACAAAATAGTCGGTTATCATGGCTCTATACCGGTCTCCATTAACGGTAACTGACTCTCCAGCATTATTTCGGAAGAAGTATGGCCCAATGACTCCACCAGCCCATAGAGCACACCAAACAGTCAGTTTTTGTGGATGTAATGGCGTCTCAAGGGTCACATGTGGATTCTCTTCACTCCAAATGCGGCAATTTTGCTTGTTGACGTAGCCATTCAACCAAAAACGAGCCTCATCACTGAACAAAATTTTGCGGTAAACTTCGCGAACTGAACCATTACTTTCGAAATAAATTTGCACGATTTGCAAGCGTTATTCTTTTGTCAACCTGTTCATGATGAAATGGCAAACCAAACTAAATATGAATCACTTGACAGCTGACAAAATGGCCGCCAGTTAAAAAAGTGATGCCAACTTAAAGTTCCATACCTCAATAAAAAACACCCAATATTAGAAAGCCATTATCGATAAAATTTGTGACTTAGGTCACAAATGAATTAACTCACAAAATGATTTCCATAGTGCCATAACAAAAAAAAAGGACATCAAAATGTATTTATTACAAATACAAAAACTATAAAGAGCCATAAACAAATAAAGTGTTCTTATTATTAATTTTCTTTCGGTCTATAAATAGATTTAGAATAAGCGCTTTTTTATATATGAAAGTGGCAGCACTAAAATAAGATGTTGACAATGTAGCTGCCGTCTCAAAAATAAATTAAGTAGCTGACTACGAGGCAACAATTGTAGCCAACGGCTTTTGTAGTTGTGTGTTCGTGTAGCCTGCTGTCTCGAATGTGTTTAATGCATTACAGTGGGAAAAAAAATAAATTTTCTGTTGTATGGCAATTCAAAATTGAGTTGCTGGCTTTTGTCAGGCACGAAAAACAAAGATATTGAATAATAGGAAGGTCAACATGTTTGTCAATAATATTCTACTTTAAGTCGTTGCCAAAAACAACCGCTTAAATGGACACAAATAATTAAAACTAAATAAAAAGTAGTGCAATATTTTCGGTTCCCTATTTGAATGTATGAAATTAAAGTGTTTTAACTCTACCAAAAAATGAGTCCCATAGCTTAACTTTAAAAACAGTAGAGATGAATTCATTTAGTCCGTTCTACCTGAATCATTAGCGCCCAGTGTATTTGTAGCTCATGTTTTTCCCCTAATATGTTCTATATTGATTTGGTCACAGTACAATTTTAATGGCTGCCCAGGGGCCATTTGAGCCACTGAAGTGTTGTAAATTCTGATCAAGTGTTTTTTCGGTCGCAATTGTGGGAGTGCACGTACGAAAACAATGTGTGAATATTTGTTTACATCAACAACAGTGTTGATGTGTTGTTGTTGTTGTTGTTAATTTTTCCAGTTACTATAAAGTTGAGTGACATTTTTGGTCTTCAGGGAGCTTCAGCTTTTTTTTTTCTTTTATCTTGTTTATCTTGTTTATATTTTTTATTTTGCTTTTGTGGCCTTAGCCAAAAGGCATACACATGAATGGTGAACAATATGCATTTGACTAGACAGAAAATATTATATCTATTTGTCATGTCGATTGTGACCAGAGGCAGTAAATTGTATTAAATATGAAAACAACAAACGAATTGAAATTTAAGATTTGGACTTTAACTAAAGATTTAAATATCTATTCTTTTTTTTTTTGCTTTTAGGAGGCTTATCGACGTTGGGTATGCAGTACGTTGGTGCCGTATTTTGCCGAGACCAGCGATGTGATGAAACCGCCTGAAATCTTAACCAGCACAATAGAAAGTGTTCAGTTGTCGCCAACTGGCAGTAACAACGGTGATGATGCCCATAGGCACAGCGAGTCGCCTAATGCTCATGCCCATACATTAAATAGAAGCAGCAGCAGCAGGAGCAGCAGCAACACCAACATGGCCTCAAACATGACTACCTCTCATACCAAAGCAACATTACCGAACAGCAGCAACAGCAACAATAATAACAATAATAATAGTAATAACAATAACAATAATAAAAATAATGCGACAGATATTTCATCTGTCATGCCATTAAAATTAGTCACATCGAATTTTATTACAAACAGCAACAATAATAAACATGACATGCAATATGATGCCAACAATTATCAGCAACATTTCTATATGCAGCAGCAGCAGCTGAATGAACAACATCGTGTTAAAAAGAGAAATGTACAGCCACCACAACAACAGCAACAACGCAATCCCAATCATAAATTCACACATAACAACAATAGCAATGCCAGCAGCAACAGCAGCAGCAGCAACAATAATAAAATTAATGACTTTTATTATACAACAATTTTAAGCCACCATAAAAATCCACCACAACAACAGCAGCAACAGCATTCCGCCACCATCATCTCCACCAGCCAGGCAGTCACATTCAATGACATAATCGCCCACAAGCCACCGACTACAAGTCCAAGGAATAATTTAAGATCTTCAATAAACCATCAGAGCAGCATTAATGCAACTGACAAGCCAACATTCGGACATTCTCTTCATGATAAATTAAAGAATAAAAGACAGAAACGCAGTGATAATTCCCCAGCTACAACAAAAACAACAACAACAACAACAACTGCAATGTATGCCGATAATGTTGTTAACAGGCCGGCCGTGTCAACCTCATCGTCCTCATCATCGTCATCTTCCACGTTACACCATGTGCAGCAACAAATACAACAACTACAACCACAACCTTTTAATTTCATATCGACTGCCAATAATGCGGATTCATTTTATGCCAAGAATCCAGTGATAGCAAAATTATTAAAGAGGTAAATTATGAACTTTTTATCCTGCAATTTAAGCCATTTGAATAATTATTTGGCAATTTCCTCTTTTTATACCCTCCAAAAAAGAATTTGGAGGATATATTCACTTTGTCATTCCGTTTTTAATGCATCGAAATATCCATCTCAGATCCCATAAAGTATATATATATATATATATATTCTTGATCAGTGATGAAATCTAAAACGATCCGAGCATGTCCGTCAGTCCGTCCATCCGTCTGTGGAAATCACGATTCAGTCCAAACGAAAAGAGCTAGACTCTTGAAATTTGGTATAAATATATTTTAAAGTTTAGAGCAGGTTAAGTTCGGAGATGGGCTAAATCGGGCAAGGGGGAAAAAAGTTCCCCTAAAAAGAAGTAAACCAAGCCAGAAAAAACAACATAATTTTTAAAGTTTTTTGGTTATTTTGTTAAGCAAATGATATATTTTTATATTAAATTGAATTAAGATTCTATAGGCTAATTGTTCGAAATTTTTAATTTAAATCTCAGAAAGACATGATAAATATTCCAAGGCACAAAGGAAAGTCAAACGGTAACACGGGTATTATAACAATAACATGTTAACATCAGCTTGATACAGTTCTCGTATTCTTTTTCACAATAAAATTTGTGTAAATAGGAGCTGTTATCACATTCAACTAAGCCACCTAATAAGTGGTGACAAACACAATACACATGAGCACTGATGATGAAAGGGTTGCGTCTTTCGAAAACAGCTGTTCTGCTCTGCTGTGTAAGTTGAATAACAAAAACTGATGTTGACTTGCCTTTGTGCCTTGGAATATTTATCATGTCTTTCTGAGATTTAAATTAAAAATTTCGAACAATTAGCCTATAGAATCTTAATTCAACTTAAGAATTTAATTTTTAATTAATGTGAACTTAAGGAATACATGGTAGGAACACAACTGGGATGAATTTCGTTCAGTACGATGAATTCGTTGGCAAAGATTCGCTCTATAAATTCGACGTGTTAAACACAATAACGACAAATAAATTAAAATAATGAACATAAACATTTTAAATTGTTTTAATAATCTTTGTAATCCTCTGATGACAGATTGTTTATGCATTCAATAATTACTCCGGTGGTGTCCATTTTTTCCAGAACAAAATTCAAACCAAAAAAGTTTGACTTAGGTATGATGGAACAAAAAATTCAGAAAAATGGGACATGAAGAAAAATAATCAAACGGTAACACGGGTATTATAACAATAACATGTTAACATCAGCTTGATACAGTTCTCGTATTCTTTTTCACAATAAAATTTGTGTAAATAGGAACTGTTATCACATTCAACTAAGCCACCTAATAAGTGGTGACACACACAATACACATGAGTACTGATGATGGAAGGGTTGCGTCTTTCGAAAACAGCTGTTCTGCTCTGCTGTGTAAGTTGAATAACAAAAACTGATGTGGACTTGCCTTTGTGCCTTGGAATATTTATCATGTCTTTCTGAGATTTAAAAACAAATTTCGAACAATTAGCCTATGAATCTTAATTCAATTTAATATAGCAATATAAAATGATATATTTTTATGTCAAATACGGTCCAACGCCTTAAACTGGAGCCAATAAATAAAATAAAAAAATTTGGTGACCCCCCCCCCCACTCTTGTGGGCGTTATTATATGCAAAAATAGCATAAAAATTTAACAAATTGTTTTACTTAAGCCTACATTCCTTAAAAATGAAATGTTTAAGCTTTAATGACGAAGCTGAGACGCTACCTGGTACTCCTCTGCCTTACACCCTCCTCCCCCTTCACACCCTAAATGACTCTACCAAAACAAAAAAAAAATTTTTTTAATTTTGTATTTAATCATCCCAAGCATTTATTTTTAGAGTTTTATGACTGCCTGTTTTTGCCCTACCCCCTCCTCCCCCTTTGCCCCCTAAATGACCCTACCAAAAGAAACGTTTTTTTTTTTAATTTTGTATGTAATCATCCCAAGCATTTATTTTAAGAGTTTTATGACTGCCTGTTTCTGCCCTACCCTCTCCTCGCCCTTTGCCCCCTAAATGACCCTATCAAAAAAATAAATAAAATTTTTTAATTTCGTATATAATCAGGCATTAATTTTTAGAGTTTTATGACAAAGGTGAAATGTTTCCCCCACAGCCCTTGCCAGAGCGACCCCGCCAAAATACAGTTTTTATACCCTCCAAAGAGAATTGGACCCTATAAAGTAAATATGTATATTCTTGATTAGTGATGAAGTTTAAGACGGTCTAGCAATGCCCATACGTTCGTCTGTGGAAAACATGATGTAGTCTATTTTTGGACCCCACCCCCTTTAGTGGGCGTTGACGTACGATATTATATAAAGGAACTCTATCCCACCAAGTTAAATATTTTAAATTCACTTACAAAATATTTAGAGGGTATTTAAGATTCGACCCGGTCGAATATAACGTTTTTACTTGTTTTTTAAATTTGACATCAATACAGTAAAAATTGTAGTCACCAGTAAAATAGAAATTATATTCATCAAGTGGAAGAATTTAAATTGTTGTTATCAATGTTTCTGAGCATTTTTTAAGTTCTGGCTTAATATTAATTAAAATTTTTACTACATTGCTAAGTGTGGTATTTTATTAAAACACATGGTCACCGTACACATGGTCACCGTACACATGGTTTAAATAGCGCCGTCCTATACTTAAACGGTTACTTATTCGTCCCATAGAAAAAATGCATTGGCTCTATGTTAATTTTTACCTACAACGGCATCAGTCTTCAAAATAAAGGGTCCGCCATCAAACGTTTTTTTTTTCAACTAGTGCTTATTTCGTGAATGCTAACATTAGGTCATATGTGATTTGACAGATAGTTAGTTTTATTCTTCCTCTGAACGAATATGGCTGTGTATACGCTTGAACAACGCTGGGAAATATTGCGACATTACTTTGAAAATCATGGTAATGTTGCAGAATGTGTGCGAAAATTGCGCACGGATTTTCTAAGAAGAGAAGCACCGTCAGCTCCGTATGTTCGTTATCTTGTGAAAAAAGTGAAAAAACTGACATCCTCATCGATAAACCAAAGCGTGCGTACACCCGAGAATATTGCTGCTGTGGCAGAAAGTGTGCGTGAAGCGCCATCAACATCAATTCACCGTCGTTCTCAACAAGTGAACATTTCGGAGACATCATTGAAAGGAATTTTGCATAAAGACCTTGGTATGACGCCATACAAAGTCCAATTGGAATGAAATTATTTTCCATTATTAACCGGAAGGATTGTACTTTCAAATAAAAAAAAAGAAATTTGAGAAAATATTCACTAGTTCTTTTTATAGCATTTTCAAAAAAAAAAAAAGTTATTTGGCGGACCCTGTATTATTTTTATTTAATTATACTTAAGGCAGTACAGTGCAGCTTAATTTTAAAATTTAAGTGTGCCTGGGGCTGTCACGCATCTGGCTGCTTATAAAGACAGGCTCTATAACAATAAAATGGCACTAGACTGTAAATGTCATGACAACTTTATTGCTCTATTTGAAACCTATTATTCTTGAAAATTTTCAGCACACATTTTATTAATATCGATAATAAATAATATGCCCATTCTCCTTGTAGAACAAAACGCAAAGAATTTGAGTTTCGCAAACGACGAAGAATACGACCCTGCCTGAGTGTGTGCCAGACTGTAGAGCAAAAATGTCCATATCTTTTACCAGCCGACCGAGCACCCTCGATGCCAACGCAATATGCCGGTGAACCAACATTCTTGTGTTTAGGTAAATTCAAATATTTTGCAATAAATAAAAAAAAAAAAAATTCTAATGAATTCATTATCGTCTTGCTGCAGATTACAATATAGCTGAGACCGAAGAACAACTGAGAAAGGCCAGCCATGGCCCCAACGAATGCTGCTACACTTATTGCAGCAACTCGGCGGACGGCATTTGCACCTACTGCGACGAAATGTGGGATAAGACCGAAATCGATAAAGCAGCCGATATCCTAAGCGAAGAAAGTGAACGGAAAGTTTTCAATATAACGATGCAAACAAACATGCACGGCAAGGCTGGTGCTGCTGCTGCTGCTGCTGGCACGCTAAGAGTCGAAACTAAAATACAGCAAAAGCTGGGCGAGGAAAAGAATGGCCTCAAAATGTCCACCGTAGCCATAGCGGTGCGCAATGATACAGCACTCGAAAATGCTACACGTCTAGCCGAACGCCTTCAATATTATGCCTTCTGTGACGGTGTCTTTTACTATGACAATGATGCCGACGACATGCCCGACCATCCGGATTCGGGCAACTGTCGAAAATTGCCACCCGTACAAAGTCGCTGCTCCATACCCTACTATGCCACCAATTATATATCGTCGGCCGATATGTTGGGCTCATATCGCAAACACAACGAAGCCCAAAAGCTTTTAATATGGCTGAGTACCCTGCTGTGCCTGTGGTCCTGCTATAGTGCCCGATCTATGAGATTGGGCCGTTATAATGAAGACAAACGGCCACAGCAACAACTTACCAATCAACAACAGCAACAACAACAACAAGATACATTTACTAATACTGCCTTTAGGGGGGAGAACATTTGCCAGAGTTGCCAGACTCGCGAAATTATGCAAACTGAGGGAAAGTGTTTTGCCAAGAATATCATATTGTGGTTTGACTACAGGGAATCTAGAGTTTTAATAATATATTGTTGGCCTAGAGTTAAAAACGTAACGCCGAGTCCAAGTGCCCACAAAAAGCTCTTAAAAGAGCAACCTTTAATGGTGCGGCATTTGAGACAAATGCAAAGGACTACGATAGCAAAAATGAATTTGAAAATTTTAGAAATTCCCTCAAGGACTTTGCTAATAAATTACAAAGAAGTTTTACTGTTATTATTATTTAAGAAGAGACTAAAACTAAGAAAACGTAAAACAATTGGCCAGCTGCTAATACACGCCAGCAGTTGGCTCAACGTCAATGGTTCAGGTGGCCAGAGCTTAAAAGCGACACTCAAACCAACAAAAATATGTAGTTTTAATACAAATAAAATCCATTATTATTATTACTATTATTATTGTAGTTGTAGTCAAATATTTAGTTGTAGTTGTAATGAAAATATAATTAAAAATAATTATTATTATTATTATTATGATAATATTAAATATATAAAGAGATTTAAATATAATTTTAGTACTTGTAATTTTAATAAAAATAACACTAGAGGCAACAGCGGCGGCAGCAGCAGTAGCAGAGACAACAACAGCAGCAACAACTGGATGATGATGTTAATGAAATTTAATTTTAAGAAAGTTGCTATCATTAAATTTAATACTACAACAACAACAACTCATATACGATTAATTACTTCTGATAAAACAAACAGCAGCAGCAACAACAACAAAACATATTGTTACAATATTATAATTATTATAATAATAAGTTATAATATTTACAATAATTTCCAAAACAAACAAGTCTTTGATAGTGTTAAACTAAAACCAAATATTAGTCATCATCATCATCTTCATCATCAACATCATCATCATCATCATGATTATTATTATCATTATTATTCATATGATAATTACAGCGATTATTATAATTATTCTTATAAAACTAAATTTAAGCCACACAAAATGATCAACAACAACAACAACAGCAACATGAACGTGTCAACGTCAACTTTAACCATCAACATCCCATTAAAAATTAATTCATTTAAATCAAACATCTGGTCACCCCAGACCCTGTTTATGATCGCCAGGTCACTGATGATGCTGATGCTGTTAATGATACTGAAAATGTTGATCATGTTAATAATGCCGTTATTGTTTAAGTCATTTATAAAAATGAAATACAATAATAATCATCATATGAGAAATATAATTAAACTTAAACTTAGTCTTAGTCCAAATACTAGTTATAATAGTAAAACAATTAATTATCGTTATTCTTATTATTATAATTTCAATATTAACGATTGGTGGCAACGGCGGCATTGGTGGCGTCGTAGGCGCCGCCTATTCATGCATCAAATAGTAGTGAATTCAAATAAATTCAATTCGCGGCAGCAGTTGCTGCTACTGTTGAGCGGCCACCGAACTTCAAACACCTTCTCCTCAATTATTTCCTTATAGTGGTTCGTTAACAATTAGTTTAGTTAATACCAAGTGTTTTTAAATACAAAATTATGCCTAAAATGGGAATTATTTTTTCTTGACAAATTGCATTTGTAAAATGCAAAAGTTTTCATTTTGTTTTTTCATTGTTTCATTGTCTGCAGAATTTTCATTTGAAGTAAGAGTAATTAACTAAATGTTTTGTTGTCTAATACTAGTAAAAGTCCAACATATAATTAATTTTTCAAGTTTCTACTTTCAGCCTTTGAAATACTTATTTATTACGAGTTAAAGTTTAATACAAAATGGTGGCTATTTTCGAATACGTGACACAAAGTAAAAAATTTTCTTGTTAAAAAAAATCACAAGCAAGTGACCTCCTTAGTGAGAATTTTCTTTCTCTTAAAACCTGTACACTTTGCATGGCAAAAAGGAGATTTTTTTTAAACATCTACCCCTTTATTCACAAAAATTATGGGAGTCTAATAACAGCGTAATAAAACAAAATGTCATATTAAATTTGCTCTTTTACACTCTTATTAGCCTCTCATAATTTTTTATGAATAAGGGGTTTAAAATTTTGCTTTTCCCTGGGTTGAAGTCTGAGGTAAAAGAAAATACTAGACTTGTGTCCAACTAGCTCATTCGCTCAGTTTTGACAAGAACCTATGACCAAACCAATGTAATTTAAATGGGTTCGATCAGAGGTTCTTGTCAAAACTGAGCGAATGAACTAGTTGGACACAGGTCTAGAAAATACGCCAGTATTTTTTTTAAAAGATATGCATTAAGCACATTCATGACAGCAGACTACCGACTATACGACTTCAGAAATATAATTGGGGGATTCACACTGTAGTCATAAAATCATAAGTCCTAAAATAATAGCACGAAAAATATGACTAGTGTGAACAACCCGTCATAACTTAATGTGCTATTTCAACAAACATCGATCAGCTGATAAGAAAACAACACATTTGTAATTAGATGTTATAAAAGCAAGAGATAATTAAGATACTTGTAATAGAGTTGCTTGAAAATGCCAGAAAGTCTAAAAACTCCATTTCTATTTAAAATTTTAAATTTGTTTTCTGGTGCACAAGAATATCTAAACTAAAACAGCTGCTGCCTTGATATGAGCTAAATAAATTTTTTTGCGGTGGCATACGGAAAAACGTTCAGTGGCTGCCAGCTAAATAAGTTAAACGAGAAAAATTTTTCACTTGTATATATTCAGTTTTTGCGATTTTCTTCTCTTTTAATATTTTTTTATGTTATGAAAATGTAATTTAATGTACAGACATATAGGTATGAATAATTTTTTAGCCGTTTTTTAGTCGTGAATCATATATAATCACATATAACGGCGGCAAACATATACTATCGCCGTCTCGCTTAAAGATTTTCAGCCGTTCGACTCAGATCTCTAGAGCTATTTTATGACAAAACAAAAATATATTTGAAAGAGTGTTATTATTTTATGACTTTTTTGTATGCAGCACAACAATAACTGGTCTAAAATATGATTTATGACAATATGACTAAATAGCACAAAGTGTGAATATCCCAAATATATGTGTTTATATGGGAAACGTAGCACGGCCGTGTAGCCGTGAAAATAATCACTCTCAAATAAACACATTTATTATATTTTTGCAGTCCGATCATCATTGATCTATAAGTTTCGCTCAGTTTTGACAAGAACCTTTAATCAAACCTATGTAATTTAAATGGGTTTGATCAGAGGTTCTTGTCAAAACTGAGCGAATGAGCTAGTTGGACACAAGTCTAGGCCAGAACTAGACTTGGGTGCAACTAGCTCATTCGCTCAGTTTTGACAAGAACCTCTGATCAAACTAATTTAAATTACATAGGTTTGACCAAAGGTTCTTGTCAAAACTAAGCGATTGAGCTAGTTGGACACAAGTCTAGGCCAGAACCATGATGGCACTAGACTTTGTGCTGTGGCACAATTGCAAATAAAAAATAAATTGTAAAATTTTATTTGTGTTCTAAATGAATTGAGTGCCAGATTGATTAGTCAAGCCAGCACATATTTTGAAATTTTAAAAAGCAGTTGAGTAATTGAAAACTTCAGGAAACTTTAAAATTTAAAACTAACAGTTACACTGGGCACTCCAGATTGCAGCAACACTTTAACTCGTGTAAATAAGCAATTCTAAGGTGATTTTATGCCGCCCGTGGTGTGTATAAAAATGGGCGTCTTATAATAAACTTTCTTTAGGTTAAATTAATGTTTGTTTAGTAAATAAAAATAAATTATATATTTTCGTAACTATTGTAATAATAATAATAATAATAATACTTTAAATTAATTATACCGCCAAAAATCAATAAAACTTAAAACAAATAAAAAAGGTATTTAAGAAATGGAAGAAATGAAATTTATGAAAACCAATTCCGTTAAATAAGACATCAATGTAAAATAAAATAAAACTTAAGCAACAAAAAACCAACAACATATTTTATTACGACACACAAAAACAAAAACAAAAAAAATATATTAAAATTAAATTATAACTAAAAAGAAAAACATGATAATTAATATTAAAAAGAATATATAAGTTCATTTATAAAAACAAAAAACTGCCAAAAAATAATTAAATATTTATAGACATCTAAATGATATGGAAATTAATTATATAATAATAATGAAAAAAATTAAAATATTCATCATAATAAAAGTACCTATAATTTCTTATAGGTTTAGCTTTTAAAGCAAGACAACAACAACAAAAGCATAAAAAATAAATAAAAATAAACAACTTAAAGAAACAAAGTAAAATAAATGTGTCTCTTTAAAAAAAATAATATTAAAACACACACATACACACACACACACAAGCAAAATTTGTTGAAACTAACGAATTAAAACACACAACTAAAGGAAAACACACAACCAAATCTCGTATCAACCACCTTTTTAATAAATTTAATTAAAAAATAAAAAACTTAATAAAACACAGTTTTCCAACTTAAAAAAAAATAATTGAAAAGAAAATAATCTATGAAAATAATACCGCCACACAATTTCCTTTGCAAAAACTATAACAAAAACAAAAAAAGTCATATAATATTTATAAAAAAAAAGAAAAATACTTATTTAATTATTATTTAAATTAATTGTTTTTTTATACGGTGATTTTGTAAAACACGGCGTTGCTAAATAGTTATTATTCGTCTGAAAAATATGGGAAATACAAATTTTAAATATTTAGCAGGTCTGTGTGCAGGCAAATTAGAAACTTAATTTGTTTTTCAAATAAGATGAAAGAATAAAAGAAAAACGATAAAGCGCACAGTAATCTTAAATATAAATTTAAACAAATAATTTAAGATACTTAATTCAACAATGGAAAAAAAAACTTGTAATAAAATTATATGAGAGTTATAAAAATAATACTAATAATAATAATATGATAATATAAATTTTTGATATAAACAAAAACTAAACTAATAGTTTGAATACAAATACAAAAACAACATAAAAATTCGCCCTCTTTATAGAAGCAAAACATCTTGTTAATACCATTAAAACAAATGAAATTGATTATAAAAATAATTAATTAATTATAATATAAATCAAATATTATATAAAATTAGATTCTTGTAAATTTTCTCAAATTGTCATTTGAAAATAATAAAATAAATAAATATTTATTAAAACTGTTATCAATATATAAAGAAAAATCAAATTGTTAGTTTATTCAATTATTGTATTAATCGAATCGTTTGTTTAGGTTTTTACTCGAAACAAATACAACAACAAATTCATGCCAACATTTTTGTTTTTATTATTAAAATATAATTGCCCAGAGTCAAGTTAATTCTCCTAAAGAATAATCTTTGAAATGTTCTCTTATCCAATATAGACATGCTTAAGCATGATCGATTTTGCATTTTCTTTTTGTTTTTTATTTTTTTGTTTTTTTTTTTTTTTTTGTTTTGTAAATTTTACAGATCTATTAAGTTTTTCTTTAAGCTCACCAGCTTTAATTTTTTTCTTGCTCATTGTCCAGCATATAAATGAGACAAATTGTAGTTGCGTTACACTTTGAGCTGAACTATTAATTAGGGTTGCAACGATACGCCGTTTTGTCGATCCGATACCGATACTCAAAAAGAAATATCGGCGATACCGATTCCGATGCTCATATTGAAATTGTACTCAAGTTAAAATTAACAAAACTCAAGTAGAGTAATTCTTTTATTATACAAAATTACAATGTAAAAGATTATTAATATTTAAAATTGATATTTTAATTCATTCTGAAATTACAAAAAAAAACAAATTAATTTTTTAACAAAATAACCGTACAAGCGATTATTAATGAACGATTATTAATTGGCTGCTTTAGTTGTTATGCGTTGAAAATTGAATTGTTTGTTCAAAACAGCTCTAAAAAAATTTAAGAATTATCGTCGTATCGACAGTAAAATATCGATATAACGCCAAGTCAGAAGTATCGCCGATATATCGGTATCGGTTTCATCCCTACTATTAATTAAAATTTCAATAAAAGTATTTCACTAATTTGGTATGAAAAGTGTACAGCAAATTTAAGCTAAAGCTTTAGGGAATTTAAAAAATGATTGAAATTCAAAAAGTTCCTAAAAGTTATTTAAGCAGCTTACAGCAGTGTTCACAAAAAATAAAGTAGACCTGGTCAATACTTTAAAATAATTTTTGTGAATACAGCAGTTAATTTTTATAGCTTAACCGATTGGCACAAAATCTTTGTTTATTGATCGTTGTCTTTTCCATTACAATTCGCCTGCACCCAATTCCAAAGATTTCTTCTGGAAAAGGGTATAAGCACCAAGTATTATTTTTACCAGGTGGCAGCATTTCGGCGCATGATAGCAATTTGTTGCATTTCAAAATAGTTGGCTGCCAGCATTTCATGAAACACAAAATCCTTCAAAAAAAAAATTTTAAATCATTTTCAATTCCAAAAAAGCTTGCTATGGCAGACCATACACTTTGTAATATAGTGTTGCCAGACTTTATTAAAAAAACATAAGCCTTAGCACTATTAATTCATTAAAATAGATAAGTTTTTTTTTTAATATAAAATTGTTATTTTTATGATAGTTATGAAATAAGGTAACAGCTCAGTTAAAATGTCTCAAAAAGTTATAAAAAACAAATAAAAAAAACTGGCAACACTGCTCAATTTTAAAAGAGCAAACATTAAAATTTAACTCTAACCATCAATTACTATTTGATATGAATATATTTAATTTGAAAAAATTTTCCAATTCTATTACGATTTTCTAATGTAATTCTCAATCAGTTTTGGAAAGTTTGTGCACAAGTCTACTAATCAGTTTGTGTGCATGCCAATGAAATGCAGTAATAACACATATTTAAAGCGCAACGAAGATATTAAAGGCCAAAATTTATAACAAAATCCTTTCTGTTTATAAACGGTTTATTTAAAAAAATTCTGCATAAAAGCTTGTCATATAACAAGATTATAAATATAATTTTCTTTAATAGCAGCTTAAATAATTCTTTAATTATTTTATACAACTTTTTGAAATATTCACAATCATTTTTCAACATTATTATTTGATCAGCAGAGTGATCTGGAAAGTAGAATTAAATAAAAAGATTTGAGAAATTAAATATTTTTCTTCGAAAGCTCAAAAACAGCTTCATTAGAGCTTTATGAAAGCTGAGAAATTTTTCAAGTTTTCCATAAATTATTTTAAAAACTTTCTAAATCCCATAATATTTTCTTTATAATATGATCAATTGCATTTAAAATATTTAAAAATGTCCAATACTTGTTGTTGCTTTTTCTTTCACTTAATTACAAAAATATGGCTCCACTATTTTTCTAAGAAAAGCTTCAAAACAATAAATTAATTAAATAAAGCTTTTGCAATTATAATTACACACACGATAATTAAAAGTTACATTTAATGCCTTTACATAAATTTTTGAACGACTATATTTCAATTAACTAATTTCAGTAATGGAATATAACAATCTGTAATACGTACCACACGTATTCCACAGTTTTCAAATTCGTAGCAATTTCAAAATAATTCCATTATAGTTTTCTTATGTAAAAGGTTTTATATATAATTGATAAGTTTATATTAGATTTAAACATCGATCGCTCCCTTATCTGTCTTAAGGCGTTTAGTAAAATTTTTTTAAGAAATTCAGGTAATAAAAATTTTAAATAAAACACCGTGTTCCACAATTAGAAGGAATGACGTATTTTTCATAGCAAACAATTGGCAGTCAAAAATAAAACACATTTCTGTATAGAAAAGTATACACAATCCGCTGAAATTCGCTGTACGCCGCAAACTATGCAACCGTTTTATTTCTTTTCCTTATGCTGGCAAACGGTAAATACTATATTATTACAGTGTGACCATCTTTCATTTCAGTTTTAAATTTCTTTTTCTATAAAAGAAGTTATTTTTTAACTTAACAACTGTTTTATTTTTTGACAGGCTAATTTATAACAACTACAATAAATTTAAAAAAAGGCATATAAAACTAAGTTTCATGCACAAATTTTTATAAATAAAGCCTAGAGAATTTTAAATAAATATATAAAATAGTTATTTTAAAAAAATTATATCTAATTATTTTTTCTTATTATTTCTAATTTAAAAATTAGAAATTTTAAAAAAATTTTATATAAAAAAGTGAGCTCAAGTTCATTATTGTACTTCAAGCAAAATACTTTTATGAAATTTATTGTACAAAAGTTTTCACTGACAATTCGCTTTCTATCACAGCTACTTTAAAAATTTATACAAAAAATAAATTTCCTCCAATTTCACTTGACTTGACAAAAAGAACTGCCCCAAAGAAATATTTTTTTTTTTTCTTAAGTTATTTCTATTCATTTTGAGGTTAAATGAGAAAATAAAATATAAACAAATGAGTAAAAAATCAATAGCAATATTTAAAATGCCTTCATTCTAAACAGTTAACATAAAAAAATATTTGATAAAAATGATTTGGTATTATTTTAAACATCATTTTTTTTTTTCAAGTATTAGTTTTATATTAAAATATATTATGCTTTTCAATATATTGAGTTTCTTTTTAACTGCTGGCAGTTAAAAAAACATGTTTTCGTTTTTATTAAAAATTGTCATTAAGTTTGTTTTGTTTGATTAATTTTTCCAAAAATAAAGGTATGAAATAAATAATAATAAAAAAAAACTGACGAATTACTTTAACGGAAAAAGTACATAAAGAGTTTAGTAATTTATAAGAAGCATACAACAAAAATTTGAATTGAACAAAAAGAAAAATAAATAGTAAATCAATTCCGAAAGAAAACCAGCCTATTTAACCGTTTTAAGTAAATTAAAGTTAAAGCAAAACATACGAAAGATTAAACACGATATAAGAAACCAAAAAAGAAAAAAAGTTAAAAATATTAAAAATATTGTTACAACTAAGAATAATTAAAAAAAAAAAACAAGGTTAAAAACAACTTTAAATATTAAAACAAAAAAACAATATAAACATTTTTTATTAGAACATTTGTATAGAAAAAGATATATTAAAATAATATGGAAAAAACTTTTGAACTAAAAATGAAACAAAATTATTTAGTCGTATTATAAAAACTAAACAAATATATCTATGATACTAAAATAAACGAAATTTAATATGTTTAAATAAAAATTTATATAAAAAGAAACTACCAAAAACAAAAACAAACAAAAAAAAAAAAAAAATACCTATGACTCATGTAAATGTAGATAATTATAAAAGTACACTAAAAGAAATCAACTTTTAGCATAAAAAGAAAATATCAAATCAACCAAAATAATAAGTATTGAAATCTTAACTTAAAAAATATATTTTAGTTATGAAATATATATAATTTTTTTTGCCTTTAGTTGTCTTGATTCTTATTATATAATATAGTTAACATGAGAATGCCTAAAATCATAAATTTAGTTAATTAATAATTGGTTTTATACAAGAAAAACAAAAATTTAATAACCAACACAAAAAGAACAAATGATGGGTCTAAGACTTTCAAATTTTTGGGAATTTTACAATAAAATTTTTTTTTTCTAATATGAAGACCTCATCCCAGAAACGTGCACAAATCACTTAGGCTTTTTTTCAAACTCCTTTTTTTTTAGCAATTTTCACATATTTTGGAAATTTTCTGGTCTAAAAGTTTAAAATAAATTTTTAACCGATTATCCTACACCAAAGCTAAGCAAAAACTTTGGAACCCTCAAAGTATGCTTTATTTCGTAGTATTAATTTGAGGCCACTAACAAGTGGCAATCCTATACATTTATTTGTGGTACATTTTAGTGCATCTTATTGTTTATCAATATTAATGAAAGATACATAATTTGAAAGGTCTTTTTATGTAGATGTGCACAATATAAAGAATAAGAGTTTTTAACGCAATAATTCAAAATTAAAAATCTGTTTAAAATTGCTTTAAGAAATATAGCACAATTTGTCTATTTTATTTTATTTTATATATTTTTTGGAACGAAGTTCCTTATGTTTCCCTAACCGGGAAACAACGTCCGTAACGTAAGATTTGTTGTTTCTAAATCAATGTTTAAGACGTATGAGTAATACGATTCCATACAAACAAATATTAATCATACGCAGCCGTGCCGTGACAGAATTCAATTTTGTTTGGGAACAAAACTGATTCTGTATTTTCGTTGGTCGGCGAACATACAAAATCATAATAAAAAATTTAATTGTTTTCTTTATAATTCGAATAGAACTTAAAATTAATATTTTTATAATAAGGAACTTCGTTCCTATCCGGTGTCCCACGACACCACACATTATTTTTTTCTAATATGAAGACCTCATCCCAGAAACGTGCACAAATCACCTAGGCTTTTTTTCAAACTTCTTTTTTAAGCATTTGGGCAATTTTCACATATTTCGGAAATTTTTAACTGAGTATCCTACACCAATTTCAAAACGGGATCTCAGAGATTCTACTTGAATGCTTGTGGGTTACAGGCAGCCACGTATACCATCCTACACCAAAGCTAAGCAAAAACTTTAGAACCCTCAAAGTATGCTTTATTTTGTAGTATAAATTTGAGGCCACTAACAAGTGGGAATCCTATACATTTATTTGTGGTACATTTTGGTTAACTGATTGTTTATCAATATTAATAAAAGACACATAACTTGAAAGGTCTTTTTATGTAGATGTGCACAATATAAAAATTCATGAGTTCTTAACACAATAATTTAAAAAAAAACTGCACAATTTGTCTGTTGTGTTTTTTATTTTGTGGCCCTGAAAATTAAGTTTCTTATTTTCAGAGTGATACTTATTTCTCAATTTTACAAAAGAAAAAATTCTATATGATTTTATGTATAAGTTTTAGTCTGTTTTAATACCAGCAGATGTAGAAGGTTACTTTGTCATATTCGCTTTTCTTTGCAAAACATTAGCCAGAATTTTCTTCTGAAGGCCCTTAACGACACGTTCTAAAGAATTTTGAATTTTTTTAATTAATTAATATACAATAATTTAACATGAATGCCAACTAAAAAAAAACAAAAAAATTTTATATTAACAATCAAACTAATTTTATAATTTCCAGTAGAAAAATATCTAACCTTAAAACTATCTTGAAAAATGAAATCAAATAAATCAAGGAGGCATTGAGAACATATTCACGAAAATATATTTAAAAAAAAAATATTAAATTCAACAGAAATATTAAAACTAGAAACAATAAATTTGCCAATATATTTAAAATAAAATAACTGATTTAAACAAAATACACAAAAATAACAAGAAAAATTTAAAACAAACAAAAATCTTTATAAAAAATTGCAACATAAATTTATAACAAAAACCAAACAACAAAATAAAAAGTTTAAACAAAGAACTTCTAAGTTTCTTTTCAAAAATTTATTTCCACCAAAATAAAAGAAAAATATAATGAAAACTTTTTCCCATCAAGAAAATAAAATACAATTTTAAATAAATAACTACAAACATATAAAAACAAACTTTTTTCAAATAAATCCAAAAAAAAGAACAACAACAAAATTTTAAACAAAAAACTCAAAATGCAAACAACTAAATAAACAACTGAATTAAAAGAAAAACTTAAATTATTCAATATTTCTCACCACACAACCATTGAAGATAAAAATAAAATAAAACAAAATAAAATTATATTAAATATATTAATCTTAATGTAGTTTTAAGCTAATTTTAATAATAATAAAAATATATGATAAAAAATAAAACCAAAAAACGCTAATTAATAAAAATAAATTAATAAATATTATATTTGTAATATAAGTAAAAATAATAAGTATAAAGTAAAAACAAACAAACAAAAAATACCAAAAAAAAATCATAAAACAAAAGAAAAAAAAATAAAATAAAAATTGTTGTTATTGAATGTATTTGTATAGAGAATTATTATGATTATGATATAAAAATTAAAAATAATTAATTAATGCATAATGAAATAAAGATAATGATAACAAAACAGAAACCCGATAAATGATATAAAAATTATAATAATTGAATAATAAAAATAAATAAAATAAATGAGAATAAAACCGAAGGAAAATAATTATTGTTCAAAAAAAGAAATAAATAAAAAAAATTACAAAAAAAAAAAAAATATTAAATGTGTTTCTCGTTTGATTTCAAGTCTTAAAACAGGTAACGTAGCTTTTGATTGATTTTAAAACGGACACAATTCATTATACAGCAAAAAAGCTGCGGGCACAATATGACAGAATTCATGGCATCATCCTCAATAAGAAGAAAATGCAACAATTGCACGATTGAAATCGTGCTATAAGACGAACGAGTTGAAACACATTCGCGACAGCAGGCTATCAACTAGACTTGTGTCCAACTAGCTCATTCGCTCAGTTTTGACAAGAACCTTTAATCAAACCCATTTAAATTACATTGGATTGATTAAAGGTTCTTGTCAAAACTGAGCGAATGAGCTAGTTGGACACAAGTCTACTATCGACTACACGACTCAAAAAAAAGAATACAATTATTTATATGGGAATGATTATTTTCTCGGCTACACGACAGGTTGTTGTCCGCACTACTTTTCCCATATTAACACATGTATTCCATCTCTGAAGTCGTGTAGCCGGTAGCCTGCTGTCGTGAATGCGTTTAATGCATAAAACAAATTCGAAAGGATATTAAGGTCAGAAATCCATTATATTTGACTGAGTTTTTTTTTCTTGGACCAACACTCAGTGGATGACTCCTACATGTGCGAAGCATTGTACCAGAACTAGGAAAGTTGTTTATGGGAAGGATGACAAAAGGGAGTAATGTTTGTGGACGTTCGCGTTAAAGTTATTATTATTATGAAAATGGGCGTTCAACTCAAAATGCATATCGTGCTCTTCGTGATTTTTTCGGTCAATTTAATCGTCCAAATGTGCGTACAATCGGAAAAACTGAACATGTGGTTCCAACACGACGGTGCAACGGCACACACTGCACGTGCTACAACCGATATGCTGAAGGATGCATTTCCCGGGCGACTAATCTCTTGTTTTGGCGATTTGCACTGGCCAGCAAGATCGCCTGATTTGACCGCTGCAGACTTCTTTTTGTGGGGCTTTTTGAAGTCGCGGGTTTATGTCGACAAACCTTAGACTCTTGCAGCTCTTAAAGACAAAATATCCGTCAAGAATGTGAAGACCTATCGCCGGAAGTTTTGGCCAAAGTGATGGAAAATGCCATAAAAAGGGCTCAAATGACAATCAACTGTGGCGACGGCCATTTACATGACATCATATTCTCGACTTGATGTAAAAAAATTAAAAGACCAAATAATAATAATCCACAAGAAGAATCAAAGTTTTTCATTTTTTTTTTTAAATTACAGCCAAAAAACATCGGAAGGTTATTTGTGCGCCACCTTGTATGTATATGTCACGGAAAACTTAGCAATTCGGAAAAGTTAAGCAATCGGCGATGTTGTACAAGTAGAAACATACTAGACTATAACAGATTATAACAGGAGTCTATGTGGAGAGAAAAATAATTCTTTGCCTAAAAGATATATTTTATCCTAAAGTTAGCGGATTTTTTCAAAAAACTCTCGTATATGATGTGAAAATAATTTTCCTATCTATCATCGTATTGCAATGACATTAGCTTACGTATTACTCATACGCTAAGAGTTCCATTATTCCCTTGTGGTTTACGAAAAGTATGCAATAGTTTTAAATAACAAATTGACGTATGCGTGATATTGCAATTCGTTATGTTGAATATTGTTCATACAATTGTAATACAAAATTAAAAAAAAATCAATGAGTGTTCGAACTCACGGGCGATGTGTTAACACCTTTTTGTTTATTTATTTTATATTAAACCCACAAAAAACAAAGAGAATGCAAAGCAACAGTCAAATGTACATACATACATTGTTATGTTTGTACATAAGCTACATACGTTGCTGTCTTGCTATCTCATTTTTATATATGTACGTATAACCACGTCACTATTCTCTTTGCTATGCATAAGACAAAACCGAAGATCAACATAAAACACTTTTTTAATATTACTCCAAATTAATACTCCGAATTAAAACACTTAAATCTCCGCTCGCCGATATCGGATCGCCTTAATTTTTGGCCTAAACTCTTCGTCGAAACCCGCACTAGCGGGCTATGAATTTCCGGAGAAAATCGCGTGGGAAAATTATATGAAAATCGCCCAATAATCACTTTCAAGACCGACTGCCAAGCAACAACAACAAACAAACAAACTCTTACACTTACACTTGCGTATGTATTGAAACTGATAGTTTACTGCCCTAGAGGCGCGCGTATAGATGTTAACACATCAATAAAAAATTATTGCGTAATTAAAAATTTCTTCAGACAATTCAGAATGTATTCAGACACTTGATACTGGGAAACAGGCAAACAGAAAATATTCAAGGATATTTAAGGACTCAATTTCATGCTTAAAACTTCGTTATTTGACTAATTTCTATACAAAATAAGCCAAATAAGCAAATGTACATACATAAAAAAAATTTTGGAAAGTAGGCCTTTAATTTTTAATGTACCGGGTTTGTCAATAAGAGCGTTAGAAAAGTTTTTTTAAATAAAACAAAAACGGTTTTGGATATGAATGAAATTCTTTATTCCTGTGAAAGTACGTTCGAGGCCATTATGAATGGAATTTGATTATTTTACATGGCCACCACGGGCCCGCTTGCAGTAGTCCAGACACTGAACCCAATTTTCGACGGTTTTCAAGCATAAATCGGCCGATACTGCTGCAATTTCACGTACGATATTCGTACGCAGTTCATCAATCGTCGTTGGCTTGTTGGCATCGACCATAGACTTGACGTAACCCCACAGGAAATAGTCCAACGGCGTCAAATTGCACGACCGAGGCAGCCTATCGACTGGACCATTTCGTGAGATAACACGTTCTCCAAACTTGGTTTCCAATAAATTGAAACTATGAAGCGGAGGGTCGTGAGTTCGAGCCCGCGCGGAGTCATGAAATATTGTGTTGAATTCTTCTGAACAGCATTAGTGCGTGGTTGTGTTAGTTGCTGCCAACCTGTTTCAGTGATGAAGGCATAGCACGGGTCACTGAATATAATTGGCAGCGACTGACACTATCATGTACTAAAAAGCAGAGTAACAGCACCCGCCTTCGTCGGTCCTGTAGAAAAAATTAGCCGGCGAAGTAAAAAAGGTTGAAATAGCTACAAAACCAACTGTCTATCTTCTCATCTTCCCTAATCTGTTCCCTCAATACTATCCCCTCGTTTTCAGTTCCGGCGCAATGCATTTGATTGTGACATTCGCTGTGTGGCTTGTGGCGCCGTCCTATTGGAACCACATGTCCTCCAAGTACATATCATCCAATTGGGACCAAAAATATTCGGTTATCATTGAATGGTAGCGATTCCCATTAACAGTAAAGTGCCGGTCATGATCATCATGGAAGAAGTACGGCCCAATGACGCCGCCGGCTTATAAACCACACCAAACCGTAATTTTTTCGGGATGCAATGATGACTCATGGAGTACGTGTGCGATTGCTGTCTGACCAATAAAGTATATTTTGTTTATTGAAAGAAGCCGTCCAGCCAGAAATGAGCCTCATCACTGAAGATGATTTTTTGAAAAATGATTTTTGGATGAGGCCACTGACTCCGAATTTCGGTAATAAATTTTAATAATTTCGACGGGTTGTTGGCTCGTATATCTTTCCATCACGAAATGGCAAACCTTACTGAAGAGAACTGCCAATAGAGCGGCAAGATATATGGCGTCGTTTGCTGTCCCTGTCGCTCTACTTTTGTAGCGTCTCTATTTAAAAAACCGTTATTTGGTAGCAAAGATTAATTGCTGCTAACCGGAACCTTCTGCTATTACGACAGCATCTAATCGCCAACGATCGAAAAGTCACTAGAATCTGGGGCCAAATTACGGCATTCGATATCGATCGAAATTTGTATATAAATTGTATGTAAATTTCGTTCGATATCGAATGCGGTAATTTGGCCCCCGGTTTTAATTTTTTTTTTTAATTTATGTGAGTGACATTCATTATTCCAAATCAAGAGCTAAAAATTGATTGGCTCCATTTGCAATAAAATTTTTTTAAGTCTTCTAAAATTCATCACAGAAAAAGCATAACAAATTGAAAGTAAATGAAGTGTAAAAATGTCTGGAGAATATTTGTTAGGAATAATTGATTTAAAATGAAGACCAGCAGATGAAAATAAGCTGATTGTTCATAAATTTCTAAAGCTCAAAATACTTCTGTATACAATAACTAATTTGATTATACAAAAACAAATAAACTCCTTTTATTTACATGAAATCATTTAATTGACGAATTCAAAATAAAATATCGAAATAAGCAGAAAGTAAAAAAAAAAAATCATGCTTTTAAGTCACGTCTTAGGAACACAAGGCGCTTAACAGGCTGACTCAAAATTTATTTTTTATAGATTTAAAGTTGTTGACTTATATGTATTGGTAGTTCCAGATCCTCTCTTAAGGAGGGAAGCATTAGATAGTTTAAAGAAATTTTCTGTTGTCCACAAGTAACACATTTGTAGCTGTCGTGTTAATGTGACATCGATGTCGTCATTCATAATAGGGGCAATTATGTCTAATTTCTTAGACTCTGCCTTAACCAAATTTTCCATTAAATTAAAATTAACAAAATGTCGTACTTGAATATGCATAAAAAGACAGTTGCTGTTTATTTATGCAGGAATTTATTTTTTATTTTCTACTTCCTTTTCTTTCTTTCAACTACATAAAATATTTGATGATGTGTTGCATACAGCAACAAACTATATGAGGCCATATATAATCTGGGAAAATGATAAAATGTTTATTTACTCTTCGCACATAAATGTCACTTATTAAATTACAAAAGTTTGCTGAAGTTTTGGTTAATAATGCAGACACACATAAACAACCTGCAGCGTACTGACAATCAAACACATGCATGAATGTGAACTCTTGACAACTCATATATGTACATACATTTTGATTTTATTACAGCAGAACACACAAACACACATACACGAAACATTTACCACATAAAATTATAAATTGCAGATGGTAAAAAAATATTAAGGGACCGTTTGAACGGAGGTATTTCGCCTTTATTCTAACAAAACATGGCGCCAGTAACTCGTGTATATTTCATAGACTTGCAATTTAGCAAAATTATGAAATTTATCCTGTTGTAACATCGTATAGAAATCGTTATAACATCTTTTTTATAAAAAGGACTAGATATACGTATTTCATTAGAGTAAGATTCAAAAATTTAAATTGTGAATTAAAAAATGTGCCCAGGATACTTATAATATAACTGTGGACCCAATATAAAAAAATGTTGATGAAAATGTTCGTTATCGCTAGCGCAATGTAAATTGCGTGGCTGGAAAAAAGTCTTTGCCAGTCACCTCTTAAATGGAAGATGCCACTTTTTGTCTACGCTATTTCTATTCCACAGTAACTCCTAGCCCCATAATGAGAAACATTTAGTCGATAAATAAAGTTTTTTTTCGAGAAACAGTCATTGAAAGCCTGTTGATGTAGCACTCAATCAGCATGCCTAAGGCGATATGTATGATCAAGTATACAAGTCATTATAAAAAGTGCAAGTCAGCATAAAAAGTGGAAGTCATTATGAAAAGTGCAAGTCATTATAAAAAGTGCAAGACATTATATAAAATGCAAGGCATCATACGAAGTGCTAGTCATCGTAAAAAGTGCAAGTCATTATAAAAAGTGCAAGTCATTATGAAAAGTGCAAGTCAGTATGAAAAGTGCAAGTCATTATAAAAAGTGAAAGTCATTATGAAAAGTACAAGTCGTTATAAAAAATAGAAGTCATTATAAAAAGTGAAAAACATTATAAAAAGTGCGAGTCATTATAAAAAGTGCAAGTCTGCACTATAAAAAGTGCAAGTCTGCACTATAAAAAGTGCAAGTCTGCACTATAAAAAGTGCAAGTCTGCACTATAAAAAGTGCAAGTAGGTGCTGTTAGTTGAAGTAGTAGTACACGAGAGGGAGGGTCCTGAGTTCGAGCCCGCGCTGAGTCATGAAATATTGTGTTGAATTCTTCTGAACAGCATTAGTGCGTGGTTGTGTTAGTTGTTGCCAAGCCTGTTTCAATGATGAAGGCATAGTCACTGATCACTGAACATAATTGGCAGCGACTGACACCATCATGTAGTAAAAAGCAGAGTAGCAGCACCCACTTTCGTCGGCCCTGTAGCAAAAATTAGCCGGCGAAGTAAAAAGTTAAAATAGCTACAAAAACAACTGTCTACGTTCTCATCTTTCCTAATCTGTCCCCACAATACTATCCCCTCGTTTTCAGTTCCGGCGCAATGCATTGCATATATAGGGGGTCATCTCCTGAGTTCTGGTCCAAGATAAAAAAAAAAGTAATCATAAAAAGTGCAAGTCACAAAGGAAAGTGCAAGTCATTATGGAAAATGCAAGTCATTATGAAAAGTGCAAGTCATCATAAACAGTGAAAGTGATTATAAAAAGTGCAAGTTAGCATAAAAAGTGCAAGCCATTATAAAAAGTGCAAGTCATTACAAAAAGTGCAAGTCATTATGACAAGTGCAAGTCATCATGAAAAGAGAAAGTCATTACAAAAAGAGCAAGTTAGCATAAAAAGTGAAAGTCATTACAAAAAGTGCAAGTCATTATAAAAAGTACAAGTCATCATAAAAAGTGCAAATTATCATAAAAAATTCAAGTCATTGTGAAAAATGCAAGTCATCTTAAAAAGTGCAAGTCCTTATGAAAAGTGCAAGTCATCATAAAAAGTGCAAGTCTTTATAAAAAGTGCAAGTTATCATAAAAAGTGCAAGTCATTATAAAAAGTGCAAGTCGCTAAGGAAAGTGCAAGTCATTATGGAAAGAGCACGTCATCATAAAAAATGCAAGTAATTGTGAAAAGTTCTAGAGTCTGACTCTTTTGGTTTGGACTGAATCGTGATTTCCACAGACGGTAGGACGGACGGACATGCTCAGATCGTCTTAGATTTTATCACTGATCAAGAATATATATACTTTATGGCATAAAAACTTCTAAGCTAAGACGCGAACATCTGAAAAGAACACCCTTTATATCGGCAGTTTATCCATATATTATTTCTGCAACGTATGTGGCTGTTTCTGCTATTCTTTTTTTTTCCTTTAATATATGGTAGCATTCTTTGTACGAGCACAAATAAGATAAAAATATTAAAAGCTTTTTACCACTGCATCAAGAAAAATGCAACAACGATGACAACAAGAATTTGTTGCCCCAAAATTGCTCTTGTTATTGTACAATGTAATGATGTCTGTCTGTACAGCAAAAACCCAACACCAATTCAAATAACATACCGAAAATAAAGTAAAATTTCACTACGATACCGATGTAGTTTACATATTTGCATGGCAAGTTAACAGTGTATGTTTGTATGAGTATATGTGTGTGTGTGTGTGTTTGTATGAATTTGCTGCTGCTTTACTACGGGCCAACAAAAACACATGCAAGACAGAAGAAGGTACGAGTAGTTAAGGCAACCCAATACAAAAAGCACAACAACACCCCATACAGTGACGTTGCTCATACGTATGAGTATTTAGTATTGCCTTCTTTTAGGCAACACGAGTGGCATAATGCGAGAGCAGGATGAGTAGTGGTTTTTAAAATTAATATTTTTAAATGAAAAATATTTTAATATTTTTAAATGAAAAATATTTAAATATTTTAAAATAACAAAAATAAGTTAAATAATTTGTATACTTTAAAAGGAAATCCCTTAAGGTTAATTATAAAAAAAAATGTATTTCTATAAGAAATTTTGTAGCAAAGAAAAATGTTACGGTTGTCCTCCTATTTGAAGCATAAGCACACACATACACTTACAGGCACTTTGAAATTTCCTTCTTCGTATTGAATAGTAGTATTAAAACAAACAAACAAACAAACAAAAAAATCACTGTATTTGTATGTCAATTATAGCAACAGTCAGTCAGTCGGCCAACTAGCGAGCTTGTAGCAGCACTATGAAAGCATAAGCACGCATTATATTCACGTCAATTTGATGATTTGATATTTTTGGGCAGGTTGTTAAGCAGAAATACGAAAATCAGATACGTTTCGACTGGCGAAAGGGAAAGTTGTTGTGTAGAAAATACGCACTACGGAACACAAGACAAGCATAAGGAAAGCAAAAAAATTTCTAAAACGTACAAGTTATTTATTTAAAGGATTCGAAAGACTTGGTCAAGTGTTTTGTGTATTTTATTGTTCTTGTTTTTATTTTATAACTTATTTTGCTCTCGCGTGTGTATGATGCCAACTGTTTTACATCGTATTTAAAATGTTGTGTGTGTGAGTGTGTGTGTCCGAGAATCGCGTGCCGTGAATTTAAATAACACAAAAAGTAATAAGAAATTAAAAAAAAATATATAATAATGCAACAAACCGTTAGAGGAATAAAAAAAAATTATTTAATTTCGTTTTCGCCTGTAGCATTCAGTGTTTCAAAAAACAATTTGCATAAAATTAGTTTCGTCTCGTAATTGAGATTACAATTTATTCGAAATGTGTTTCACTCATTTTGCCACAATTATGTGCCGAAAAGGAAAGGAAGATTACTTGAAGCATGCCACAAAAAATGATTTAATTATTAAATAAAAAGAAATATATAGATTTTTCTTTAATTCATGTGAAAAGGCCTGACAAGCCTTAAAGTAACGCAACAAAGTGGCGTGTATCATTGTATGAGTGTGTGTTTAGTTTGAAAATAATGTCACATGTAACAACAACAACAGCAACATAAACATATAAATACACTCACTCACCCGCCACAAAAGTCCTTTTAATTATTTAAGTCTTAAAACGTAACACAACAACAAACTTTGACATCATTTCAACTTAAAACTAAAAAAATAAATAAAAAATAAAAATAAAAAAGAATGGCATAAGAAAGAAATTGGAATTAAATAATTAAAATTATGTCGTTGTTGCTAGAAACGCACGTTCAATTAAATATTTAGAGACTTTGCAAGTGGATAAAAAGAATTATTCTCTTGGATTTATATATTAATGACGCCGTAAGGCTGGTGTTTGTTTTAATGATGAGCTATTAAGAGTTTTTGTGAACTGAAATACCAAAAAAAAAACATATTCCTGTTTTTAAAAAGAACTAAAGGACATCAATAAGATTAAAGAAAATATATACGAATTTGACAATTTTGTTGTTGTACATGAACGAATTTTATTTTTGAATTAAGATTCTATAGGCTAATTGTTCGAAATTTTTAATTTAAATCTCAGAAAGACATGATATATATTCCAAGGCACAAAGGCAAGTCAACATCAGTTTTTGTTATTCAACATACACAGCAGAGCAGAACAGCTGTTTTCGAAAGACGCAACCCTTTCATCATCAGGCTTAGTTGAATGTGATAACAGTTCCTATTCACACAAATTTTATTGTGAAAAAGAATACGAGAACTGTATCAAGCTGATGTTAACATGTTATTGTTATAATACCCGTGTTACCGTTTGATTATTTTTCTTCATGTCCCATTTTTCTAAATTTTTTGTTCCATCATTATTTTTTTTATTTTTACTTTTTTTTTTTAAATTTTAATTTTACTATTAACATGAGAATTTTTTACTCAGACTCCAGTTCAAATCTGCAAACTGACAATAATATTTTTTAATAAGTGCTGACAAACACAATACATATGAGCACTTATGATGAAAGCGTTGCGGCTTTCGAAAACAGCTGTTCTGCTCTCCTGTATTAAATATTTTTTATTGTTGTTTTATATAAAAAGAATTTTTAACACAAAGTTTTAATATATAAAGAAAAAATTTTATTCAGCCTCAAGTTCAAATCTGCAACCTAAAAATTTTTTTTTTTTAAAAAGTTTTATTAAATTCAAATTATTAAAAAAAAAATATTGCACTCATGTTAATAAAATTCAAATTTTATACAAAAAACATTGAACAGTGGATCAGCAGCAAAAAATGTTTATGTGCTATCCGAGTTTAATTAAATTATTATGGTCCACATAATTTCCATACTTTCGCAGTGCTGAAATATAGTCCATAACAGTGGCTATGACCTACCGACGGAGTTTTATAGGCACTGATGAGGATCTATTACAACAAAAATTTAATACAAATTAAATTATGAAATCCAACTATTTCACAAAAAAAAATATTATTACAATAAGTCATCGATGTGATATGAAATGATTAGAAATGTCGCGAAACGTATAGAATAATTTTAATTTCCACGCACTATTTTTCTATGCCTTAAATAAAAAATTATTATTTTATGTGGAATTTTAATTGCCTGAGAACAATTAAAGTCCATAATCAATCAATTAATCAATCAATCGCTGTTCACATTTCCGTGCAGTGAGGTCCTCCTCGAATGCCAAGACAGTCCTTTCACATACTAGAATTACGCTTTCAAAAATGTATATTCATAATGTACTTTTACAACAACAAAATTGTGTTTACAGCGACTAAGCCCATTTTTTTCCAAAATGTCTTCATAAATAACACAAATTGATGCATTTCGAGCGAAGACAATACTTTAACGAATAAATTCATATATAAATTCTAACCCAATTATTCATAAAAATTATGAGAGTCTAATAACAGCGTCATAGAGCAAAATTTCATATGAAATTTGCTCTATTAAACTCTTATAAGCATCTCATAATTTTTATGAATAAGGAGGTAAATATTTCACTCTTAAAAAAATAAATTGAATTCAATAAAAAATATCTAAAAAATAAGATTGCCAAAATTCCTATTTTAATAATTTTTTAAGATACCAAATAAAAAAAATTTTACTTGGTTCGCACTCAGGGTGTGTACGCTACTGCTATAAATAATGCATTGTGTCGGATTTATAAAAGGAAGCGGATAGTGTTGAGAGGACGTATGAAGAAAGACGAGAGGATAGAGAATTTGTTTTAGCCATTTTAATTCTTACTTCGTCAGTGAATTTTCAAATTTTCCAACAAAAGGGGATGCTATTCTTGTCTTATTTAGTAAGATTTTTTACTTCACGCGTTCAAAATTAAAATAAAAATATATAGGGTCCACAATCTAACGTTTTTTTTTCAACAAGTGCTTATTTAGTGAATGGTAACACTTGGCTCATGTCTCATTTGACAGATAATTAGTTTTATCCTTCCGCTGAACGAATATGGTTGACCATTCAATTCGTTTTCGTTTCGCTAAGTGGGCCTGCGATCGACTTACAGAATATGCCGATTTTGCCAAAAAATCATCTTTTCAGATGAAGCTCATTTTGATCTTGGCGGGTATGCAAACAAGCAAAATTGTCGCATTTGGGGCACAAAAACCCCACACGCATACATTGAAAAGCCGACGCACCCAAAACGAGTCACTGTTTCGTGCGGATTTTGGTCCAGAGCCATAATTGGTCCATTTTTCTTTGAAAATGAGCGAAGAGTGGCCGTTACAGTCAATGGCGATCGTTATCGGGTCATGTTGAACGAATTTTTGTTCACAAAAATTGAAGAGAAGGATATTGGCAACATTTGATTTCAACAGGACGGCGCTACGGGCCACACAGCCGAAGCTACACTCGATGTTTTGCGCCCCGTTTTTAAAGATCGCATTATCAGCCGCAGAGCTGATGTCATTTGGCCACCTCGGAGCTGCGATTTGACACCGTTGAACTATTATTTGTGGGGTGGCGTCAAAGATAAGTGTTACGGCGACAAGCCAGAGACAATTGACGCTTTAAAGGACAATATTCGTGAAGCCATTGGTGAAATACAGCTGCACACAATCAATAATGTGCTTAAAAATTGGACCGATCGTGTAGGCCACAGCATGGCCAGCCGAGGCAGCCATTTGAATGAAATTATTTTCCATTATTAACCGGAAGGATTTTACTTTCAAATAAAAAAAAAATTGAGAAAATATAGTTTTTTTATAGCATTTTCAAAAAGAAAAAAGTTATTTGGCGGAGCCTAGATAAAAAAATCGTTTTACTTTTGGTTTCTTGACCTCTTTTTGATTGTTATTATACTCTAATATTTTTAAGCTTAAGGTCTCTTTATTTTTATTTGAAATATATTAATTTACAAAATTTCGTGACTCCTTTGTGTGGCTTCTTCAGCAAATTAATTATTTTATTTGATGTGAAAAAATGTTTGTTTATAAAACGAAATTATTTGTCGACAAAATACAAAAAGATTCAAAAATGTTATAGTTGATTTTGTCCTAATAATTGTATCCTTCATAGTCTTGAATCTATAAATAAGGCCTCTGACTTGATTATGCTTTTTAAATTTGCTGTAGCTCATAGTTTTACTTGCCGTTTTCTTTTTTCTTTGAAATTATTTTGTGCTCTCAAAGTTTTTAAAATGCTTATATGTATAAAAAATCGAGTTTTCACTAAAACTCGACATTTAGAGTTCCTGACTAATCCTGACTGTGTGTCCCAATGTATATATGTATGTGTGTGTGACTGTATGTGTGTGACTGTATGTGTGTGGCGGTGTGTGTGTATACCCTGCAGGAGGATAAGCGTTAATTGTCTTTCAGCTACTGGTACGAGTACTAGGATAGCAAGCACTAGTTCAAAACATGATTGAACAAATATAGAAAAGTACTAGTACTTCAAGTAAATTATTTGTAGATTGATTTGGCTTGTAGAATTTCATATAACTTTTTGTTAATGTTTTTACGCGACTTGCTAATTCGCATTTTCGTTTATTTTATTTTTAATTGTTAAAATTTTTACACAAATTCAAGTTTGAAACAAAGAACAGGATACTGTGATCTTTTTTGCTGCACCGCCGCTGAAAATTATTAGAAGGCTTTGCCACCTGCATATCAGTTTATTTATTCGATAATTTATGTAAGTAAGCCGCGGTTTTCTTGTGTATTAAAAAAGTGACATTTTAATAAAATAAATAAAATTAAAAACTAATTTAAAAATTTTGTAAACGTGTTTTTTTGTTAATATTTCTGTTCATATTTAAAATCAGCGATCTTTTTTAAAATATTAAAAACTGATATATGTATTGTATGTTCATCAGTGTTTGGTATATGGGGGAGTACCAAATGTAACTCAAGTTGTACAAGGTGCTAGTGGATTGAGTGTACCCTGAAGGAACTTTCCATTTCGTCTTATAAACTAAGAATTGATGAACCAAAAATTGCTTGTGAAGACAGACTTAACAAATTTTATTGAGTTTAAAAAACCAGAAAATTTAGGGATTTTTTTTTTATATATAAACCAGTTCTTCATGCAGAACTGATTGTACTAGTATCCGACTAGAAGAAATTATACTAGTACTCATCTAGTACTAATGGTACTAGTATCTCCCTAGTTTCCATCTAGTACCAATGGTACTAGTAATTTTCCAAACACACTATGTTAATTTGAGCATTAACATGGTATAGGAAAGTTCACAGTTGGGAACTACTACTGGTGATTTTTGTACTAGTACAATACTAATTTGATACTAGTTCGATCTCCTGCAGGGTATGTGTGAATGCGTGCATGTGTGATTGTGTGTGCGTGTCTGTGTATGCATGTACATGTGTGTGTGTCTGTGGCTGCATGTGTGTGTGTGTGTGCGTGTAAGTAGGTGAACGGCTTACAAGTTTGGAACGGATTGACCGAAAAGAGATAGTGGCATTTCTAATAAATTGAATTAGATTTCTTGTAAATTAGTTTGCGAGAAATCTAAAAAAAAATTTTAAATTTGTCCATATGTGGAAAAATTTGGAATAAATTTTAAAGGGCCTTAACGATCGACGCCAGTTAACTGGGTCAAAATTGGTTGATGCGTTCGTGAGTTATTGGGAACGAAACCATAATTGGGAAAAGTATTTTAAAACACTCCAAAATTATTTATCTGACCAATTGGTGTTCTCGATTCTTTTACAGGACTCGAAAAACTCTAACAATCACCACTAATCATCAAGTGAGAATCGTTTGATTCTTGCAAAAATTATAGCAGTTGAGAAAATAAAAAGTTCTAGTGTCTTATTAAATTCTTATGAGACTTTTGACCTCAAAAATCTTAAAAACATGGACCTGCGGTTAAAACTAGCGGACGTTGAAAGGCTACCCTTTTAGGTCAAGCGTTTGGCAAATTTTTTTTATTAATTAAGAATGTGTATTTTTTGTTTGTTATTCGAACTTTGGGATTAATTTCATTGTCAAGCTAAGAGTTTTTATTCGGTTTGAAGTTCCCTCCTGCTAGTTTGATGATTATAAAAAATACTCTAAATATTTCACTCTTAAACAAAAACATTATTTGCAGATGGCGACTTTCTACTTGAGCTTCAGTAAACATTTTTGGTTTTATATATAATAGAATACTTTTATTTTTGAAGTGTAATTATTTATTTTTATTTTTAAAATCGGTGCCCAGTAGCACTTTATATGGCATTTTGCGAATTTTCCTCTTCTCCACTGTCGTAATAGGTACAAAGCATTTCAAACCTTTATTCACTCGAGCAAAAAATTATGTTTCTTATGAAACCCTTAAAATTGTACGTATTAATAAAATTCATTTATATTTCATTTCATGACAGTTTTCATAAGCCCACTTCTTCCAGCTTAACAACCACTAACAATTGCACAAAATTTTAAAGATTCTCCTTACCTTGAAAACAGCAACAGCAGCTGCTTAAGAGACAATCAGTTCGTAGTATTTAGAATAGAAAAAAATATATATTTATAATAACTGCCATAATAGTGCTTGAACAACAAACCAAATTTTTGCCATAAACTATTAAAATAGAACAAAGAAATTAGAACGAAATATTTATTAAAACAAAACGACAGAAAAACTTCAAACTAAATGCTGAAAAATGTTAAAAACTTTAATTAAAACGTTCAAATACTTAACATTGTTAATTGTGCTACTTATACAAATTCAAAGAAATTGCGCCAAAACAATCAGCCAAACTAACAACAACAACAGCAACACTCACTACAGCAAGATTATCAGCAGCATCTACAGCAACAGCAGCAGCAATAAAAACTATAATTTCTTTCCCCTTTCCAATTCGAATGTTATTAGAATATCAAATGCCCAACAAAAATATGACAAAAGCTCACGAAAAGCTCAGCCCAGCAATCAACCAAAACAGTCAACAACATTAACAGCGAAATATAGAAGCGCACACAACCGAACTGTGGTGGATTTCAAATGCTGTAAACAAGGTAAAGAATTCAAATCAAAACAGCGAAACTAAAACTGTTTGTCATTCCGTGTGTAGTTTCCACAGTTTTAATATGCGAACCACTTTAAAATAAATATATTCAGGGTCATAATGAATAGAGAGATCAAATCCGCCTGTCCGTCTGGCTGCATGCATCATCGGATTTCCGGACGCCCCAGAGAAGCTAAAGACTTCCGCTTTAAATTGTTGTATAGGACATAATGCTAAACATATTTCTATTGGAAATCGCTTCCAGAGCTGGACAATTTTTACTTATTTTATAATTTTTATTTTTTATAAAAGTAGCGAATAAAAACTAACTTTATTTTTTTGATAATTAAAACTATTTATACTTCACTGAAAATTAAATTAGTATGAAAAATCAAACTAAATCCAAAAACATGATTCCCGGGTTGGACAAGTGAAATGGTTTTTGTTACATCAAAGTAACCAACTCAAAAAAAATTTGTCCTTGTCTTTAAAAATATGGCAAATAATGCATCAAATATTACATATTTGATGCCTTAAGCTAAGATCACACTAGCGGCGCAATGTACCGATTTTCGTCGGCTCACTGAAATAAAGTTATAAGTGATAAGCTAAATTTGCCTTATTTGTCAACTAATTTAAATATAAGGAGATAATTGCTCTACACTGCATTGGTAATAAAGCCATATAGACTTATTCCAGAATTAAGTGAGAAATAAAGACATTTTGGTTTAGTACTTATGACTTTATTGCAGTGAGCCGACGAAAATTGGTACATTGCGCCGATAGTGTGATCTTAGCTTTAGAAAACAAAAAGGTCAAAAGCATAACTCGAGAGATGGAACTTTTTTTTTTAATAATAAAACAACAAAATAAAACAATTTTTTTTCATATTTTATATTTTATAACAAAAATCAGCAATAACAAAGAGAAGGTTTCGGCGTTTCTTTTATATACCCTACAAGAAAGAATTGGAGGGTATATTCACTGTGTCATTCCGTGTGTAACACAGCGAAATATCCCTATAAGACCCCATAAACTATCATCTTGATCCATGATGAAATCTAAGACGATCTAGCCAAGACCGTCCGTCCATCAGTACGTCAGTTTGTGGAAATCATGATTCAGTCCAAACGAAATTTGGTACAGATAAACTTTGAAGGATAATACAGGTGCAGTTCGTAAATGAGCTAAGTCGGAGCAGGGGTAAAAAAGTTCCCCTAATTTGTTAGTCCTCCAAAAACGAATATCGAGGGTATATTCACTTTGTCATTCCGTTGAGACCCCATAAAGTATATATATTCTTGGTCAGTGGAAATCACGTCCGTCTCTGGAAATCACGATTCAGTCCAAACGAAAAGAGCCAGACTCTTGAAATTCGGTATAAATTTATCCTGAAGGATAGCACAGGTCAAGTTCGGAAATGGACTAAGTCCGGAAAGAGGGAAAAAGGTTCCCCTAAGAAAAACTAAACAAACCTCTAAAAAACAACACAATTTTTCAAGTTTTTTGTAATTTTGTTAAGCAAATGATATATTTTTATGTCAAAGAAGGTCCAACGCGTTAAACTTGGAGCCATAAAATAAAAAAATTTTGGACCCCGCCCTCTTTAGTGGGCGTTATTATATGCAAAAATGGCGCAAAAATTTAACAAATTGTTTTACTTAAGCCTACATTTTTTAAAAATAACATTTTTAAGCTTTAGTTATGAAGCTGAGACGTAACCTAGTACTCCTGTGACCTACCCCCTCACCCCCTTTGACACCTAAATGGCCCTATCAAAAAAAATAAAAAATTAAATAAATTTTATACATCATTATGCCAAACATTTATTTTTAGAGTTTTATGGCAAAAGAGGAAAGGTCTCCCCTACGGCCTTTGCCAGAGCGACCCCGACAAAATACCGTTTTGGTGCCCTCCAAAAAGAATTGGACCCCATAAAGTATATATAATCTTTCTCAGTGATGAAGTCTAAGATGATCTAGCAATGCCCACACGTTCGGCTGTGGAAAACATTTCTGAACCCCGCCCCTTCAGTGGGCGTTGACGTACGATATTATATGCAAAATTAGTGCAAATATTGAACAATTTGTATACCTTAAGCCTGTAAGAAGCTGAGACGTTCTCTGATCTTGCAGAGGTTAAACGTCTCTCCCCACCGCCCTTCCCGGAATGACTCTGTCAAAACAGGGATTTAAAATTGGATACAGAGATGTCTTAAAGGAACTCTGTCGCACCAAGTTAAACATTCTAAATTTAGTTACTAAATATTTGGAGGGTATTTAAGATTTGACCCGGTCGAATATAATCTTCTGACCTTTTTATACCCTTCACAAAAAAGTGAAAGGGTATATATAGGTTTGTCATTCCGTGTGTAATTTCTTCGATATGCACATGGGACCCCATAAAGTATATATATTCTGGATCCTTATGAATAGCGATGACGAATGAGCGATGTTCGCCCCCAGAAGAGCTAGAGACTTCGTTCTTGGACCGTTGAATTGGAAATGAACTTAAATAGAGTGCTATTGAAATTTAGAAAGATCCGAAGTATGGTTCCAGAGCTGGGAAGCTTACACCTATTTCTCGACGCAAAATTTATACCAAAAATCAATGTGTTTTTTTAATGTTTGTAAATTAAACCTATTTCGTGCTTTAGGGAGCCTCAATGGTCTATTAAAAACTAAAAAAATAAAAAAAAATTTCCAGGGATGGAAAATTAAAAAAAAAATTTTATTCCGTATTTTGTAGTACATGTAGTAACTAAAATTGTTAAAAATTTCAAGTTTTTCTTTAACAAAACCTCTTTATACGTCATGAAGATTTGCATTGGCAAAAAGAAAAGAAAATTTTAAATTAAAATTTTGCTTCCTGGGGTGGGAAATTGAATTTTATTTATACATGAAAGTAATCAAACAGGCAACTGATGTTGTTATTTTTTTTTTTTGTTTTGTTTTTGATAACTAAAACTGTCTTATAATTTAAGAAGAACAAAATTGGTATCAAAAATTAAAAAAAAAATAAAATTTCGAATCCAGGGATGGACAAGTGCAATATTTTATGGTACACGAAAGTTACCAAAATGGTAAAAAATTTGCAATTTTTCTTAAATAAAACTACTTTATACCTTAAGAAGCGTTGCACTGATAAAAAAAAACAAACAAAAATTAAAATTTCGTTTCCAGGGTTGGAAAAATTAATTTTTTTTTTTTGGTACATGCAATATTTTGCCCCAGACTCAGGGGATGACGCGTACATATGCAATGCATTACGGCGGTAGTTGAAATTAAGGGGATAGTATGGCGAGGACAGACGAAGAGGGATAAGAAGATAGAGAATTGTTTGTAGCTATTAAAACTTTTTACTCCGCCGGATAATTTTCGCTACGGGCCGACAAAGTAGAATGCTGTTCCCCTGCCCTTTAGTACATGAGAGTATCAATCGCTGCCAGTGACCACAGATATTCCTTCGTCACTGAAACATGCCGGCAGACAACAATTAACACAATCATGCACTATTGGTGATCACAAGAATTCTACCCAATATTCCTCACTAATCGCGGAGTCGAACTCTGGATCCTCCTGCTTCATACTCTCTTGTTAACTACTTCAGCCAACAGAAACAACAATTGGAATGAATTTATGAATAGTGCTCGTTTTTCACCTTCAGTTACACAACAATTTTGGCAATCATACAGAGTTGCATTGGAGTTGAAAACTTCCCTAGGAAGCATGTCGTATATGACAGACTCTAGGGTTAAAATGTTTCACAAAAATAGACTTTTCTTCAATTTTCTAGCTATTTTTTTCCATTTAACAAATTTTTCTGCCAATTCGAAGTTTTTATTGTTAATAGCTACTGACATCAGGCATGCATTTTTAATTGAGTCAATATTCACTTTATTGCCATAATTATCTCTTCCTGTTCACATATACAACCTCTAGTCAAGTCAATTAATGTATGACAGCTAAAAGTAAAAACTGTTCATGTTCTTGGAGACCTCAAGTTCAAATCTAGGATCTTACTTTTTTGTGTTCTATCTTTTTAAATTGGCTAATTTATGATAAATTTAATGCCAACAATTCTACTTCATTATGGCTTGATATATTTTGTTTAAGGTATTTTTTTTTTGTTTCTTTTTCCACAATTTAGGTGCTAAGTCTCGGCTAACTTTGTTCAGTGAGTTGTGTTTTGCTCACTAAACACACTTTCTTGGCAGTGCTGCATTTGTAATTTTATTCGATTTTATAACAATTAAGTGTTAATTGAGCAATTACTTAATTAAAATTTTACATAGTTAATTGAACTCAATTAATGGCATTAATTGCCATAAACTCAATTGAGGCGTATGTCTGAACACCGTTTTTATTTATTTGCAGAACTTGCCACCACCACCATGCGACGGAAAAAACGCAGTGTTTTCCATGTACGCTGGAATCCCAATGAAAGATTCATTGTTGAATCTTATGAAAATCCGGCCATTAATTCTTCCAAACTTGCACCGCATCCACGTCTCAAAGTCTCCAAAACGACAAAACTTACTTTAAATCCCAAAATTTATTTGTGTCATGATAAATATTCGCAGATGTGCGAGAATAAAACAATGGTATTTAAGGAGCGCATATTGCGTGCCTTCGACAAGGCCATGATGGAGTCTCTGAATGAATCGAACTTTTATAATGTCGACTTTAAGCCCGTGTTTGGTGACAGTTTTGAGGAACAATATTATCCCTCCACCTGTTTGGTTATGGAGGCCGGAGTACGTGTATTAAAGCGTAAAGATCCGCCATTTAATAAATTGCAATTCGGAAAGCTGTTTCCAAAACAAAAACTTTTCCGTCAAAATAAGAATATAAAAACGTGTGCCATTGTATCGAGCGCTGGATCGATGGCAGGCTCGAAACTTGGGAGATTTGTGGGTGAGTATAGAGATACAAATTTTTTTTTAATTATATTTTATAGAGTTTAAAGTTATTTGAAAAAGATTTCGATGAGAGTTCTGTTGAGAGTTCGATACTAAATATATAGTACAGAAGAGAAGGTTTGTGCAACAGAAAATACGGCCAATGAAATCTAGGGGAGATTTCCTTATAAAGAATGGGCAGATTTGAGGTTAGGAAGAAAATTTGCTTAACAACACAATTCTTTGAGACAAATTCAGTTTTATTGATACCAAATGAAAAGTAGAAATGTGGGAATTAATAATACAACATGACGTCGGGCAGGTGTCCACCTCTAGCATGACCCCACATGTGCGGTCTTTTCAAATATTGAATCAATGAAAAAATTTTGACATTTTAGATATTTTTTAAAGTTTTAAGTGAAATGTATGCTTTAACATATAAAAATCATTTAAATTTCCGTGTGTCATATTATTGATATGCGTTTTCTTCCAAAACTGACTGACTTAATTTAATTCACTTATTTAAAGAATATAATTTCTCAGCCAATTTGAACTCAACTACAATGAAAGATTTAATGAAAAATGTGATAATAAAATATTGATATAAAATTTAATTTACTCCAATTTTTATTGTCTTGAAAACAAACAAACAACAACAACAACAAAAGATACTCATGATATAGTAATGAGATTTAATCATGCTCCAACTCGAGGATATGAAGTGGATGTGGGCAGTAAAACCACCATACGTGTGGTGAATTCACAAGTAAGTTGAAGTTGTACTTATTTGGCTGAGGAGGTTGTAGCCATTGGAAGTATGAATGAATACATACAATTGATTTATTTTATTGTTTTTCCCTTTAAATAATTTGATTCGTTGTGTTCTTGTTAATTTCATTTAAGTATATTTTTATTACATCTTCAGAAAAATGGTTTAAAAGAAATATTAATAAAAACAAATTGTTTTATTTTTTAATACTCTTTTTATGCATTTTAATGCACTATATATTTTTTTTCTTGAATTTTATAAAGCAGATTCATTGTTATCACTGTGTGAATATTTTTTAATTTCTAAAAAAAAAAACGGAGATTTATATTTGACTTCCTTTTAGGTTGTCACAAAGCCCGAATTTGATTTTACACACGCGCCAATTTTTCAAAATGTCACTATTGCCGCCTGGGATCCTGGCAAATACAATGGCACACTTGAGGACTGGCTGACCACATCCGATTATGATTTATTTACCAACTATGAAATGTATCGTCGTCGTTATCCTAAGTCACGTGCCTTTTTAATTGATCCCCATTCGATTTGGCGTTTGTGGCAGAGTTTGCAAATGTTTGCCGGCAATCGACCGATACGAAAGAATCCTCCCAGTTCAGGATTTATTGGTAAGTTAGAAATATCATAAAAATTTAATTCCCATTCTCATGTGCATTGAAAATTCACATATATCGCAATATAGAAGATTGCATGAAGCAACTCCAATATTTTTCAAAAAATAATTAAGCCCAAGAAAATGTTGTAGCAACTAACAAAAAACTTTTAAAATATTGTTAATTTTTTCAACGGGCTTAAGTTCGAATCTGCATGACTGCAAATTATTTTTTTTATTATTTTATTAATAAATGAATTTGTTCAAATTCTATTTATTATTTTATATTCACCCCAATTATAAATATTCCCGGGGAAAAGAGTTCTCGGGGAATTCATTTTCTCGGGAATAAAACTCCCTTATTCTAAACAGACGGGGAAAACAGTATTATGGGAAAGGGAATTTCGAATTTTCGCAGTCAACTGTTTTGCTTTCAGTTGTTTTGTTTTGACTTAAAAAGTGAAAAATATTTTTGTGAAAAACAAGCATCAGTACTGACAAAATATTTTTAAATAAAACAAATAATTTTATTACAGGATGTTAATTTCCCAACAGGCTATAGGTTCAAATCTGCGAAACTGCAAATTATTTTTTATTTATTTATTTTTTTTTTTTTTTTTTTTTTTTTTAATAAATGAACGTGATTGCATTCTATTTATTAATTTTTTGAGAGTGGAATATTAAGAATATTTTTCATAGTCATTAAACCAGCAGAACGGATCAGTACTGATTTCGAGGCCGCTACGCCATCTCATCAGCGTTCTTTGTTCAATCTTTCCACTTTTGCAAGTGGTGCTAGTTCGTAGCAATATCAACTATTTAACCAATATTTTAACGAAAATTGAATATGAGAAGTGCCCACATTCATATTTTCAAGTTATTACCTTTTTGGTTAGTACGAAATTCCCCAACCCTGACGATTAATATTCCCAATATTCCATGTATCTCTATCGCTTTTTCCAGAGCCATCGGCTGCTGATAGCTAAAGCTTCTTTGTTATTTATGTTCAAGTAATTGAATTTAGTTGTCAATTTACAATGAACAAATGCGCGTGCCCCCGCAATGTTTTTTAAATTATGTATGAATTTTTATTAGTCGAACTTTCTTATGTAAATTGTTAATTTTTTCCAATTACATAAGAAAGTTCGACTAATAAAAATTCATACATACTTTTAAAATATTATAAAATTTTAAATTACTCCGAAATTTCAATTGTTACCGTTTTTTTTTTTTTTTTTTTGACTGGGACCAGCACTCCGGGGGTGACCCCTACCAGAGCTGTCAACCGATTAATAATAATTCGATTAAATGCTCAAAAACAAAACCACAACCCTTAATCGAATAACTTTAAAATGACGATTTTCGAATAAAGAATAAATCGATTAATAAATGCCAATTAATCGAACAATTTTTATACTCTCCAGAAAAGAATTGAAGGCTAAAGAGTGTTTTTTAAGAGTGTCACAATTTTGAGTAGGCATCACTGTTTTATTTGAGCACCCGTTTAACAGCTAATAATTGATTTTTGTTTAGTTTGCTTAAAAATTTCTCACTATAAATCGAGTTACACAAAAGCAACGCGTGCAAATTATTGCAATTTTTAATTAAAATAATTGCTCTATTCATCAAACTCATTGTGCACTTCTTCCATTTTATGGGGTACATAATCGTCCTTCAGAGCAGCCAATTCGAAGAACAATAGATCGTTTTCGGACCACATTTACTGTTACTGATAGTGTGGTGCATCCCATGAGACGCCTAACAATAGGCACTGAAGAATTTGTAGCCGCTGTACAGGAAGAAGGCATTGAAGATGATCATAATCAATCAACAACTGGGATTGTGTCATTCCACTTTATGGCAGATTTTTTTAGTTGGTTGAAAATTGGTGTTCCAGATTACGCCTTCTGCACGCCAGCCGTGGCGACCACATGGCAGAAATCATATTTAAACATTAATTTCAAAAAATTTTCCTTCCAATACAGTCCGTTTCATTGATATTAAAAATCAATTTCCTTGTTTTATTATGACTTAAACTTATGTGGCTTTATAAAAAATACCCTATATATTCAATGTCTGCAACGCAAAGAAATATCCCTCTAAGAACCCATAAAGTAGACACATTCCTGATCAGTGACGAAATCCAAGACGATCTGAGCATGTCCATCCGTCCGTCTGTAGATATCACGATTCAGTTCAAACGAAAAGAGCCTGACTCTTGAAATTTGGTATAAATATATCTTAAAGAATAGCACACGTCAAGTTCGTAAATGGGCTGAATCGGACCAGAAGGGAAAAAAATTCCCCTAAGAAAAGCTGAGCCCATCTCAAAAAAACAACAAGTTTTTCTTTTTAATTTTATTAAGCAAATGATAAAAACAAGTTGTTTTTATTACCTTTTTTTATTATTTTTTCTAAAGGCACATAAAGTATGCTCTAATTGACAATTTAATTTAATAATTTATCGTTTTTCATTCCAAAGTTACAGCAAAAATAGTCAAATAAGACCATTTTCTCCAAAATACAAAAAAGCCCATAAAAGGTTAAGAATATTTTTTTTTCAAAATTTTTTTTAAATGTTGGTTTTTTATGTATTTATTAATACTCATCAATAAAAAATAACAACATTTTAAGATTACGAGCTCTATGAATTAATCCCCACTTTCTCTACCATTCAACCCACTGTGCGTTGACTGCCTTTTAAAGTGTATAAATTTTAGTAGTTTCTGCTTTTTATTTCTGTAAATAAGTGATGCATTACTTATGAATAACAATTTAATTTCTTTAGTTTTTTATTTGACACATTTTTAAATTGTTTAAGTAATTTTTATTAACTTTCCTTTGTACTTTTCAGGTCTTGCTCTACTTCTACCTCATTGTCCTGTCGTTGATTTCATCGAATACATACCGTCGACACGTCTAAATGGTCGCTGTCATTACTACAGCAAGGAGGTGGGTGAAACTGGGCATCAATCATTATTCACAGCTCACAGAGTAGTTTTTATTGTCGGGGGCAATTAAAGGAAATTTTGTTTGAAAACTGTGCACAAACAACGTGATACTTCCTTTTTTTTCTACCTCCGAGAGCAACTGACAATATTTGCCGCAATAGCACGTGTTTCTTTTTTAGTCTTTCTTTTTTATGCAGTTTCTTTTGTATTTCTTACAGATAAATTCTGCTTGTACTTTTGGAGCCTGGCATCCGTTGGCAGCGGAGAAATTAATGGCACTGGATATGAATGTGGCCGATGACATGTCAGTGTTTCAGTTTGGCATCCTGCGTATTCGCAGGCCTAACAAATTGCTATGCGGCTTTAATTTTTTGGGTTACTGAGAGGGAAATAACAAAATAAATAATAAAATCGTAGGAGGCTAAACAGTTTTGTTAGAAGTGTTCAAAAACAATTTAATCAATAATGATTTCCGATTTGTAAGGTGATCAATAATATTTAATTGTTTTTTTCATTTCCTGTGATTTAAATCCATCTTCAATATAAAATCATTATTAAACAATCAATTTTATTTTGTGTGTATGAAGAAGCATTTCAATTATACTGATGATTTAAAATTTAAATTCATTAAAATCGTATTAAGAAACAGCAACAACAACAACAATGAATAAGAAAACACGACAACAACAACAACACAAATTTACTTGCAATAAACCATAGAATGCAGATTTAAGAATTTGTACGCTAAAATATTACGGAAATATTTTTTTGAAACAATAAAACAAATAAATTTGCAATAAAAACAACTACAAAATAACAACTGAAAGAAGAATCATTTATTCATTTATTGTTGTCTTATTATTCTCTTGAGCAGGAATACAGTAGTGACTGCATTCATTTGGTGAAAGAAAAAGAATAAAAAGTTTTATAAAACTTTTTTTTTAATTTTTTATTCTCTACGTGAGTCTTTTTGTTTTGGCAGGCGCGTGTGTTTGATGAAGATGTGGTGAGGCCTAACCGTCAATGGCAAGAAAAAAAAACAGTTTGTCAGTCAGCAGGTGCAGTTTATACTATTCGCTGACTTCAATTTTCCTATAAACAATTGTTTGGGGCACAAGGAATCGCATTGTTTGTTGATTCTTAAAAGAAAGAACGTTTTCATATTGTACTCGTTTATAAATTTTAATTAATATTCCTTTGAAATTGTTTCTATTATTTATTCATTTATTTTAAATACTCGTACATCACGTGAAGTTCAAGTTCACTTGTGGCTAATTGTTTGAGCAGGAAAATGCCGTCAAAAACCGTTTTCACTTGATACACAAGTAAACAAATCAAGTTTATATATAAACAATGTAATGCATTTTCCAATTACGTCTGATTGCATATTTATGGCAAACATATTATCTTGAATGCGTCTGTGAGTTATTATTCAGTCACTTATACATTTCACCCTGTGAAACTGCATTCTGGATCAGAAATGCAGTTTCCGCATTTTCTGTTCTATCACTTCATACATTTTTGGGCCAAAAGTCTCTCAGAACTTGCATATTATTTTATCAAAACCCTTCTATCTGATATCTGACAAATGCATTCAAACAGCAACCGATAAATTGTAGTTCATTTTTTCATTTATTTCATTACGAAAAATCCCAAGTAATTACATTTTTTTTATTTATAATTACTAATACATCCGTATTTGAAAAAGTTCCTTTCGACAATTTTCACAGAAATTACTTTTTTATAGAAAATATTACTAAGCAAAAAAAATTTTTTTTAAAAAGCACTCGTACTTATTAGATACAAACGATGCTTTATTGAAAGGAAAAGTACTTTCTTAAAAAAACACTTTTTTTTAGAAAGGTACTTATTTCAAAAACGGCGAAAGTACTTCTTGAAAAGCACTTTATTGAAATGCACATCCTTAAAAAAAATTTGGGAAATATACGTTTCGGAATAAGTACTTTTGGAAAAATTACTTTTCGGAATAAGTACTTCCTGAAAAAGTACTTTTCGGAATAAGTACTTCTTGAAAAATTACTTTTCGGAATAAGTACTTCCTGAAAAAGTGCTTTTCGGAATAAGTTCTTCCTGAAAAAGTACTTTTCGGATAAGTACTTCCTGAAAAAGTACTTTTCGGAATAAGTACTTCCTGAAAAAGTACTTTTTGAAAAAGTGATTTTCGGAATAAGTTGTCTTTGAAAAAGTACTTTCCAAAATGATTTCTATTTGAAAAAGTACTTTTCGGAATAAGTGCTTTTTGAAAAGTGCTTTTCGTAAGAAGTACATTCTGAAAAGTACTTTACGATGTAAATACTTTTTGCAAAAGTATTTTAGAATAAATACTTCTTGAAAAACTACTTTTCGAGAATAACTACTTTTTAAAAAAACTTATTTTTGGAATAAGTGGTTTTTGAAAGAGTACTTTCCGAAATGATTTCTTTTTGAAAAAGGACTTTTTAGAAAATATACTTTTTGAAAAAGTACTTTTCGTAAGAAATACATTCTGAAAAGTACTTTGCGGAGTAAATACTTTTTGCAAAAGTATTTTGAAATAAGTACTTCTTACAAAAATACTTTTTGGAATAAACACATCTTGAAAAAGTAATTTTTGGAATAAGTAATTTTGGAAAAAGTAATTTTCGGAATAAGAACTTTTTGAAAAAAGTATTTTTTTTTTTGGAATAAGTACTTCTTGAAAAAATACTTTTCGGAATAAGTACTTTTTGAAAAAGTACTACTGAAAAAGTACTTTCCGGAATAAGTGCTTTTTGAAAAAGTACTTTTCGGAATAAGTGCATTTTGAAAAAGTACTTTTTGGAATAAGTACTTTCCGAAAAGATATTTTTCGAAATAAATAGTTTTTGAAAAAGTAGCTCCGAAAAAGTACTTTTCGGAATAAGTAATTTTTGAAAAAGCACTTTTCCGTATATATACTTTTTGAAAAAGTACTTTTCGGAATAAGTGCTTTCCGAAAAGGTATTTTTCGGAATAAATACTTTTGAAAAAATTATTTTTTTTTAAAGTTATTCTGAAAAAGTACTTCTCGGAAAGAGTACTTCTTGGAGAAGTAATTTTCGGAATTAGGAGTTTTTGAAAAAGTACTTTTCGGAATAAGAACTTTTGGAAAAAGTACTTTTCCGAATATATACTTTTTGAAAAAGTACTTTTCGGAATAAGTGCTTTCCGAAAAGCTACTTTTCGGAATAAATACTTTTGAAAAAATATTTTTTGAAAAAGTAATTCTGAAAAGGTACTTTTCAGCAACAGTACTTTTCGGAATAAGTACTTTCTGAAAAGGTATTGTAGTTTTTGGAATAAGTACTTTCAGAAAAAGTACTTTTCGCAATAAGTACTTTTGAACAAAGCAATTTTCGGCATAAGTACTTTTTGAAAAAAAAATGTCCAAAAAAAAGTTATATAAAAAAGTACAAGTCGGAAAAGTAATTGAAAATAAGTGCTTTTTCGAATATAAATGCTAGTTTTATATTAATGTATTTTATGCCTCAGAGCTACATATATTAAGTCTCGTATGTGCTCGGTATTTTGTGCCATCACTATACAATACAATAGTGTGTATTAGTGTCATTGTTTGTCATTTTATTATATATTGTTGTTTCAAACAGTAAATTTCTAAATGGCAGCACAAATGCGAAGATGCAAAATTTGTTCCCAGCCTTAGTTTTATTAAAGGGATCTGGTTTTTAAATATTTTGCTAAAATGTCTTTATTTATGTAAGTTAAAATATATAAATAAATTTGAACGGTAGTATAAAGCGAATTACAGTCAGCTGAGCTCTTGGCACCACCTGCTATAAATGCGCCTTGGAAAAATTTTCATCACTAAAAATAAGCAAAATGATTAATATTTCCCTTTAAAATAATATCGGTGACATAAAAGACTTCAGGATTCTTGGCAGACGTCTGGTAAAATGTGACTGCGTATTGCCTGCTGTAAATCACTACAGTCTGGACATTCTATTATAAACATAAATATATTTTTAAAAATGTGCCAGCTATATAAATTACTTTTTAATGCCAACGACTTGCATGTGATTTTAAAAACTTAAAGTTATGAAACTGACATTTGATGAACTTTGACGTTATTCTCACGATATGTTTAAGGACATTTATTAACCTCGTGCCCTATCAAGCTCTCATTATCACATAGAACAGGTCAAGAGTTTCAAAATATATTAATGTGACATCTGTGACAGCCTATTGAATTCTGTGGCAATCAAATCAAACAAATCTCATTTGGGAAGGAGCAGATTTTGTGCAAAAAATTTCACAATAGATTTTAATATTAAATTAAAAATATTAAATATTTAAATAAGTCAATGACATTTTTATTTGAACACTTGAATTAATGCATTGTTTAGTTAATTAATAAAAACAAAAGACAAGAATGCACTTCAAATTCTTTTTGTTAAAAAAAAAAAAAAAGATTTTTTAAATTTATTTATTTTTGTTTTTTTTGTTTTTAATTTTATTTGTATTGAATTTTTCGGGTCTTTTATTTGATTGTTTGTTATTAAAACATTTAGCCATCGTCCAATGACCACAAAACGTGACCGAAATCATAAATTAACAATTTCTGAGTGAAGAGTTTTTTTATAGCTTGTAGTAGTGGATTAGGGTGAATATATTAAGTTAATCAATTGATATGTAACATTTTTTGCATAATTCGGAAATCATCTAGGGCCTATAAGAATATTAAAACAAAGATTTAACTTTCTTGTCGACTGTGAAAAGTGCATAACACACACGGTTTCGGAAGTGAAGAATATTTCTAAAAACAAACTTGTAGCCCTTGTGTGAATTCCCAGTATGGGAGCAGTTTTGTATTTTTATATTAAGGAGTGGAGTCGAACGGTGTCGATACTGTTCAGTGACCAGTGCTACCCTTCGTCACTTAAGTAAACAAGTCGACAACAATTAAAACAACTATGCACTAATACAAATCAGAGCCGATTTTGATGATTGACTGCGAAATGGAATCGATGATCTTCGGCTTCACAATTTAAGCGTTAAATACAGGGTGTCCGCCGGGAAGGTATACTACTTTACTTTTAATTTTTTATTAAATGAAAGAGAATGGATCTTATATTGATAAATATTTTACTTAATACACAGTGCAACAGTGGAAAAAGTGCAAGGTCGTGACTATATAGGTTCGATTCTACTATCAAATTGTAGGAAAACTCTATACTCAGTTTGGTCAATTTGGTGACCGTTTTGTTTTTATGGGCCTCCAAAGTTTCCCAATATTACCACCATGCCCAAAAAAAGGTGTCATCAGTTTTTGTCAAATAGCTAGTCAGTACTTAAAAATATCGCTTAACTATGTTCAGCAAAAATGTAGCCAAGAGTGTACTGAATATTTCTTGATTAAATTTTGTGGCAAAAATATATTTTATCCCAAAATTATTTTTAAAAAAAAGTAGACAAAAAAATTTTTTTTACAATTTTTTGATCATAACTTTTAGGAAATCCTGATTTTTCATACACTATATTCGGCAAAATTGTAGCCAAGGTAAAGCCGAACAACTTTTGTGAACATACCAATATAATCTGAACGTGTCTAGATACCCAAAATGGCTCATAAAGTCTGCCCTGTGGGTACATATTTTAATTTTTAATTCAAATTCTTATAATGAAACTAAAGTTTTTGCAGAATAATTTAATAAAGTATTGGTTTTGGTGTTTATTTGTTATATTTTATTTGTAATAATTTTAGTTTTACCAATTTTGATAGTCATATTTATGGGAATACAGATTTATTTATTTCGAAGTAATTTCAATTGAAATATTCAATTGCAGTTATATATGTGACATCATTATGCATATTCTCAATCTGAATTTTCGAAATCCTCTAATATTTGTAGATCCTCAATATCTCCATTTTCCTCTTCTCCACCGTCATCTTCCTCCTCAAGCTTTGGTACTCTTCCAAAATCAGCATCATTAAATAAATTTTTTGCGCGCCAACAAATCTGTGCCATTAGGGCATCTGGAGATTGTTTGCCTCGATGTCTAGATATAAGTATGTCAAGAAGTTTTAAAATTGCATACATACAAATATAAACGGTTTTTGTTACCTTAATTCTTTCTACGGAATCGGATGAGCAAGGAGAACGTTTTCACCAGACAGCATTGCCATTCGAATTAAGGTAACAAAAACCGTTTATATTTGTATGTATGCAATTTTAAAACTTCTTGACATACTTATATCTAGACATCGAGGCAAACAATCTCCAGATGCCCTAATGGCACAGATTTGTTGGCGCGCAAAAAATTTATTTAATGATGCTGATTTTGGAAGAGTACCAAAGCTTGAGGAGGAAGATGACGGTGGAGAAGAGGAAAATGGAGATATTGAGGATCTACAAATATTAGAGGATTTCGAAAATTCAGATTGAGAATATGCATAATGATGTCACATATATAACTGCAATTGAATATTTCAATTGAAATTACTTCGAAATAAATAAATCTGTATTCCCATAAATATGACTATCAAAATTGGTAAAACTAAAATTATTACAAATAAAATATAACAAATAAACACCAAAACCAATACTTTATTAAATTATTCTGCAAAAACTTTAGTTTCATTATAAGAATTTGAATTAAAAATTAAAATATGTACCCACAGGGCAGACTTTATGAGCCATTTTGGGTATCTAGACACGTTCAGATTATATTGGTATGTTCACAAAAGTTGTTCGGCTTTACCTTGGCTACAATTTTGCCGAATATAGTGTATGAAAAATCAGGATTTCCTAAAAGTTATGATCAAAAAATTGTAAAAAAAATTTTTTTGTCTACTTTTTTTTAAAAATAATTTTGGGATAAAATATATTTTTGCCACAAAATTTAATCAAGAAATATTCAGTACACTCTTGGCTACATTTTTGCTGAACATAGTTAAGCGATATTTTTAAGTACTGACTAGCTATTTGACAAAAACTGATGACACCTTTTTTTGGGCATGGTGGTAATATTGGGAAACTTTGGAGGCCCATAAAAACAAAACGGTCACCAAATTGACCAAACTGAGTATAGAGTTTTCCTACAATTTGATAGTAGAATCGAACCTATATAGTCACGACCTTGCACTTTTCAAAAGGTCTTCATTTGTTGCATAGTGATATCGGCAATTGTGTATGGAATACAATAACAGATAAATGTCCGCCTCTGTTAATCTCACAAATGCGAGCCCTTTTGAGCAAATTTTTCATTACATTCTCACACATTTCACGTGGTATTTCATTAATTTCATCACGAATATTTTGTTTGAGTTGCTCAAGCGTTTCTGGTTTGTTGGCATCAACTTTGCTTTTCAAATATCCCCACAAATCAGGCGACCGTGGAGGCCATATCTTGAAATAACTTGTTGTGGAAAGAGGAGGTCTCGCAGTAATTCCATTGCAAGCCTGGCTGTATGCGATGTAGCATCGAATATTTTTCCATAATAAATTTGCCACGTGTCTACTTTACGACTGCCAAATATGAACTGTCAATACTAATATTTACCAAAATGGCGGCAAAACAAAGTGGTATACCTTCCCGGCGGACACCTTAGTCAACTTAGCCATTCAGTGGGTGCTGTTGGCTGAAGTAGTAGAACACAAGACTATGAAGCGGAGGGTTGTGAGTTCGAGCCCGCGCTGAGTCTTAAAATACTGTGCTGAATTCTTCTGATCAGCATTAGTGCGTGGTTGTGCTAGTTGTTGCCAGCCTGTTTCAATGATGAAGGCATAGTCACTGGTCACTGAACATAATTGGCAGCGACTGACACTATCATGTACTAAAAAGCAGAGTAACAGCACCCACCTTCGTCGGCCCTGTAGCAAAAATTAGCCGGCGAAGTAAAAGGTTGAAATAGCTACAAAAACAACTGTCTATCTTCTCATCTGTCCCCTTAATACTATCCCCTCGTTTTCAGTTCCGGCGCAATGCATTGCATATGTAGGGGTCATCCCCTGAGTGCTGGTCCTACTCTTAAAAAAAAAAAAAAAAAAAAACTGCAACAAAATTTACATTCTTACTGGTCCGTTCTATCCCAGAATTTGTATTAAAAATGTTATCACTATGTATTATTATTTAATACGCCTTTAGTAGAAATATCTTTTAAGATACACATATTACTTCCGTGCTTCCTTAATAGCATTAATAAAATGTATTCCCCCTAATGTGTAGTCCCTATAATCTTCCAATTTTAAATAAAACATCGTCATTTTCATTAACTTAAACTATACGAGCAGCATTTGCATCACAGGTACAAAACAAAAAAAAAACTTATAATTATTAATGCGGCAATAACTTACCAGTGCCTGGTATTTCTTTCGTTGGTTTCAGACTACATTTCTAGTCTTTTGTTGCTGCCGATTTATACGAAATCTAAAAATATAACAAAATTAATTAAATTAATTTATTATCTTTATCATTCAGGAATTTCATATTCTTAGACACTAGTAAAATTATAAGAACTATAAGTACTTTTTTTAGTTTCGGCACTTATGAGTTGGCCATTGCACATGCAGAAGATAGAAGTGGGAAACTATCGATGACACTATCGATACATAGATCTTTTGCAAATCGATTAATATTTAAAAATAATCGCTATTTTTTCATCACTATCGATAGTAAATAGTACACTACTAGGCTGGCAATTAGTAAACATTTCTGGAAATTATTTTCTAAGCAATCATCAGTTAAATAAAATTGGCCTACAGCATTAAGTTTTTATGGGCTAATTGTTCGAAATTTGTTTGTTTTAAATTCAGAAAGACATGATATATATTCCAAGGCACATCAGAAAGTCAACATCAGTACCAACTTACGCAGCAGAGCAGAACAGCTGTTTTCGAAAGCCGCAACACTTTCATCAGCAGTGCTTAAATTAAATTAAATTAAAAATATTCAGTAAGGCTGGAAAAATTATTGCTAATAAAATACAAGATGGACAACAACAAGAACTGAGTGACTTAAAGTCTCTTTCATTAATCTCGTCTTCTTATTTCAGTTATCTTATCTATTGAACCTAGATAAGAAGTTATGGGTCCAAATAACGTTATTCGCTAATTCAATTCACATACAAACTTCAAGTTACTTCCACTCTGATTTTTTTATACCCTCCAAAAAAGAATTGGAGGGTATATTCACTTTGTCATTCCGTTTGTTACGCAGCGGAATATCCAACTGAGACCCCATAAAGTATATATATATATATATATATATATATATATATATATTCTTGATCAGTGATGAAATCTAAGACGATCAGAACATTTCCATCCGTTCGTTAGTCTGTGTAAATCAGGATACAGTCCAAATGAAAAGAGCCAGACTCTTTAAATTTGGTATTAAAATATCTTGAAGGATAGCACAGGTCAAGTCCGTATATGGGCTAAATCGGGCCAGAGGGAAAATAGTTCCCCTAATAAGAACTAAACCTACTTTTAAAAAACAACATAATTTTTAAAGTTTTTTTTTGTAATTTTGTTAAGCAACTGATATAAAAAGAAAGTTCCACCCGTTAAATTTGGAGCCATAAAATCCAAAAAAAAAATTAATTTTTGGACCCCGCCCCTAAGCGTTATTATATTATATAAATTTAACAAATTGCGTTATTTAAGCCTACATTCCTTAAAAATAACAATTGTAATCTTTAATGACGAAGCTGAAACGTAACCTGGTACTTCTGGTAATCTATGGTAATTTATTACTTAAGTAAATCCAACAAAAAGAGTCTAAGCAGTTAAATCGCGTGATCTCGATGACCAGTTCTCCTCGCCACCATATGATATGCCCATGAAATAAATTCTCTCGTGTAGAATATGTGGCGCTTAGCGCCGTCGCACTGTGGGGTGAAGGTCCTCACAAAAGGCGATTAATTCAAAAGATTAACTTTAACTTTCACAACCGTATTTGGTACCATATGAAAGTAGATAAAATTCTACATCACTAACTGCAAAAATAAAAGTTCTTGGTAGTTTACTTTATTTGCAGTGCGTGTTCAAAGTTCAAAGTTCAATAATTTTTTTTGTTATTTTAGCGCTCATTGATTAAAAGAGAAAATTTTGATATTTCAAGTGATTATAGTTTTTGTTAAGACTTCTATAAGTAAAAGTTTTATAATGGAACCGTCAACTTCAGGTATATGAGCATTTAAAAATTTTTTTTTGTTTAGTTTTAGAAATATTTAAAAAAAAATTTAAATTAAATGTCTCCAAATATGTGGTATTTTTGAGAAAAACATTGAGTTTCAATAACTTTGCGGATGAGTGCAGGAAAAAATGCTTTTATGCTCTTAAAATATAAGATTTTAGCTAATAAATCCGAGAATACCTATTTGCGCATTTGTGCGATTTTTGAGTTTGAAGGTTTTTGTGAGAGAATTCCGGTTGCTAGAAATCCAGGTGGAAAAAAACCAAACAAAAAAAACAAGTTGTTTTTATTACCTTTTTTATTATTTTAAAGGCACATGAATTATGCTCTAATTTACAATTTAATTTACTAATTCATCGTTTTTCATTCCAAAGTTACAGCAAAAATAGTCAAATTAGACCATTTTCTCCAAAATACAAAAAAGCCCATAAAAGTTTAACAATTTTTTTATTTTTTTTTATATGATGCTTTTTATGTAGTTATTAATACATAAATCAATAAAAATTAGCAACATTTTAAAATTACGAGTTCTATGAATTAATCGCCACTTTCTCTACCATTCACCCCACTGTGCGTCGCGCTGAAACTACATGTCGTTGGTATACACATCATTCAATTTAGGCCAAAAGAAGTTGGAAGTCATCGCCTTATACCGGCTTTCAACTTGTAGTTTTGAGAAACTGGACGCCTTTTTAACATAGAGAAGATTTTCATGTAGCGCCTGAATTTCCTGTACACTTCTTCTTTACTTTTAGAAGAGATATCAGATAACTTTTAAAGTTTTGTTGTGATCCTGTGCTTCACAATAATGGGATACTGTAAAGGAAGGACGCTGGGAACAGACCACTGAAATTGTTTCACTTTAATTAGCATCTGTGAGTATGTGTGTATGGATGTATGGGTGTGTGTATGTATGTATGGGTGTGTGTATGTATGTATGGGTGTGTGTATGTATGTATGGATTCACGGCAGGAGATCGAACTAGTATCAAATTAGTATTGCACTAGTACAAAAATCACCAGTACTAGTTCCCAACTGTGAACTTTCCTATACCATGTTAATGCTGAAATTAACATTGAGTGTGTTTGGAAAATTTCTAGTGCCGTTGGTACTAGATGGAAACTAGGGAGATACCAGTACTATTAGTACTAGATGAGTACTAGTATAATTTCTTCTAGTCGGATACTAGTACAATCAGTTCTGCATTAAGAACTGGTTTATATATAAAAAAATCCCTAAATTTATTGGTTTTTTAAACCCAATGAAATTTGTTAAATCTTTGTCTTCACGAGCAATTTTCGGTTCATCAAGTCTTTGTTTATAAGACGAAATGGAAAGTTCCTTCAGGGTACACTCAATCCACTAACACCTTGTACAACTTGAGTTACATTTGGTACTCGACTATATACCAAACACTAATTAACATTCAATACATATATCAGTTTTTATTATTTTAAAAAAGATCGCTGATTTTCCATATGAACATAAATATTAACAAGAAAAAAAACACGTTTAAAAAATTTTAAAATTAGCTTTTAATTTTATTTATTTTTTAAAATGTCACTTTTTTAACACAAGAAAAATGCGGCTTACTTACATAAATTATCATATAAATAAACTTATGTGCAGGGGGCAAAGTCTTCTAATATTATTCTTTGTTTCAAAATTGAATTCGCTTAAAAATTGTAACAATTCAACATAAAGTAAATGAATCAGCAATTCCCTTTAAAACATGATCAAAAAGTAATATGAAATTCTGCAAGTCAAATCAATCTACAAATGAACTACTTGAAGTACTAGTACTTTTCTGTATATGTTCAATCACCTTTTGAACTAGTGCTTGCTATACTAGTAATCGTACCAGTAGCTTAAAGACAATTAACGCTTATCCTCCTGCAGGGTTTCTATGTATATATATGCGTGTGAGGATGTGTGTATATGTGTGTGTTTGTAATAATCCATTATTAATTTTTAGAATAAAAAATTACTATAGGGTGTTAAAATTTCGGTCATGATCGTCTTCTGCCGGGTTTACAGTAACACATTTTCGGCAAAACAAATCAACAAACAAAAATGAAACAAAATTTCATCACGCGATTTTTTTTATTACATAAATCACTATTAATGTCTAAGAGTTCATTTCAAAGACATTTTGGCAAACTCGTCATCTTTTAATACGGCAAAATTTTGTGGTTGCACTTGAAATGTTTCGCAATCAGAAAAGGATGAAAGTTTCTCAAAATATGATTAATATTTTTCTACAAAAATCAATGAATATTTCTTTAAGCCAATCAAATTTAATAATGATTTCACACGAACATCATTGAAATAGATGAGTGGACTTTGTATTTCCCCCATAAGATCTTAAGCCGAAAAGTTTTGAAATAAGAGATGATTAGTGTTTTAATCTAAATTGTACTTTTTTTTGGCTCCCACTGTACCACTGAAGTTGACAGTATTTACTTTAATATTTAAAAAGAAAAATGCATGCGCTGCATGAAGAAGCGAAAATATTGCAAATTCCTTGCGTACAAAAAAAAATTTATATAAAAATTTGTGAATTATAAAAACTAAAATTAATTTTTTTATAAATAGGGCTTAAACATATTATATTTTACGAATTAAGATTAAATATATAGATTGTGTTAAGATAAGAAATTAATTTTCTTTAACAGCAAAAATGTTAATCGCTCTTTATTGACTACCTCGTCCATATTCTAAATGCTTCATCATTTTAATGCAAAAATTTACTACCGGTTTCTTTTTGTTTTTGTTTTTCTTTTTGTTTTTTTCCCCCTTAATTTTATCTCAAACAAGTACACCTACAATATTTTGAGAGGCATTGCAAACATCAGCTCAAGTAGTTGTTCAAGTCAAGACCATAATCGTGTTGTGTGTTTTTTTTTTAAAGCCCTTCTCAGCTCCTTGTTAACAGGTCAAAAAGAAAAAGAAAAGAAAACAAGTGGTGTTATTGTTTGCCAGTCCCTTTTGTTTGTGCAATTTGTAAGTAACGAAGCATTTAACACCGATATCATCAACATCATCAGCCACTTCATCGACAACAGCATGACTTATTATTTCTTTTCATTTAATTATTTACTCGTTCTCTGCACACACGACTGACAAAATCTTACCCATTCATGGCAACATTTTGAACAGAGAAAAACCCAGTAAAAACGTTATATTCGACCGGGTCGAATCTTAAATACCCTCCAAATATTTAGTAAGTAAATTTTATTTGTTTATTTTGGTGGGACAGAGTTCCTTTAAAACATCTCTGTACCCAATTTTAAAACTCTATATTGACAGAGTCATTCCGGGAAGGGTGGTGGTGGGGGGAGACGTTTCACCTCTGCAAAGCTCAGAGAACATCTCAGCTTCTTATAGGCTTTAATAAAATAGTTGCACTATTTTTGCATATAATATCATACGTCAACGCCCACTAAAGGGGGCGGGGTCCAAAAACAAACTATATCATGTTTTCCACAGACGAACGTATGGGCATTGCTAAACTATCTCAGACTTCATAACCGATCAAGAATATGAACACTTTAGGGACCAATTCTTTTTGGAGGGCGTTAAAACTGTATTTTGTCAGGATCTTTCTGGCAGGGGTCGTGGGAAGACATTTCACCTTTGCGTTAAGACTCTAAAAATAAATGTTTGGGAAAATTAAATACAAATTTAAAAAAAAAAGTTTTTTGGGTCATTTTTATTTTTTTTTTTTAGGAGTAGGACCAGCACTCAGGGGATGACCCCTATATATGCAATGCATTGCGCCGGAATTGAAAACGAGGGGATAGTATTGAGGGGACAGATTAGGAAAGATGAGAAGATAGACAGTTGTTTTTTAAAGCTATTTCAACCTTTTACTTCGCCGGCTAATTTTTGCTACAGGGCCGACTTTTAGTACATGATAGTGTCAGTCGCTGCCAATTATGTTCAGTGACCAGTGACTATGCCTTCATCATTGAAACAGGCTGGCAACAACTAACACAACCAGGCACTAATGCTGATCAGAAGAATTCAACACAATATTTCATGACTCAGCGCGGGCTCGAACTCAGGACCCTCCGCTTCATAGTCTCGTGTTCTACTACTACAGCCAACAGCACCCCCAAAAGGGGAGGCGAGGGTAGGGCAGAGTAGCATACGTCTCAGATTCCCCATTAAAGTTAAAAAATATTATTTTTTGTGGCATGTAGGCTTAAGTAAAATAATTTGTTAAATTTTTAAACTATTTTTGCATATAATAAAGCGCACTAAAAGAGGCGGGGTCCAAAAATTAATTTTTTTCAATTTTATGGCCCCTAGTTAAAGGCGTTGGACCTTCTTTGACATAAAAATATATCATTTGTTGAACAAAATTACAAAAAAAAAAAAACTTTAAAAATTATGTTGTTTTTTAAAAGTTGGCTTAGTTCTTCTTAGGGGAACTTTTTTCCCTCTGGTCCGATTTAGCCCATTTCCAAACTTAATCTGTGCTATCGTTCGGGATATATTTATAACAAATTTCAAGAGTCTGGCTCTTTTTGTTTGGACTGAATCGTGATTTCCACAGAAAGACGGACGGACATGCTCAGATCATCCTAGATTTCATCACTGATCAAAAATATATATACTCTATGTCTCAGATGAATATTTTGTTGCGTTACAAACGGAATGAGAAAGTGAATATACCCTACAATTCTTTTTTGGAGGCTATAAAAAAAAGGGTTATGAAATCAGAATAAAAATAATATTTTGCTACACACACTTTATGAAACAAAGGAACTTGTCAGCTCTTAATAACAGCAGGAAGATGTTTCAAAATAAACATTTTCAGAATTTTTCGCGTTTTTTTTTTTAATTTCAATTTGAAAACTTACCTGGTGCAAAATCACTTTTACTTGAAGCTAGCAAACAAACAAACAACAACAAAAAAACAACGCTGCTTATTGACCTTGTGTGCGTCATGGGGAAAATAACTTCAATGGGAAGAGGTGTCAACAGTTGACTATTATTTTTATTATAAATAATTAAATGGAAATGGTGTGAAAAATGTACGTATTAAATTAAGGCTAAAAGAATATTGGGAAGCAAACAGCTTATTGGTGGAATAGGGATTTATTGTTTGTCTACATCAACTTAGTATAGATACAATTCTCATACAGTTGTAGTACAATTTCTTAAGAATATCTCATGAATTAAAAAAACTGGATTAATTTTTTAAATAACATAGTAGTGATTTTTTGTTACTCTTAAACTACAATATTATTTTAAAAACTATTTTTTAAGCTTGACGTCTTTTTACATAAAATTTTTTTTATTAAGACGAAAATATCTTATTTAGACTCAAATTCAAATCTGCAATCTGCAAACTATTTTTTTTTTTATTTATTTATTTATTTATTTATTTCATCTACAGATTAAATCTTACAGATTACTTAAATAATTAGTGTTTAATTAAAATACTTAAACAATATTAACTTAAAATTTACTAAATTTGTATCAAAATTTAACGGTGGGTTAAAGCTATTACATAAATGCATACATCTTGCAATTGGCTCATTTTCGGCATAATTTGTCCTATGAATGAGTTCAACAAAACATCTATTTTTCCTCAAATTCCTAGGGGCATCATATAGAGCAAATAAACTTACAATTTCTTCACAACTAATTCCACCAGATATAACATTATAAGCGAATAAAACTGATAAATAACTTCTGCGGTCTTCCAGCGATTGTAAACCGAGTAGTTTCCTTCTTACATCATATGACGGTAATTCGTTTTGCCAACAAAGTCTTAATGCCGATTTGGTAAAAATTTTTTGCACTCGTTCAATACGTTTAGACTGACCTGAATAATACGGACTCCAAATAAGTGAACAATATTCCAGATTACTGCGTACTAATGTTACATATAGAGATTTAAGGGTGTACGCATCCTTAAAGTCCTTTGAGTTTCTCCTTATAAAACCAACCATGCAATAAGCTTTACAGATAATATAGTCAATGTGGTACGAAAAGGTCAACTTATTGTCGAAAATAACACCCAAATCTTTAACTTGAGACTCACGTTTCAGTGGAGTACCGTTAATACTGTAAATATAATTCACTGGTGTTATGTTACGTGAATATGATACCATACAACATTTTGAAATATTAATTATAATACCATTAGCCAAACACCAATTGGAAAGCCTAGTCAGATCTGACTGCAGTTTTTCACAATCATCCATTACCGATATTCTTCTAAATAGTTTCAAGTCGTCAGCAAATAACAGACATTTAGAAAATTTGAAGCAGAGCGGTAAATCATTAATAAAAATTACAAAAAGTAACTGGCCAATGTGTGTGCCCTGCGGAATGCCAGAATACGCATTTATTAGTAATGAAGAGGAAATCTTCCCAATATTAACGCTCAAAGACCTATTTAATAGAAAGCTTTTGAAAAACATTATAAGATTGTTGGACAGACCTAACATACACAGTTTCTTCAACAGAAGTGTATGGCTCACGGTATCAAATGCTTTGGCAAAGTCAGTATAAATGACATCACATTGAGACTTCTGTTCCATGGCGTTAATAATGTTATGGGTTAACAGTAACAAATTAGTTGCAGTTGACCTACCAGGCATAAATCCATGTTGAAATGGAGAAATAAAGTTTTCAACACATTTAAAAAGTTTATTTTTAATAATTGCGTCAAAGAGCTTAGCAAAAGTACTTTGTTTCACTATTGGCCTATAATTCGTGATCAGACTACGGTCCCCGGATTTAAAAATCGGCACTACTGAACAAAGTTTCCATTCATCCAAAAATTTGCCTTTCATAAGACATGTGTTAAACAGTTTAGTAATAGCAAAAGCAATATTTTGCGAACACTCTTTGAAAAATATGGCTGGATAGCCCCCCACTGAGCAGTTAGTTTCTGTATTCAATGCTTTAATAGCTACACTTACGTCCTCCACGGTTATGTCAAAATTTATTTCATGAGTTCGATTGTTTGGATACGGTTGATAGTCATAGCTTTGTATCGAAGGTTTAATGAAAGTGCTTTGAAAGAATTGTGAGAAAAGATTACAAGTATCCAATGTATTATCGGCCGATGAAGAGCCATAATACATACGTTTAGGTATATTATTATTGCCTCTTTTATTATTTAAATAATGCCAAAATGCTGCGGAATTTGTTTTTATTTTGTTCTCGATATTGAAAATGTATTGTTTATAGAGAAAATTTCTGAAAAAGTTATATTCGTTACGAGCCAAAATGAATCGTTGTCGATAGGTATCATTCGGAGAATTAATATATCTTTTATAAGCTTTATTTTTTAAATTTCTCATATGGCAAAGTCTTGAGTTAAACCAGGGGGGCTTATTATTACACCTTAGTATGGATTTCGGCACATAAGAATTTATTGCAGCATCAAAGTTGTTGCAAATAAATTTGTAAATGCTATCTGGATTATCCAGACATGATAGCATAGACCAATCGACTTCTTTAAAGTATTCGTTTAAACTATAAAAATCAGCTTTATGAAAATTATATCTGCTGGTAGTATCGGAAGGCTCAGGAACATAGGAAAAAAATTTAAACTTAAAATCAATTGCTTTATGATGTACTGTATTTACAGAGACCGGATTTGCAGCCAAATTGCAAGATGCTTTAATAGAGTCACTAACAAATATTAGATCTAAAATTCTACCTACATCATTATTAAAACGGTTAAATTGCTTGAACTCATTTAACAGAAAGAAGCCCGTTACATATTCATCAATTTCATTAATTATATTATATGGAAGACATACATTTTCCTCAAAAATCCATTTTATGTTAGGCAAATTAAAGTCACCAAAAACTAATACGAAATCGCCAGCATCTAAGTTATCCACAAGCTTTTGTATATTATCTAAGTGAAATTTAAACATATTGAAAGTGCTATTAGGAGGTATATACGACGTAACTATGTAAATAGAACAATTATTTGAGAACGATAATTTAACACAAAGTTGCTCAATTAAATTAGTGTTTTCAAGAGAAATAAATTCCGAGTCGAAATCAGCTCTAATCGCAGTTAAAACGCCTCCACCTCTATGTTTATCTGATAGAGTACAACAGCGATCGTGACGGTACACAACATAATAATCGTCGAAGTATTCAGCACTATAAATTTCCTTATGTAGCCAAGTTTCAGTAATAATAATAATATCGTATTCTCGGGCCGACATAAATAGTTGAAAATCACGAGTCTTGGTTCTCATGCCACTAACATTTTGATAAAAAACTGAATACAGAAGTGGGTCTAAATCATGTGGAATTTTTTCTTTAGTATAGTCTATTGATGTTGATAAGCTTTGCGTGTTATTTATTATAGGAACATTATCTGGATATAGTATTTCATCAGCAATATTATCTAGTTTTTTGCCATATTTGTGGTTGAAGGAGGCAATCTAGCAGTATTAGTATGTTTCGGAACATCATGGTTTATAAATTCTCTTATGAGAGAGTTATGCGGCCAAAAATTTGGATCAACAACCTGCTGGAATATTTCACCAGGTACCATAATTTTAAATGAAGCAATACTGCGTGGTCGAGAATATCTAAATTTATATACTACAATATCCGTATTGTAACAAAATTTACTTTTTATGTAATGTTCAATATCTGCTGTTGAAGTATCGTATGCAAAGCGAGAGATGAATATAGATTTTTTTGGTTGTACAACTTTTAAAGGGCGAAATATTGCGGTGTTATTATCTATATTTTGTGAACTAGCGGTTATGGAGTTTATGGTATTCGGAAGCAGTTTTATTAAATTCAAATTATTTTATGAAAAATAGAATATTTAGAATATTTTTATAGCCGCTACGCCCTGACAATAAAAAGATTCCACTTTTAATAAAATACTTTGAACTTAATCAAAATTCGTACAACATAATTTGCAGATTTGAACTTGAGTCTCAATAAAAAATTCTGCGATCTGCAAACTATTTTTGAAGCAATTTTATTAAATTCAAATTATTTTATTAAAAATGGAATACTTAGAATATTTTAGAATACTTTGAACTTAATCAAAATTCGTAAAAAATAATTTGCAGATTTGAACTTGAGTCTCAATAAAAAATTCGAACCTTAATACTAAAATCAATATGTTCGAATAATACAAATTTACATTCATGTTTAAAAATTTTTAAACACACACACATACATACACACATCACAAACACATACATACACACATCACACACTCATGTGTATATTTTTTAATAATTTTGTTTTTTTGTGCGACTTCTTCAGGAAAATGTTGAAATAATAATAAAAAAAAAATAGCAAACCTCTCTTACAAAAATTGCCGGCAAATGGTCTCACTCGCCTCGTCCACCAATACTTTGCACAAAATTATAATAACAAAACTTTTAAATTATAAAAAAAAAAAATTATCATAATAATAATTTTTGTATGTTTTTTTTTTCAAAAGTGATTTTTTTTTAATCTAATAACACTTTATGGTGTTTTCTTTTCTGGAAAACATGTAACATTGTTTCACTTTATTTCTTAAAATTTGCACTTAGGCAGAGTTTCAAGACACAAATTAATATTCCTAAGCGATGGCAGTTTATTTTCTAATAAATTCACTATTTTGAAACTATATAATAGTGCCATTTTTCCATAAAAAGTGCACCATATGTTGCACTCTTTTACAGAAAAGAAAACAACAACATTAGATTGTTTTAATGGCAATGAAACAAGTTTTATTTCATTTTCTTACCCACGTTTCATCAATTATTTGTTGACTTTATCAATAGTTTTTATTTAATATTTTAAAATTGAAAAAAAAAAATCACTTAAATTCAGCGAAATGGAACATCAATTTTTAACTTTCCGCTAAGAAAATTTAAAATTTCAAAAATAAAAAAAGAAGAGCGGGAAGTCACTGCTTTTACCGTGTTATTAAAAAAAAATCGAGTTTTCAACAGATCTCGACGTTTTGAATTCCTAGGACGGTTTAATGACTATTCCCGAAAAGTCATCACTACGTCTGTATGTGTGTGTAAGTATTTTAAAAAATAAATAAAATTAAAAGCTAATTTTAAAATTTTTTAAACGTGTTTTTTTTCTTGTTAATATTTATGTTCATATGGAAAATCAGCGATCTTTTTTAAAATAATAAAAACTGATATATGTATCGAATGTTAATTAGTGTTTGGTATATGGTGGAGTACCAAACGTAACTCTTGTTATACCAGGTGCTAGTGGATTGAGCGCGCCCTGAAGGAACTTTCCATTTCCTCTTATAAACAAAGAATTGATGAACCGAAAATTGCTTGTGAATACAAAGACTCAACAAATTTCAATGGGTTTAAAAAACCAATAAATTTAGGGATTTTTTTTTATATATAAACCAGTTCTTAATTCAGAACTGATTGTACTAGTATCCGACTAGAAGAAATCATACTAGTATTCATCTAGTACTAATAGTACTAGTATCCCCCTAGTTTCCATCTAGTACCAACGGCACTAGTAATTTTCCAAACACACTCAATGTTAATTTGAGCATTAACAGGGTATAGGAAAGTTCACAGTTGGGAACTAGTACTGGTGATTTTTGTACTAGTGCAATACTAATTTGATACTAGTTCGATCTCCTGCCGGGTGTGTATTTCTACGGATGAGTGTATGTGTATGTGTGTGTGTGTGTGTGTGTGTTTTTTTTTTTTTTTTTTTTTTTTTGGGTGCGTGTGTATGAGTGTGTATGTGTGTTTGTTTATGTGACCCACTTATAACTTTTGAACGCCTGAACCGCATCGAACCAAAGGGTTCTGTCAAAGGGTTTTTTCAAACTGTGAATTGAAACCGGTACGGACCTGTACATTTTAAGATATATGAAAAAAATAAATATATAGAAAAAAATTTTTTTTCAAAAGTGATTTTTTTAGAATAACTTTTAGACGGCTGTGCCGATCGATTCCAGCTCTTCACATTCAAATGCCATATCGATCGATTCAATCCAAATTGCTTAAATGGTTCAACCTTTTATTTAAAAAAATTGTTTTTGATTTATTTCAATATCTATAAATTTTTTTATAGCCAGTTAAGCTTCATGTTTGTATAAAATCCCACAGGGGTCTTGAGATATAATATACATATAAGTTTTTTTGTTTTTTTTTTCATAAAGTATTTGCAATTTCCAAGGCCGTCTTGGCAAAAAATATGGTTTCAAATTTAACTGGCACATGATAGAACGGCAAATAAGGATAAGAGTAAAAAATATTTGTTTAACTTTTATTTTTCAAAAACATATATATTTATTAAAGATAGTTTAATATTGATTTTAATTAGCAAAAATATGAAAGAATGTTTTTATTAAACAGAAATTATTGTTTTCATGAAACATATTTGTTTGCCAACGAATTCAATGGAAGAGCTCTTCTTGAAAAATAATGAACACGATGGTTGCGTAACAACATGTTTTTTGGCGAATGTCTCGATATTATATCATCAGAAATGTCAAGGAAGTTCATAGTCATTTTCAATGACTCTTAGAAAATATTTTTCAAAATTTATTAATTAATTCTAGAAACACAACTGCGGCTAATAACGAATTTTACTCAATACAACGCAATCGTTGGTAAAAATTCTTTGCATAAATTCCTTAAATGAAATACAACAGAAGAACCCACAACTACTGTAAGTGATAAAACTATGGATGTAGCAGTTTGCGTGTTAGTGTGACCATTTAAAACAATTAATAAAAAAAATTAAAAATTACCGAGTCACAATTATTTTTATAGTTAACCATTAAGTGTATTTATTTTAAAATCTATAAAATAAAAATAAAAAAGTTATTAAAGTAAAAAACAGCTTCTTTGACAAAAACTGAAACGAAAGATGGTCACCCCGTAATGACTTACTACCCGTTCGCCACCATTGGAAGTAGCTATAGATCTATTGCATATTTCGCGGCGTATGAGCAACGCAATGGGGACGCAATGATTGTATATATTTTCAGCAAAAAACACATATTATTTTTGGCGACAAACATTCGCTGCCAAAACTTCGCCTTTCGTACCAGTTGCGTCCCTAAGCTGAAGTCACTAAAATGTTCTGTTTCATATTTTTTTTTCTTTTGCTCGAATTCATGTTTGGTAAAACAATTAAATAATTAAATAAATAAAAAAAAACGCTTATGTAGTATGCATGTACATACATATTTACCCACGCATGAACAAAAATTTGTTATTTGAAATTTTTTCAAAATTTATTATTTGCAATTTAACAGCGTAAAACAGATGTTTAAACATTAATTATTAACGTGCGTTTTAGTTTACTCAACAGTTTTGCTATTCTTACGTTCCAAGCTGAATTTCCAGGAATTTTCGGAGTGCCTAATGCGAACCAATTGGGAGTATCTTTTGAGGAATGACGTCTTTGGTATTATTGCAATCAAACGCACGTCAAACTTGGTGCCGATTTCAGCGAAACAACATATTACGTTTTCTTTTCCTTGCTAATTCGTTTGCTATTGTCCGCAGTCTTTATTTCATGCATAAATACGTCATACCTTTTTTTTTGTGGTACACTTTTGAATATCTTATGATTAGCCAATATTTATGAAAAATATATGGTTTAAAAGATATTTTTGCGTAGATACGCACAAAGTAAATAGTGTTAATAAATTGAGTAAAAGAAATGTTTTCCACATACCCACCGTTCGACTAAAGAACGACCTCTCTCGGTATTACGTTAAGCAATTTATTGAATAATAAACCAAAAATTATTGCACCCTCAGCAAAAAAAAAAACCTGTAGTTTGCAAAAATCATCAATCTCCTGACACAAGATCCCATATAAAGGGTGTTTTTTATAAGAGCTTGCTGATTTGAAATTTAAATAAAACACATGCCAAATTATGAAATGGCCAAAAAAAAATTTTTATTTGGTAGATAATTTCTTGTCATTTAACGTTTAAATATAATTTCGGGCATATGGCCACCACGACTATTTTGCGCAAAGGTCATTCTGGATGTCCAATTTTCGACCACCTTTTCAAGCATTTGAGGGCGTATTTCAGCCATGACAAGTTGAATACTGGTTTCCAAAGCGTCAATCGTTGCTGGTTTATCCACGTAAACCAATGATTTCAGGTATCCCCACAAAAAATAATCGAGTGGCGTCAACTCACACGAACGCGGAGGCCATTTCTCGAAATAATGTTGTCGTTGAAATGTTCTTTCAATAAGTCCATTGTTTCGCCCGCACCATCCTGTTGAAACCACATTTCGTTTACATCCACATCTTGAAGTTTTGGCACCAAAAATTTATTGATCATGATTCTGTATCGATTTCCATTCACGGTAACGCGTCGTCCTTCCTCATTTTTAAAGAAATAAGGACCGATGATTCCACCAGCCCATAGACCGCACCAAACAGTACATTTATCGGGATGCATATTGGTAATTCTTAAACGGCGTGTGGATTATCTTGGCTCCAAATACGGCAATTTTGCTTGTTGACACATCCATTCAACCAAAAATGCGCCTCATCACAAAAGAGAATTTTGCGGTAAAAAAGCGGATAAACATTTTTAATTGAACTCTGTTTTTGAAAAAAAAATTTCCACGATTTGGAAGCGTTGTTCTGGAGTTAACCTGTTCATGATGATTTGCCAAACAATACTGAGTAGAGACGTCACTTTAAACCGTCAAAACAGCTGTCAGACAACAGAGTGATTCGTATAAAAAAAAAACTTCATAAAAAAACACCCTTTATTACTTGAACCCCTTGATTCCCCTTTTTTCCAATGGGTCAATAAGAATTGTCCACAATACTAATGCGGATGAGCTCCTTCGACGTCTATGAAACTTCATAAAAGACTTGTGAGACTTATATTTTAATTTCCGTCGAATGTAGGTGATATAAATAGTGAGGAGATCATAAGGAGTGAAATATGTGTTACACGGTGTTAAAAAACCGGGGCACATGAATGAGAATCACACTGTATTTTCTTGCCAAGAATATTAGCAGCATCTGGAGTTGCAATCTATATCAGGAAAATGGTGTGATTATTTTTATATCCTACAAAAAAGTATTGGGCCGTATATTCACTTTATTTTTAATTGCGTAACGCAGCACAATATCCCTCCAAGGCCCTAGAAAGTATATGCATATATTACTGATCAGTTATGGAATCTAAGACGATCTAGGCATATCCGTCCGTGTGTCTGTCGAAATCACGGTACAGTCCAAACAAAACGAATAAGGTCCTTGAAATTAGCCACAAATAAATTTTGAAGGAAAGCACAGGTCAAGATCGTAAATGGAGTAAATCGGGCCTGAAGAAAAAAGGCCCCCTAACAAGAACTAAATTAACCTCTAAAAACAAATTAATTTTTACCGGTTTTTTTGTAATTTTTTTAAGCAAATGATATATTTTTATGTCAAAGAATGTCCACAGCGTTGAACTCGCAGCCATAGAATCAGAAGAATCAATTTTTGATGCCCGCCGACAACGTTAGTGGTCGTGGAAGCAACATATTACATGGAAAGTTAGTGAAAATATTTAACAAATTGTTGTATTCCTTAAAAATGAAAATTTTACGGAATATGCGGTGAAGGTAAGACCTTTCCCTGCCCTACTCGACTATTCAACTTTGCCCCCTAAATGAATCTAGCAAAAAAAAAATTCTACATTTAATTACCCCAAAAATTTACTTTTTAAGTTTTTACGATAAAGATGAGATGTCTCGCCCACGGCCCTTATTGGGGTGACCCTATTTAAATAGAGGTTTAAAATTGCTCACAGAATTAAAAGGAACTCTGGCCCATCACGCTATAAACATTTTTAATTTATCTCCGTCCCTTTGTGTGCGCATTAATATAAAATATTAATTGCAAAATTAACATAAATTGATTTTATGCTGATGGAAATAAATATTTGTAGGGTATTTAAGATTCGACCCGGCCAAAACAAAATTGCCTAAGCATTTTGCCGATAGAATGTTTCATAGAACTATTTGTTAGAACTATAGAACTGCTACTTAGCAGGCTTCATATAAAACATAAAACTGATCCCACATTCTGTTCCTAATCCTTCTCTGTAGTCTCATCTATTCAATAATTTGTGCTAGAGTTTCCATGATGATGACAAATGAGATGACAATCAATTGAATATAATTTTTATTGTTAAGCGTCGTGCATCGGAAGTGAAGCAACACAAATAAATCATATTATTATGAAGCTCATCAATTTTCCTAGAAATTCTCAACAAATTATTTATATTGCAAGAAAAAAAGTTATTTTCGCATAAAATTTGTATGCGTTTTCGCAGGCACCATTACACACAATTTTCGTATCAAATTTATTATTAAAAGCTGATGGTGCCACTTGACTCACTGGAAATTCACGAAATTATTAGCAAAAAAAAAAATTTAATTTATTATAAAGGCAAATAAAGCAAGAATTGTAGGCAGCAATAAAATTAAGAAATTTACAATTTTAGAAAAACACATTAAACAAGACACACATAAACATTAGGGGGGTACCTATTCAGAAAGGAAACTGGTCAATTATGAGGACATCAAATAGGATTTATTTTATTTAAAATGACTTAAGCAAACTAGTGGAGTTTTTTCCCTGCCTTTTAGCCATTTTCTAAAGCAGCAGTTTTTATATCCTTCACCAAAAATAGTGAAAGGGTTTGTTATTCCGTGTGTAATTTCCACAATATTAATAGGGGGTGAAATAAATGTAGCTATATTCCGGATCCTTATGAATAGGGAAGTCGAATAAGATTTTCTGTGGGATCTATTTAAGATCGACAATCGATAGTACTATACGACATTTTCTATACTGCGCAAAAGCAGCATGATTTAATTCTCGATTTAATTTAATTTTTATGTAATAATTGTACAGGAGTCTGTAATTAACAATTGATTTAGAGATACTGTCCGTCGCGTATGTGTCTTCGCCGCAATCTCTCTATGGATCGCACCTCCCTTGCCAACACCGCAGAACTCAAATATTGTTTCTAAGTTGGATCTTTCGCAACGGAAATCCGAAGAGCTTGCCAAATTTTTAAAAGACCAAAACTTACTGGTACCTTCGTTAAAGGTCACAAAGTATAGAAAACGACATGACATGAGGAGGAAGATGACGGTGGAGAAGAGGAAAATGGAGATATTGAGGATCTACAAATATTAGAGGATTTCGAAAATTCAGATTGTGAATATGCATAATGATGTCACATATATAACTGCAATTGAATATTTCAATTAAAATTACTTCGAAATAAATACTTTATTAAATTATTCTGCAAAAACTTTAGTTTCATTACAAGAATTTGAATTAAAAATTAAAATATGTACCCACAGGGCAGTCTTTATGAGCCATTTTGGGTAACTAGACACTTTCAGATTATATTGGTATGTTCACAAAAGTTGTTCGGCTTTACCTTGGCTACAATTTTGCCGAATATAGTGTATGAAAAATCAGGATTTCCTAAAAGTTATGATCAAAAAATTGTAAAAAAAAATTTTTTGTCTACTTTTTTTAAAAAATAATTTTGGGATAAAATATATTTTTGCCACAAAATTTAATCAAGAAATATTCAGTACACTCTTGGCTACATTTTTGCTGAACATAGTTAAGCGATATTTTTAAGTACTGACTAGCTATTTGGCAAAAACTGATTACACCTTTTTTTGGGCATGGTGCTAATATTGGGAAACTTTGGAGGCCCATAAAAACAAAACGGTCACCAAATTGACCAAACTGTGTATAGAGTTTTCCTACAATTTGATAGTAGGATCGAACCTATAGTCACGACCTTGCACTTTTTCCACTGTTGCACTGTGTTACCGCCAAGAAATACTCACAAGATCTTCTACTCCCTAGAAATTCACAATAGACATTTTACTCCCACGAAATTCACAATAGATCTTTTACTCCCAAGAAATTCACAATAGAAATTACCTCCAAGAAATTCACAATGGATCTTTTAACGCCAAGAAACTCTCACAAGATCTTTTACACACAAGAAATTCACAATAGAAATTACCCCCAAAGAAATTCTCAATAGTTCTTTTACCGCCAAGAAATTCTCACAAGATCTTTTACTCGCAAGAAATTCACAATAGAAATTACCCTCAAGAAATTCACAATAGATCTTTTACCCCAAAGAAATTCACAGTAGATCTTTCACTTCCAAAAAATTCAAAATAGATCTTTTACTCTCAAAATATTCACGATATCCATTTTGTGGGGAATAGGAATTTATGTTTACTTTCCATTATATTCATGATAAATGGGATTATCAGACCGGCCTAAAATATTTAAACGACAATCATATTTTTTCAGCCAAATGAAACCAGGCACTGGAAAACTTTAAAAGTTTGGTTAAAGAAAAATGGAACAAATAATTCCAAAAAATGCTACATAAAGAAAATAGCCAAACAGCAACACGTTGTAATAAATAAAAGTGTATTGCTGTCGAATTGATATGCAATTCTCGTATGATATTTCCTAATAAAAATTTTTATAAATAAAAACTGTTATCATATTCAACTAAAAGTCACCTAATAAATGGTGGCAAACAAAAATACACATGAGTTGTAATGATGAAAGTGTAGCGGCGTAAGAAAACAGCTGTTCTGCTCTGCTAAGTAACTTGAACAATTAAGCAACTGATGTTAATTTTGCTTTGAGCCTGGGAATTTTTTTAACATGACTTTCTGAATTTAATACAAAACTTTGGAACAATTAGTCTATAAGACTTAATTAAATTTAAAGCTGCTCCGTATTTTTGTAGAAACTGCAAACAAAATTTCATTAATAAAAATCGTTAAATACTGAAACAGATTTTTACAAGTGGTGCAATAAAACTAGCTAAATTGTGATAATATTTTACTTTACCAATGAAACCATCAGAATTTATTTATTTCTTCAAACTGTTTTTCAACACTGTGGTCAGCAAAAAAATAAATAAATTAATAAAATAAAATGACGACCGCAAAACGTGTGGCCCAAGTGTAAAAAAACCCCAAATGCACACACTTTATGATTTCAATAAAATCATTTAATGATTATTCATTAATTTTATAAAATTAACAAAATATATATAAAAAAATAAATAAAAAATTATTAACAGAATAGCAAACAAAGCAGAAACATTAATACGCCATAGAAATGGGTGGAGCAAAAATGTCCGCTATAAACATCTGTTGGTGTGCAAAAATATATTTTTATTTTATTTGAAAAAAAATTAAATTTGGATATAATTTGTAAACTGAAATCAGTTACGAGGGCAGTCGCAGGACAAATAACTTTAAAGAAAAATTTATTCATTGTTATATTTATCTAGGACTATTTCCAATACATCAATACGAGACTGAAGCCTTTAACTTTCCTGGGGCTTTGGAAAACCGATTTCACGTACAGATAGACGAACATGGCTTATTCGAATTCCCTATTCATAAGGACGCAGAATATGTCATATTAATATTGTAAAATTACACACCAAATGGCAAACCACCATTTTTGGTGAGAGGCCGGTCTAATATTTTAGGCCGGTCTGATAATCACATTTATCTTGAATATTATGGAAAGTAAACTTAAATTCCTATTCCCAACGAATTGATATCGTGAATATTTTGAGAGTAAAAGATCTATTTTGAATTTCTTAAAAGTAAAAGATCTATTGTGAATTTCTTTGGAGTAAAAGATCTGTTGTGAAATTCTTGGCGATAATTTCCATTGTGAATTTCTTGGGAGTAAAAGCTCTATTGACCAATTCTTGGCGATAGTTTCCATTGTGAGTTTTTAGGGAGTAAAATATCTTATGAGAATTTCTTGCCAGTAAAATATCTATTGTGAAATTCTGGGCGGTAAAAGATCTATTGTGAATTTCTTGGGAGTAAAAGATCTTGTGAGAATTTCTTGGCTGTAGAAGATCTCTTGTGAATTTCTTGGGAGTACAAGATCTTGTGAAAATTTCTTGGCGGTAATTTCTATTGTGAATTTCCTGGGAGTAAAAGATCTTGTGAGAATTTCTGAACGGAAAGAGATGTATGGTGAATTTCTTGGATGTAATTTCTATTGTGAATTTCTTGCGGGTAAAAGATCTTGTGAGAGTTTCTTGGCGTTAATTTATATTGTGAATTTCTTGAAAGTAAAAGATCTTGTGAGAATTTCTTGGCGGTAAAAGGTCTATTTTAAATTTCTTGGAAGTAAAAGATCTATTGTAAATTTCTTTGGAGTAAAATATATATTGTGAATTTCTTGGCGATAGTTTCCGTTGTGAATTTTTTGGGAGTAAAAGATCTTATGAGAATCTATTGTGAATTTCTTGGGGGTAATTTCTATTGTGAATTTCTTGGGGTAAAAGACCTATTATGAACTTCTTGGGAGTGAAAGCTCTATTGTGCAATTCTTGGCTTCATTGTAAGTTTTTAGGGGATTAAAATATCTTGAGAGAGTTTCTTGGAGGTAAAAGATCTATTGTGAATTTCTGAGGGTAATTTCTATTGTGAATTTCTTGGGAGTAAAAGATCTTGTGTGAATTTCTTAAGAGTATATTGTAGTTTCTATTGTTAATTATTTTTTTATATAGCGTTCATTTGAGTTCTGCGGTGCTGGAAAGGTAGAAGCTTTGAAGATCGTTGATACTGGATATATTTTTATCTAAAAAAAACTTTATAATTTGAGCAAAATAAATAAAATGGATTTATATGTAGACCGACCTGCCCATTCCATTTATAAAAATCAGGACTTTAACGGCAAACGAAAAACGATCTCGTTACATGGGATCTCTTAAATTCCTTTGGCAATACCAATCCGATCATTCTAGAGACATAAACTTATACACAAACTAATGAATGTATTTTTTCCACCTTTAAAATATTGTCTCTGCCCTCGTATAATGCAATTCCAATTTGTTTTCCTATAAAATAACTAACAGTATAAACTGCCCAGCCAGTATATGCGAGTACGAGTGAATAGTATTGAATATTTGCCAAAAATCATGTCAATTTAAACAATTTGTTGTTGTTGCTGCGCTGATTCAGTTTGTCTAATTATTTAACCCTCCGAAGTGGCCAGACCTGTCAATCAAACTGCTTAAATTCACAATAAAGCAAAAATATTTCTAATGTCAACTACAGCCGAACACAATGAATTTGCTGTTTAATTATGAGTTTAAATCTTTGTTGTCAATTAAATACGGGTGTACTAAACGTCCGTCTACGAGGTGTCTAACGTGTGCTGATGTGCTTCAGTTTTAATGTCACCGTTTTGGCGACTGAGAATATGCAAAAGGAAATTTTATATATACATTTTTTATTTAAATGAGTTAAAATATTTTGATGATTTTTTTTATTTCTTTATATTCAGTATGAAAATAAATTAATAATTATTTTCACACAATTTTTATTTAATTAAAAGCCATTAATTTGATCGTTTGTATTAAGGTTACAGGCTATAAGGCAATATTTGTGTTCAGTAGGAAACGAATCAGAATTTTTGCCGCAATAAAGAATTATCTAGAGCATTAGGCACCGGGTACAGTAGCGGTAACTCTAATGTGTATGGATATAAAACTTTCAAAACATTAACACAGTAAAAAAAACATTTTAATAATTTTTGAATTATGACTTTTCTCAATCGCTTTCAAAAAGTAGACATGAATATAATTCCATCTTCTCTGGAAGTTATAGCAAGATCACTTCGGTATTTAAATAACAAATTGTGGTCAAGGTCATCTGCAATTACAACTGATACTACAACCACCATCAACTAACGGTTTACAAACAAATTGTATGAAAGCCATATAATCTTCAGACCGGTGATCCTGATGCCGCCTGAATAGCATGTCTGTGCTTGCCCTTAAAGTTTTACGAGAATTTCCATAAAGCAGCGTAGTTTTAATTGTAATTTAATCTGTGTTTTTTTTCTGGCTCATTGTAACCCAATCCTCGAAAGTCGAAAATCTCCAAAAAAAAGTAGAATGGTATATTCACTTTGTCATTCCGTTTGTAACGCAGCGAAATATCCATCTGAGATCGCATATAGTATATATATTCTTGATCAGTGATGAAATCTAAGACGATCTGAGCATGTCTGTCCGTCCGTCCGTCAGTCTGTGGAAATCACGATTCAGTCCAAACGAAAAGAGCCAGACTTTTGAAATTCGGTATAAATATATCTTGAAGGATAGCACAGGTCAAGTTCGTAAATGGGCTGAATCGGAACAGAGGGAAAAATATCCCCTAAGAAGAACTAAACCAACCTCTAAAAAACAAAAAAAAAATTTAAGGTTTTTTTTTAATTTTTATCATTAAATCAAAAAAAAAAAAATTTGGATCCCGCCCCCTTTAGTGGGCGTTACTATATGCAAAAATATTTAAAAAATTTAACAAATTGTTTCAAAGTCAATTTAACATTTTCAAGCTTTAATGACGAGGCTGAAAAGTAGCCTGGTACTCCTCTGCCCTACCCCCTCCTCCCCCTTCACCACCAAATGACCCTATAAAAATATTAGAAATTAATGCTACATTTAATTATCCCAAACATTTATTTTTAAAGTTTTACGGCAAAGGTGATATGTCCTCCCCACGGCCCTTGGCAGAGAGACCCCAACAAAATACAGGCCAAAAAGAATTGGACCCCGTGAAGTACGAGTATATATATTCTTGATCAGTGATGAAGTCTAAGACGATCTAGCAATGCCCATACATTAAATAGTCTATTTTTGGACCCCGCCCCCTTTAGTGGGCGTTCACTTCCGAACAATTTGTATTCCTTAATCCTATAAGAAGCTGAGATGTTCTCTGATCTTGCTTCCATATGTGAAACGTCTCCCCCACGGCCCTTCCCGAAAGGACTCTGGAAAAACAGAGTAAATTTGGGTCTTAAAGGAACTCTGTCCCACCAAATTGAACATTTTAAAATTACTTAGTAAATATTTGGAGGGTAGTATTATGCCAGGGTCTACCCTGGCATTTTTCATACCCCACATAATTATTTTGAACTCTAAACTTTGTTGCACAGTGTTGTTAACATTGTTTAAGACTTTTTTTCTTGCCTCCATTTTAATATGGATTATCAACGATTTCAACAATTGTGCAACTGACTAGAGTGTAAATTTTTAAAATAATTTTTTTTTCATCGCTAAAACGCATGCGTACACTAATTGTACTTGTGAACAAAATGATCGTGTCGTATCAACACCTCAAGTATGAAGTGAAATTAAATTGAACTTATGAGTAAAAATTAATTTCCTTATATTTATTAATATGCTGGCTGCCGCCATCATATTGTTATTAAATGATGAGAAAAACATAGACGCACACATACACACAAACAATTGCACTAACGCATACGAGTTGTATACGAGGGGATAATGTGTGTGATTACAACTGGCACTGCAGCCACGGGCGCCAATTAATTTTCATACATTTTTGCAACAGGTATTCGGTATTCGGTTGAATTTTGTGGGAAATTAAAATTTTTATACGAAAAATTTTACATGCATTAATAAATATTTTTTTGTCTTTTGCAACAGAGCGTCATTATTGTATCATAGCAAATTTGCAATTATTCATTCCTGCTTTGCGTGAAATAGATTTAACACTCCTGTTTGGATTTAACTCAAGCTATTTGGTCAGCGGTTAGCAAAAAAAAACTTTTGGAAAGAATGTTAAAATTTTTTAAAACCAACGAGTGTTTAAAAAAATAAATAACTTAAGTAACGTAAAGGTCTAACGTGACGTAACAATTTTGCACATGCACTTAATTAGTGTACAGGGTGGTGCACCGTAGCCTCACATGGTGCACGCACTGCTTTTTTCTTCTTGTTTTTTTTTTTTTTCTTTAAAAATATTACATAACTTAAGTAATGTAAAAGAAAGGTCTAACGTAACGTAACAATTTTTCGCAAACACTTAAATAATGTTTAGGGTGATGCACCGTAGCCTTAGATGCTGAAGCCGCTGCTTCTTTCTTGTTGTTTTTTTTTTTTTGTTCTTTTTACCTAAAAAGTTTACATAACCTAAGTAACGTAAAAGAGAACTCTAACGTGACGTAACGACTTTAATCATGCACTTAAATAGTGTTCAGGGTGGTGCACCTCATTTGCCGAAGCAAGTGTTTTTTTTCCAAAAAAAAAATTAAATTAATATCAACAAATAAATAAATAACTTAAGTACCCTAAAAGAGAACTCTAACGTGACGTAAGGGTTTTACTCGTGCATTTAAATAGTATTCAGGGTAGTTCACCGCAGACTCATATGGTGCACGCACTGCTTCTTTCTTCCTGCTTTTTTCTCTAAAACTATTACATAACTAAAGTAACGTAAAATAACGGTCTAACGTAACGTAACAATTATTCGCATTCACTAAAATAATGTAACCTAATATGCTGAAGCCGCTGTTTTTTTCTTTTTTTTCTGTTCTTTTTCTCTAAAAAGTTTACATAACCTAAGTAACGTAAAAGAGAACTCTAACGTGACGTAACGATTTAAAGTATGCACTTAAATAGTGTTCAGGGTGGTAACTGTTTCTTTCTTCTTTTTTTCCAAGAAAAAAATAGAAATAAATATATAAAAAAATAACTTAAGTACCCCAAAAAAAAGTACTAATTTATGTTACTAACGTGACGTAAGGATTTTATTCATGCACTAAAATGGTGTTCTGGGGGTGCAACTCATATGCCAAAGCAACTGTTTCCTTCTTCTTCTTTAAAAAAATATTAATAAATATCTGAAGTTGCCTAAAAAAGAACTAACTTACGTTACTAACGTGACGTAAGGATTTTATTCATGCACTCCAATAGTGTTCTGGGGGTGCATCTTATATGCTAAAGCAACTGTTTCCTTCTTCTTCTTTAAAAAAAAAATTAATAAATAAATAAATAGCTAAAGTAGCCTAAAACAGAATTCTAACGTAACGTAAGGATTTTAATCATGCACTTAAATAGTGTTTAGGGTGGTGCACCATAACCTAACATGCTGAAGCATGTTATGTCTTGTTTCATATTGTTTTTTTTTTTGTGCCTAGTGTAATCATATGTGTCTGTGCATGTGTGCGATTCCAGTTTATTTGATGTTCGTTCAAATGACATTGAGCCAATGAATTATTAAGCGCATTAACAAAATACGAGTTTAAACCAATAGGCAAATTGAATTACAAGTCGTCTGCGAGAGGCGATTAGAAAACAATTAATTTCTTTTATTAAAATTGTATTTTTTTTATAAATTGCCAATAATATCAGATAATAAATCTAAAAGCTTGTTATTGAGTAATTTAATTGAAAAGTTATTTTTTTTTCTTTTTAATTTAATAGATTTTATAGTAATTTTTTTTTTTGTTTGCTTTGTGCAACATTTCATTTGAACAATATGGGGCATTAATAATATATTTGTTGCATTTATTTATTGTTAGTTTTTTATGAGAAATATAATTTTGCTCAAGTCTATTTATTTGGAATTTTTTTATTGTTGTTGTTGTTGTTGTTGTGATACATTTGCCAAGATAAAATTAAAGGGAATTTTAAGAAATAAACAACTACGATCCGTGGCTGGACGTTAAATATTTTATGGTGTGTATATAATTAAACAATTTAATAGAAAAAATACTATAAAATTATTTGACGTATAAAATATCGAACTGCAAATTTTTTCTTCTTTATAAATTAAAAATATCTTTGATCTTAAGATCATATTTAAAAGGACAATTTGAAAAAATTGCTAAAAAATTTATTATAATTACTTATAAAATATATTTGTTGCAAAAAATTTTTTTATTTGTGGTTTAAAATAAGATTCCGAATTCAGCAGTGACTAATTAATTTCAATGTAAATCTTGTTTGAGAGTGATTTCTCTATCACAATAATTTACTCATTTCACTGTTTAACCCTATTATACGCCTCTAATTGAAATTAAAAACAAATCGTTGTAATTGTAAAGATCTAAGAAGTTTTCCGCTTCAATTCTTGCTACAAAGAACATTTCGTAGTTCTCAACTGAAATTCCCTGTAATTATTAAATATTCATGATAATAAAATGTGATTTTTTTTTATTCCACAAGTATTTCGCTGTTAACATGTCGCTGAAATGATTTACATCATATGCACCATAAAACTTGTGTTTTTTTACAAAATAATAATAATAAATATTTTAAAAAAAATATGTAAATGCATATTGTTGTCTGAAAATAAAAACGAAAATAAAAAATCCACCAAAAAAAAAATGTAAAGGCATACGCCTAACTGAACTTAAACTTGTTAATAAAATTAAAGTCGGTCCTCAGCCGATGCACTTTTTATTAAGTCGTCAACGAAAATAAAAATTTACAGAAACAAAAAATTAAAAAAAAAAAATCAAGTATTTATTCGCACACAAGGGTCATTAATACGTGCAGCGGTGAATCGGCCGTGATTTGAATTTTAAAATCGAAAACGTATGAGAAATTCATATATTTGAAAACAAAATTCTGTAAGTGTCTTGCAATTTACAGAAATTAATAAACAACCAGCTTTTCGATATGAAAACAAATTTTATTTCAAAGAAAAAGAAATTTCTGCAAAAAAAAAGAAGTAGAATTAACAAACAATTTCGGCTTTCTTACCATAAATTTTTTGACACACGTACTCATACACACACCCACACACACGCACACATAAATGGAATTCGCATGGCAGATTGTGTAAGAATTGAAAAACGTATTAAAGCCATAAAGCAGCATTTATAACTTATTACGTTTAATGCCAGAACCTGCTGCACTCTGTTTACCATCGTATGATGGCGAATATTAAGGAAGCTTTTTTGGACTCATAAAATGTTATTTCAGAATTTTAATGAGTGTAGATCAAGTGAAAGATATTCAGTTGTACAGTCAAATTTCTTTTAAATTGTTGTTTGGTTGGTGGTGTTTTTTTTAAATCTAACTTTATGTATAATTTTCCAAAAAAATATATATACAAAAAATTAATAAAAATCAAGAAGAAAGTTTAAAGTTGCAGCAAAGAAACATCAGTAAAGTACACATATACACATAGATATTATACGAGGGTGGGTCAACGGGTTAGACAGGAGCTATTACGTTCATGTCCTGGACATACACCTAAGCCAGTGAAGCCCTGTTGTCAGCTCTCAAGTAACAGAAGAGTGGCTCTCATAATTGCTGTGTACGACGGTGGGTCAATAAGCCTGTGACTTTTAAAAATTAATACAAATCAAGAAGAAAGCTTAAAGTTGCAGTAAAGAAACATCAGTAGTAACAAATACACATGGATATTATACGAGGGTGGGTCAACGGGTTAGACAGGAGCTATTACGTTCATGTCCTGGACATACACCTAAGCCAGTGAGGTCCTGTTGTGAGCTCTCAAGTAGCAGAAGAATGGCTCTCATAATTGTTGTGTACGAGGGTGGGTCAGTAAGCCCGTGACTTTTAAAATTAATACAAATCAAGAAGAAAGTTTAAAGTTGCAGCGAAGAAACATCAGTACAGTACACAAATACACATAGGTATTATACGAGGGTGGGTCAATGGGTTAGACAGGAGCTATTACGTTCATGTGCTGGACATACACCTAAGCCAGTGAAGCCCTGTTGTGAGTTCTCAAGTAGCAGAAGAGTGGCTCTCATAATTGCTGTATACGAGGGTGGGTCAATAAGCCTGTGACTTTTAAAAACTAATACAAATCAAGAAGAAAGTTTAAAGTTGCAGCGAAGAAACATCAGTAAAGATTCTAATAGCATGTGTCCACACATACTCAAACACATAGATATTATACGAGGGTGGGTCATTAGGTTAGAGAGGAGCTATTACGTTCATGTGGTGGACATACACCTAAGCCAGTGAAGCCCTGTTGTGAGCTCTCAAGTAGCAGAAGAATGGCTCCCATAATTGCTGTGTACGAGGGTGGATCAATAAGCCCGTGACTTTTAAAATTAATACAAATCAAGAAGAAAGTTTGAAGTTGCAGCGAAGAAACATCAGTACAGATTCTAATAGCTTGTGTGTACACACATAGATATTATACGAGGGTGGTTCAATAGGTGAGAGAGCAGCTTTTACGTTCATGATCTGGACATACACCTAAGCCAGTGAAGCCCTGATGTGAGCTCTCAAGTAGCAGAATAGTGGCTCTCGTCATTGCTGTGTACGAGGGTGGGTCAATAAGTCCGTGATTTTTTTAATGAAACACAGGTTTTTTATAAAAAAAAACTATTTTATGTTTCATTACAGTGTCCTTTGAGTTCTATAAAATTTTCGTCCAACGTTCTTTCAATTTTTTTTATACCCTCCAATTCTCTTATCCGTTCCGTATGCAACGCAGTAAAATATCCTTCTAAGACTCTATGAAGTATATATATTCTTGATTAGAGATGATATATAAGACGATTTAGCCACGTACGTCCGTCCGTCCGCCTGTGGAAATCACGCTTCAGTCCAAACAAAAAGAACCAGATCCTTGAAATTTTTTGTAAATACATTTTGAAAGATAGCACAGATCAGGTTCGCCAATGTTCTGAATCGGGCCATAGGGAAAAAAGTTCCCCTCTGAAGAACTAAACCAATTTCTAAAAAACGATATAATTTTTAACGTTTTTTTTTTTGTAATTTTGCTAAGCAAATGAAAAATTTTTTGTGGCACAGAAGGTCCAAACCGTTATAAAAATCAATTTTCAGACCCCGCCCCTTTGGTGGGCGTTGAAGTAACACATTCCATGGAAAAATAGTGTAAATATTTAACATATTCTAAAATTAAATTTTTTAAGTTTTTATGACAAAGTAGCTGTAGCCGCTGTACAGGAAAGCATTGAAGATGATCTCAATCAATCAATTCGTTGCCGTTCTCAGCAACTGGAATTGTGTCCTTCCACTTTATGGCAGATTTTTTTAACTGTTTGAAAATTGCTGTTCCAGATTTCGCCTTCTGCGCGCCAGCCGTAGCGGTCACATGGCAGAAATCATATTTAAACATTAATTTCATAAAATTTTCTTTACAGTCCTTTTCATTGATATTAAAAATATATCTCCTTGTTCTATTATGATTTAAACTTGTGCCACTCTATAAAGAACACCCTTTAATAATTTGTCCTACAATTATAAAAAATTAAGCCAGAAATTATTAGTTACACTTATTTCATCAAATATTTGATAGATGTGAACGTAAATTAATTAAGTCAATGGTTAAGGTGATGTCACACGATTATTGCCCCATTTAAATTTGTATCACTCTATAAAAAAACAGCCTTTATTTGGAGTTAAATTAGCTAAAGATTTACGTCCGCATTTGAAAAAAAAGGGCTAACGCAGATATTGAAGTAAACTTTAAAACAAAATTTTCTTTTGAACTCCAGTTATTTATTTATTTTCAAGTCGACATTATTTTTATAAAATAAAAACATTAAACACTAGTCTATGGATAAAGAGACCCGGGATTTTCCTCATTACCGCCTTGAACTGCAATTATCACCAGCGTTAATAATGAGACACCCTTTAAAGAAGTTATTACAGATTTGATTGAATTTGTTTGCTAATAAATTTCATAATTTAAAAAACAAATAGAAAATTAAATGATTTAATGATACATTCGTGTTTTTAATTGCTTCATCCCAATAATAACGAATTGTTGAGCAGAAAGGAACACTTTTAAGTGGCTATTTTTCTCGCTAATAAATTTAAGATTGTCATGAAAAAACAATTAAGACATTGAAAAGGGTGTGCTAAACATACAAAAAAAAAATGGTGGCAGAAAATTCAAAACACCCTTTACAACATTTTAAAAGTGTAACAGGTGAAGCATTTCAAATTTTTTAAATGAAACAAAAATAAATAAAAATGAATAAAATGAATGAATAAAAAACTCGAATAAGCCATGTTCGTCTATTCTTTGGTCCGCCTGCTTGTACGTGAATTCGGTTTTCTGAAGCCCCATAGAAAAGCTTGAGATGTATTGGAAATAGTCCTAAATAGATTACTATTGAAAATCAGCAAAATCCAAAATACGTTTCCAGAGCTGGAAAATCAAAAATTATTTTTTGGTAACTAAATAAAACTAATTCTTTTAAATTATGTAAGAATTTCTATTTTAATATTAAACTTTTATTTATGTAAATTGTATTACAGGATGAATAAAAAATTTAAAATGTTGCATAGGATGAGAAATTTAACATCCTGTAATACAATTTAAAACTAATTCTCTTCAAAAATTCAAAAAATAATTGGCCGGTATATACACTTTGTCATTCCGTTTGTAACGCAGCGAAATATCCATCTGAGACCTCATAAAGAATAAACATTCTTGATCAGTGATGATATATAAGACGATTTAGCCACTTCCGTCCGACCATCCGCCTGTGGAAATCACGATTCAGTCCTAACAAAAAGAACCAGACCCTTGAAATTTGTTGTAAATACATTTTGAAGAATAGCACAGGTCAAGTCCATAAATGGGCTGCACCGGGCCAGAGGGAAAAAATTTCCCCTAAGAAGAACTAAACCAACCTTCTACCTTAAGAATATTTTTTCACTGAAATTTTAATAAAAGATCCTCTTCGTTTTATGTTATAAATTAAATTCAACGTTACAGCGTCTAGCAGCTTTAGCAATATTTCAAGTTAAACTAGAAAGTTTTATTTCTTTCTTTTTTTTCAAAAATTTTTATGCATTAATTGCAACTCATATCCTGCCTGTTAATTGGACGACTAATCTGCTGCCCAAAAAAAAACTGAAGTCAACATCAAACTCACACTTTAACTAACAGACACTTGAACTATAGAAAAATGACCTGAAACAATTTTATTTTATAGTATTTTTCTCATCCAAAATGGAAAGTTGCAAATGCCCAAATAAATAAAAATCCACACAAAAATTTAAATTGAAAAGGAAAATTCTGTAACAACGTGAATGTACGAGTAAATATTTTAATTATCGCTAAAGCACACACTAACGAAGCAAAATTGTTGTCTTAGCAAATGTTCTCTCCGAAACGGACAAATATGTAGATATTAATGAACGAAAAAAAAAATTAAAAAAAAAAAAATTAAAAAAAAAAATTAAATAAAAATCCAAATGAAATAAATGAGTATTGAAATTCACGGTGCGTATCAATCAAAGTGAAATGTTTGATTTTTTATGTAACAAAAATACATTTTTATTTATGAAAACATTTCCGTGGAACAGTTTCCTTATTTGTATTTAATTTTCAAAATCATTGAAGTAAAATGGTTGCAAATATATATATCACACGCATGCAATCACACACCAGCACAAGCACACAGATAACAAACGCAAGTGCAGGTAAACAAACGCAGAGTCAAAGCAACAGCGGCGGTAGTGCAGGCAGGCCCAAGGAAAAAATGAATACATGAAAATCTTTATCTGTTGCAAATTGCAAATATTCCTTTAATTTTGATGGAAAAAATTCCAACACGTAAATCAACTTATAAATCAAATATTTATTTTGTGAAGAGCGTGAAGAAAAAACAATTCAATTTAACTCCTTTTTTGTCACTCATTCTTATTTTAGCGCTAAAATCAATCAAATGGAACAAAGATTCAATCAGAGTGTATTAAAACAATCGAATACAATCGATAATTCAGACAACAAAAACATTTGTCAAGCACAAATTAATTAATTATTATTTATGGCAACGGAATGAGAAAATGATTTCTAATTAACGATTATTTTAAAGATCAGTGTCATGCTAAACATTTGATTTGGTAAAATGATTGGCTTAAATAAACTCCTGCAATATTGTACTCCTTGCAAATGGAATTTTACAGTCTGCATACACAAACCCATACAAGCGCACATGCACATAAACACACACACACATTTTCAGTAGGCTTAAAATATGAAGCAAAAGTGTAAGGAGGAGCATACAATTTTGTTATTGAGTTCTTTTGGGTTAAAATTAAAAAGAGAACGAGAGAGAAAGGGAGAGGGAGAGAACCATAGCTCACAATAGCAAAAATATATTCACAATAGACAAATTCTATTCCTACCCTCTATTGTTTGTGACAAAGATGACCTGCGCCTCGCGTTCAGGCGCAGAGGATATGATCAGTCATCATATCGCCAGATTTATGTACATTTCTTTTTAATTCTTTCAATATAAGTTTAGCTAAAAATGAGTTCACATAAAACTTCAATTGGAGGTTATATTCGTTTTCCGTAAAGAATATATAATTTCTTGATCAGTGACAAAATCTAAGACGATCTAGTAACGTCGATCCCTCAGTGCGTCTGTGGAAATCACAATACAGTTCAAACGAAAAGAGCCAGACTTTTGAAATTTTTTATAAATATATCTTGAAGCATAGCACAGGTCAAGTTCGTAAATGGGCTGAACCGGGCCAGAGGAAAAGAAGTTCCCCTAAGAGGAACTAACACAACCTCTATTAAACAACAAAAATTTTTAAATTCTTTTTTTGTAATTTTCTTAAGCAAATGATATATTTGTATGTGAGGGAAGACCCAACGCGTTAAACTTGGAGCCATAAAATCCAAAAAAGTAATTTTTTGGCTCCGCCCCTTTAGTGGGCGTTATTATAAGCAAAAATAGAATAAAAATTTAACAAATTGTTTTATTTAAGCCTGCATTCCTTAAAACTAACATTTTTAAGCTTTAATGACGAAGTTGAAACGTAACCTGCTACTCCTCTGCCCTAGCCCCTCCTACCCCTTTGCCACTTAAATGACCCTTAAAAAAATAATAATGATTAAAAATAAATGTATGTGTGTGAAGATAAATATGCCGAGCTCAATATGTTTTGACGTAAGAAGTTACGAAGTGAACTTAAATATGTTATGACGTAATGAAACGGCAATTACTGAATTTTCTTTTTGTGTGAAAATCCATATTTATTTACAAAATTATTATGGTAGTGTCCTCTATCTCTTGCACCATTTTGTTATACTGGCAATGCATGCCAACTTCTTATTTGGCCACTGGGGCAAAATCCCTTCCAGATCACACACACTCACATGGAATGTAAATTGATATTTCATGGCCTGTAAATATTTATTAAATATAGATTCAAAAAATTTATTAAATATGGATTTTCATAAAAAAAAATCAGTTTGCCATTTCGTTACGTCATAGCACATTTACCTTCACAGCTAAATACGTTGTTTCGTAACTGCTTACGTCAAAACATGTTTAAGTCGGCATATTTATCTTCACTCACATAATAAATTTTAGATTTAATTATCCCAAATATTTATTTTTAGATTCCTTGACAGTGAGAAACCGACAAAATACAGTTTTGATACCCTCCAATAAGAATTGGACCCCATAAGGTATATTCTTGATCAGGGATGAAGTCTAAGACGATCTAGCAATGCCCATACGTTCGTCCGTGGAAAACATGGAATAGTCTATTTTTGGACCAGCCCCCTTTAGTGGGCGTTGACGTACGATATTATATGCAAAATTAGAGTAAATATTGAGCAAATTGTATTTCTTAAACTCACATTCCTAAAAAATTGTATTTATAAACTTTTGCGATGAAGGTAATATATTCTCTAATCTTCCCCTGCTCTACCGCTCCCCCATCCTTTCCCCCTAAATGACCCTATCAAGAAAAAAAACTTTTTTTCTACACTTCACTACCACGAAAATTTAATTGTTAAGTTTTTACGATTTAGTTGAGATGTCTCCCTCACGGCACTTCCCGGAGTGACCCTGTCAAAATCGAGTTGTTTTAAAATTGGCCACAGAAATGCCTTTAAGGAACTCTGACCCAGCAGGCTAAAGATTTCTAATTTATTTACTAAATATTTGGAGGGTATTTAAGATTCAAAAGTACAACCAGTACGGCCTTCCTTTAAGCACTTTTTGTATGTAAATTTAAATAAAACAAATATGTAAGAGATATTATCAATATTATTTATTGATACCATTCCCTTTTATTCTGTAACTATATATCAACGTCACGTCAAGACAATATCAAAAATAGATCACCTCCGCCATGTGGAGAACAGTTAACTACTTCTGACAACCTGTGACTACTCCCTGAGGTCTTGCATAGAGCCAGCGCCTGTTAGCAATTATAAATTCTTGAAGAAAAGTGGTACAGTAGTGTCCAATTTTTTTATATTGTCTTGACGTGACATTGACAAATAGTTACAGAATAAAAGAGATTATGTGAGGAATATAAGATTGTTTAAATGTCCAATACGGCTTGTCTGCATGAAGCAGCTGTGAAATGTGCAATTTTCCATGACTCTAGCGCACAAATTAGGCTACTTTTGACCGATTGCATGGGGCATGTTGGCTTTGAGGACCACTGTGATTCACATACAGCTGCAATTTAAGACAATTCCAACAAAAAATTCACCCTCATGTGACAGGATATTTTATGTGGCTCGTAGCTCTCTCCCTCTCTCTCTCTCTCGCTCTCTCTATCCTGTTTGAAACAGGGCATGTGGTTGGTGACCAGCTCATCTGATTCAGACCAAAAGAAGTTAGTAATTACCGACCTATAGCGCTCGTCATTGGCCATAACGTCGCCAGACCAAAATCCACACCAAACACTGACTATTTCGGGATGCATTGGGCACATTTGAATGCCATCCATATGGCATTCAAGAGAGTTGTCGTGACAAATTCGAATAAAAGAAGAAAATTAGTTTTCTCCGTCAATTCATCCAGAAATGGACCTCATCGCTAAAAATTACTTTGCGGTTGAAATTAGCGTGAAGTAGCAGGAATAGTCAGCCCTTTGCCAAAAATAATTTTTTTTTGTTGCACAGTGTAATTAAACAATTATCTTAGAAAAATATTAACATTTCTCAAACAAAGAAAATAAAAGTAAACCGTTAAAGATATTGTAATTCATTCTAATTCGTAATTAATTATTGACAATACAGATGTTAAAGTCCGTGTAAATCTATCAATCAATCAATTTTGTTAAACTGTGTAACGTATCATGCGCCTGCTACTCACCACTCACTGCTAGTGGACAATTAGATTCAATTATAAATATATTTGTGCGAGTATATGATTTTTATTGTAAGTTGCAAGAATATATTGGCGATTGGAGTGATAAGATATTTTTTGCTAGAAAAAATAGTGGCGCCTGGATTACTCTGCGAATGCTTTGTGAGTCACATTCTTTTGCAAACGCTTAAGGAGAAATATATTCAGTGATTTTGGAATATTTTCATTTAGTTTTAGTTTAACTTACAGCACACGGAAGTATTTGTTCTTTTTTTTTTTAATAAAATTTTGCAGCTGAAAAAAATCGCCAAAAATTTTAATCGCCAAAAATTTTAATCGCCTAAAATTTTCAAAATACTCAAAAACAATTTTTATTTATTAAATTTAAATATTATTGAAATATTAATGGAGAAATAAACATGAATTTAGTTTTCAGCCCATACAACAGAGTAGAACAGCGCTGTTTTCGAAAGCCGCTACACTTCCTCAGCAATACTCATTTGTATTTAATTTGTAACACTCTTTAAGTGATTTATTTTCATTTTGTTCTTTTTTTTTAATTTTTCATTCTAGTAATACTTTAAACACATTCACGACAGCAGCCTACCGACTACATGGCTGCATGTGCCGCTAGCAACACATGTCGCCGCATAGTCAGCTACAACGTCAACATCTCATTTTAGTGGTGCCACTTTCATATATTGTATAAAAATAAAAACGCTTATTCTAAATCTATTTATAGATCGAAACAAAATTAGTAATAAAAACACTTTATTTATTTATAGCACTTTATTGTTTTTGTTTTTGTAATAAATACATTTTGATGTCCTTTTTTGTTATGCCACCATGAAAATGAGTAAATTCATTTGTGACCTAACTAACGTCTTTTATCGATAACGTTGATAGCCGTCTTTACAAAATTAGAGTATTTAAAATTATTGAATTTTTACTTGAAAAGTCAGCAACAAAATTTCAAAATTTAATAATACTCGCAATAGGTGAATAAATTTGAAAAATATGTCTAACAATAGAAAGACATTTTGGAGTACTTTGAAATGATACCCATATCGTTTATATGCGTCCTATATTCTAGGTGTCATAACAAAAAAAATAATAACAATAATAAATAAATTAAATAAAAAAATAAATAAAAAATAAAGCCGAGAGAGAACGCAAAAAAATAAATAAATAAAAATTACAAAATAATTTATATTCTTGAAAGGGCTATTAAATTTTTTTATTTTTAACAATTTTTATATTCTTGACCAGTTTGAAAATATTTTTAAACGCTCATTTATTTAAGATGTTTCACTGTGTTGGCAGCACTAATTTACTATTTATTGTCGCCTATGAAAATAGAAATTAGTTTAATTTGACTACAACTACAAAAGTAGCACGGACAACAACCTGCCCTGTAACCGTGAAAACAATTATTCTCATGTAAACACATGTATTCTATTACTGACAGGTTGTAGTCGGTAGCCTACTGTCGTGAATGTGTTTAATGGATAAGAATGAAAATTATGGAAACCATAAAAATTTAAGACAAACAACTAATTTTTTTTTTCATTCATGTTTTCAGATTTGATTCCGCAGTTTAATTTCCCCGAAAAGAAAGAAGGGGAAAAAATTTTCGTAACGAAATCTTTTATAATTTCACTTGCTGATTTCGTCCACGATATTAAGAATGATTTTATTGCGAAAAACTTGTTCCTTCTTTATTTTCTGCGGAATTACACTACGTCAAGTCAATTCCGTTTTCGAACGGAAATTACCTGGCAACCCTAAGTAACTCTCTTTGACGCCCAGTTATTTAAGAGGGAAAAATCCCACCGCCTTCAATCAAACATGCCCACTAACAAAAAAGAAAAAAAAAAAGAAAAAAAAAAAGAAAAAAAAGAAATAAAAGAAAAAAAGCACTTTTATCATTGTGCTAAATTTTAATTATAAATACATTTTCAAATTTAAGTTGCGTAGACAAACTTATTGTTTCATATTTTGCTTCAGAAACTGCAAACAAACAAGACAATTAAATTAAGTTGTTTTTTTCCGAATTAATTGCGTCTGTCTTAAATATTTATTTAAACGCTTTATTTGCGCGAACTTAATTTCCTTTATTGAAACAAAATGTTTTTTCAACCCATTTGTCTACATATTTGCCAACTAATTTAAACTCTAATTAAAACTTTTTGTTTCGTTATAAATGCCAGAGCATTTTATGGTTGCCACTCTGGAACATCATATTTATTTACGAGTATTAAGCTTTTATTCTTCTTTTTTCTACAGCGTGTCTTGGAATTAAATATATATGTATGTATTTGGGCATGTGTTGGAAGCTTAAAAGCACATTTCACAATTTTAAAAGAAAAAGTTCGCCTAAGAAGAACTAAACCAACCTCTAAAGAACAACATAATTTTTAAAGTTTTTTTTCGTAAGTTTGCTAAGCAAAAGATATATTTTATTTGTATGTCAAAGAAACTCCAACGCGTTAAACTTGGAGCCATAAAATAACAATTAATAATTTTTGAACCCCGCCCCTTTTGATAGGCGTTATTATATGCAAAAATTGTGTAAAAGTTTAACAAATTGTTTTACTTAAGCCTGCATTCCTTAAAACTAACATTTTTAAGATTTAATTACGAAGCTGAAACGTAACCTGGTACTCCTCTGCCCTAGCCCCGCCTACCCGTTTGCCACTTAAGTGACCCTTAAAAAAAATAATAATAATTAAAAATAAATGTATGTGTGTGAAGATAAATATGCCGAGCTCAATATGTTTTGACGTAAGAAGTTACGAAGTGAACTTAAATATGTCATGACGTAATGAAACGGCAATTACTGAATTTTCTTTTTGTGTGAAAATCCATATTTATTTACAAAATTATTATGGTAGTGTCCTCTATCCCTTGCATCATTTTGTATATACTGGCAATGCATGCCACTTCCTTATTTGGCCACTTGGACCAAAATCCCTTCCAGATCACACACACTCACATGGAATGTAAATTGACATTTCATGGCCTGTAAATATTTATTAAATATGGATTCAAAAAATTTATTGTATATGGATTTTCATAAAAAAAAAATCAGTTTGCCATTTCGTTACGTCATAACATATTAAACTTCACAACTAAATACGTTGTTTCGTAACTGCTTACGTCAAAACATGTTTAATTCGGCATATTTATCTTCACTCACATAACAAATTTAAGATTTAATTATCCCAATTATTTATTTTTAGATTCTTACGGCAAAGGTGAAATGTCTCCCCCACGGCCCTTGACAGTGAGAACCCGACAAAATACAGTTTTGATACCCTCCAATAAGAATTGGACCCCATAAAGTATATTCTTGATCAGGGATGAAGTCTAAGACGATCTAGCAATGCCCATACGTTCGTCTATGAAGAACATGATCAAGTCTATTTTCGGACCCCCCCCCCCTCTTTAGTGGTGGTTGCCGTACGATATTATCTGCAAAAATAGTGTAAAAATTGAACAATTCGTATTCCTTAAGCCTATAAGAAACTGAGATATGCTTTGGAACGTCTCCCCCTCACGGCCCTTCCCAGAATGACTCTGTCAAAATAGAGATTTTGAATTGGGTACAAAGATGTCTTAACGGAACTCTGTCCCACCAACATAAACATAAATTAATCAAACGGTAACACGGGTATTATAACAATAACATGTTAACATCAGCTTGATACAGTTCTCGTATTCTTTTTCACAATAACATTTGTGTAAATAGGAATTGTTATCACATTCAACTAAGCCACCTAATAAGTGGTGACAAACACAATACACATGAGCACTGATGATGAAAGGGTTGCGTCTTTCGAAAACAGCTGTTCTGCTCTGCTGTGTAAGTTGAATAAAACTGATGTTGACTTGCCTTTGTGCCTTGGAATATTTATCATGTCTTTCTGAGATTTAAATTAAAAATTTCGAACAATTAGCCTATAGAATCTTAATTCAATAAACATTTTAAATTTACTTACTAAATATTTTGAAGGTATTTAAGATTCGACCCGGTCGAATATAACGTTCTTACTTATTTTTTAATGAAATGATTAGGATCAGCTTCAAACTACTCCAACGGTTATTCAGTAAAGGGTGCGAAAATTTAAAGTTAGAAAATAAATTGGCTCAAAAACACACTTTTTTCGAAAAATTCTGTTTAATTGATACAAAATGTAAAGTAAAAATATGGAAATTGATAATGGAATATGATGTCGGGTAAATGTTCTCCTCTGCCACGTGGGTAGATGTACGTTCCCTTCACCAAACTATGAACTACATTTTGCAACAAAGTTTCCCTTATCTCGTCAATGCCGTGCCGAATTTCATCTTTCAGAGCATCAGTTGTTTGTTCACGTAAACACGATCTTTCAAATGACCCCAGAGAAAATAATTCAGCGGCGTTAAGTCACAAGAACGAGACGGCCGGCCAAATCGAAAAATTCCGCTACCTGAAAATTGTTAATGCAATAACTGAACTTTTTGGCCGTCTTGTTAAAAACCAAAGGTCACTGATGTCAACACTAGCCAATTGAGGCCACAAAAAATCGGTTACGATGGCCTGTCAGCGCAGAGACATACAAAAAATACGGGCCGATGTTGCCGCCTGACCACAAACTGCACCATGCGGTCATTTTCTTTGGATGTGAGGAGTTTTCAAGGAATGTTTTAGGATTTTGTCAGCCCCATATGCGACAATTTTGTTTGTTTACTTAACCGCACAATTAAAAATGGATCTCATCACTAACGATTATTTTGTTGAAAAATTTGTGGTTTTCGTTTAGCCAATTCACAAACGTTCGGAGCAAACAAGGGTTGGCCGGCTTTAATTCCTGAACGAGTTGAATTTTATAAGCGTGACGAGGCAAATCTGTAAGTAAAATATTGCGCAAAGAGCCCGTAGTGATGACCAATTGTTGCAAACGTCAACGAGTTGATGTTCCAGACTCATGCGTAACATTTTCATTATTTTAATAGTAAATTTTCACAAATAAAATTCTTTGTTGACAAGTGTAACATGTTATGGTTAAAATTTGCCATGCTTTTACTAAATAAATGTCGAAGGATGACAGACAACTTTTTTGCACACTTCATCATTTGACAGCCAATTAACTTTCTAACCTCAAATTTGCCCAACCTTTAGAATAGAGTGAAATTAAAAAATTTTTTAAAAAGGCTTCAGAAGAGTTCAAATAGCCACACCACCAACGAGGTTGACTGCACTCCACATTTTTTTTAAAGAATTTTTTCAAATCGGAATATAAACTTCACCTTTTCATATAATAGTCACATAATTTTGTGCAATTAGTGAAAAATATATCTAAATGACAAATAAGTTTCATAATAAAAAAAACTGTAAATATAAAAAGATTAAGTGCAAAACATTTCTTTTTTGAAAGAGATAAGAATACAATTTAATATCTAATCAACAACATCTAACAAACAAACTGGCAACAACATATCTTTCACTAACGTCAGCCAGATAATAGTATCATTATAATACTAGTTTATTTTTAAGTTTAATCTTTTTAGGAACATGTGCCGCATCTTTTATACCCTGCACTAATTTGTGGCCTAATTAAGAACTTGTCATACGAAAGGTACTCCTCTGTAATGCCTTAATGTATTAATTTTTTGTTAACATTTATTTAGAAAATAAGTTTATTATATAGCCTTCAGATTCAAAGGTCCTTTGAATGTCAAATTTTTATAATTAACAATTAGAAACGTTATATTCGACAGGGTCGAATCTTAAATTTTAAATCTCTACTTTGACAGAGTCATTCTGGGAAGGGCCGCGGGCGGGAGACGTTTCACCTCTGCAAGATCAGAGCACATCTCAGCTTCTTATAGGCTTAAAGAATACAAATTATTCAATATTTACATTATTTTTGCATATAATATTGTACGTTAACGCCCACTAAAGGAGGCGGGGTCCAAAAATAGACTATATCATGTTTTACCCAGACAAACATATGTGCATTGCTTGATCGTCTTAGATTTCATCACTGATCAAGAATATATATACTTTATGGAGTCCAATTCTTTTTGGAGGGTACTAAAACTGTATTTCGACGGGGTCTCCCTGGCAAGGGCCGTGGGGCAGACATTTCGTCTTTGCCTTAAAACTCTTAAAATAAATGTTTAGGATAATTAAATGTAAAATTTATTTTAAAAAAAATTTTTTTTTGGTCATTTAGGTGGCAAAGAGGGAGGAGGGGGTAGAGCAGAGGAGGATCAGGTTACGTCTCAGCTTCGTCATTAAAGCTTAAAGATGTTATTTTTAAGGAATTTAGGCTTAAGTAAAACACTTTTTTAAGTTTTTAAACTATTTTTTTATATAATAACGCCCACTAAAGGGGCGGGGTCCAAAAATTAATTTTTTGGATTTTTGACCTTCTATGACAGAAAAATATATCATTTGCTTAACAAAATTATAAAAAATTTAATTAAAAATTATGTTGTTTTTTCTGGGTTGGTTTAGTTCTTCTTAGGGGAACTTTTTCCCCTCTTGCCCGATTTAGCCCATTTTTGAACTTAACCTGAGCCATACTTCAAGATATATTTACACCAAATTTCAAGAGTCTGGCTCTTTTCGTTTAGACTGAATCGTGATTTCTACAGACGGCCGGACGGATGGACGGACGGACATGCTCAGATAGTCTTAGATTTCGTTACCGATCAAGAATATATATACTTTATGGCATTTCAAATGGATATTTCACTGCGTTACAAAGGGAATGACAAAGTGAATATGCACTTCAATTCTTTTTTGGAGATTAAAAAAAAAAGAGTTCAACTACAAATGGAATGTAAGACACAGAAATCCTGTCAAGCACCCACTATTTTAATTACATAATCTTAGAAGTTCTAACTTCAGGAAATATTCAAATTACAAGAACTAATAAAATCCGTTATTCACTTACACACACACACACACACACACAAATTCTATATGAACAATTTAACCTTAAATTTAAGCAACATTTTTTATTGATTTTTTTTTTAAATATTGAAAACTGCACGAAATTCCTCACCTTTCCGTGGGTGGGGCAACATATCAAACAAAAGCTTGCAACACACACACACACACACACACAAGTTATATGCTGGCCGGTCGTAAGCTGTTATTAGCGTGTAAGCAAATAATAAACAAAATTATCAAATATTTTGCATAAAATGTCACTGTTTGTGTCAAATTACCGTTAATGAAATTGTCCAGTTTGTCCATGCACACACACACACAGAGCAGCTACATGACACACAGTTGCATGTCACGTTTTCGATTTTTTTTCCTTTTTTTTTTTTGTTAGATTATTTTAATTTGTTTCTGGCTAAAATACAAAATCATCAACAGCTACAAACTTCAAACGTACAAAAACCAAACAAAAAAAAATATTTAGAGAAAAATAAACAACTAATCAACACCTTCAACCCCACAAAAAAAAATTAAATAAAAAATATGTAAAAAAATACTCGTACAGAAATTAAAATAATCACGAATGAAAATACATATTTTATTTTAGCAACAAAAATTAGACGACAACAGCAGCAACAACAACAAATATATCAATGGAACAGCAACTTGTTTTTAGTAATGAAATCGAACTGTTGACCAAACAAAAAAAAAAAGGAAGATGAAACATAAACCCCACAATATGACAGCAACGGCAACAACAAAAACAGCAGCAAAACACGAAAGAGACAACTGAAACAAACAGCTAATATTCGCTTAATATGACAGTGGAGAAGCTCAGGAAACAAAAGCAGAATTCAAACAAAATCACAAATTTTTTAATTTATTTACTATTGTTTTTGTAATAAATCTAAAAATTATATTAAAAAAAATAAAAATATATTTAAATCACTCTATACTGGGAGCGATTTATTTGGAACGCTGACTGCATGAGAAATACTAACAGAATGTAATTCTTAAGCGTAACCGGCGAAGTGAAAAGGTAGGCCAAAAGAAGTTATCCGACGTACCCGCTCAGGTGGAAATGAACCTCATCGCTCTTTATGAATTTCCTCGAGATTGAGGATGGGGAGTGTATCGCTCCATGACTTGTTCACTTGTATTCTACAGCTGTCTAGTTCACAAATGTCAACACAGATTTGACATTGGCCGCCATTTGCAAAAATAAGAGCATCTTCCAATAGGGTGATGTCTTTTGGTCCACCTTGTACAAAAAAAATTCTCTGTCTCCTCATCTTTTTCATCTGGCCTCTCAATACTATGCCCTCCTTTTTAATTACGGCGCCATGCACTGCATATGCAGGGGGGTCATTCCCTGAGTTCGAGTTAACAAAAAAAAAACTCTCGTTTACGGCAAACGTTTCTTTTATAAATTTTGTGTGTCAGTCGGACAAGGGAAACGATAAATATCACTACCGATTATGCATTGAATTTTTCCCAAAAATAAAACGTGTTTTTCTTTTTAGACTGTCACAACTTTGAGTTGGCATCACTGTTTTATTTGAGCACCCATTTAACAGCTAATAATTGATTTTTTGTCTAGTTTGCTTTGAAATTTCTCATTATGAATCGAGTTACACCAGAGCAACGCGTGCAAATTATTGAAATTTTTAATCAAAATAATTGCTCTATTCATCAAACTCATTGTGCACTTCTTCCATTTTATGACGTTCATAATCGTTCTTCAGAGGGGCCGAATCGAAGAACTATAGATCGTTTTCGCACCACTTTTACTGTTACTGATCATGTGGTGCATCTGGTGAGGCGCCTAACAATAGGCACTGAAGAAGCTGTAGCCGCTGTACAGGAAAGCATTGAAGATGATCCTTATCACTCAAATTCGTTGCCGTTCTCATCAACTGGAGTTGTGTTTTTCCACTTTATGGTAGATTTTTTTAATTGTTTGAAAATTGGTGTTCCAGATTGCGCCTTCTAAGCGCCAAACGTGCCGGCCACATGGCAGAAATCATATTTAAACATTAATTTCATAAAATTTTCTTTTCCATACAGTCCGTTTCATTGATATTAAAAATATATTTCCTTCCTTTATTATGATTTAAAATTGTGACACTCTATAAAAAACATCCTTTAAAAATTTGTCAAACAATCATAAAAAATTAAGCCAGAAATTACCATGAAATGATTTTTCAAATTTGTTTTTGTTTTAAATATTATTTATTCAATCGAACGATAGCTTTCGACATGGTCGAACAGACAGTTTCTTACACTTATTTCATGAAATATTTTAAAGATGTGAACGTAAATTAATTGTCGATGATCCAGGTGATATCGCACGATTGCCCTAATGCACCAATTATTGCCCCATACACCCATGGTGAGTAATATTGTGCTACTTTATCGCAATTAGAATGCAACTCTGGTGCGGCATTCACGTCCAGGGCTGATAGACAACCGTGAGGTATTCTAAATTTTAAAATTGCATCTATAAAATGATTGTAATCTCGTGTGGCAATCAAAGTTGACAATTCGCGCCATTAGCTGGTTTTTTTATAATTGAATTTTCTTCCTTGTGATCCTAGAACAACATTTCTTTCGTAAGTAAAATTAATTTGAATGGTTGTTCGCGCTCTAATTTTTTTAAAATTTTGGATGGATGATTCCACCGGGCTTGTTTAATGCTCCCTCGATCTATACCGCCAGACAACTTCGCCAAAGAAAACAAACAAAAAAAACAAGTAAAAACGTTATATTCGACCGGGTCGAATCTTAAGTCCAAATATTTCGTAGATAAATTTAAAATGTTTAGCTTGATGAGACAGAGTTCGTTAAAGACATCTCTGTAACCAATTTTAAATCTCCTCCCGGAATGACTCTGTAAGTCATTCTGGGAAGGGCCGTACGAAAGACGTTTCACCTCTGCAAGATCAGGGAACATCTCAGCTACTTATAGGCCTAAGAAATAAAATTTTTTCAATATTTACACTATTTTTGCATATAATTTCGTACGTCAACGCCCACTAAAGGAGGCGGGGCCCAAAATTAGACTATATCATGTTTTCCACAGACGAACGTATGGGCATTGCTAGATCGTCTTAGACTTCATCACTGAGCAAGAATATACTTTATGGGGACCAATTCATCTTGGTGGGCAAAAAACTGTATTTTGTCGGGGTCTCTCTGGCAAGGGCCGCAGGGGAGACATTTCACCTTTGCCATAAAATCTTAAAATAAATGTTTGGGATAATTAAATATAAAATTAATTAAATGTAAAATTTAAAAAAAAAATTTTTTTATAGGGTGATTTGGGTGGTAAGTGGGGAGGAGGAGGTAGGGCAGTAGAGTACCAGGTTACGTCTCCGCTTCCCCATTTAAGCTTAAAATTGTTATTTTTAAGTAATGTGGACTTAAGTCAAACAATTTGTTAAATTCTTACACTATTTTGGCATATAATAACGCCCACTAAAGGGGGCGGGGTCAAACAATTAATTTTTTGGATTTTATGGCTACAAGTTTAACGGGTTGGACCTTCTCTGTGGTAAAAATATTTCATTTGCTTAACAAAATTACAAAAAAAAATTTAAAAATTATGGTGTTTTTGGAGGTTAGTTTAGTTCTTCTTAGGGGAACTTTTTTCCCTCTGGCTCTATTCAACCCATTTACAAAGTAGACCTGTGCTATCCCTTAGAATATTTTTATACCAAATTTCAAGAGTCTGGCACTTTTCGTTTGGACTGAATCGCGATTATCAGAGACGGACGGGCGGACATGTTTAGATCGTCTTAGATTTCATCACTGATCAAGAATATATATATATACCTTATGGGGGATATTTCTCTGCGTTGCAAACGGAATGACAAACTGAATACTTTTTTGGAGGGTATAATAATGATAATAATAATAAATTTTATATAAAAATAAAAAATTATAATTATCTGTTATATTAAAAAGCTTTAGGCCGCTTTTTTATAAAAGAAATTCAGTTTTATATTTTCCAATATTTCAATATCCTTGCAAGTCTCATGAAAAATATTGATTTTAATTTTGCCATTCAGGCCACGAAATAAATGTGTTACATATTATGCGAAACCATCATGACTTTTATTTAAAAACTAAAGTTCTTAAAGTTTCCTTATGGCTTTTTACTCTCCTGTTACTCACGTCACAGTTCTTATCTGTTTAACAACAATAATTTCATAAACAGTTTTCTATATAAAAATATAATTTATATCATGAATATAAAAAAAAATGTTTTATATAATAATTTCGGAGTAATTTACAGCATTTTAATTCCGCACATATAGACTAAAATCATGCTGTGGCTGAAACAGTTTAGGTTTATTGTGAAACAACAAGTGAATAGTGTGAAAAACAACACTGGGCAACAGTTTCTTTCGAGTTAGAGTTTGCAGGTCTTTTACTGTTTAATAAGAGCACGAATTAATTAAAATTCATTTTAATTCATCACAAGGAAAAAAGTTCGATTATAAAAAAACCACCTAATGGTGCGAAGTGTCTACTTTGATTGCCACACGAGATTACAATCATTTTATAGATGCTATTTTAAAATTTAGAATACCTCACGGTTGTCTATCAGCCCTGGACGTGAATGCCGCACCAGAGTTGCATTCTAATTGCTACAAATTAGCACAATATTGCTCGCCATGGGTGTATGGGGCAATAATTGGTGCATTGCGGCAATCGTGTGATATCACTTTAATGATTCACTTAAGTAATTTACGTTCACATCTTTGAAATATTTGATGAAATAAGTGTAAGAAACTGTCTGTTCGACGATGTCGAAAGCTATCGTTTCAAGTTTTTACGACAAATATGTAACACATTTATTTCGTGGCCTGAATGATAAAAGTAAAATCAATATTTTTCATAAGACTTCTAAGGATATCGAAATATTGGAAAATATAAAACTGAATTTTTTATAAAAAAGCAGCCTAAAGATTTTTAATATAACAGATAATTATAATTTTTTATTATTATTATTGAATAAATAATATTTAAAACAAAAACAAATTCAAAAAATCATTTCATAGTAATTTCTGGCTTAATTTTTTATAATTGTGGGACAAATTATTAAAGGATGTTCTTTATAGAGTGGCACAATTTTAAATCATAATAATAGAAGGAATATATTTTTAATATCAATGAAAAGTATTGAAAAGAAAATTTTATGAAATTAATGTTTAAATATGATTTCTGCCATGTGGCCGCCACGTTTGGCGCTTAGAAGGGGGCCATCTGGAACTCCATTTTCAACAATTAAAAAAATCTGCCATGAAGTGGAAGGACACAACTCCAGTTGCTGAGAACGGCAACGAATTTGAGTGATAAGGACCATCTTCAATGCTTTCCTGTACAGAGGCTACAAATTCTTCAGTGCCTATTGTTGGGCGTTTCACGGGATTCATTACATTATCAGTAACAGTAAAAGTGGTCCGAATTGATTAAGAATTTCAACAATTTGCACGCGTTGCTCTGGTGTTCTGACACTTCAAAGAAAAATACGCTTTATAAAAAAACAAGCAACAACATTATATTCGACCTGGTCGAATCTTAAATACCCTCCAAATAAGAGCAGCACGGCTGAGACATTTTTCTATCAACATAAAAGCAATTCCCAATTTTTGCAGTTAATATTTTATATCTAGGGTCATAGTTCCTTTAAGACATTTCTGTGCCAAATTTTAAAACTCTATTTTGACAGGGTCACTCGGAGAAGGTTCGTAAGCGAGGCATCTCACCTTTGTCGTAAAAACTTGAAAAGTACATTTTTGGGTTAATAAAGTGTAGAATTTTGTTTATTGTTTTTTTTTAATAGGGCCATTTAAGGGGCAAAGAGGGAGGAGGGGGTAAGGCAGAGTAGTACCAGGTTACGTCTCCGCTTCGTCATTAAAGCTTAAGTAATTTTATTTTTAAGGATTGTAGGCTTAAGTAAAACAATTTGTTAAATTTTTACACTATTTTTGTATATAATAACGCCCACTAAAGGTCCAACGTATTAAACTTGAAGCCATAAAATAAAAAATAAATCAATCTTTGGACCCCGCCCTCTTTAGAGGGCGTGGAGGTACGATATGATATACAAAAGTAGTGTAAATATTGAAAACTTTTTATTTCTTAAGCCTATAAGAAGCTGAGATATTCTCTGATCTTGTAGAGGTGAAACGTCTTTCACACGGCCCTTCCCGGAATGACTGTCAAAATAGAGATTTAAAATTGGGTACAGAGATAGATGTCTTAAAGGAACTCTGTCCCACCAAAATAAACATTTTAAATTCACTTACTAAGATTCGACCCGGTCGAATATAACGTTTTTACTTGTTTTTTTTTATTGTAAATTAACACAAAAACGAATTAGGCCCTTTTATATATTAAGCCGTCGATATATAATTTAAGGGGTCTTGTAGGATTATTTCGCTGCATTACACACGGAATGACAAAGTGAATATATTGTACAATTCTTTTTTGGAGTGTGCAGATCCTAGAAGATTCCTGTTCTTCGAGCTCAGCATTTGATGCTTCGATTTGATCATCCCCAGACATGGATGTTGCAAGGAAGGCCTGTGTATTAAATTTATTCTACATGCGAGGCGTTCGGCTAAAGCAAGAATTATATTTGTAAAGCGCAGAGAATCATGCTAGGAACACAACTGGGACGAACGACGAATTTCGCTTAGTATGACGAATTCGTTGGTAAAAAATCGCTCTATAAATTCGTCGTATGAAACACAATAACGACGAATAAATTAAAATAATAAGCAAACAAAATTTTAATATTTGTTTTTTAAATCATTGTAATCCTCTGATGCCAGCCAGATTGTTTACACACTCCATAATTATCCCGGTGTTGTCCACCAGGATAATTAATGAAATTCCTTTTTGTAATTATTTTCTGAAAAATTTTTTGTCTGCAAATAAATTATTATTTTCATTTAACAGCTGATGGGGTGACCATATGAAAAAGTGAGAAATAGAAAGAAAAACTATATTATAAAAAGTGTTCAAAATTAATAAAAAGTCGTCCGAATGATACATTTTTGTGGATTAGTGAATGCACTTTTAGTATGTACTGAAAATTTTAGTGCTACATGCAACAATACAGTAGTGAACTATGTTTTTCTACAAAAAACCAGTTTGAGTACTATATGAAACCTGGTCACTTTATATTGATTTGTTCGTCGTTCGTTGACGAAACAATTAGAAATAAATCAATTTCAATTTTCGCGAAGTACGACAAATTTCGACCAACACCGCGACTGTGTGCATTTTCTTATACACCAATTCGTTTTATTTTTGGCGACGAATATTCGCGACCAAAAATTCGTCGTTCGTCGCAGTTGTGTTGCTAGCATCACAGATCTAGAACAGCTGTTGCCCAGTGTAAATTACGAGATCTAGCGAGAACACTATTGCTTGAGATTGTCAACTCAACGTGCGTAAGCGAGCTATTTTACGGCTTTTTATTTCTATATTTTTATTGCAGGAAAGCAAATGACGATCGTCGTTTTTTTTTTTTTTTTTTTTTTTTTTTTTTTTGTTAAGCAATAAAGAGTTTAATTTGGCAATTTTAGCTTTAATTTTGCTAAACTTTAGTTAAAAATTTCAAATTGTCAAATTTTTAAAGTTTGTGTAGTAAATTTTATTTAATATCCTTCATAAAGTAATTTTTCGTCCTTTTGTTTTTGTAAAAAAAATTTTATTATCATAAGCTTTAGGTCTTTTTTATTAAATTAAAAACATTGCAATAATTTAAAATTTTAATACCATAACAAATTTATTAATAAAAATTTGTAGCCTTAATAGAGTTTATTTGCCCATGGAAAGTGCCGCGGCTGAAGATCAATAATGAAAATTCAAATACTCGGTATATTTCCATACAAAAAATTATCGAAGTATTAAATACTTGAAAAATAATTTACTATGCCGTTAACAAAAGTAGCATATGAATAAATATCAGTTAAGAGATCAGTAAGCGATCAAGCTGACGATTTTAGTGCTACAAATAAGATGAGAAGACTGCAAAGCGAACACGAATTTCATATGACGTATGAAGAGGAACTATATGTGCGCGCAATGACAATGTCAAAATGTAACCGATAAACAAACAAATAGTCGTAGCATAGATACGCATTGCATGCGATCGCCAATTACAATAGAGTTGTTGTTGTTACAACAAAGAAACATAAAAAGTAAAAATTAAAATTTAAAATAAAAAATAAACTAAAACAAACACTAACAACATTGACAGTTTTTAACACGTCACAAGAGCGCAATAACTCTCACCGATGTTTTTTTTTTTTTTTTTTTTTTTTGCCACAATAACAAACTAAACGCTGCCGCTACAACAGATCAGTTTCAGCAGAATTGTTTTGTTAGGGGTATAAAATATCTAAGCAGTCAATATTCAGGTTCAGTCTAGACGCGTTCTCGCTCCAGGAACAGACTTTCTTTGGAACTACAAATAAAAATTTAGCAAGAAAACACTTCAAAAACGGTTCAGTTTCTAATTTCACTTTTTACTAAAAAAAAACACACACACATACACACAAAAAGTTAAAGTGAAATTTTTGTATCTGCAAGTCGTTTAAGTTTATTTCCGGAGCAAAACGGATATTGAAAAGCTTTCTTGGCCTTCAGCAAAGTGTTTCTTCTGCTGATAGAGTAAAAGAGAGTAGTGAGTGCTTAAGGTCTAAAGCATTCATAAATAAAGCGTGAGACTTTAGCAGCAAATTTAAAAATTAAAAAAAAAATAAAATAAATAAAACTTCCTTAAGTAATTGAAGCCAGAAAAGCGTGAATATTTAACACTTAAATTAAAAACGATTTGCCAAACAATTGCAAACTGTGAAATATCTTCAAAATTTGCTTTGCCAAAGGATTAGTTAATTAATTCCCACATTTTCTTCAAAGGTGAGTCAATAATGTGTTACTAGATATACAATTTTTTTTTCTCATTTATGATTTCTGAAAGAAATCAACGTCAGCAACGATTGTGCAAAATTTTCATGGTACAAGAGAATCTAAGAAATTAGCAAATAAAAATTTATTTGTTAAGAAAAATTTAATTACTCTAAAAAATATAATTAATTACTAAAAATATTCCTAAAATTTTAAAACATTAATTGATCAAATTTAATTTTGTGTTAATAAACTGTCTGTCTTTAAGTAAAATCAGTTTTCCGAGGCCTGCAGAAAATCTAGACTTCAGTCTTAGATTGCGGTATTGAAAATAAGCCTAAATGGATTGCTATTGAAAATCCAAAATACGGCTCCAGAGCTGGAAAATTTAAAATTATTTTTGAAAGTATTTCATTAAAAATATTTATTTATTATTATTATAATATTTTTTTTTTTTAGTTAAAACTATTTTATAATTCAGGAAGAATTAAATTGTTATTAAAACTTACACAAAATTAAAAATTCATTTCCAGGGTTGGACAATTGAAACTTTTGTTGGTACATAAAAGTAGCCAACCGAAAAAAAATTTTTCTTTTTATTTAAAATATTTTTTTTTTTTTTTTTTTTTTTTTGAAAGAAATTCATTGGCATTAAAAATCATGAGCCAAAAACAGACTGCCAGAGCTGGTAAATGTAAATTTATTTTTGGTATATGAAAGAAAGTATTCCATTAAAAATAATATTTAAAAAAATTGTTTAATTAAACCCATTTTATAATTGAAGAAAAATTAAGTTGTTATTAAAATTTAAAGAAAATTAAAAATCCAATTCCAGGGTTGGACAATTGGAACTTTTGTTGGTACATAAAAGTAACCAACTGAAAAAAAAAATTTTCTTTTTATTTAAAATGTTTTCTTTTTCTTGAAAGAAATTCATTGGCATTAAAAATCATGAGCCAAAAATACACTGCCAGAGCTGGTAAATTTAAATTTATTTTTTGGTATATGAAGGAAAGTATTCCATAAAAAGTAATAGATATTTAAAATATTTTTTTTTTAAATTAAACCTATTTTATCGTTCAGGAAGAATTAAATTGGTATTCAAAATTAAAGAATATTAAAAATGCAATTCCAGGGATGGATAATCAAAACATTGTTTTTGGTATATAAAAGTAGCCAACTGAAAAAAAATGTTTTTTTTTATTTAAAATGTTTTCTTTTTCTTGAAAGAAATTCATTGGCATTAGAAATCATGAGCCAGAGACACATTTCCAGAGCTGGTAAATTTAAATTTATTTCTGATATATGAAATTATTTCGTTAAAAATATTTATTTATCATTATTATTATTTTTTTTTTGTTAGTTAAACCTATTGTATAATTCAGTAAGAAATAAATTGGTATTCAAAATTAAAGAATATTAAAAATGCGATTCCAGGGATGGATAATCAAAACTTTGTTTTTGGTACATAAAAATAGCCAACTAAAATAATTTGTTTGTCTCTTTTTATATATTAAACAAATTTGCTGTTTTTTGGAAAGAAATTCATTGGTGTTAAAAATTATAAGAGGCAAACAGACAGCTCCAGAGCTGGGAAAATAATTATTTTATTATTATTATTTCTGTTTTTTTTTTTTTCAATCTAGAGTAGCTAAATAAATATGGTTTTTTTCTTTAATTATCTGTTTTATTAACAAGCCATAGGTCACTTTTTTATAAAAGAAATTGAATATTTTATTTTCCCTAGTTCGATATCCTCTGGAAATTAATTTAACCGTATTTTTAAAATATAAATATTTTTTATAAAAATTAATCATTAATTTTTATAAAAATTGATTTATTCAGTTTATATAACAAGAGGAAAAAAATAAAAGAAAAATTTTTCAGTTAAAATTTTTTAAAATATTATTAAATTAATTTTACTTTTAATTATTACTCTGAAGAAAATATCCAAAGGATTTTATGAAATATTTAATTTCCTTTATACAAAAAGTGCAATAAAACAGATCATTTAAAATCTAAGGGTACTAAAATATTTTTAATATTTTGTAAAAAAACAACAACAAGTAACGAAAATATCAAAAAGATTAAAAAAAATTATTTTGAAAGACAACAACAAAACAAAATTTATATTAAATTCTAAGGCTTTATGTTCGAAAATTTATTTTAAATTCAGAAAAACATGATATATATTCCAGGGCATAAGGTGAAAAGAAAGTCAACAGCAGTTTTATTAAATCAACGTACACAGCAGAGCAGAACAGCTGTTTTCGAAAGCCGCTACACTTTCATTATCAGCACTCGTGTGTATTTTTGTTTGTCCCCATTTATTACCTGGTTTAGTTGAATATGTTAACAGTTTTTAGTTAGACAAATTTCATTAGCATATCTTGAAATATTTTAAGCAAACAGCTCCACTTTTTTGTATAAAAACAATTACAAAATTTATTTTTAATTTTTATTTTTTGTAAATTTTTCACATTTTGTAGCTGTTTTTATTTAAAAAAAAGTGGATATTATTGCTCAAGTAATTTGAAGATATATCGATATAACAAGAGGATCGAAGAAATTAAAAGAATATTAATAAATTTTATTAAGAAATTGCATACGAGAAGTGTAACTTAAAATCCGTGTGTGGCCGTTTGATTAATTTCTTCATGTCCCATTTTTGGAATTTCTTGTTCCATTAAACTTAAGCTAAAGTGTTTTGGTTCGAATTTATTTGTCGCTTTGTCATTCTGTTTGTAAGGCAGCGAATTATCCATCTGAGACCCCCTAAAGTATATATATTCTTGATCAGTGATGAAATCTAAGACGATCTGAGCATGTCCGCCCGTCCGTGTGTGGTAATCATGATTCAGTCCAAAGGAAAAGAGACAGACTCTTGCAATTTAGTATAAAAATATCTTGAAAGATAGCACAGGTCAAGTTCGTAAATGGGCTGAATCGGGCCAGAGGGAAAGAAGTTCCCTTAAGAAGAACTAAACCAACCTCTAAAAAAACAACATAATTTTTAAAGTTTTTTTGTAGTTTTGTTAAGCTAATGATATATTTTTATATCAGAGAACGTCCAACGCATTAAACCATAAAATGAAAAAAAATAATTTTTCTACCCCGCCCTCTTTAGTGGGCGTTCATTTAAGCAAAAATGGTGTAAATATTTAAGAAATTGTTTTACTTAAGCCTACATTCCTTAATAATAAAATTTTTAAGCTTTAATGAAGAAGCTGGGACGTAATCTGATACTCCTCTACCCTACCCCCCTCCTCCCTTTTGTCCTCTAAATGACCCTATCACAAAAAATATATTAAATAAGTTTTACATTTAATTATCTCAAACATTTATTTTTAGAGTTTTATGGCAAAGGTGAAATGCCTCCCCCACGGCCCTTGCCAGGGAGACCCCTGCAAAATACAGATTTAATACCCTCCAAAAAGAATAGGACCCCATAAGGTATATATTCTTGATCAGTGATGAATTCTAAGACGATCTAGCAATGCCCAGACGTTCGTCTGTGGAAAACATGATATAGTCTATTTTTGTACCCGGCCCCCTTTAGTGGGCGTTGACGTACGATATTATATCCAAAAATAGTGTAAATATTGAACAATTTGTCGTCCTTAAGCCTATAAGAAGCTGAGATGCTCTCTGAGCTTTGCAGAGGTGAAACGTCTCCCCCCCCCCCCCCCCCCGGGCGGTCCTTCCCGGAATGATTCTGTCAAAATATAGATTTAAAATTGGCTACAGGGATGTCTTAAAGAAACTCTGTCCCACCAGGTTAAACATTTTAAATTTAATTACTAAATATTTGAAAGGTATTTAAGATTCGACCCGATCGAATATAACGTTTTTACTTGTTTTTAAATCAGAAAAATTCTTCAGTAAAAAAATATTATTACAATCGGATAAAAAACATTCCACACATTTAAAAAAGTTTTATTTTGTAATAACTCTATTGCATAAATAACTTGAAAAAATAAACTTAACAAAAATTTTACTTTATAATGTGCAATAGAGGAATTTTTAGCAAATAAAAAAATAATACATATATAAATATTAATGCTGATTTCTTTTATTCTTCTAATTAAACATCAGATAATTGCCAACAAATCAAAGCATGTCACTTAAACAATCAACAAAACATCAAGTCACTACAATCGTACAATAGAATATTCCATTTGACGGTTCAACTAAATCCCAGTCATTGATTTCAAATTCTTAAATAATTGAGCAAAACAAACGAATAATTTTCAGATAATTATATTAAATTAATTTGATACTAGTAACCTGTAATAGTTTTAAAATCGTTTATAAAATTCAAAGAAAATTTTATTACACATCGAATTGTAGAGAAAACGGATTATTCAATACGAAACACTTTTAAATGGAAATTAATACACTTTCGCCATAAATTAATTTCGATATAAAAAACAAAAAAATCATCACTACAAGACTTTAATATTTGAAAAGGAGTTCGTTTATATGGCCACTGTGGATGTTTGCGGCGAAACGCCTTCTAGACCCCAAAATTTTGGGCTACTTTTGTGATTTTATATCACGCATAATATGAACAATCAATATTGACCCAATGGCTTGAATTATTGCTGATTTATAAGCACAATCCATTCCCTTCCCGTGAACAGGAAGCAGGAAATAATCGAAATGCATTTTTTTTTTTACAAAATTTTGTTTTCAATCATTTAAGGCTCTGACAACACAAACCCAGCTCTGGAGTCTGCCTTTTTGACTTTTCTGATATCTAATGCTAGAGTTAATGTCGACGTCGTCGACGGCGTCAAATGTCAAAAAAAAGTTGAATCGTATGAAATTGTATGAGAGCAGTTAATCTCAACGCGTTGCAACGCCGTAAAAGTTCAATCTATTTCAACTTTTTCGGCGTTAAAACGCCGTCAACGGCGTCGAAATTAACTCTAACATAATACAAATTGATTTCTTTTAGAAATATCAATTAAGAATTGAAACAAAACAAACAAAAAATTAAAACAAAACATATATTTAAATTTTCCAGCTCTGGAACCATATTTTGGATTTTTGCTGATTTTCAGTAGAAATCTATTTCGTACTATTTCCACTACATCAATCCAAGACCAAAGTGTATAACTTTTCTGGAGGCTTCGGAAAACCAAATTCACGTATAGAGACATGAACAGGCAGGCATCGCTTATTCGACTTCCCTGGTCCCTTTCGATTTCTTTAGACTTTGTTCCACACTTTTGTTTACAAAGGCGATATTCTCCTCAGAAATTCTCCAAATTTTCATCTTACAGACTTTAATACCTTCATGCATTAAAAAAAAAAATTAAATAAAAAAACACCTTATCTATAAGTTATTAACACCATTTAGTTAATTAATACAATTCAAAAACTTTCTAAGCTTTCTCAAATATTTATTTGCCATTGTCGTCATCAGATAAGGGTTGTTAATACAACTTAAAGATAGTTTTCTATAAAAAGAAATTATATACCGAAAATTATCATTGAAAAATTCGAAAAACATTCGAACGAAAAGGTACAGAACCAAAACAAAACGTACTCACAGCAGGTCGAAATAACTATCTAATGCCAAACTCTATTCAAATGAAAATTACTTAAATAAAAAACAAATAAAAACGTTATACGAGTATTTGACCGGGTCGAATCTTAAATACCCTCCAAATATTTAATAAGTAAATTTAAAATGTTTCACTTGGTGCGGCAGAGTTCCTTTAAGACATCTCTGTACCCAATTTTAGATCTCTATTTGGCAGTGTCATTTCGGGAAGGGCCCGGGGGGTAGACGTTTCACCTCTGCAAGATCAGAAAACATCTCAGCTTCTTACAGGCTTAAGGAGTACAAATTGTTAAATATTTACACTATTTTTGCATATAATATCGTACGTCAACGCCCACAAAAGGGAGCGGGGTCCAAAATTAGACTATATCATGTTTTCCACAGACGAACGTATGGGCATTGTCAGGATCGTCTTAGACTTCATCATTGATCAAGAATATATATACTTTATGGGATCCAATTCTTTTTGGAAGGTATTAAAACTGTATTTTGTCGGGGTCGCCGTGGGGGAAACATTTTACCTTTGTCATAAAACGCTAAAAATAAATGCTTGGGATAATTATATACAAAATAAAATTTGTTATTTTATTTTATAGCGTCATTTACGGGGAAAAGGGGGTAGGGCAGAAACACTCAGTCATAAAGCTCTAGAAATAAATGATTGGGATGATTACATACAATATTAAAAAAAAAAAATTTTTTGGTAGGGTCATTTAGGTGGTGAAGGGGGAGGAGGGGGTAGGGCAGAAGAGTACCAGGTATCGTCTCAGCTTCGTCTTAAAAATTTTATTTTTAAGGAATGTAGGCTTAAGTAAAACAATTTGTTAAATTTTTATGCTATTTTTGCATATAATAACGCCCACTGAATTGGGCGGGGTCCACAAATAATTTTTTTTTTATTTTATGGCTCCAGTTTAAGGCGTTGGACCGTATTTGACATAAAAATATATCATTTGCTTAACAAAATAACCAAAACACTTTAAAAATTATGTTGTTTTTTCTGGGTTGGTTTAGTTCTTCTTAGGGGAACTTTTTTCCCCCTTGCCCGATTTAGCCCATCTTCAAACTTAACCTGTTCTAAGCTTTAAAATATATTTATACCAAATTTCAACAGTCTGGCTCTTTTCATTTGGACTGAATCATGATTTCCACAGACGGACGGAGGGACATGCTCAGATCGTCTTAGATTCCATCACTGATCAAGAATATATATACTTTATGAGGTCTCACATGGATATTTCGCTGCGTTACAAACGGAATGACAAAGTGAATATAGTCTCCAATTCTTTTTTGGAGGGTATAAAAACAAAAACAATGAATGCAGCACTTTCAAAGAGCGTAAGTGCTAAGAGTACAAAATCATAAACAACAATAACAACACAACCCTCTCAATAACAATTCACAATAAACTCGATGTGCAATTCAAACCGACACAATAATAGCCTATAGCAATTTAAAAAAAAATTTGTTTGTACGCATTTAAAGTTTTATTTCAATAATTTTTATTCGAATAATTTTAATAATCACATTATTCGAATGGTTAGCAGTGAAATGTCACAAATCGAAGAAACCTAATAATTTGCATTTTATAAATTTTTATCATTTAATTTAACGTTATCTAATGATATGATTTTTTCAAATCATATTATTTTTCCTCAATTATTCTAAAGTCTGTAACACTAGTCAGCAGCAAAATGCTGCTGTAAATAATACTATGTGGACCATATAGATTTTAAAGCACTATACTCAAATGCATTTTCGGGGTTTCTTCATCACGTAGGGATTTTTTTTATGGACTTGGGAAACTTTTTCCCTTAAATTAGTCGGGTGTGAAGGCATATTTCACCCTAACTCGAGAACGACTGATCCGATAAATAAGATACCAAAATATGCGTAACTAAATTTTTTTTACAATTTTCATTTTAAAATTGTAAAAAAAAGAGAAAGCAAATATTTTTGTGAGCAGCTGGAAAAATTTGATCACTTACAAAGAAATTTTTAATTTCAAGCACCATACAAAATATCCTTGTCCTTTAGTTCCATACCTGATTTAATTACCCATATGTGATTAACATTAATTATTATTATTCGGATAATAATTAATATCCACAATAATTAATTTATATTAAAAATGTACCAAATTCATAAAACCTTTAATCGTTTTATTCATGTTATATGCTTTAAAAATAATAATTCATATTCGATTAATAATTTTTATTTGATTCATCGGTAACATCGACAAATATTTTTCCAACTTAAAAATCAAAAACTTATTAAAAATGTAAGATATTTATTCGAATTATAGGTATTACATCTATTTGATATAACCACAAATTTTTATTCGAATAATATTTTTTATTCGAATAATAATCAATGTGCACAGTAATTTATTTAATTTAAAAATTTACCACAATGATTCAAACTTTAAACATTTTATTCATATTAAATGCGTTAAAATTAACAATAACAATTTTTATTCGAATATTATTCTTGTTCGGATAACAAGTAACATCTACAATAATTTCTTAGCATTAAAAAAAACAGAACAAAATAGTTTAATACCGAATAACTTTATTCCAATTATATATGTATATTGGATATTAAGTTTTATTCGAATAATAATTTTTATTCGAATAATAATTCTTATTCGAATAAGAATTTTTATTCGAATAATTTTTTTTTATAATAATTTTTTTTAATAATAATTTTTATTCGAATAATCATTTTTTTGTAATAATAATTTTTATTCGGATAATGATTTTTTTTAATAATAATTTTTATTCGAATAAAATCTAACATGACTTTTTAGAATTTAAAAATCGAATAAAATAATTCAAATCTAAAAAGGTGATTTCTCATACATACAAGAGTAATAGATACTACTTTGTATTCGAATATTAAGACCCTAAAAACTTTATTCATATTATAGAATATGAATAATAATTTACATTCGAATAGCAAGGAACAAAAATTAAATTAAAAATACAAAACAATATAATTAAAATCAAGTAAATTCAAGCAAGTTATGTGAATTAGAAGTGTTCTTCGATTAATAAGTTTTATTCGATTAATTACTAACATCCACAATATTCTTTATTTTTAATTAAGAGTCGCGTCATCCATTCGAATTATTAGAAAAAATAGTAATAGTGTTATCGATTAATAATTTTTATTCGAATATTAACTACTATTCCTATAAATTTTTTAATAATAATAATGATGTAGCCCATTTTAAATTGGAGGAATATCATGCCAATTACATATACATATAAATAAAAAACTAATCATTATTTTTATTTAAAATATGTATATATTTGTTTTCAGAATAATTTATTTACTTAAAAGGTACACGCACTTTTATTCGAATAACCTGCGACCAATATATTTTTCACATATGCAATAAATTTTAATGTGCATAATTTTTTTACGTATTTTTATTTAAAATATATTATTTGAATATTTTTTATATAAATAAAATATTTTTATATTTATTCGAATAATTTTTAATCGAATAATTTTTAATCGAAAAATTTTTAATCGAATAATTTTTAATCGAAAAAATTTTTTTGCAATTATTTTTTGAAAATGATACATATTATAATATTATTGTAATAATTTTGACTCAATTGCATTAATGGAAAGATATTATATTCAAATATAGGTGCCAGTTATACAAGGCTTGTACCATGACTTTAACATGGGCCTATAAAGGGTTAAAATATTATTTGACAACGAAAATCTAGTTAGTAGTCTAATTTGGCATAGGGTATAAAACTGCTTACTATTTGGCAGTTTGTGTTATTTTATATTGCAGTGATATTTGGCGTGACTAGAATTCAGTCACAGAGTCATAGAGAGAAAGAGAGAGAGAGAGTGCATATAATGCGGACCAGCAGAGTAAAATAGCGTTTCTATTTTTATGATGAGCAGCTATTGTTATTGTTTGATTGTAGTAGTGGTTGTTGCTAAAGGAATGCTAGCGGCTGAATTAGTTAGCAGCTACGCTTGTGTTAACAATAGCCATTAAGTCAGAGTACTAACTTTTAGCAGCATTATATTAGTAAATAAAAAATATAACAACAATATTTCAACCACCAAATAAAAATAGTTATTTTTTTACGGCCATACACAGAGAAAAACTCTAGAAGTGTATTTAGTGTAAAGAATATAACTCGTGCAACAACTAAAACTCAACGTTGAAAGAAATACAATTTTGCAGTTCATACGACAGGGCTAAATACAAATAACAACAAAGACAACAACGTTAATTGTTTTAAAACAATAAACGAGACAAGTTAACAAACGGCAACGAGTTGTAAACACAACGTGAACAGAAAAGGTTGAGTTTTTTTACGATTTTCTTATGAAATAAAATTTCTACCATTAATAGAGAAAATAATAACGATTAATATTTGCTTTTGGCAAAAAGTTATTTTTATTAAAAGTGTTATTTAGATATAAACTAAATTTTAAGCAAAGAATATTAAATAAAAGATAAAGGACTAAACAAAACATGTAGAAACATAAATAATTAATTAAAAAAAAAAATCCCATACAAAAAAAGTTATTAAACGGCTGGGATATTAATCGAATGAAATAAACTTGTGTAATTTTTAAATAAAATTTATTTAAGGAAACCACAAAACAAATCGAATAAAAGTGATTCTTTGGATTTATTAGAAATAAATTCCTTAATATTTAAAATTGAGAACGGGGTTCAGTTTTTTATAAAATTTTCTACTGAAATTTGTGTTGCACTTATCAAGAGAGCGGTGCCAGTGTTCGGTAAGGGCCACAGTAGTCGGTATATTTTACTATCACTATTTATAGAATATATGAATATCCAATTTCTTCACCCGTCCTCTGCTTAGTTTTCCGTGTAAGACCTCGTTTCAAACTTAAAACACGTGGGGATCTCAGGCAGTCTTCTGTATGACATGAGGCCCAAGTGATCACGATTTTGAAATAATTGTTCAGTCATGCTGTTTACAGGTGAGTGTTACTTAAAGCCCATTCTTTTTTCTTTACAAGAAAAGTTTTTTCAGTCCAATAAAAGGCGTTTCAATTAGTACAATTTTCCAGCTCTTACAATTAATTTGTTATACACAAATCCCTGATCACACAAGCATTCGTTTTATATTTATATGTACACAATTTAATAAAATATTTCAATAATAATATTTCCCAGTTTATAGTTGATAAATTACATTTCTTCAAAGCTTTCGCAATAATTAAATAAAAACATTTGGCAATATTTTATCGTCTGTTGAATAAACCACAGTTGTGCACTGCCTCTCTAATCTTATCAATTTGGCCTTTTACACATAAGTGTTTCACACACACACACTTTCTGTGATCTCCACAGAAGTATTCAAATACTTTTTATATTCTTATCTATTACAAAACTAAAAAAAAGAGTTTTCAAGATAAAGATAAAAAAATTTTTGTTTGAACTGGAGACGGGAATGGGTCATACAAGTACGCCAGCGTCTAAAAATTATGTTTTATTACAGCCATACAAAAACAATTTTTAAATCATAAATTAAAAATATGCTGTCACAAGTCGGCTGTCAACTTTTCAAAAAATATCTAATTAAAAATTCTTAATATGTAATTGCAAATAAATAAAAATACTTTGGCTAATTTAGTTTTATTAAATCAAAATGTTATATTATAGGGTGTTTTTTATATAGTGACACAAGTTTAAATCTTAATAAAACAAGAAAATATATTTTTAATATCAATGAAAAGGACTGTAAAGAAAATTTTATGAAATTAATGTTTAAATATTTTTTCTGCCATGTGGCCGCCATGGCTGGCGCATAGAAGACGCAATTTGGAACACTAATTTTCAAACAATTAAAAAATATGTGCCATAAAGTGGAAAGGACACAACTCCAGTTGATGAGAATAGCAACGAATTGATTGATTAGGATCATTTCCAATACTCTCCTGCTTGCGGCTACAGCTTCTTCAGTGCCTATTGTTAGGCGTCTAATGGGATGCACCACATTATCAGTAACAGTAAATGGGGTCCGAAAACGATCGATTGTTCTTCGAATTGGCCGCTCTGAAGGACGATTATGTATGCCATAAAATGTAAGAACTGCACGATGAGTTTGACGAATAGAACAATTATTTTGATTAAAAATTTTAACAATTCGCACGCGTTGCTCTGCTGTTGTGAAACTCTAAAAAGAAGTAAAAACGTGATATGCGACCGGGTCGCATCTTAAATACCCTCCAAATATCTAGTAAGCAAAATTAAAATGTTTAACTGGGTAAAACAGAGTTCCTTTAAGACGTCTCTGTACCCAATTTTAAATATCTATTTTGACAGAGTCATTCCGGCAAGAGCCGTTGGGGAGACGTTTCACCCCTGCAAGATGAGAGAACATCTCAGTTTCTTATAGTCTTAAGGAATACAAATTGTTCAATGTTTACACTATTTTTGCTATTATATCGTACGTCAGCACCCACTAAAGGGGGCGGGGTCCAAAAATAGACTATATCATGTTTTCACCCAGATGAACGTATGGGCATTGTTAGATCGTCTCAGACTTCATCAGTGATCAAGAATATGTGTATTTCATGTGGTCTAATTCTTTTTGGAGAGCATTAAATCTGTATTTTTTGGGGTCTCCCTGGCAAGGCTACGGCCCTTGAGACATTTCACCTTTGCTATATCGTAAATCTAAACTATTTCTGTACCTTCTGGAGTTGCTCAAGGTAGCCAGGATCTAGCAAGGATCTACCGACCTGTATTCACCATTCCAACAAAAATGTACGCTGATGATGTAAAGCTTTTCCTTAGCTTTAATAATTCTAATGTTTCCTGATTACTCCAAACGGATTTGAATAACCTCAACCAATGGTGCAATCTAAACTTAATGGAGTTAAACTTAAGAAAGTGTAAATAAATGTCGAGAGGATTTTCCGTACAATGTACCTACAGAATTAAGGCATATGCAGTTGAAAAAGTTGATTTATTTCTTGATCTTGGTGTACTACTGGACACTAAGCTAACTTTCAACCCAGATTATAAATAAAGCTAAAGAAGTAGTTGGTTTTATTAAACGTTGGGAAAAGGAATTAGACGATCCGTATGCTATAAATTAATTATATACTTCTCTTGTAAGACCTATTTTGGATAATGGATGTGTGGTCTGGGATCCGCAATATGAAGTTCATATTAAGAAAATTTAATTTGTTCAAAAACAATTTTTGATATTCTGTCTTAGTAGTCTGCCCTGGAATGCAAATGCAAATCTTCCATCATATGAAAGCCGCCTATCTCTTATCAAACTCCCTACATTAAAAACTAGAAGAAAATGTATGAATGTTTCAATTATTTTAAACTTAATCAACGGGTATTATTGTTTCCGACGTACTGCTGGGTAAAATTGAATTTATAACTCCACAAAGCCCGACAGGATATTACATGCCTCTCAAGCTACAATATTTTCGCACTAATTATGGTAACTTTGATCCATTCCGTCGAATGTGTGCAAAATTCAACAACCTTTACGACTTAATTGGATATTCGTCCCATCCCGACACCATTAAAAGAAATATCGTTAATCACTTGAGTAGTTCATTTTATATACGTTATCCCAATTATACTATTTTGATTTAAATTTAATGCTGTATTAAAATATTTTCAATGGCCTGTAAGAATTTTTTCATAGGCTGATTAAAAAAATAAATAAATAAAATAAATAAATAAGATTCCAAAAATAAATATTTGGGATAATTAAATGAAAAAATTTATTATGTGAGTGAAGATAAATATGCCGAGTTAAACATGTTTTGACGTAAGCACTTACGAAACAACGTATGTAGCTGTGAAGTTAAATATGATATGACGTAACGAAATGGCAAACAGTGAAGTTTTTTTTTTATGAAAATCCATATTTAATAAAACTTTTGAGCGTGAAAGGTCAATTTACCGACCATGAGAGTGTGTGTGATCTGGGAGGGATTTTGCCCCCAAGTGGCCAAATAAGAAGTTGGCATGCATTGCCAGTATATACAAAACGATGTATGAAATAGAAGACACTCCCATAATCATTTTGTATATAAAAATGGATTTTTCCACAAAAATAAATTTCACAGATTGCCATTTCGTTACGTCATAATATATTTAACTTCACTTCGTAACTGCTTACGTCAAAACATATTGAGCTCGGCATATTTATCTTTACACAGATAAATTTATTTAAACTGTGTATGAATTTTTATTAGTCGAACTTTCTTATGTAAATTGTTAATTTTTTCAAACGGGCTTAAGTTCGAATCTGCATGATTGCAAATGATTTTTTATTATTTTATTAATAATTACTGAAAATATTCTTAATATTACAATCTTAATATAAACAAAAAAAAACATTATATAGAATTTGAACAAATTCATTTATTAATAAAATAATAAAAAATCATTTGCAGTCATGCAGATTCGAACTTAAGCCCGTTGAAAAAATTAACGATTTAAATTTATTTAAAAAAAAATTTTTTTTTAAGGGACATTTAGGATCCAAAGGAGAGGAGGGAGCAGGGCAGAAGAGTACCAGGTTACGTCTCAGCTTGGTCATCAAAGTTTAAAAATGTTATTTTTACGGAATGTAGGCTTAAGTTAAACAATTTTTTAACGCCCACTAAAGGGGGCGAGGTCCAAACATTTATTTATTTTATATTTTATAGATTCAAGTTTAACGCGTTGGACCTTCTCTGACATAAAAATATATCAAAAAATTCAGAAAAATGGGACATGAAGAAAAATAATCAAACGGTAACACGGGTATTATAACAATAACATGTTAACATCAGGTTGATACAGTTCTCGTATCCTTTTTCACAATAAAATTTGTGTAAATAGGAACTGTTATCAAATTCAACTAAGCCACCTAATAAGTGGTGACAAACACAATACACATGAGCACTGATGATGAAGGTGTTGCGGCTTTCGAAAACAGCTGATCTGCTCTGCTGTGTAAGTTGAATAACAAAAACTGATGTTGACTTGCCTTTGTGCCTTGGAATATTTATCATGTCTTTCTGAGATTTAAATTAAAATTTCGAACAATTAGCCTATAGAATCTTAATTCAATTTAATATAAAAATATATCATTTGCTTAACAAATTTACAAAAACTAAACTTTAAAAATTATATTGTTTTTTAGAAGCTGGTTTAGTTCTTCTTAGGGCAACTTTTTTCACTCTTGCCCGATTTAGCCCATATCCGAACATGATCTGTGCTATCCTATCAAGATATATTTATACTAAATTTCAAGAGTCTGGCTCATTTCGTTTGGACTAGATCGTAATGTCCACAGACGGGCGGACGGACGGACATGCTCAGATCATCTTAGATATTATCACTGATCTAGAATATATATATATACTTTATGAGGTCTCAGATGGATATTTCGCTGCATTACAAACGGAATGACAAACTGAATACACCCTGCAATTCTTTTTTTGAGGCTTTAAAAACTATTCAGACTTGCAGTAGAGATTTGCCAAAGTTATGATTTATCTGTTCATATCACACAATTTCGTGAGTAATAATGCAATTTTTTACAATTATTCAATTAAAACAAAAATTTCCTTAGCAATTATAAAATTCTTTGAAATACACCGTATTTTAATGCTACAGAATAGAAATCTAAATTAATTGTAAAACTAATCAAATACCTCAAATCGATAAATGATTGAAAGCCGCAACAAACTTGACAAATCACATAATATTTTTGCTGCAATTTGAAAACTTTTCAGTTCGCTCAATTTGACACTGAAATCGATAACGTGCATAGACTTTTAAAACAATAAACAAAAATGTGAAATGTATGTGTATAAGAAAAGAATTTCTAGACTTGTTGAAAAAACTATATAAAATTCAATAATTTGCTAGAGGCAGCCCGGCAATAATTTATAAGTAAAATATTTTTATTTATTGTTAAAATAAAAGGTTGAATTCTAAATAATTGCAAAATTATTATTTCAAAACTAACAAAACTAATTAAATTGAGGGGGGGCTAAAGTTAGTCATTAAAAATATTTATTATCTAATATTTATTGCAAAATTATTTGAACGAAATGAGATAAAAAAATCAACAAAAATCAATGCCTAAATATTTGGCGCGTGTTAGTGTTATTGAAGCGAGTTTAAGTTCAGTGCCAGATGTATTATTAACAATTAATTGTTAGCAGCAAAATAATAAAAGTCATGCTTAAGCGCATTTAATCGCTGGAAAATTCTTAATTTATTAGCTCTGTGTAAACATATTTTTATACAGGCTGGGCAAATTTGAGGTTAGGAAGTAAATTGGCTGTAAAATGATGAAATGTCAAGAACTGATTTGTTATCTATGCGGCATTTCTTTAGTAAAAAGTTGGGAGATTTTAAACATTTCAACAAAAAAATTTTAATTACAAAAATTTACTGGTTGAAAAACTGAAGGAAAACAAGGAAATTTTTCCAGAAAATCACTTTTAGTGATAAGGCCCATTTTCAAGTGGCCTGTTAAGTAAGCAAACAATATTGTCCCATATGGGGCTCAAAAAATCCCCAAACAGTCCCCGTAAAACCATTAAACTCAAAGAAAGTGGCCCTATGAAGCGGTTTATGGTTAGGTGGCATCATCGGCCAGTATTTTATTTTATTTTTTTTTGAAAATGAGCCTAGAATCGCCGTCACCGTGAACTTTCTGCGCTACCAAACCATGATAAACGATTTTTTGTGGCCTTAATTTGTTAATAATGACATAAGTGTCCTTTGGCTTTCAGCAAGACGGCCAAACCATTCAGTTTTTGCATGCGAAATTTCCCTGTAGCAGAATTTCTCGATTTGGCGATCTCAATTGGCTGCCTCATTTTTGTTATTTAAAGCCTCTGGATTATTTTCTCTAGAGCCACTTGAAAGACCAGTATTTTTTTCGAATATGATCCTGGAAACATCGTCACCGTGCATTCTCTGCGCTATCAATTTTTTTTTTTTTCATTTAATTTTTTGTGGCGATCGATTTGGCGATCTCAATTGGCCGCCTCATTCATTCTCTTAATTTAATGCCGCTGGATTACTTTTTCTGGAGGCATTTGACTGGCTTTACGTGAAGAAACCACAAACAACTGGCGCTCTGATAAATGCAATTCGACGCTGCAGTGACGAGACAAGCGAAGTTTTGTTGCAAAATGTGATTTAAAATTTTGTGAAAAGAGCAGACGTCTAGCGACGTGCTAGCCGTAGACATTTGCCCTACATCATATTCCATTTTTAATTCCCATATTTCTAATTTACAGGGGCATCAATAAAACTGATGTTTCATTAAAAAAAAAAGTGTGTGTTCTAAGTGAATTTACTTTCTAACCTTAAATATGCCCACATTTTATAAGACAGGATTTGTGATGATTTAGTTTTTCTAGTTATAAACTTCTCCGCATACTTTAAGGTAAATTTTTTAAGTATTTTTTATCAAAAGTCACTAATGAAACTATAAGTTTTTTTTTTTTTTTTTTTTTTTTTTTTTGTTGCACAGTGTTATTTATTTGCTGCTGTATGTTTAGTCACCAAACATCTTGATCATTTGAATTGTTTAGAAAACATCTTCAATTCCGCGAAAAACATATTAAATAAATTTGTTAATTTTGTATAATTTATGAAACAAAAGTATTAAGAAGCATTTTGGACAACAACTATTTTTAAATAAAATCTTTTGAAATATAATTACACAAATGCTTTGAGTATTGGACTGTTGAAAGATCAAGACGAATATTAAATGCACTATTTATTCACTTTTAAGAATGAAGCTCTTTCAAATGTATTTTTTTTTTACATGCGATCATGGGCAACACTTCTCTCATAGTGATGAGGGCTCAGCAGAACTAAATCCTAAGTGAACGCCCCTACTTGAGGATTAAGTAAAATTTATCATAATTTTAAATACTCCGTCTTACAAAAAACTAAGACGAATTTTCCCCTTTATTCATGATCTTGTGTTGCCATATTTTTTTTTTTGGAAACAATTTTAAACGAAATATTTTGTTGGAAAATTGTATGGACTTTTCATGCCCCTTCCACGAAAAAGGCAAAAAGTTAGCCGAATAACGTCATATGGAGTCATGAAATGTCTAACAAAATTATTTGTGATAAAAAATTTTAAAAGTTGTCTGAATACAGCAGAGAGCAAAATGAATAATAAAGAGATAATAAGTGGTGACAAAAAAAAATACACATGAGTACTGATAATGAAAATGTTGCGGCTTTCGAAAACAGCTATTCTGCTCTGCTGACTAAGTTGAATAACAAAAAGTTGTTGTTGATTTTCCTTTGTGCCTGGGGAATATTTATCATGTCTATCGGAATTTAAAACAAAAATTTCGAATAATTAGGCTATAAATCTTAATTGAATAAAAGCATTAATTTCTTTATTTACTTTTTTATTTACCTGCCTCATAGGAAGTAAATTGGCTTAGAAGCATAGATGTTTGTTAACAAATTCAGTTTTATTGATACAAAATGTTAAATAGAAATATGTGAATTGATAATAGAATATGACGTCGGGCAGATGTCCACTTCTAGCACGTCGCCAAATGTGCACTATTTTCACAAAATTTTTAAACACATTTTGCAATGAAGCTTCGCTTATCTCGTCATTGAAGCGCCAAATTTCATGTTTCAGAGTTTCAGCTGCTCTAGAGAAAATAATCTAGCGGCTTTAAACCACAAGAACGGCGCAGCCAATTGAGATCGCCAAATCGAGAAATTCCTCTACCGTGAAATTTCTCATGCAATAACTGAATGGTTTGGCCGTCTTGCTGAAAGGCAACGGTGACTGATGTCATTATTACCCAATTAAGGCCACAAAAAATCGTTAATCATGGTTTTGTAGCGCAGAGAATTCACGGTGACGATGTTTCCTCGCTCATTTTCCCATGATGCCACCTGACCACAAACCGCGTCATAAGGTCACTTTCTTTGAGTTTAATGGTTTTACGAGGACTGGGTTTTTTTTAAACCCCATATGGGACAATTTTATTTATGAACCGGCCAATTGAAAATGGGCCTCATCACTAAAGGTGATTTTTTTGAAAAATTCCTTGTTTTCGTTCATTTTTTTTAAACAATAAATTTTCACAATTAAAATTTTTTGTTGAAAAGTGTAGCGTTCCATGTTTAAAATTTCCTAACTTTTTACTAAATAAATGTCCAAGGATGACAAGCTAATTTTACGTAATTCATCAATTCACAGTGAATTTTCTTCCTAACCTTAAATTTGCTCAACCACCCTGTACTTCGCAACTTAATTTTGTTCTCAAATGTTAAATATTTTTTAATTTAATTTAAATTAAATTTAATTTAAATAACTCTTACAAAAATATAGAAATGTTTGTGCAACCCAATTTGTTAGTCTTATAAGAATATACAATTGCAATTCTCGTATTCTGGACAGTATTGCAAACACGCAAAAATAAAACAGAAATAAAAATATGCCTGCTGATGAAATACTAACCCGCCTTAGCATTTTCTTTTTAAGTCCAGCCTTTCATTCATAAATAGCTCTTGATTTTTTTTTTATAAATTCAATTCATGTCAATATTTTTTAATAAAATTTTCAATAATGAATTAACAAACAGCTTGACTAATTTATAATAACACTAACTGTTCATTTCGAATTTTGCCGGAGGCATCCGTCTTGGCAAAAGATATAAAATGTATTTAAATAATGTTTTCAAATAAAACTGATGATTCATAGAAAGTTCTTTGAACCAAAGAGCTGCAAGCACAGCATGTGCAAATAAAAAACTATTAAACGATTTAGTTTTTTTTTTAACAAATTTATGACTTTTTAGTGTTAAGTGCGTTTAATGAAATCCAATTAACTGTTTTGTTTGTCTATCTAATGCTGCCAGGAGAGATTAAAAATTTTATTTTTACGAAATGAAGACTTAAGTAAAACAAATTGTCAAATTTTTAACTATTTTTGCATATAATAACGCCCACTAAAGGGGGAGGGGTTCAAAATATTTTTTTTATCTTATGGCTCCAAGTTTAACGCGTTTTACCTTGTTTGACATAAAAAAACAAAATTACAAAAAAACATTAAATTGTTTTTTAGAGGTTGGTTTAGTTCTTCGTAGGGGAACTTTTTTCCCTCTTGCCTGATTCAGCCCATTTCCGAACTTGACCTGTGCTATCCTTCAAAATTTATTTATAGCAAATTTCAAGAGTCTGACTCTTTTCGTTTGGACTGAATCGTGATTTCTACAGGCGAACGGACGGACGGACGGGCGGAAGGACATGTTCAGATCGTGTTAGATTTCATCACTGATCAAGAATATATATATATTCTTAAGGGGTCTCCGATGGATATTTCGCAGCGTTACAAACGGAATGACAAAGTGAATATACCCTTCAATACTTTTTTGGGGGGTATAAAAATCAGCTGTTAATAGAGTGCTGCACTCACGCGCTTTTAATAAGACTAAAGTTGTTTTCTTTTCTAAAAAAGAACGCTACATATTTTGCACTTTTCAATGGAAAATGGTAACATTATGGCGTTTGAAAATAGTGAATTTATTGGAAATTGATCTACCATCCCTTATGAAAATGTGCTTTGCATTAAAATTGTGCCTAATTGTTTTTTAGAATAAAAAGTGACAAAATGTTACATATTTTTTAGAAAAGAAATCACTGTAAGTGTTAAATATGCAGCACTTTTTTTATTTTGAAGGGGAATGTTATTAGTAAAGATCGTCTTACAGTTGTACAAAATATAACATGTTTTGCAGAAAAGAACATAAAGACCTTTAAAAGGCAGAATAACTGCACGATATTACTCCGAATAGAAAATGCTATAAGTTATCCCCTATAAAGCGAAGAGTTCGAGGCTAAAAATATTGCACGAAAATGTTCCTAATGTGTTCAGAAGAAAAAAAAGTGCCCCTTAAAAATAAACATCGATGCTGGTACACGGCTGTTGGTTAATCATTGTACCGGAATCAGTAGTTAAAACCTTCTAATTTTTAAAGAAACTGAAACAAAATTTTCAAATATTTTATTAGCCTTCCTTTTGGAGCGCATAAATAAATATATATTATTTATTAATTTTGGGTTGGGCTGCTGGTTTGTCAACATTATGACACATACTCTGCATTCAACTTGCTCGGTCTTTCTCAAAATTGCTTAAATAGTCTTTACGCATGTTTAGCGTCCGCAACACACAAAAAAAAGTAAATTATTGCACAAAGAAGACAATAAACAAATGAATAAATTACTAATAACATAAAAATTAAATACATAAATAAAACAATAGCAGCAACAAGAAGTATTGAAAGGTTATAAGAAAAAATTAATAAGTAAAATAATTTTACATCGGGTGTTTCTTTACGCAGCGGCAAGCTTTTAAGGAATTTTTAAGGCAATCAAATTAGTTCCCCCTTATTCTGTAACCAGCTATAAACATCACTTCAAGACAATATCAAAAATGGGAAACTTTTGTTTTCCATTTTCCCAGCAACTGACAATTTCTAACAGCTTCTATTTAAATTCAAGGTCTTAGAGGGTGGCCACAAACTGCCGGAAGTAGTTAATTGTTGTACCCAAGGAATAGGCCAGTGTCATATTTTTTTAAATGGTCTTGACGTGACATTGACAAATAGTTACAGAATAAAGGGGATTAGTTATTGGTAAATTACAAGGTCATCTTTTGGTTTTATCACAAAAAATTTGGTGGCATTAAATTTGAACAAGTCGAAATAATTTGTATCAGGTGGCAACACCGCGTCAGCTGATTACTTATTAGACTGTACCTTCACTGGAAAAATCTATACGAAAAAATCTCTTTTTATAAATAATTTCCTAAAAATTTCTACTTTCTTTGCATTGACTTGAACAATTGAAGCGCTCTGCTTGGAAAATTATTTAAGCGGAGAAATGCAGGGGAAATTATTTACATAATTTATGGCAACTTATATTATATATTTCATTAGAGTAGCTTTAATTACCTAGAGTAAAAAGCACAGTTAGACGATTTTTAAGCATAATAATTGACGATTATTATGCTGAAAAATTAGACGATTTTTAAGCATAATAATGAAAACTGCCAGATTATAAAATTTTCATAGCAGCTCTGGCAGCTCATATCCGAAATCATGATTGAGCATGCTTGAAATAAAATATTGTAAATTGCATTAATTTTTAATTATTAATTTTTTTTTAATTTAATATCCCCCAACTCTCAAAAAATAAGTCGATACATATTCCCAAAGACCTAAACAAGAACACACGCGCTTTTGTGATCGTAATAACTTGTGGTTCCAAATAGGCGTGCGCCATTTATTTGTTGCTAAAGAAAATATTGAGTAAAAAGCGAATGTACAATATGTATAATATAAATGTGTAGCAAAAGAATCGATCATTAAACAGGGTATTGCAAAAAGTGATGAAATTTTTTTTATTTTAAAAGATATATAATTAATATGAGGTTTATTATTATTTTTAATAATTTTCACACAAAGTCAATACACAAAAATGGAGTTTGTGTTGCACAATATTGCCTTTGATACAAATCATTAAATAAATAGGCAAACGATATTAATTTAAATGCCCACAGTACTCTTAATTACCACTGCGATCCCATTCGAAAGCACACAGTGTTTAGACAGATGTACACGAAAGCAACTCTAGCCTTTCCCCAGCAGTAACTTAAATTCCACATGCGTTGTTGCGTTTTGTGCGTCTTTCACGAGCCAATTGACAGAGCAAAGTGCATAGAAGGCATAGATGCACCGCATGTGTCTTGGGAAAAGGTTTGTATCGTGGATTACTTTTTTCTTTTGGGCACGGTGAAAGAAATATATTTATTTCACCATATTTTTTTTAAGCAAACATCAGGGCATATAAAAGACTTGAATGCCACTTGAATTTTTCAACGCATAGAATACACAGAAAGCAAGAAACGCATAGAACGGATAGTACGGACTTTCACCTTAAGTTCAGCCAGCGTACTAACATTGACTAAACACTGTACTCACAACCTCTTCCAGTGTAGGCTGGTGTTAAATCACAACCAAAATGTGAACTCTCGAAGGACATCTGCCCAATATGCATACCGACTCCCGTGGTAGCGGTGTTAGGCTACTGGTTAAGATTCGAATAGAAATCCTTTGGGGGCTAACTTTCTATCAATGTCGGTTCTGTGCCTGTTCTCTTTCTACAAGACTATTGAAGGCCAACATACTTTTAAATCCTTTCTCTTTAAGCGGTTAAATCCTGCTAACATTCCCGTTGCTATGCTATTGCAGATATTTTGTAAAAAGCCATAAGTTGTACGGATTACCAGGTCTGGAAATCCGGGTTACCCTCTCTATCACAAAATAGGTTAAAAAATAAAAAAAAAATCAACTAAGAACATTATATTCGACTGGGTCGAATCTTAAATAAACTCCAAATATTTAGTAAATAAAAACTCTATTTTGTAGTGATCACTCCAGGAGGGGCCGTGGGGGAGACATCTCACCTTTGCCATAAAACACTAAACATAATTTTTTTTAAATATATATATTTTTTTGATAGCGTCATTTAGGGGACAAAGAGGGGGCGGGGAGTGAGAGGATAGGGCACAGCTTCGTCATAAAAGCTTTAAAATTTAATTTTTAAGGAAAGTATTTAAGAATTTGTTAAATATTCACACTATTTTTCCATGTAATATGTTACTTCAACGCCCACTAAAGGGGCGGGATTCAAAAATAGATTTTTTTGTGATTTTCGGACACCAAGTTCAACGCGTTGGTCCTTTTTTGACATAAAAATATATAATGTGCTTAACAAAATTAAAGAAAAGAACTTAAAAATTATATTTCAAAACGGGATCTCAGAGGTCCTACTTGAATGCTTGTGGGTTACAGGCAGCGGTATACGTGATACCGTATGCCAAAAATAATATATCGTTTTTTAGAAATTGGTTTAGTTCTCCTTAGGGAAACTTTTTTCCTTCTTGCCCGATTCAGCCGATTTACGAACTTGACCTGTGCTATTTTTCAAAATATATTTGTACCGAATTTCATGGGTTTGGCTCTTTTCGTTTGGACTGAATCGCGATTTTCACAAACGGACATGGCTAGATCGTCTTAGATTTCATAACTGATCAAATATATACACAAGGACATGACAAAGTGAATATTCTCTCCAATTAATTTTAGCATTTTCTAAATCGCCAGTAGGATTTATAAAACAAGCTCCGCATTACTTCCAAAACGCCAGAAGGTCCCAAATTAAGGCAAGCATTTTACACTTCTTTTTCGATTACCCTATACACATTTTGCTTTGATTGCCACAACACAACTTTTAATGAATATTTTTCAATATTAATCATGCCGAAGCAAAAAAAATTATATATCTTAAACAGACACAAATTTAAATAGAAAACAAACAAAATGCTTCAAACTAAGAAGAAAAAAAATTGTAAGAGATAAAAAAACTGAAAGCGGAAATACTAGGAAATTCTCTACCAAAAAAAAAAACAAACAAACAACAAGAACGATAACAAAATATATTGAAAAGCAATTCATTCATAAAAATGGTTTGTATTGACACATGACGCTTCATTTTACAAACGAAAGAAACAAAAAAAAAAAAAAAATAATAAAAACACTTGTACTATTTATCTGTAAAATAAATCATTCAAACAGCAGCTGCAATTGCCCAAATAAAATCTCTTAAGGGGGTTTCTTAACTCTGCAATGGACCAGTCATTCAAGCATGACTTGGGAAAAAAGATTGTATTTTCATATTCGTTTGAATTTTAACATTTTTAAGCTGAAATCCAAGATATTAAAACAAATTCACTTTAAGCGGTAAAATGATGACAAAGAAATGTGGCATACAAAACTGAAACAAAAGCTGTGCATGCACACACACACACACACGCAGCCACACTCACGTAGGGAAAAAAATATGATTTAAGCCAACCTGCAAATCTCCCTCATCTGTACGACACATTGTGTCTGGTTTTGTGCGGTTTATTTTTAATCGCTGTTGTAGTAGACATGACGAAGTTTTCAAATTCCAAGAAATCTGCGATTATTCATCGATTTACTACAACTATTTGTTTTTGTTGTTGTTGTTGCTGCTGCTGCTGATCATTTCTTTTCATTCATGTTATTCAACTTGTTAAAAATGTTTGTTGTTAATAGCCTTACACTATTTGTATGTATGCACTTGTGTATATTTATTCATTTTGATTTCTTTTTGTCTTGTCTAAATGTATCTTAAAGATATTGTTAGCCGGTGGCCATAGATATTTATTTATAATAGATTGTTTATTTGTATGCTAAATTGTTGCTAATTTAGCAGGTTTCCAATTACTGCAAATAAGCTTCTGTTAAACAAAACATACAAAGACAGGGGACAAGGGAATTTATTTAAGCGCGAGTTAAACTTTTAAAGCAGAGCTGCCATTAGATTATAATTTCCTAAAATATCAACAAAGGGAGTACCGTACAAAGGCTGTATGACAGATTTGAAAAACCGGTACTCCAATATACTCAGACATTTAAAATTTATATGTATCGAGTATTAGATTTTTTCGGAGTAACTCAAAATTTTAGTATTCATATATTGTCAGTTTTATGATGAGCATCCCAGGCTCCCCATCCAGTTTTTTTTGTTAATTTCCGAATTTGTAAATTTTGTAACTTTTTTCGGAGTAACATCAATTTTGTAAGTCACACAAAGGAGTGACGAAATATTGAAATTAAAAATTAAATTAAAATAAAGAGACCTTAAGCTTAAAAATATCAGAATACAATAGTATTTATATATTGTTAATAAAGTTACAAGTATTTAAGGCTCCATATCTATTTTTGGCTCATTTCGGAATTCGTTAACTTTTTTCGGAGTAACATCAATTTATTAGCTCCAATTTTAAGTATTTATATCTTTTTAATAAAGTTACGATATCTAAGGCACCATATCTATTTTTGGCTCATTTCCGAATTTGTACATTTTTTAACTTTTTTTCGGAGTAACATCAATTTAACCAATTCAAATTCTAATATTTACATATTGTTAGCGAAGTCATGAGTCTCTAGGATGGTTTAGCCACTCTTAGGTCACTTATGAATTTGTAAATGTTTTATTTTTTTTTTCGGAGTAATATTAATTAAGTAACACTCATCTATTTGTCCAATAAAATCATAGTGTATTTATAATTTAAGAGGATTTTGTTACATTTTTCCAAATTTCTTACGTTTTTGAACTTTTCGGAGTACTTTTAATTTTTTCGGAGTAATTTAAATTTCATGCATTCATATTCGTTAGTAATATTTTCTGCTTCTGTTGTCTTGCGGACACAGTTTGGTGCATTTTTACATTTTCGGAGTAAACAAAATTACCCCTGAGCCCTCTATTTTCTTAACTACATATATTTTTGATGTATTTTCTCTTCAGTTCTTCTCCTTCCCACATATAGAGATATTCTTGATATAGAAGAGACTATCTTAGTTTATATATACTAATTACTCCGAATTTTATTAATTTTTGGCGTAATAATTTTCTCTTGGATTGTATATTTTTTTTAATAATCTACAGTGTAATGGCAACTCGTCAAATAAACAAAAGATATTTTTCATTGTTGTTACTTAAAGAGATATTTATTTAAATAAATATGTATATACAAGTCATAAAGATATTACATATCCAACTTTTTCAAATTGTCATTATCAGCACTCCCTCTCTTGCACTGTTAGCGCGAGTGTGACCAGATATGAATATATATGTTGCACAACAAGTATCTAATAATACCCGATTTAGTCATACATCATTCAGTCCAAAAATTGTTGCTTTAGTTCCTCTTCAATTTCGAATTGAGTTTCGTTTTAATAACTTTTAGGATGATGAGTAATATTTCGAAAATTTTTCCTATATTATTAGAAATTTTCTACCACAATTATTTTTTACTTGGATGTTTTTATATATATTTATTTAATTCAATAGTATTTACGGAAATCAATATTAAAGTAAAGAATGGCTATACGGTCACACTGGTTAATTCAGTTAAAAGAACAGAAAAAAACTGACAAAACACGATCAATTGCTTTGTTCTCTTCTTTTATGCATTCCAACAAACAAAAGCTTTTATCTTTATACCTATTTATTTGTATATTTAGGCAGAGCTTTTTTTAAAGCCAAACGATCCGATTGACAGTCAGTTTTTTTAATTTCGATATTAGTCAATGCCTGGAAAAACAACAAAATAGCAACACAAACAACATGATGATGATGGTGATGATGATGATGATGATTATTATAATTATGATGAGGTTGTTGTTTTAACAAATTGTCAATTTAAAAAATCAGTTGATATTTGCTCGCCTTAGCAAGAGGTTGTGAACTGCTCCTCTTGTTGATAGAATAAACAAAAACAAAATATTTTTTTAATACACAAAACAAAAATCAATACCGCGAGTTTGAACAAAAACTCTTTTAATTTAAGAAATAATTTTATTTTGCTATAATTCGAACGAACTTTTGAACAAATTTGTTTTATATTAAGAACAAACAAAATTATTCGTAAATATTATATGAGAAATTAAATTATTTAATTTAAGAAAAAGTAACTACAAAAACTTTACAAGTGCAAAGTGTTTTGTTAAAGAAAAAAATTATATATAAGAAGTTTTATTAACGCATTTCGTAAGGAAAAATATTTAAAGAAACAGTTAAAAAGTTAAAGAAAAGTTTTAACTACCCTCAAGAATTATCAACAAAAAACAGCAACAACAAAATGTAAGCAAATTTCGTATCTATTTTTTATATTTAGCAACAAGGGTTGATTATTAAATTGTTTTTATTAAAAAAAAAAAAATTAATAGAAATTAAACTGTTAAAAAATCGAGTTACAACTAATAATTATCGTTAATTAAAAACACTTAAAACATTAAAACAATTAAAATTTAACAACAATTAACAAAAGACCAGCAGTCGCGGCATCATCATAATCATGTCAAACATATTTAAGGGACTCCCAAACAATTGGATCCGAACATTAATTTATTAAAAAAACATAAAATTATTTTAGTTATTTCAACGAAAATCTATATTCAGGGAAATGCATGCTGAGTATTGATAGGATGTGGAGAAATCATGCTCAATTCATACAACTTTGTAACTGTGCCGGCTTAGTGATGTCGGCTAACTTCTCCACCTTATGAAGAACGTACTTACCAGCACGTTCAAATTGAGTCAAAAGTTCAATTTCATTTTATTCAAAATTATTAATTTCATTTAAAATTTTAACAACAACAATTTCAAAAAATTCCGTATTATTTGGTACGAAGTAGTTTTTGGAAACATAAACAGCTGGCAGATTTTCTTACAATCCGCCAAAGCATACTTATACGATAAATTCTTCAAATTTAGTAAGACTTGAATTTTCGGAGTTGGTTAATTTTGTACTTTTTTATTTCTGCAGCAAAGTTGTAAGCTTCCGCGATATACAAGACGGCATTGGAAATAGTTTTAACATATTCCGAATTTTCGGAATAACAAATACATTGAAAATAACGGATTTTTGTTGAATTTAAAGTATTTTTTAAAACGCCTACTTTACATATATTTATTTTAAAAATTTAGTGAGGCTTTTAAATTTTCGGAGAAATTTTCGGAGTTGGTTATTTTTTGATTTTTTTTTATTTCTTCAGCATTGTTATAGGCTTCCGCAAACTAGAAGAAGTTTTTATGCATTTTTAACACATTCCGAATTTTCGGAGTATGTTTAATGTTTTTAAAAAATTTTTGCCTAGAGCAATTTTTAAACTTCTGGTGTGGTTAAAGCCTTTCGACTGCCATTCTGCATTTTTAATTGGAATCTAGAACCTTTTCCCGATTTTATTATATATTTCAGATGCATGTGTTAGACATGACATGCAATTTAGGCCAATTATCGATTTTTTTTTAATAAATACATTAATTTTTGTTAAAAGTATTTTCCATATAGACTAGATTTTAAATAGTTTTCCAATTTTTCGGAGCCAGATTTTGTCGGTTCAGAGTGTAAACCTAGTAAGTCCATTTTTTATAGTATATAGCTTTTTAATATTGCCCGAATGAGCAAAATATTTATTTAATCTAAACAAATCGAAAAACTGCTAAAAAAAATTTATAATTTGCTTTATGGACGGACGCTCTCAGACTGATAGCTTCAGTAATTTATTATTTAATTCAGAATTATTATGGTGATGTTTTGGAATATAAAAAAAAATATTCTTTTAATAGACACTGGAGGTCTGGCTTGTAAGACAAAGGCAAGATTTTCAATGCACCGACTATTCAACTGAAATGTCTTACAACACAAAAAAGATTAAGAGCCTCTGATGCACAATAATAAACATCTTAAAACCGCAACCAACGACTCATTAATAATATATTTTCTAGTGTATTATAGCATACAGTATCTCAGCATCTATGTGTTTATGTATGTAACGGGTTATCCATTAAGTTGTTTCAAAAGCCGGCCAAGTGAAAGAGCTGAAAAAATTATTTTCGTTAAGTTAGGTCACATACGACGTTTCTAGTTGTTGCGCGAATTGGTCTTCATATGGATAAAAAATGGAAATCCAAATGCTAAATACAATGAGCCTTAAAATAGGCCCTTCGCTGAGTTCGAATCCAAAAATGTTCTCTAACAGAACCGATATTTTCAGCAGTGAGCACATTGTGATCATGCACAGGCCTGGTCGCCTGATCTGTATGGCTTTCAGTCTTTATAAAATTTTTTCAAAATGTTGGCAATTTTTTGTGGAACTCGAAATATTTCATTTCTAGTAAATTTTAACTTCACTTTATTCGATAGGTCAGCTTTTCATATTCGTAAATGACATATCTGTCACTAAATAATTGACATTTCACTTGATATCAAATACTCGTATTTAACAGCTGACAGCCTTGCCAGACCGCATGGTTTTGGCAACCGCTAAATGGTTAACCTGTTGCAATTGCATGGGTGTGATGATGTTATTGGCATTTTTTTTTCTTTTATTATACGCACAAAGAGCGAGCCTTTTTTTTGTATGTGCAATTCCTGTTAATCACATATAAAATATATACATTGTAAACAACAATACACTGGCTACAAGAGACTGCACAACTTTGTTGTATAATTTTTTTTACACTTACAGATACTCTTCAAACATTTACAAAATCATACTTATGGAAAAGATAAAACAAATAAAAATCTTAAATTTATTTATTGCAGGCAGTTCATTGATCTATTATATGTTTTATATACACACACACACACACACTTACATTTGTACATGCAATATATTTTTTCCCCCCCAATAGACAGACTGCAAACAATTATTGTGCCCTTTTTTGTTCAGTGTACGTACATGTTTTCTTTTTTAAGAAATTTATTGTGCAAACAGAAACAAAACAAAAACTGTATTACAAAAGAATGCTGTTAAACCTACAATCCTGTTTTTTCAATTTAAAGCATCTTATAAATGTCTAGTAATTTTCAAGAAACACACAAACATACAAACACTGTGCTGGCATGCATGTTTGTATATCAAGACCGGTATGCCAGAGAATGTCTTTATGTTTGTGTTAGTGCGTAGTGATGCTTTAATGCATCTCATAGTCTGGCTATAAAACAAAAACTGTCCTTATAAGTCTAGTTAGTGCTAATGAAAGAGGAAAAAATTTAAAAAACGGTGAAAAAAATATATATATTTTTTTTATTGAATTTGTTGGAGAAAAAAGAAAGAAATGAAATGAAACAATAAAAATCAGTTCTTTATTAATGGTGCACTATTGAAGCAAAATATTTTCAATTAAATGTAAAGACATTATGTGGGCTTGCGGTTACAAAGGGCATTTGCTATATAATTTATTAAATGGTTAAAGCAACAGCTAACAGTGGGCTAGAGGGATATAAATGGGCCCAAAAAAGTTTTTATGAACATAAATAAAATTAATTATATGGCGATTTTTTTATGAACTGTAAAAGATCTACTCAAGGTAAATTTTTATTAGGGTCATATTCATTTTTATTTTTCATACCCTCCGAAAATGGAATTGGAGGGTATATTCACTTTGTCATTCCGTTTGTAACGCAGCGAAATATCCATCTGAGAGCCCATAAAGTATGTATATATTCTTGATCAGTGATGGAATCTAAGACGTTCTGAGCATGTCCGTCCATCCGTCTGTGGAAATCACGATTCAGTCCAAACGAAAAAAGCCAGACTCTTGAAATTTGGTAGAAATATATCTTGAATGATAGCACAAATCAAGTTCGTAAATGGGCTAAATCGGGCAAGAGGGAAAAAAGTTCACCTAAGAAGAACTAAACCAACCTCTAATAAAACAACATAATTTTTAAAGTTTTTTTGTAATTTTGTTAAGCTAATGACATATTTTTATGCCAAAGAAAGATCAAGGCGTTAAACTTGGAGCCATAACATTAAAAAAAATTAACTTTTGGACCCCACCCCCCTTAGTGGGCGTTATTATATGTAAAAATAGTTTAAAAATTAAAAAAATTGTTTTACTTAAGCCTGAGTTCCTAAAAAATAACAATTTTAGGCTTTAATGACGAAGCTGAGATGTAACCTGCTACTCTCCTGCCCTACCCCCTTCTCCCCCCTTGCCACCTAAAAAACCCTATCAAAACAAAAATTAAATAAATTTTACATTTAATTACTCAAAAGTTCCAACGCGTTAAGCTTGGAGCCATAAAATAAAAATTTCTGGACGCCGCCCCATTTAGTGGGCGTTATTATATGTAAAAATAGTTTAAAAATTTAAAAAATTGTTTTATTTAAACATGGAGCCATTAAACCAAAAAATTAAATTTTAAGATCCCGCCCCCTTTAGTGGGCGTTATTATATTTGTAAAAATAGTTTAAAAATTTAACAAATTGTTTTACTTAAGTCTATATTCTTTAAAAATGAATTTTTGAAGCTTTAGTGACGAAGCTGAGACGTAGCCTGGTACTCCTTGACCTACCCCTCCTCCCCTTTTGCCCCCTAAATGACCCTACCAAAAAAAACGCGAAAGTTAAAAATAAATTTTACATTTAATTATCCCAAATATTTATTTTTAGAGTTTTATGGCAAAGGTGAAATGTCTCCCCCATGGCCCTTGCCAGTGAGACCCCGACAAAATACAGTTTTAATACCCTCCAAAATAAATTGGACCCCATAAAGTATACATATATATTCTTGATCAGTGATGAAGTCTAAGACGATCTAGTAATTTCCGTACGTTCGTCTCTGGAAAACATAATATAGTTAATTTTTTAACCCCTCCCCCTTTAGTGGGCGTTCACGTACGATATTATATGCAAAAATAGTGTAAATATTGAACAATTTAAACTGTCTATCTTCTCATCTTTCCAAATCTGTCCCCTCAATACTATCATCTGGTTTTCAGTTCCGACGCAATGCATTGCATATATAGGGGTCATCCCCGGAGTGCTGGTCCAAGATAAAAAAAATAGTGTAAATATTGAACAATTTGTATTCCTTAAGCCTATAAGAAGCTGAGATGTTCTGTGATCTTGCCGAGGTGAACCCTCTCCCCCTCACGGCCCTTCCCGGAATGACTCTGTCAAAATAGAGACCTAAAATTGGGTACAGAGATGTCTTAAAGGAACTCTGCCGCACCAGGTTAACCATTTTAAATCCACTTACTAAGTATTTGGGGAGTATTTAAGATCCGACCCGGACGAATATAACGTTTTGACTTCTTTTTTTATTTGTTTTTTTTTTATTTTTTTTTTATTTTATTTTATTTTTTTTTTTGCTATTATTATTATTTTTTAACTTTTTATTATTATTTTATTAGAAAAGAGGATGTCACTAAATATTGTTCTTTTACACAATTTCTTTTAAAATAATAGCAAAATTTTGAGAATTTGTTTTAAATGTAATTCTGCCACAAAAGGACATCTAGTGGCACCGTAGAGTTGCAAGTAAGATTTTGTAGTACATTTTTGAAAGGGAGTTATGCGAGATATTAGAGCGGACACAATATTGCCATTTCCGGTATAGAACATATTATTGTCCACAGTGTAACGGTGGCAATAATATTTGACTGGCAAATAAAATATATGCATACATATATGTGTCTCCAACTCTCTAAAATGCAAGATCACAAAATGTGCCAAGACAATTGGAAAAGCATTTTAACCCTGACATGAGGAAAAAAAATTTAACTTCAAGTTAAACAAATAATAAAATTTTTTTATAAAATTAAGGAGTGTCAAAATATGATATATAAAAGCTATTTTAAACTGATGTTCATAGAATCCAATAGGCTTGATGAACAAAAATTGCATGGAAGCCATTAAAACAAGTGAATTCATTTCATACACATTTTCTGCTCAAGTCAAATATCTATGATGACTAAACAGCATAATAAAAGAACAATAATACAAGCCAAATAATAATAAGAGCATATATGATTCACTTTAACCTCATGATTAAAGGGAATTTTTTTGAAAAATATTGCTCCAAAATTTACTTCAATAAAGATAAGTTAATTATGCAAATAATGAGTCAAAAAAAAGTTTAAGATCTTATCAGGGATTTTAACATATTAAAGAAGTTTTTTTTTTCTTTTTCTTTTTTATGGTCAGTAATAATAAGTCATTAGAAAGCTGGAAACTTAATATTAATTTTAGTAATTGTTGGCACGCAGGTGGTTACATTTTCAGTTCAGCAGAGTGAGTAGCGCATTGTTAATGACTTAATTAATTAAAGGCAATTAATTTTAAAAAATGCTTGAGTGTTAAATGAAATGAAAATATGCCTAAAAGTACCTTAAAAAATGGCATGTTGTTGTTAGCAAATGTGTTCAAAACAGCACATTAGTATCTAACCAGAGAACTGCATAAATAAAATGTTTAATTTTTTATGAATATTTAAAAATTTGTGGATATAATCATGATCATGAGGCTGAAACAAAGAGTTCAGACCAGAATAATAAACGGCATTTGATTTAATCCTAAAAAGAAATATAAAAAATAAACTCTATACAAATCAGAGACCTGCAAAACTACTCTTTTTACTTCATTTATTAAATTTAAACCCCCATATTCATAAAAATATAACATGTATTTGAAATCTATTTTAAGAAAATATTGTATGAAAAATTTTGAATAAAATACATTTCAAATCCATTTTAAATTTTATGAAAAGGGGGTAATCATATATCACAACTCAGCATTGTGTAATATCGTTTAATAAACATTTTCTTTCAGTATTCAGTGAGTCGCATGGATGGGATGGTTAAGCGAACTTTATTCACAAAATTGAGTAGAACAGTTTTGATGTGGAATAGAGATCAGCATAGCATCATCTAGCATTTTCAATTGTTAGAAAAATTTTTTGCCATCTTTGAGAATGATTAAATTAATTCGTCACGATATCGCATTTCTATCGTGCAAGTTCAGTGCAGCAAGAGAAACTGAGTCCTACTGGCGACTCTTCTATATCAATCATTTACGATTCGTGTGAAAAAATCGCTCACGGCTCTTTATTGCTGCTTTAAATAAGCCTAGTAAATATCGCCATAATCTATAAAAGGTGATTGATTTGACTCTGAACAGCATATCTGTAAAAGCAATAAACGAGTCATTACAGTATATAATCACATATAAACGAAAGTGTTATACCACCAGCAGTTCTCTGATTCTCACTAGTCTAAGCAAAAATGCTTTGTAAGTTGCTTTTAGTATTATTTTTTAAACAAATATTATTTCAGCACTTGCGTACCACTGTGCAGTCTTAAAGTATTAAAAACTGAATTGTTAACAATTTTTTTATAAATACTAAAATTAGCTAATGACTCATTTAAATTTATTTTAATGATTTTGAAGCCATCAGCTGAAAATTTACTAGCACCTAAAACATATTATAACATAGATAATTTTGCCTTTATTCGTGGAATTTCCAAAATAGCTCATTAACCTTTTTACACAACAACAAACGAAACAAAAATATTGTTAAATCAATAATTTTGTTAAGTAATTGTCATGGCAACATATTTTAGCCTCAAAATTCATTAAATGGTTCAAAGTCTTTTACTAACTATTTAACTATAATTGATGGCGAAAACTTGTGATAAAAACTAAAAATAAATAATAATAAATGAACAATTCAAGCTTTTTGTCAAAACAAATATACAGCATTTATCCAGTGCAAAAATTACACTATCACGTTAAAAACAAGAGACTATTACAGCACTTTCGTTGTCGAAAATTCGGCGGTGAAGTTGAATGAGAAATCAAATGGTTAACAGAAATTATCTCTTCTCAGAACTTTCACCTTGTGTCTAAACCTTTCCTAAGTTCGGACACAATGCACTGCTTTAGTAGAGCAATAGCCTCAGGTTTAACAAGTAAAAACGTTATATTCGACCGGGTCGAATCTTAAATACCCTACAAATATTTAGTAATTAAATTTAAAATGTTTAACCTGGCGGGAAAGAGTTCCTTTAAGGCATCTTTGTACCCAATCTTAAATCTCTATTTTGACAGCGTCATTTCGGGAAGGGCCGTAGAGGGCAGACGTTTCACCTCGGCAAGATCAGAGAACATCTCAACTTCTTATAGGCTTAAGGAATACAATTTGTTAAATATTTACACTATTTTTGAATATAATATCGCACGTCAACGCCCACTAAAGGGGGCGGGGTCCAAAAATAGGCTATATCATGCTTTCCACCGACGAACGTATGGGCATTGCTAGATCGTCTTAGACTTTATCACTGATCAAGAATATATATACTTTATGGGGTCCAATTCTTTTTGGAGGGCATTAAAACTGTATTTTGTCGAGGTCTCCCTGGCAAGGGCCGTTGGGGGAGACATTTCACCTTTGCCATAAGACTCTAAAAATAAATATTTGGGATAATTAAATCTAAAATTTGTTATGTGAGTGAAGATAGATATGCCGATTTAAACATGTTTTGACGTAAGCAGTTACGAAACAACGTATTTAGCTGTGAAGTTAAATATGTATGACGTAACGAAATGGCAAACTGATTTTTTTTATGAAAATCCATATTTAAAAAATTTTGTAGCATTTTGTGTTTACGTCAAAACATATTTAACTCGGTATATTTATCTTCGCACACATAAATTAATTTTTAATTTTTTTTTTTTTTTTTTTTTGAAAGGATCATTTAGGAGGAATAGGAGAGGAGAGGGTAGGGCAGAGGAGTACCATATTACGTCTCAGCTTCGTCATTAAAGCTTAAAAATTTTATTTTTAAGGAATGTCGACATAAGTAAAGCAATTTATTAAATGTTTAAAATATTTTTGCATATAATAACGCCCACAAAAGGGGGCGGGGTGCAAAAATAATTTTTTTTGGATTTTATGGCTCTAGGTTTTACGTGTTGAACCTTCTTTGACATAAAAATATATCATTTGCTTAACAAAATTACAAAAAAAAAACTTTAAAAATTGTTGTTTTTAGAGGTTAATTTAGTTCTTCTTAGGGGAACTTTTTCCCCTCTGGCCCGATTTAGCTCATTTACGAACTTGACCTAAGCCATCCTTCAATATATATTTGTACCAAATTTCAAGTGTCTGGCTCTTTTCGTTCGGACTGAATCATGATTTCCACAGACGGACGGACCGACGGACATGCTCAGATCGTCTTAGATTTCATCACTGATCAAGAATATATGTATATACTTTATGGGATCTGAGATGTATATTTCGCTGCATTACAAATGGAATGACAAACTGAATATAAAAGACTTATTACAAAGAATTAAAATAATATTCAAAGGTTAAGAATAAATAGCAAACAATTTATTTAGTTACTTTAATATTTCCAGAAAAAAATTTAAACTTTTCCAGCTCTGGAGCTGTTTTTTTTTTGCTTCTCTAATTAGTTTTGTTTAATTTATAAACAAAAAGCAAAAAACTGTTTTAATCGCTTACTTTTAGGCATTACAAAAGTTTCAATTATCCAGCCCTGTAATAGTATTTTTGATTTTCTTTCAATTCTAATACCAATTTCATTCTGCCTGAAGTAAAAAAATAGGTTTAATTAACAAAAAAAAACAAAAATTTATTTTAGCTATTTACTTTTAAATAACAGAAAATTTTCCAGCTCTGGATCCGTATTTTGGATTTTACTGATTTTTAAAAGCAATCCACTTAGGACTATTTCTAATACATCAATCTAAGACTGAATGAAGTCTCTAACTTCTCTACGTTGCCAGAAAAATGATTTCACGTACACACAGACGGACATCTCTTCTTGGGTCTCCCTATTCATAAGGACCCAGAATATATTTGTTATGGAGGATCGTATAGTGAAATGTACACACACCAACTGACAAACCATTTTCAGTGAAGTCTACCGATTTTTTTTACACAGTAAAACAATTTAACTAAATTCGAATTAGAATGGCTAACAAAAAATAAATAATTAAAAACTTTCAAATCTTGAACTCAATATTTTGCATAATTTTCTACTTTTCTCTTTTTGAAAATATGTTTGTAGGCATGAATAAACTTCAATTCAATTAATTGCCATGCAATGAAATAAATTAGCATATCGCTTGTTAAACGTAACTTTAATATGACTCATTAGGTTTTTTTTCTCTAAAAAACTTAATTGTCTTCTTTGCGTGTAAAAAATGATGATGAGTGTAAACAAAATATTGAATAAAAAAACACACACACACTCACACACACCGAAATGTAAATGATTTGATTGCAAAGACAATAAAACAGTCGCTAAATAACAAGCAACAATTTAACACTAAAAAGTCAGTTTAAAAAAAAAAAAATTTTTATAAATAAATAATTTATATATATTTACAAATTAGAATGGAGATGAAGATGAATATAGAATTAGGCTACTTTGATAGTTTACATATAAACATTTTGCCATTTACAAAAAAAAATCCAATAAGTGTTTTAGGTCGTTATTTGTATTAAATTACCTTAAGTAGGTGCTTTTCAGCAATAACCGCATATGTCCGAAAATAGTTTCTTAACATGCAGCATTTAATCTTATATATAAATACATATACACACATATAGCAAATAAATCTATATTTAAAACTATATAATAATTTTATGCGTTTTGGAAAAAAATTATTAAAAATTAAATTCGTGCTACACCAGCTGTAGAGTGCATAATTTATGCCAAATAAATTGATAAATCGATCTCTACGGAATATTTATTAATTCATATGCCAAACGAGAACATCAAAACCTATTTTAACATACTTTTTTCTGATGTTATTGTTTTATTCTGTGCCAAAAAAAAAACACTACAAAAATAAATAAAATAAAATAAAAGACGTGAAAAAAGTTTAAATTTTTCTTCCCTAATCACATACAAAAAAAAAAATAATAAATGAAACAAATTTTAAAATTCATCACAGCCTTAAGAATAATAATATAATTTGAACAGAAATTATACAATATTAGTGCTCTCGCTTTTGAAATTTTAATAAAAAATTTTGCGACAAAATTAGAACAGCAAATGAGACAAGTATTAAAAAAATTTATATATTTTAGTTAACAAAAAATAATAAAAAATAAAGCTTTTTATCAAACACAAAATATTCCCTCTATTTAATTTCTTATTATTTTTTGTTTGGTTTTGTTTTGTTTTGTTATTTCTTGATTGTGCACGATTAGATAACAAATTGCGTTTTTAAAAGTTCTTGAGTCGTCTTATGGTATTTATATTAGTAATGCAATTTAGCGTTATTCTGTTACTGCTGGTTTTCATTTTGTTCTTAACAGAAGAACAGAAAAAATTCCTGGCGAAAAAATTATAGTTTTTTCTGATTTGAAATTACCCGTGGCACCCTATTGATATTAAGGAGAAAACTGATTTAGTCGGTTCATTCATAACACTAGCCAGAATTTCTCCTTAAAAAAATAAACTCCTCAAGAATTTTTAAAAATTTTCACTGTTATGACAGCAGTTACATTTCGAATGTCTGCAGAAAACATCAGAGGTGTTCGGAGGGAATCGTCAGTCCAATGAATGATCATTGGACTGACAGGCTAAATCTATTACGATGTAAATTTTATATTTTTATTTCATTTTCATACCCTCCAAAAAAGAATTGCAAAGTATATTCACTTTGTCATTCAGTTTATAACGCAGCGAAATATCCATCCGAGACCCCATAAAGTATATATATTCTTGATCAGTGATGAAATCTAAGACGATCTGAGTATGTCTGTCCGTCCGTCTATCTGTGGAAATCACGATTCAGTGCAAACGAAAAGAGCCAGACTCTTGAAATTTGGTATAAATATATTTTGCAGGATAGCACAGGCTAAGTTCGGAGATGGTCAAAAACGGGCCAGAGGGGAAAAAGTTACCCTAAGAAGAACTAAAGCAACCTCCAAAAAACAACATAATTTTTAAAATTTTTTTTTTTTTAATTTTGTTAAGCAAATGATATATTTTTATGTCAAGAAAGTCCAACGCGTTAAACTTGCAGCCATAAATTAAAAAAAAATTGATTTTGGACCCCGCCCCCTTTAGTGGGCGTTATCATCTGCAAAAATAGTTGAAACATTTATAATATTTTTCAGCTTTAAAGACGAAGTGGAGGCGTAACCTGGTACTCCTCTGCCCTATCCCCTCCTCCTCCTCCTTTGGCCACTAAATGACCCTATCAAAAAACTTATAATAACAAAAAAGTAATTTTACATTTAATTATTCCAAACATTTATTTTTAAAGTTTTATGGCAAAGGTGAAATGTCTCCCCCACGGCCCTTGCCAGAGAGACCCCGACAAAATACAGTTTTAATGCCCCCCAAAAAAGAATTGGACCCCATAAAGTGTGTACATACATTCTTGATCAGTGATGAAGTATAAGACGTTGTAGCAATTTCCATACGTCCGTCTGTGGAAAACATGATATTTTCTATTTTTGAACCTCGCCCCTTTAGTGGGCGTTGACGTACGATATTATATAAAGGAACTCTGGCCCGCCAGAACTCTGGTTAAAAATTTTACATTTACTTACTAAATATTTGTAAGGTATTCAAGATTCGACCCGGTCGAATATAACATTTTTACATGTTCGTCTTCAATTTCGACGAGATTAAAGACAAAGAGCTGAATTTGTCTTTAATCTATTACAAATAGTCGAAGTTAAAGGCATAAAATTACTGATTAATCAATTAAAAGTATACTTATTCTAAAGCGTAATACTAAAAGACTTAACGGTTAATTGCTCGATTAAATAACTAAGGTTTTGGTTTAATCGATTAATAATCGATTAATTTTAATGAATTAATTTTAATTGATTAATTTTAATCGATTAATTTTAATCGATTAATTTTAATCGATTAATTTTAATCGATTAATTTTAAACGATTCATAAAAATGTTTCATAAGTCAATTTAAGAGTATTAAAACGTAAATAAAATATCCAAAAATAATGTAAATATTTAACAAATTGTATTCCTGAAGCCTGTAAGAAGCTGAGATGTTCTCTGATCTGACAGAGGTGAAACGTCTCCCCCACGGCCTTTCCCGGAATAACTCTGTCAAAATAGAGATTTAAAAATGGGTACAGAGATGTCTTAAAGGAATTCTGTCCCACCAGGTTAAACATTTTAAATTTACTTTTTAAATATTTGGAGGGTATTTAAGATTGGACACGGCCGAATAGTACCCGTTTACTTGTTATTATTTCGAATATATAAAATCTTATTTATTTTATATGAGGGCGGATCAATAAGTCCGTGACTTTTCGAATGAAACACATTTTTTTTGCAAAACAAAAAGTTAGCTTTCAACATAATCTGATTTTAATTCCATATACTTAGTTACACGTTTCTTCAGTTTTTGCATCCCTTCCAAAAAAAAAGGATTTTTTGGCATTTGGTTGGCCAATAAGTTCATCGCTAGAGCTAAATCTCTTCCCACCGAGCATTTCTTTAGGCTTTCAAATAGGGACTAAATCCGGACTAAATCCGGAGAATATGGCCCAATTCATAGAGTTTTGCCATCGAGACTATTTTCAGTTCCTTTTTATGAGCCCTGATATAAAGCAATAAAAATACAGTTTTTATTTGCCAAATATTTGCAGGGTATTTAAGATTCGATGCGGTCGTATATAATGCTCTTAATTGTTTATATTATTTTTTTAAAAACCGACACATTATTCAATATATTATAATTTAATGACAATTCTTATATAATAATAAAATTACTTCATCAAGCAATTTTCAATAATTTATCTTGCCAACAAACACTTCCGATCGATATGCTTCCTTAGATCATAAGTAACTTGTTTCATACAATCTAATCAGCCTTTGCTGTCTTATTGGTTTTATAAATTCGTCATTATGTGTTATTTATTTTGGTGTAATTTTGAACAAATAAGACTAAATATATATAAATGAAAAGTTAATAATATTTGGGCAACGTTAGGAACTTGACCTTCTTGATAATGCGCTTCATTTAAATGGAGGGGGTTTTTATGATTCAAAAAATAAAATAAAATAAAAACAAATATATTTAATTATTTGTTGCTTAACATAAATATTTGCTGGCTTTATCTTTAAATGATAACATCACATTGAAGACACTTTAAGTGCTTCAGAACAGTTGAAATGAACTGAATTTACTTTGAATAAAAAAATCAATATTTAATAAAAATAACTTTATAGCTTTGGAGATAAAAATAAATGAAATAAATTTTAAACTTTCGGCTTTTGGTTAAATAATGTCAAGTTCATTACATTCTTTACTGAGTAGAGCCAAAAAAACAAAAAATTATGTCTACAAATATTTTAAACAAAGACTGTTTTATTAGTTTTAGTAAATATTTATTAACAACTCTTCAAACAAAACACACAACAAGTATTTCTTTCAGTGGCGTAAAAAAACTTTAGGAAAAACAAAAACAAAATAAATAAATAAAAATTAAGAATTATTAACAAAAAAAAAAGCCAAACTCTCATGTGTATGACAGGAAAGTATTTAATAATTTTGTCATGAGTCATAATGGATAAGTAAAGCATGTACAAACACACACACACACACACAAACACACACATACATATGAATATATGCAATGGAAAGCAAATAAAAATATCAATGCAATCAAGATAATTTTTTAGAATGTAATTTTATTAATGGCAAGAAGTCATAAATAATGCCAGCAAAATTATATATGTTTCGTTTTCAAAAATTTCAAACTCATTTCTTTATAGCCATTTTCCGATAATATTTATATATTGAATTTAGTTTACAGAATTTACTATAATGAGTCCTTAAGGAGAGTTAATTGCAATGTCAAGGACAGTTAATTAATACTTACAACAACAAGATATTTATCATGAACACTCACAATGGCATTAACGATTCCATGTCTATAACGTGACCCGGTCGATAAAATAAAGGAAAACATTTTCAATCCATGCAAAATGCCATGTAAATTTGTTTGTACTGAAAATAAACAGAAATAAAGTAAATGTTAATATTTTGCATAATTAATGTTTATTTCATTTTTTATTTTATTTTTTTAAAGATATTTTAAAAACGGTGGGCTTAGGTTAGAAAATAAATTTGAGGTTAGAAAATAAATTTGAGGTTAGAAAATAAATTTGGCTTAAAAACACATTTTTTTATACCCTTCCAAAACAGAACGCAGCGAAATATCCATCAGAGACCCCATAAAGTATATATATTATTCATCAGTGAAGAAAACTAGGACGATCAGAGCATCTCCGTCCGTCCGTGCGTCTGTGGAAATCGTGATTCAGTACAAACCAAAAGAGCCAGACTCTTGAAATTTGGTATAAATATATCTTGAAGAATAGCACAGGTCAAGTTCATAAATGGGCTCAATCGGGACAGGGGGCAAAAAGTTCCCCCAAGAAGAACTAAACCAACCTCTAAAAAACAACATAATTTTTAACGTTTTTTTTTTGTAGTTTTATTAAGCAAATGATATATTTGTATGTCAAAGAAGGTTCATAAAATCAAAAAAAAATTATTTTTAGACTCCGCCCCCTTTAGTGGGTGTTACTACATGCAAAAAGAGTTTAAACACATAACAAATTGTTTTACTTAAGTCTACATTCCTTAAAAATAGCATTTTTAAGCTATTTTTAAATGAGCCCTAAATGACCCTATCAAAACATATAATAATTAATTTTACATTTAATTATCCCAAACATTTATTTTAAGAATTTTATGACAAAGGTGAAATGTCTCTCCCAACGCCCCTTGCCAGAGAGACCCCGACAAAATACAGTTTTAATGGCGTCCAAAAAAAAATTGGACCCCATAAAGTATATATTCTGGATCAGTGATACAGTATAAGACGGTGTAGCAATTTCCATACGTCCGTCTGTGGAAAACATTATATTTCCTATTTTTGAACCCCGCCCTCTTTAGCGGGCGTTAACGTACGATATTATATAAAGGAACTCTGGCCCACCAAGTTAAAAATTTTACATTTACTTACTAAATATTTGTAGGGTATTTAAGATTCGACCAGGTCGAATATAATGTTTTTACTTGTTTGCCTTCAATTTCCACGAGATTAAAGACAAAGAGCTGAATTTGTCTTTAAGCTATTACAAATAGTCGAAGCTGAAGACATAAAATGACTGATTAATCAATTAAAAGTATATTCTAAAGCGAAATACTAAAAGACTTAACGAGTAATTGTTCGATTAAACAACTGACGTTTTGGTTTAATCGATTAATTTTAATCAATTAATTTTAATCGATTAATTTTAAACGATTCATAAAATGTTTCATAAATCAATTTTAGAGTATTAAAACGTAAATAAAATATCTAAAAATAATGTAAATATTGAACAATTTGTATTCCTTAAGTCTATAAGAAACTGAGATGTTCTCTGATGTTGCAGAGGTGAAACGTCTCCCCTCCACCGCCCTTCCCGGAATGACTCTGGCAAAATAGAGATTTAAAATTGGGTACAGCGATATCTTAAAGAGACTCTGTCCCACCAACTTAAACATTTTAAATTTACTTACTAAATATTTGGAGGGTATTTAATATTCGACCCGGTCGATTATAACGTTTTTACTGGTTTATTTTTTTATTATTTATTTATTTATTTTTTTTTTTTTTGTTAAATGGATCTCATCTTAAAAGGTGATTTTCTTGAAAAATGCCTTGTTTTCGCTCAGTTTTTCAAACTTGAAAATGTATTCTTCCAGGGTTAAAATTTCCCAGATTTTTACTAAATGCCAAAGGATGGCAACGCAATTCTTGACATTTCATTATGTGGCAGTAAATTTACTACCTAACCTCAAATTTACCCAACGTTTATTTATTAAAGACATAAACGCCAAATTTGTATGTAAAGGGCGTTTTTTTTAGAGTGTGATACAAGTTTAAATCATAATAAAACATAGTAATATATTTTTGATATCAATGAAACGATCTTTATTGGATAGAAAATTTTATGACATTAATTTTTAAATATGATTTCGGCCATGTGGCCGCCACGACTGGCGGGTACAAGAAGCAATTTGGAACACCAATTTGCAACCAACTAAAAAAATCTCGCATAAAGTGGAAAGACACAATCCCAGTTGCTGAGGACGGCGACGAATTGATTGATGAGGATTATCTTCAATGCTTTCCTGTACAGAGGCTACAGCTTCTTCAGTGCCTACTGTTAGGCGTCTCACCACATTATCAGTAACAGTAAATGTAGTCCGAAAACGCTCTATTGTTCTTCGAAGTAGCCGCTGTGAAGGACGATTTTATACGCCATAAAATGGAAAAAGTGCACGATGAGTTTGACGAATAGATGCATTATTTTGATTAAAAATTTCCACAATTTGCACGCGTTGCTCTGGTGTAAGTCGATCCATAATGAAATGTCAAAGCAAACTAAACAAAAAGCAACTATCAGCTGTTAAATGGGTGGTCAAATAAAACTGTGATGCCAACTCAAAGTTATATCACTCTATAAAAAACACCCGTTATAATAAAATTTTTGGCGAAAGAAAAATTAATAATTTTGTAGATTATTTTCTAGGAAATTACAACGAAATTCTAACGCATTTAATTATTTATTTTGCCATCGTTGTATTTCTTTCTTTCTTTTTGTTGTTTGTACATCATTTTCATATACAAACGTAACAAAGTTCATTGTTTGATAACAAATTGCCCCAAAAAAAATTCTGATCAGTGAACTTTAATCAAATATAATTTTTTGCCAGACTCTATACACTTTTCAATGGCATCTACTAACAAAATATACACTATCCTAAAGCAATAAATACACATACAAAGAGTAATACAACCGATACAACAATGGACCAACACCAGAGTACAGTTTGTGTGAGTTCAACAATTATTTTCCAAAAATGTTGCGTTTATTTAAAATGTTACATTTTGTTTGAATTAAATTTATGACACGACTTTATTATTTTGTATGCAGTTTTGACCTTTTTCAGTGTACGATTAAACAAAGATAACAATTATAAAAAATAAATAAAGAGTCACACAACGATTAAGTTGTGAATAAAATAACCTACATTTTTTTTTTTACAGCTCACTGTAATAAAATAAAATAATATATATTTTAATAGACAAAGACCAATTTAATAAATTTTAGGCAAACAGGAGTATATGAAATCATAAAATTACACCAAATAAAAATGCTAGTAAATCCGAGTCATTAAATATATGAAAATTAAATGCTAATCATGCCTTCAACCCAGATCAGTTGCTTGTTTAATTTTTCCTTCAACAGACAATTTAGGTTTGTAAAAAAAAAAAAAATGTCTATATAAAAATTTCCAAGGCATTTCACATTGCATTATAGTATTTGACATACAAAAACATGTTGAGTACGTAGTTAGGCTGTTTGATGTTTTGCAGGGCGGGGGGATAAGGTAAAAACCAAGCAAACTGTTTGCCAAAGTATTACACCATCGAATCTTTGTGTTGCCGGGCCATAGAATCTGGGTGTAACGCTACCGAAAATGCTATTTTTTCAGACGAACACAAATTTCATCTTTAAACTCAATATGACGTGAATTTTAAATTTTTTTCACAAAAAATTATAATTTTTTTATATTAAATTGAATTAAGATTCATAGGCTAATTGTTCGAAATTTGTTTTTAAATCTGAGAAAGACATGATAAATATTGCAAGGCACAAAGGAAAGTCAACATCAGTTTTATTCAACTTACACAGCAGAGCAGAACAGCTGTTTTCGAAAGCCGCAAAACCTTCATCATCAGTGCTCATGTGTATTGTGTTAATCACCACTTATTAGGTGGCTTAGTTGAATCTTTCTGAGATTTAAAAATAAATTTCGAACAATTAACCCATGAATCTGAATATAATTTTTTTATCATTTTCTATTTTGTCCCCTTGAAAGTAGTTGTCGTCATTTACAATAAACTTGTGTCCACGTTTTTTTTCCTATCCTCGAAGCAGTTCTGATATGAATTCCGCCCTCTCATTAGCATCTTTAACCTTGGAAACAAGCAGAAGTCGGACAAGGTCAAATGTGGTGAATATGGCTGCGAAGTCCTGATCTTAATCGTTGATTTTAGACAAAAAAATTATATATATTTTTATACAAATTCAAAAATTTTTAAAATCATCAGCAAAATTTTCAAAATTATATGGCATGAGCCAACCGTTAGGCCCACATTCTCACAAACTTCGATTCGCTAAATCTTTATAAAAATGTTTCTTAACTTTCACAAAATTTTTCAAAAGCTTCACTCAACTTGGATTGACCTAGAACGTCAACCAATTTTAAACGATTAATTGAAAGAATAAATCACAAAAATTGTATTAATTATTGTATTAACCCTAGAAGGCCAATCTAATTTAAATTCAATTAAGGTTTATAAGTTCGAAAATTTTTTAAATTCAGAACAACATCATAAATATTCCAAGGCACAAAGGAAAGTAAACATCCATTTTTATATATTCATTTTACACAGCAGAATAGAACAGTTGTTTTCGAAAGCCGCTACACTTTCATCATCAGTACTCATGTGTATTTTGTTTGTCGCCAATTATTAGGTCACTAATTTAGTTATTTATCAACCAACATCGTATGCCTGTTGGACCTCAAACTCGAGCAGCTGCCGCTAATTACTGGCTAGATTGAATAACACCAATTGTAAACTTCAACAGTTTAACAATAACAATGAAAAATGAGTTTAAAAACTATATACGCCTCTCATACATAGACTAGAGGTTAAAATTCTTTCTCGTTTTAGTTACATATTTCTTTCACTGGGTTACCTGTTCATTTAACATTTTCTTTTAGTTGGGGCTTGGGGTTGTTAGTTACACTTTTGTTGGTATTTTTGTGTATTCGTTGCCTAGTTTTCAACATTTAACCCTTTTGCCAAGTTATTTAGGTTCTGCTTCCGTTACTTTCAAATTGTTAAGGCATTTTTTGTGCCAACATTCTTCAAGTTAAATCCAACCTGTTGGCATTTAAACGTTTAAATAAAAATATCAAACTAATAAACCTTTTAAATTTAAAAATATATTCTACACGTGCTAAAAATAATGGCATTAATAACCCAAACATGCAGATATAAAAATAGTGCAAGAAACCGAAAAGAAGTTTAGTTTCTTCAAGAGTCTTTTAGAAAACGCAACTGAAACAAGTAAAAACGTTATAGTCGACCGGGTCGAATCTTAAATACCCTCCAAATATTTAGTAAGTAAATTTAATATGTTTATTTTGGTGGGACAGAGTTCCTTTAAGACATCTCTGTGCCCAATTTTAAATCTCTATTTTGACAGAGCCATTCCGGGAAGGGCCGTGGGGGAGACGTTGCACCTCTGCCAGATCAGAGAATATCTCAACTTCTTACAGGCTTAAGGAATACAATTTGTTAAATATTTACACTATTTTTTATGTATGTAACTTCAACGCCCACAAAAGGGGGCGGGGTCTAAAAATAGACTATATCGTGTTTTCCACAGACGAACGTATAGGCATTGCCAGATCGTTTTAGACTTCATCACTGATCAATAAAATATATATCTATACAGTCGACTCCGCTTTACTGGAAATAACCAGAACCAAATTTTTTCAGTTATCCCATGTTTTCTCTAAGAATTCTTCGAAAATGTCTAGCCACTAGCACTGAGAATATAACAGAAAAATACCATAAAGTACGTAAGAGCGAAAAGGACAAATACATTTTGCCATATAATTTTTAAACGGACAAAACATGCACAATTTTTTCAGCCTTAAGTTATGCAATCGATTCGATGTCATTGTTTATTTTTTCACTAAAGCCAAGTAAGTTTCATACAAAACGTAGTTGTAAGCTTACTTTTGGTTTTCAGTAACACGTTATTTTCAATAAAGCGATGTTTCGCTAAAGCGAAGTGAATAAGACTAGTTGCGTTTAAAATCAGTGCGGGGATGTGCATCGCTTTCAGTAATCCGATTTTTTCAGTAAAGCGTGTTGCACTAAGTCGGATTCGACTGTACCTACTTTACGGGATCCAATTCTTTTTGGATGGTATTAAAACTGTATTTTGTCGGGGTTTCTCTGGCAAGGGCCGTGGGGGAGACTTTTCACCTTTGCCATAAAACTCTAAAAATAAATGTTTGGAATAATTAAATGTAAAATTAATTTTTAATTCTTTTTTTTTTTTTGATAGGGTCATTTAGGGGGCAATGAGGGAGGGTAGGGCAGAGAAGTACCAGGTTACGTCTCAGCTTTATCATTAAAGCTTAAAAATTTTTTTTTTAAGGAATGTAAAACAATTTTTTTAATTTTTAAACTCTTTTTACATATAATAACGCCCACTAAACGGGGCGGGGTCCAAAAATTTAATTTTTTATTTTATGTACCTTCTTTGACATACAAATATATCATTTGTTGAACAAAATTACAAAAAAAAACTTTAAAAATTATGTTGTTTTTTAGAGGTTGGATTAGTTCTTCTTAGGGGAACTTTTTTCCCTCTGGCCCAATTCAGCCCATTTACGAACTTGACCTGTGCTATCCTACAAGATATATTTATACCAAATTTCAAGAGTCTGGCTCTTTTCGTTTGGCCTGAATCGTGATTTCCACAGACGGACGGACGTACATGGTCAGATCGTCTTAGATGTCATCACTGATCAAGAATATATATACTTTATGAGGTGTCAGATTCATTACCAAGGGAATGACAAAATGAATATATCTTTCAATTATTTTTTGGAGGGTATAAAAATTATGTTTTAACAATTACTTTAAAATAATATATATAAATAATGTTTCATCTTATTATAACTTATATTCTTTGCTCTTCTTCTATTTGCAGATATCATTTCTCTCAGTGCAACCAATCTTTCAATTGTTGTATATAAAACACAGTGTGCCTTTAGCCAGTTGATTTTATATTGTTAAACGAGTTTAAAATTTTATTAAATTATTATAAAAGCAAAATTGTCTCAAATAGAATATGATTTGTTGCAAGCAGTTTCCACCACCACCACCAACAACAAAACGACGAAATATTAACAAATCATTGCCAGTGTCATCAACTATAACTTTAAACACCACCTGCAAAAGCTCAAATAGGCTTAAAATGTCAACCCGCCAAAATACTGTGTTCTTAGCTTTAATCGTACTGTTAACAATTATTGCCACAGTTCAATCAGTACCTGTGGCGTCACTCACGCAAGCCGGGGTAAGTGGCAAATATTTTACAAGTTTTAAAATTTTTACTTTTTAGGAATTATTGTTTTTTCAAGAGTTTTTAAAAAAAGGTTAGCAGCAAAAGTTTTTCTTTTATCGAGGGCATGAAAAATTCTATTAATTGAAAGAGTTCCATAAAAATTTAAGTTTATATGTAAACTTAATTTTTTTAAAAGTGCAGCATTTTCTGCTTGAATTTTATTTTACATATAATTTTTTCAAACAAAATAGCCAATAAGTAAAAAAAAGCATATAAAAAAACCACTACATAAACTGGATCTTAAATCTAACCTCATTGCAAATACGTTTGCCATATTTTGTGGTACATCTTTAAGTATCTTGTCGTACACGAATATTGTTCACATATAAATTTTTTTAAAGGTATTTTTGTGTAGACTTGAACAATGGAAATAGTTTTTTTAAATCTTTAGCATAAACATTTAAAAAAGGCTGTTTAAGTGTGCTTGAAAAACAACAATAAAATACTTTTATTTATTTTTTTGGTTTATATTTGAAAACCCACATGTATAAAGTTACAAAAAAAAACTCTGTATAATTTTATAGGCCTCCTGCAAGGATACCAAGTGCTTTTTTTTGTTTTCTTCAAATTTTTTCTATAAAGAAGAGAGTATATGAAAAGCCATTTCATTTTTTTTTAATTTGTGTACCTTCTTGATTCATTTTTTTTTGTTATTAGCGAAATCAAATTTTATTCCATAATAAATAACAACAAAATTTTAAATATTTTTTAAAATAAAAATTTTTCAAAACACATTACACAATATTTGACCTGAAACTGTAAAGAAATTCGATTTTTTGCATTTTGGCAATAAAAACAGATTTTTTAATTTTGCAATTAAGAACATTTTGCACAAATTCTTTTAACTACCCCTATTTAAGCTAATTTAAAAGTTAATGCTGTTTTACAAAAATAAATTATGTTTAAATCTGCTAAACTTTAGCTTATACATATATATGTTTTTTTTTTTATTTTAATCAATGAATTTGTTCAAATTCTATAATAAAAATAAAAAAAATTAAAATATTATTGTATTCTGATATTTTTAAGCTTAAGGTCTCTTTATTTTTATTTTTAATTTCAATTTCCTTTGTGTTACTTCTTCAGGAAATTAATTATTTTATTTGATATGAAAAAATATGTTGTTTGTGAAACAAAATAATTTTGAGGTCAAGAAACCAGAAGAATTTAAAATTAAAATATATAAACTGCAGTTTAGCAGATTTGAACTTAAGCCCGTTGAAAAATGAACATCCTGTACGCAAGAAAAAAGTTCGACTAATAGAATATAAATTCATACATTATTTAAAAAAAAATTATTTCAAAATTTCTGTTATTAACGGAATCCGGGCATTTCAAAGTAGACCAATTTTATGGGGCACATGGCCTGCAGTGAAAAAAAAAAATTTTTTAAACAACGCTAGATCTTTTATATATGTAGTCGTATGTAAAAAAAAATTATGTGTTACGGGAAAATACTGGAAAATCCCATTATGGGGATTTTTAAAATTTTTTCTAGGAATTGTGGGGATCTTAGAAATAAAACCTTTTTTATTTTATTTTGCTTTTATCCGCATTAATTACACAATTTTTCACTAGACTGAGAACTTTCCGAGGCAAATATCGATAATGGAGGTTATTAAGGGCCTGTTTTAGGGCCTTTTTATAGGGCCTTTTTTAGGGCCTTTTTATAGGGCCTTTTTATAGGGCCTTTTTATAGGGCCTTTTTATAGGGCCTTTTTATAGTGCCTTTTTTGGACCTTTTTTTTTTTTGTCTGAAACTTCCTATATCTTTTAATATTAATTTATGTAAAAATTAAACGTTTCTTCAACTTTATTTACAGTTTTATTAAATGCGGAATTATTTCCATTCTTTTTTTCTAAAATTCCCCCACTGTGCGCAGTTACTTGAAAATTGTTTAAAGCCTTTTTTTAATCATATTTCTGTTTTTTGTTATTTCTTTGAAGAAAAACCGCAAATTTTCTTGTATGGAAATCACTGCAAAATTTTAAACTTCTCGAATTCCATGAAAATTAACAATTTCTAGTTTAAAATCTTAAACAATTGATTTAGTTGTTGTAATTTAATGTTTAAAATTTATAATGATTTATAGGGAAATGCTGCTGATGCATTAGTTGTGCATGTCTGTGGCAACAAAGTAGTTTATACGACGAGTACGAGTAGATACATTCTTCATGATACTTTGCCCTCTTTTTCAAACATTAACTAAGTCTGGGCAGGGGAGACACAAGCAGAGCTTTAATTGTTGTATGCCACACCAGATCTTGATAAAGTCACTGCGAGAAATACTTAGAGAGTGGGAGAGAAGCGTAGCAAGCAAAAAGGGGTTGTAAATAAAAAAATATATAAGTTTAATTGTACGTAATTTACATAAAAATTGCATGTATCATGAGTTTTAATTTCGACACGAGTACATGATATTATGGAATAGGCATTTATATGTGTGTATGTGCATACATACTTTTTGTGTGTGTGTTTACATATCTAGATACATTAAACTAATATTTATTTGCGATTTTAACCTTAGCCTTAACATTTGTTAATTTCATTAGTAAAAAAAAAATTAAAATAATGTTGCTGAAAAATTGTGTTTTACTGTAATTATATTAACATGATCATGATGATGATGATGATGATGATGGCTGATTGGTTGTTTGTTTTGGAGGGTATATTCACTTTGTCATTCCGTGTGCGTTACAAACGAAATATCGATCTGAGACAACAGAAAGTAAATATATATTCTTGATCAGTAATGAAATCTAAGACGATCTAGCCGTGTCCGTCAGTTCGTCTGTGGAAATCACGATTCACTCGAAACGAAAAGAGCCAGACTCTTGAAATTTCCTACATACATATCTTGAATATTAGCACAGGTCAGGTTCGTAAATGGGCTGCATCGGGCCAGAGGGAAAAAAGTTCCCCTAAAAAGAACTAAGCCCCAACCTCTAAAAAAACAGCATAATTTATAAGGTTTTTTTTTTGTAATTTTTCTTGATATATTTTTATGTCAAAGAAGGTTCATAAATTCCAAAAAATTAATTTTTGGACCCCGCCCCCTTTAGTGGGAGTTATTATAAGCAAAAATCCTTTAAACATTTAACAAATTGTTTTATTTAAGCCTACATTCCTTAAAAATAACATTTTTAAGCTTTAATAACGAAGCTGAGACGTAACCTGGTACTACTCTGCCCTACTCCTCTTCTCGTCCCCTTTGACCTCTAAATGACCCTAAAAAAAAATTATTATTTTTTTTTAATTTCTTATTTAATTATCCCAAACATTTATTTTTAGAGTTTCATGGCAAAGGTGAAAAGTCTCCCCCACGGCCCTTGCCAGATAGAGCCCGAGAAAATACAGTTTTAATATCCTTCAAAAAGAATTGGACCCCATAAAGTATATATATTCCTGATTAGTGATGAAGTCTAAGACGATCTAGCAATGCCTATACGTCCGACTATGGGAAAGACGATATAGTCTATTTTCGTACCCCGCCCCCTTTAGTGGGCGTTGAAGTTACATATTATATGACAAAATAGTGTAAATAGTTAACAAATTGTATTGCTTAAGCCCAAATTCCTTAAAAATTTAATATACAAGCGTTTACAACGACGATAAGATCTCTGATCTACCACCCACCCAAACCCAGTTTGCCCCCTAAATGACGTTATCAAAAAAAAAACTTTTTTTCTACACTCAGCTAGCCCGAATATATAGTTTTTAAATTTTTTTAATTATTTTTCCTTTTTTATCTCGGACCAGCACTCAGGGGATGACCCCTACATATGCAGTGCATTGCGCGGGAACTAGGAAGGAGGGGATAGTATTGAGGGGACAGATTTTTTTTTTTATCTATTTCAACCTGTTTACTTCGCCTGCTAATTTTTGCTACAGGACCGACGAAGGAGGGTGCTGCTGTTACTCTGCTCTTTAGTACATGATGGTGCCAGTCGCTGCCAATTATGTTCAGTGACCAGTGCTTTGCCTTCATCATTGAAACAGTCTGGCAACAACTAACACAACCATGCACTAAATGCTGATCACAAGAATTCAACACAATATTTCATGACTCAGCGCGGGTTTGAACTCAGGACCCTCTGCTTCATAGTCTCGTGTTCTACTACTTTAGCCAACAGCACCCACAGTTTTTACGATTTAAGTGAGATGTCTCCCCCACGGCCTTTCTCGAAGTGACCGTGTTTTGAATTTTAAAATTGGCCACAGAAATGTCTTAAAGGAAATGTCTTAAAGGAAATGTCTTAAAGGAAATGTCTTAAAGGAACTGTGTGCAGGTTAAACATTTTTAACTTATCTCAGTCCCTTTTTGGCACGTTGATATAAAATATTAATACTTAAATTGCTGTTATGCCGATGGAAAGGTGTCTCAGGCTCCCAAAACATTGGACACAACCATTTTAAAATAAATTAAAATTTATAAAAAATGTAAATTTTACTAAAAATAGAGTTTTTATTTACTAAATATTTGCAGGGCATTTAAGATTCGTTTTTCCTTGTGCAGTTTTTTAAAGAAATGAATAGCCCAATTCACAATCCTGTGCAAATGGTCTTGCATTATAGCATTTGCAAATTGAGATAGTATTTGAGTGCATTTTCAATGTATTTTGTTGGTGTAGAGTACAACTATTTTGCAAATGCAATGATGCACGACCATTTGCACAAGATTGTGAATAGGGCTAATATTTCAATATTAATGCCAGCGAATATTTATGCCGATTTAAAATCAATTAATTGTCCCTATGGAATATTGTTGACCATCAGTTGCAGTGTTTGTGCCAGCAGAGCATATTTTTTTCCAAACAAAGTGCTTATGCACACACACACACACTCATGCACTTAAGCTAATCAAGTATGTGTCCGTTTGTATTTGCATTTTATTAACTCTTTTTTTTTATTTTTGCATTTTAACTATAGATTTTCCAAAATCGTGTCTATAAATGTTCAATTGTTAAGCATTCTAAACTGATCATTATCATAATAATTTTATTATTATTATTTCTATGGAGTTTCTTTTTCTTCTTCTTTCTATTTCGTTTCATTATTAATTGATGCAAGGTTGTCACGTTCTTACATATATTTTTTTTCTGCCTCTTCTATACACCAACATTTTTAATAAAATTTTTTTTTTTTATATGAAATTTTATTATTGTTTAATGTTTATGCATACTTAAACATTTTAACAAAAAAAAAATGGGAATATTGAAGACTTCGATTAAAGTGTGCCTTAGGGTTTTAACGTTTCTGGATAATTTGTAATATTTGTGTATGTGATTTGTTGTTGTCTGTCGCCTTCGCTGTATTATTCTTTATAAAGGTGTGATGTGTGGTGTTTTTTTTTCTGTAGCTTCATTTGTTTAGTTTTCGTTGTTATCACGTGTTGCTCAATAATAATTTCCAATTCTTATCAATTTTTCTTTTTTTATTACTTCTACATGAACACTCCTACTTCGTTCGAATATGCAATTTTGTTGAGTTAAATTATGGTTAAGAACTTTTTCAGTTAATTGTTGTTTGGGAATTTTGTAATTTAAATTTTTCAACAAAAGTAATAACTTTTAGTTTTAAGTTATTAAGGCTTAGGAAATAATTACACACACTCGAATACTGCTAATAAAGGGTGTTTTTTTTTTCTTTTGTAGAGTGATAAGTCATAAGAAAGAAAGGAAATATATTTTTAATATCAATGAAATGAGGTTTATTGGAAAGAAAAGTTTCTGAAATTAATGTTTATATATGATTTCGGCCATGTGGCGGGTAGAAGGCCTAACTTGGAACACCAATTTTCAAACAAAATAAAAAAATCTACCACAAAGTGGAAGGACACAACGGAAACGAATTGATTGATTAGAATCATCTTCAATGCCTGCCTGTACAGCGGCTACAGCTGTTTCAGTACCTATTGTTAGGCCTCTCACGGGATGCAACACATGACCAGTAACATAAATGTGGACCGAAAACGATCTATTGTTCTTCGAAGTGGCCGCTCTGAAGGACGATTATGTACGCCATAAATTGGAAAAATTGCACAATAAGTTTGATGAATGGAATAATTATTTTGATTAAAAATTTCAACAATTTGCACACGTTTGCACTCTAAAAAAAAACACACGCCATACACACACACACACACACAAAGTCGTTAGCAATTGAGGACGGTGCTGAATGAATTCACTCATTTAGTGAAGCCAAAAAAAAGGGTTCATAAAACAATTTATTAAAGAATTCTTTTTTCCCAATTGACATTTTCCCAATTGCAATTTTTTTATACCCTCCCAAAATGAATTGTTATTCCGTTAAGAATATATAAAGTATGTATATAAATTCTTGATCAATGATAAAAGGCTAAGACGATCTAGCCACGTCCGTTTATCCGTCTGTGGAAATCACCATACAGTCCAAACGAAAAGAGCCAGACCCTTGAAACTTGGCATAAATATATCTTGAAGGATAGCAAAATGTTCCCCTGAGAGAAACTAAACCTCGAAGTTTTTTAATTTTTTTTTTTTTTTTTGTAATTTTGTTAACCCATTTCGTCCCAGTGTTCGATTTTTCGAACAGTAAATTTTAAGCATTTTAATTTTTTTTTCTCTGTTTGGGAAAAACTAAGAACATATCTTTTTTAAAAAAAATTAAAAAAAAAAATTTTGAAAAAAATTTTTTAAAAAAATTGTGACATCTGAGTCGTACTCCCTAAACCCGAATTACCATTTAACCACGAAGTTTTATAAACGTATTCGAAAAAAAAATATCTCTGGGACGATAAGATATATTTTTATGTCAAAAAGGGACCACAGCATTGCACATGGAGCCAGAACATCATAAAAATCCATTTATTTTAACCCGCCCCCTTTGGCGTTTAAATAACATATTACATGGAGAATGGTGTAACAAATTGTTGCTATAAACACAACTGGGACGAATGACGAATTTTTCGTTACGAATATTTGTCGTTGGAAGCAAAATACTTTTAAGTAAATGAAAATGCTCACATTATGTACTACGTTGGACGAAGTACGTCGTGTGTAACGAACTTTGAAATAGGTTTATTTCTATTTTTACGCAGACGAACGACGAACAAATCCAGCGTAAGGTGCCCAAGTTTCTTATGCTCGAACTGTTTTTTTGTGGACAAAAATAGTTTACTACTGTATTGTTGCATGTAACACGAGAATTTTCAGTGCATAATAAAAATGCATTCACCGATTCACAAAAATTTATCATTCGGACGACTTTTTATTACTTTTGAACACTTTTTATAATATTTATATGGTCACCTCATCAGCTGTTAAATGAAACGAATAATTTATTTACAAAAAAAAAAAAAAAATCAGAAAATAACTGTTAACATAATTGTTAAAATAATTGATCGAAATTTGTTTTTAAATCTCAGAAAGAAATGATAAATATTCCAAGGCACAAAGGAAAGTCAACATCAGTTTTTGTTATCCAACTTACACAGCAGAGCAGAACAGCTTTTTCGAAAGACGCAACCCTTCCATCATCAGTACTCATGTGTATTGTGTTTGTCACCACTTATTAGGTGGCTTAGTTGAATTTGATAACAATTCCTATTTACACAAATTTTATTGTGAAAAAGGATACGAGAACTGTATCAACCTGATATTAACATGTTATTGTTATAATACCCGTGTTACCGTTTAATTATTTTTCTTCATGTCCCATTTTTCTGAATTTTTTGTTCCATCATACCTAAGTCAAAATTTTTTGGTTTGAATTTTGTTCTGGAAAAAATGGACACCACCGGAGAAATTATTGAATGCATAAACAATCTGTCATCAGAGGATTACAACGATTATTAAAACAATTTAAAATTTTTATGTTCATTATCTTAATTTTTTCGTTGTTATTGTGTTTAACACGACGAATTTATAGAGCGAGTCTTTGTCAACGAATTCGTCGTACTGAACGAAATTCGTCCCAGCTGTGTTCCTACCATGTATTCCTTAAGTTCACATTCCTTAAAAATTAAATTCTTAAGCTTTTAAGACGAAGATCAGGACCTACTTTTTCCGCCCCCTTTGCCCCCCAAATGAGTCTATCAAAATACATTTTGTTTTTTAACTTTTATTACCCCAAAAATTTACTTTTTAAAAATTATACAAAAAAAGGTGAGATATCTCCCCCACGGCCCTTTCGGGCGCGAACTTTAAGGAACTCTGATTTAGCAGATTAAAAATATATAATTTATTTACTATATATTTGCAGGGTATTTCAGCTTCGACCTGGCCGAATATAACGTCCCTACCTGTTTTTTTTTTTTTTTTTTTTTTTTTTTTACCACTGACAATAACTTTTCCATTCATTTTGCTGTTAGTGATCTAAAGTTTTCAAAGTTTTCTAATTCTAATATTTGTTGTTGGTAGCCAAATTATCTGCGATGTAGCGTCTCATGCAACAATATTACATGCCACATGCAATATTTTATTTTAGCCAATTTTTCATTTTTTTTTTTTTTTTTTCATTTTATCGTTTTTATTTGTTTAAATTCAAACAATAATCGGAAGTCGTATTAAATGATAAATTTTGTTTCGAATCAAAACTCAAGCATGTGCAATTAAGTCAATAATGTTTTTAGTCATTTTAAAGACAACAAATCGTTATTGCTTTCGTCTCCAAACATGAATCATAAAAGTGTAAGTAAATAAATTTACGTCCAAAAGATCTTTAAATGTGTATTAAAATGAAAAATCATTGACTCTGATTTTTTTTAAAGCTTTTATGTAAAGTTTTTATTTAGTAAAGTGTCATTTAGTGCTATAAGTAAAAGTAATATTTATTGTATTATTTTGTATTGCTGTCTTATTTGTTTAATTAACGAGTTATTAGCAGAGTCATAATGTTATAAAGATTTTATTGTTTAACTTTTGCATCATCGATTATACTGAAATTTGTCATGTCAGCTGCAAATAATGCTTTGAAATATCTCCTAGAATATCTGCTTAGATATTATTGTTTTGTTGTTGTGTATTATTTGTTTAATTAACAAGTTATTAAGGCAGATGTGACAATAAAAATTGATTTCATACAAAAGCTAAAAATATTCAATTAAAAACAAAAAGATATACAGCAGTACTGATGTTGAAAGTGTAGAGGCTTTTGAAAACAGCTGTTGTGCTCTGCTGTCTAAGTTGAATAATTAAAACTGTTGTTGACTTGCCGTTGTGACCGGGGAATATTTACTTTGTCTTTCGGAATTTAAAACAAATTTTCGAGCATTTAGTCTATGAATCTTAATTGAATTTAATATATAGAAATTTATATAATTTTTTAGGAAATCATTCCATAAAATAACTGATTTGCTTGAGAAAAAAGTAAAGAGAGGAAAAATTTTTTGAGAAATTCAACAATATTAAAATCTTATGAATACGAGTAGTTGTAGAATCCTTTATGATTTCATTTGTTTCATTATCATATCGAATTGCACTTGCCTGTCTATATATTTGATTATAATAATTCTCTTTCATTCCATTTAGTTTGAATTCAGCTAGAAAAAATACCCCCTAACCGAAACCGGTCTGTTTAGAAACAAAATGTGTCACAGTTTATATTTTTAATGAACAACATTTAAAAAATTATGTAGTTCCCCAATTTTTGTTATACCCTTCAAAACCGAGAAAGAGCCAGACCCTTGAAATTTGGTATAAATGCATATATCAAGTTCGTAAATGGGCTGAATCGGGCCAGAGGGAAAAAAGTTCCCCTAAGAAAAACTAAACTAACCTCGAAAAAACAACATGATATTTATTATTATTTTTTTTGTAATCTTAATCAACAAGTGATATATTTTCATGTCAAAGAAGGTCCATAAAATCAAAAAAAAAAATTTTTTTGGACCCCGCCTCATTTAGTGGGCGTTATTATATGCAAAAATTTAACAAATTGTTTTACTTAAGCCTACATTCCTTAAAACATAAGATTTTTAAGCTTTAATGACGAAGCTGAGACGTAATCTGGTACTCCTCTGCCCTACCCCCTCCACCCCCTTGCCGCCTAAATGACCCTATCAAAAAAAAAAATTTTTTAATTTTTTTTTAATTATCTCAACCTTTTATTTTTAGAGTTTTATGGCAAAGGTGAAAGAAATGTCCCCCACTGCCCTTGCCAGAGAAACCCCGACAAAATACAATTTTAATAGCCTCCCAAAAGAATTGGACCCCATAAAATATATATATTCTTGATCAGTGATGAAGTCTAAGACGGTCTAGCAATCGACTTTGGAAAACATGATATAGTCTATTTTTTGACCCCGCCCCCTTTAGTGGGCGTTGACGTACGATATTATATGCAAAAATAGTGTAAATATTGAACAATTTGTCTTGCTTAAGCCTATAAGAACCTGAGCTGTTCTCTGATCTTGCAGAGATGAAACGTCTCCCCCCTACGGCCCTTCCCGGAATGACTCTGTCAAAATAGAGATTTAAAATTGAATAAAGAGATGTCTTAAGGGAAGTTTGTCTCACCAAGTCAAACATTTTAAATTTACTTACTAAATATTTGCAGGGTATTTAAGATTCGACCCGGTGGAATATAACGTTTGTACTTGTTTTTATTTAATTTATTTATTCTTTTTGGCTGTTATTTTTTTAACGATATAGAAAGTCAGCTGATCAGAGATGCCATTTGCTAATATCTTGTTACAAATTGCTTGAAAGCAATTTTTATTTTGTATTAAATTGAATTAAGATTTATAGGCTAATTGTTCGAAATTTTTTGTTTTAAATTCAGAAAGACATGATAAATATTCCAAGGCACAAAGGAAAGTCCAACATAAGTTTTTAATTATTCAACTTATACAGCAGAGCAGAACAGCTGTTTTCGAAAGCCGCAACGCTTTTATCATCACTGCTCATGTGTATTGTGTTTCTCACCACTTATTAGGTGGCTGAGCTGAATATGATAACAATTCTTATTTAAACAAATGTTATTAGGAAATTGCATACGAGAACTGTATCAACCTGATGTTAACACATTTTTTTGTTTTAATACCCGTGTTTTATTTTGTTTCATTACAGGAATAAAGGGTAGAAATAATATTTTAATATGGATTTATTTCACAAATTTATTCGACCTTTCTTTATTATACATAAATTATATCTATTTAAGCAAGAGGTCCATTAGCTTTTATAAAAAAAAATAAACAAAGTTTTTTATAAAAAAGTAATTGACTTGTTGCTTAAATAAACATAATTTATTAATTAATATGGATTTTTTTTTTATAGTGGGAATTCTAGAAAGTTTTAAGCTTTAAACAAATTGAATAGATCACTTTCGAATAGGGCTTTCAAGCATTTCATTATTTCTGTAATGAGGGTAATCGAAAGGAAAATTAAGATAAATATTAAAACACTTTTAGTGTTTTTATGAAGGCTTTTACTAAATATTATTCTATTCATTAGACTAGACTTTTTCTAATTTCTAAACAAAGCAATTAAATTTATTTTGTTCTTTTTTTTATAATAATTGTGTTTACTGCTCGTCGCCAATTAAATGTGTAACTTTTGTTTTAGGTTTTTCTATGATTTCGATCAAATCAAAATAACCTTTGTTCTGGCCATTTAGAAAAATGTTGTAACATGATTTGTTTTTATTGTTATTATTGTTATTATGTTTTCATTGAATGGAAAATAAAAACAATGAACATTTTAATTATCATTTCAAGCACATGCTGAACATTAATAGCGGGTGATTTGTTTTTTAACAATTTTCTCTTGGGCAGATCAGCTGTTTTCGTGTCACATGTTACTGTTAAACATGTTCAGTTTGGTTTATAGTTTAACTAAGAATCGACTAACAAACAAATAATGCCGGCAGATTATGGCATTTTATTATCAAAATTCAAGCTCGTTAGGGCCATTTTTTAATTATTGTGTTAAACGACAAAGCTCACTTCCGATTGAGTGGTTACGTGAATAAGCAAAATTGCCGTATTTGATGTGAAGAAGCTTGGCAAGAACTGCCATACCATCCCCAAAAATGCACTGTTCATTTTTAAAAGCCGTCGACGGCTGGATACTGTCGTTACTGTGAATGACTAGCGCTGCCGTACTATGACTACAATTTTTTTTGGATTATGGGCCTGTGGCATCACTGTACCGTACTTTTTCAAAGATGCCGAAGGCAGGAACGTTATTGTGAATGGCAAGCTCTATCGTCCGATGGATCTTGACTTGGCTGACATGTGATTTCAACAAGAGATGTCACACAGTACCCCAATTGAGAGACGTGTTCAGTGAACAGTTTATTTCGGGACTAGGGCCGGTCAACTGACCGCGTAGATCGTGCGATTTAACGTCTTCAGGCTATTTTTTGAGGGTCTATGTTAAGGCTCATGCCTATAGAGACAAGCTGGCCACGGTTAACGCATTAATAGGAAATATTGAAGAATTTATGCGTGACATACCGGCCATTATGTTGCGCAGCATATGAACAATTTAAAGCCCTGCCCCGGCCAAGAATTACATGAAATAATCCTTAAATATTGAATTTTTTAAATCGTGTCATCGACTTGAATAGAGATTTTATGTATTTTTGTAAATTTGATTTATACTTTTTATTAAATGAAATAAATAAGCTCTTAAAATATCACCCATTACAGCAAAAACAAACAACTACCATTAGTTAAATTTTGTGGACAACCAATGATTTTACTAGAAATCATTATCTCTAATAATATTTTTAATATTCAAATTTTTAAACAAAAGCTTCAAATAATTGTTCTATTAACCCGCCAACAGCCTGAAGAACAGCAATTTTTTTTAATCCGCAACCATTTTAAAATATCAAACTAGTCATTTTCAAGAGTGAGCTTTCAAACATATAAAGCAATCTTGTTATTTTAAAAATGTTGAATATTTTTTTTTTTTAATTTAAAACCATGATACACGTTTGTGAGCCATTGTGGTCATTAACATGTTGTTTTATCTCTGGCCAAATGACACAGTAAAGAATTTGCATGGCAAATGAATCATTCAAATATTTATTTCTTCCTTAAATGAATCATTTTATTGAGGAGAATAGGAATGGAGATAGAATGGCAATAGAGTAAAATGTAACAAAAATGAATCATGCGTTTGAAAGTTCCATGAACCCTGACTGCAAGATAAGATATAATATCCTTTTATAAGCACAATCGTTTTATGGCCTCTCAAGGGTTTAATGGCACTCAAGTATACGTAAACGTTTTGTCTGCTTTAATTTGTACTTTTATTCGTTTAACTGCTTTTTTTTTGAAAACTACGCACAATGTCAATTTGCAATTTTCGTTCTGCACTATGGCAAGCGCTGGGTGTACGGCCTTTATTACTTTTATTATTGTTTTTTATTTTAAATATTATTCGCTAGAAAACAAACAATAAATTGCGCTTTGAAAGACTTGCAATTAACGTAACTAACAATGATTAGTAATTGTTATTGTTATTAAGAAAAAGGCAGTGCTGTCAATTTGTAATAAATTGCGTTTTGTAGCCAGTTAGAATAACTAACAATAGCACTGATTTTATATTAGAACAATTACACTTTGGTGGCCTCTGGCAAATTGGCAGTTTATTGCAAGTGTTAGAAAAAAAAAAGACTTATTAGCCTGGGAAAGTTGACACGAATTGTCGACTGCTTTGCGTCAAAATATGGAGCAATTAATTTTTAAATTTCTAAAGAAAGAGTATTTAATAATTAAAAGTCAGCCAGATTTCTTTTATTAAAACGTTTAAAAGCTTTTTTTTTTAAATATATATAAAAAAATCCAATTTCATTTTCCAAAATCATAAGAAAGCTAACATTTTCACTTTAAAAGCTTTAAACTTATTTTAAAAACATATTAATAATAAAAGTGCTTTAAGCTTCTGACTTATATATATAACGCATCGAAATTAATTTATTTAAAAAATTTTTTAGGCCACTTCACGCACAAATTACCCATCCAAAAAAAACACCTAATAAAATCAATGCTTATGTTCAGATTAACATGAAAGCTCTCTTGTTTCATTTCCAAAACACACACTTTTAAAGTGCTTATATTTCTTTTTCGCTTGAATATCCGAATAAGTAAAATAGTCAAAAGTAGCTTTGACAAAAAAATGCATATATAAATAAATATTAATTTACAACGAATTTAGGAAATGTTAAAACCATCAGGATTGTATTTTAAAAAGCTTTTCTCATATTTTTTAACAACTTTTTGTATATTTTGCAATAACTGTTATTAGGGTTTTTAAAAAAGTTCTTAGCCTTTTCCGAGAGCTTTTATAAAAATTTTTTATTTCTGCTAAAATATCCCGTAAAGCTTCATGCCCGTAATTGCACAATAATATTTCAAATAAAAACAAAATTTTAAAAATTATTCTTGTTTTAAATTTTATTAGTGGGATCGAACGACAGCTTGCTATATTGTTGCATAGGCTGCAAGTTTCACTTTGGTGATGTGATTTACGCAATTCGGACCATTTGAAATCCTAAAAGTTTTCTCAACCTTTTTCCAAAGATTTTTGCTTTATTTTATCATTTATTAGAAGTTTTTCTTTGTTATTTGGAAACTATAAATTTAATAAAGCTTTCGAAAAAGCTTTTTATTAATTAACTGTCCAACATAAGTGATTAAAAAACTAAAGTTATACATTTTTCTGTTAAAACAAATGGCATTAAATTATAAAATTTATGTTCCTCCTTTTTTCTGTGAAAAATAATAATTATTCAAAGCTTTTATTAAACCCAAAAACAGCTTTTTTATCTGCCTTAAATATAATATATATAATTTTTTTTACATATTAACTTTAATTTATAGCATTATTTTATTGTTTTAGAATTATTTAAATACTTTTAAAATACAATTGCATCTCAAACTATTAAATGAGTCTCAACAATTTGAAAGCTCTAGCCACAGTTTACACTATAGTAATAATATCACTATTACGAAACTTATTTATTCTTATTAGCATTTATTCTAAATTGAAATCTGAAAACAAATACGAGTTCTTTAAAACACTGAGTGTGTATGTAGCTGGGAAAACGTTTTTAGAATTTTTGATCACGGTGCCACCGGCGAGCTTTAGTTTTCTACACTCTTTTTTTTACAACTTGACAAACTGGTTTATTGAAATTATACAATTCACAATTTCGATTTTTTTTATTTTAGTTTCTAAAAAATCCATCATAGTTTATTTCCGCTTTGTGAACGTGTTAATCGATTGCTCATTTAAAAAAAAAAAAAAAAAGTAAAACTGCCTGCCCCATATGAACTGAAACAAAGCAAAACATTTTTTAAATAATTGCGAGCCGACATAAAATCATTCACTCTCTTGATTTCATAAACGAATAAGAAAAAAGAAGATTAAATGCCTTTAACTGAACGTTATTTGCTTACAAAGATTTTTTTATATATAATAAAAAAAAATGTGGTGACTTGGCAGTTTTTCCCAATAGGAACAGCGAAATTTTGTAAAAATAAATAAAACGCCTAAGCAAGAAAACAAAAAAAGGAAGCTCAGAAAGTGTCATTATGAAAGTGATTAATTGCCTTATCCTTAATTTTATTCCTTTAATTTTAATTTTTTTTTTTGTTATATGGTTTCTTGACCACCCAAAAACCTGACAACCACCGAAAATATGTTGAAACAATAACAATTCAAGGAAATCAAAATCTCTTTAATACTTATTCATCTCACCTCTTTTCCGCCTCACGCTTAAGCATGCAGATGAGTAATGAAGTGTGTTGAGCGTGTATTTCATATGGCCTGAGTGCAGTATTTATTTTTTTTTTTTCTGAGATTTATTATTAACTTCCATATTAAATTTCGTTGAGGAAATTTTTACAAATGGCGTGACTCACGCACCCAATTTTAATTGTAAGAATAATTTGGAATAATTTTTTTTTTATTTTACTTATTTTAAACGCAATCGATACGTTTTGTTGCCGATGTGCCGTAAATGTCATTTAAAATTGTTAGTTTAACAGTTAAATCAGAAACGTGTTTTATATTCGAAAGCCTTAAAGAAACAAAACCTGAAATACATAATTTCTTCCTTAGGGCAAGACTTATTAACGTGTTAATTGTAAAATGTATTAATTTATTATTCGACACGTGTTGTTTAGCATGCACGTGATATAAAGTATTTTTCTTCAAAAAATATCAGAAAGTTTTCTTAATCGCATGAGAATATTTAAACTTTTATAAAAAATGTTAAATAATAACAGACTAGCAGGCTTTGCATATTTCTTTACAAATTAACTTTAAAGCCAAAAATGCTTATTTTTTAATTGGGTTAATAGCTTTCAGTATAAAGTTTATAAAAAGAGCTTTAACAAAAGCAAATTTTTATAAAATTCCAAACAATTTCTATTTTAAATATATATCAGTAAATATAATTTTTAATAATATGCTATACTGCTTCTAAGCTTTCACGAAGTAAAACTAAATTCTTATCTTTTACCACAAGCTTTGGTAAGCTTTAAAAAAAACTTTTTTCTGAATTCGAACATCGCACTTCCAAATATTTTAATATTAAAAACAATCCGCAATTAAATAAATATTTTTAGTATATCTTTAATTAGGAATACGGTTCTATGTTATTCGATCCCTAAAAGCTTAAGCATAAAAAAGCTTAAATCCCAACTCATCATTTTTTATTTTCGGCATATTTTCATGAGCTTCATTATCTAAAAACTTTCTAGTTCTATTTTTTACAAAACTGTACAAGTAAGCTTTGCTTAAGCTTAAAGCTTTTAGCTTTTAAGCTATTGAAACGTTTACTTCTTTGCATGTTTATATCTTTCAAAGTGTACTTTTTGAATTCAAATAATTAAAAGCCTTTCGAATTAAATTATTAGGCCAAAAAAGTTTGTAAAATAATATAAAAACATATTTTTTTCAGTAACTATTTTGCCATTAAAAGCTCTTATGCTACTATTTGTTAACTGTTTACATTCTATATTTATCTTTATTACAAGTAACTTTTCTTATGAACTTTTTTTTTTAATTTTTTCTATAAAATTTTTTGATGTATATTATAAATGACCTCAAAGCTCGCTAATAACTTTCGATAAAAAGCTCTATTTAAAAGCTTTTGTATTTTAATTCTTTTTTTTTCATTATTTATTTAGCAAAATTTGTGTGTTATTCCATAAAAATATTACAGAGCTTTTCATAAAAAGCTTTAGGGAAACTTTAGAAAATTATAAATCACATGCTCTTAAAGTTGAACTATTGTTTCCAAATCTCGTATACTTTAATTTTCTTCCTTCTATTTTCAAACTTGAATTTTTTATAATTCTGTTTTACAGATTCTTTTACGAAAAAAAAATCAAAAACTGATATATAAATTTGTATAGTAAAAAGCTTTTTGTCATACTGAAATAAAAGAAACAACACATATAAAATTGGCATTCGTAAAAATTTTAAAACCAAAGCTACAATTTTCTCTTTACCTCGATTATTTCTCTATACCGTTCGCTAACAGACGTGGAAAAAATCATCATGTGATTTGGGCGAAAAACTTGTGTCAGTTATTCTAGGGTTTTCATTTGAAACTTTTCTCAGTTTCTCCAAGAGCTTTCATTCAGCAGTTTGCCAAAATCTTTTATTGAAATAGTAAGCCTTTTGTTTTTTCTAAAAGAATGACTTTTTTATATTTTGAAATTATTATTATTTTTTTCTTATAAAGCTTTTATTGTAAATTTTATATATCATCAATAAAATATTAAGCTTTACAAACTAGCAATAAATAAAAGTTTATAAATTGAAAATAGTTGTTAGAACACAATTTTTTTTTTTTAGTTTCAAAAGCTTTTTAATAATTGTATTATAATATCCCCCACAATTAACATTAGAGTTAACTTCTGTTATTCTTTATTTTCTTGCCGAAATAAGCAAAAATTCACATTCATACCACATATTCATTTCCATAAACAATTTATAATAGAAAAAAAAAATAAAACAAAATCTATTAAGAAATGCCAAGTTGTTCCAAAAAGATTTCTATCAAGACTGTAGGGCCGGCAAAATAAAAAAAAGCTAAAACTTGTTACCATTAATATTTATTGCAAAAATTACCATCTAAAACAAATAAGATGTTGGAAACGCTAACGCCCAAAATACATAAAATCACTATCATGATTTTGAGGGCCGACATTAAAGCCCAAAGAAAGTTAAATGAACTTTAATATAAAAAAGAAATTATTTACTTCAAAGCAAGTTTCAGCGGGAATGTAGGTGTAAGCAAATATTTCCCAAAGACTTGAAAGAAAAACATGCAAAATGCCAAACTATTCATGCGTTCTATTTCCCTTTTTGTTCCATTTTTTAACTAAATACATTATTTGGGGTAAAACCTTAACTTTCAAAGCAACTTATTTCAGTAGGTGGAAGGAAAGCTTATTTTTTCCTACATAAAATTTTTCTTTTTAAATAAATCGTTTCTTAGCTATTTAGGATTTTACGTTTCAAACTGACTGTTGCTTTTGCCCTCAAAGCCAGAACTAGTGAATTGATGTTTAAATGGGGACCTTTGAACGTTGGCTACACACCTTCAACACTCCACCCCACCCTCCACCAGCAACCAGCAAAATGCAAACAAGCCTCGTTGCAATTCCCAGTGTGTTTGAAGTTTCCGGCTAAACAGACGCGTAACGATATAAATTATATTGCAAAATGGCACGAAAGGAGCTGAAGCAAAGAAAGCAGCGAAAGGAGAGTTAAATAAAAATAATAATAAAATTAAATAAAAAAGAAAACATAAAATACTCGTATATAGAAAATAAAATAAATTACACTAAAACAAAATAGTAGTACAACTCTTTGCAACGTGAAATAAATTTAGGTCGTTTAGTGTGTGGGTCAATGACTTGAGTGGCATGAATTTTCTTTCAACCGATGAGGGTGTTGAATTCTTAGCCAGGACAGCGGACAATAAATATATATTAAAGAGAGAGAAAGAGAGGGAGAGCATAAGGTTAAACTAGTGGTTAATTACGTTTCGTTTATTAATTTTTATTCACTATTTATTTAGCAAAACAAACTACGGACACACTAGGCAAACTTTATTTACCATTTTCCTGTTTTTATTTGTTTTGCGTGCTCTGCTACTGGCATAACATTAGGGGTGTGCACAGTGAGTAGAAAATAAACAAACTATTGCGTACTTGCATCAAACTGCATGTTGCTTTTTATTTTATTTTTCTATATTTTTATATATGGAAAAGTGTCTCTTTCCAACCTGTTTTTGTTGTTACTTTCTGTGGGACAGTGTGCGTTTTATTTTGATAAATAGAAATGAAAACAACAACATAATAAAACATGTTTCAGCATGTTGTGCATTGCTTTAAATTACGTCATTGGGGCAGTCTAATGCATAAAAAGAAAGAAACGAATGTTTGGTATTCACATAAGAGATGCTTTTGAAATGCCGCAATTTAAATGAAAAATTTTATTTTCTTTATTAAGTTGTAACAGAGCAGGGAGGGAGTTTGATTCTTTTAAGAAAAATTATATAAATGTTTACTGCCTAGTCAATGATGTCGCCAGTCATCGTTAGAGAGCCTGAAAAGCATATCAAATAAAACGATTAAAGGGTCGATTAATCGTCTAAACGAAATTTAGTCTTTAGCATATTTTTTATTATTTGTTTAGCCACATATGTGATGTGAAAACAGTAAAACCGTTTGATGTGGCTACTAACGAGCCTTTAAGGCTTCTGATGATTTATTTAAAACTGATGGAATAATCAAATTGTTGACTAATAATTAAACATAGCAAATGTGTAATTATGTAAATATCGAAGCATTAGATATGGTGAGAAAAAGTTTAATTTATTCTTCAAATGGAGAATATTTCCTTCAAGTAACAGTTTTTTTTTGTTAAATACAACACAAGAACTGAATTTGAAAATGAACTTTTTGTAAAATATAGAACGCGTCTGATAATGATATTACAAGCAGATCCTTAAAAGAATTAACTGTTAGTAGTATTCTAAAGATCGGTAAAAAAAATAATGGCATATTGAAAGATTTTTTATGTTTTGAAAATGCCAGGAAAAGGTCTGAGAAATAGGATATTCCATAATCCTTTTATAAATACATATTTATTAATTCCTCTTTGTTTTTATTTAGTTCAATAAAGGTTATTTTGATTACTTTAAATGTTATTTTTTTTAATATTTTGAAAGAAATTTATAAAAAATTTTCATTAATCGATTAATTTAAAATTAATCGATTAATTTAAAATTAATCGAATAATTTAAAATTAATCGAATAATTTAAAATTAACCGATTAATATAAAATCTGGATATAACACGTTAGGAACACTAGCCTATCAATAATAATTGAATTTAAAAATTTAAGGCTTGTGTTTTAGTCGGTTAATCGATTAATTTAATATTATTCGATTAACCGATTAATTTAAAATTATCCGATTAATACAAAATCTGGATGTAAAAAGTTAGCCTATCAATAATAATTGAACATAAGAATTTAAAGCTTGTGTTTTAGTCGGTTAAGTGGTCGATTAATTAATCGAGTTTTGAATTCAATTAATATTGATAGGCTAGTGTTCATAATGTTTTATATCCAGATTTTGTATTAATCGGTTATTAATCGGTTAATTTTAAAGTAATCGATTAATCGAACAGTACGCTATGTATTAATAATAATTGAATTTAAAACTTTAAAGCTTGTGTTTTAGTCGGTTAATCGGTCGATTAAGTAATCGAGCTTTATATTCTGATTGTATTAATCGGTTATTAATCGGTTAATTTAAAATTAATCGTTTAATTGATTAATGAACGTTATGAACACTAGCCTATCAATAACAATTGAATTTAAAACTCGTTTAATTAATCGACCGATTAACCGACTAAAACAAAAGCCTGCTTAATGGAATACCCTAAAAAAAATTTAAACAACTCTTGACAAAGTGAAAGAATATCTGACGATTTTTAACACAATATGACAATAAATCAGTTGTACTATTGTATTGAGCCGTTTAATCGAGCAATAAGTAAAAGTAAACCAATTCAAGAGAAAATAATTTTTCTCTCTTTTACTAAGAGAGACTGCCAGCTAAATGACCCTATCAAATGAGCCTACCAAAAAAACAAATATTTTTTTCTACAATTAATTATCCCAAAAATTTACTTTATGAGTTTTTACGATAAAGGTGAGATGTCTCCCTCACGGCCCTTGCTGCAGTGGCCCTGTCCAAGTTTTAAGATTGGGCACAGAAATGTCTTAAAGGAACTCTGACTCAGTAGATTAAAAATGTTTAATTTATTTACTAAATATTTGGGGAGTATTTAATGAACAAAAAAAAATCAGAAAATTAATTAACAAACATAAGTCCCGATTGTCCAACCCTGGAATGGAATTATTAACTTTGTTTAATTCTTAATATATTTTCCTAAAATATAAAAATTATAAGGTATTAATTAGCACAAGAAAAAAAAACAAAACAGAATTAGTTTTAACTGGTTATTTTTATATATATATCAAAAATAACATTGAATGTTCCAGCTCAGGAGCTGTCTTTTTGGCTTTTCCGATTTCTAATATCAATAAATTTTCTTCAAAAATACCGAATATATTTAATTTAGAGAGAAAAAGAAAACTTTTGTACTTTCATGTACCAACAAAATTTGCAATTGTCCAGCCCTGGAATTTTCTTTTTGAGTTTTTTTTTAATTTTTAAAGTCTACTGATGATTTGCTAAAGCATCAATGAAATGCATAAAGACATTGCTTGACCACCAACAAAAAATTTCATTTATTTATTTAAATTAATACTAACAAAAAAATTAAATTTTCCAGCTCTGGAATTGCTTTTTTAGTTTTACCGATTTTTAGTATCAATCTCATTTCTTTTAAAAATACCAAGTAGATATATTTAATTATGATAAAGAAAAAAAAAAGAAAAAACAGTTTTAGTTGGTTACTTTTATAAAATAGTTTTAATTAACAATAAAACCAAAATAATTTTTATATATCAAAAATAAATTTGAATTTTCCAAACCTGGAACTGTCTTTATGACTTTTCTGGTTTCTAATACGAATAAGTTTCCTTTACAAATACCAAATATGTAGTTTAATTTAGAGAGAAAAAAATTGTTAGATATTTTTATGTAAGTTCCTATTGTCCATCCCTGGCATTGTGTGCTTTAATATTTAATACCAATTGAATTTTTCCTAAAGTATAAAAGATTTAATTAACAAAAAAAAAACAAAAAATCTCCATTATCCAACTCTGGAATCGCATTAATGTTGTTTAAGTTTTGATACCAATTTAATTTTTTATAAAATAGATTTAATATTCGACCAGGTCGAATATAACGTTCTTATTGAAAAGAGCAACAGCACGATTAAAATTAAAAATTAAATTGTTAATATTTTCAACGGGCTTAAGTTCGAATCTGCATGACTGCAAATGATTTTTTATTATTTTATTAATAAATGAATTTGTTCAAATTCTATTTATTATTTTTTATATTAAGATTGGAATATTAAGAATATTTTCAATAATCATCAAACCAGCAGAACGGACCAGTAATGATTTCGAGGCCGCTACGCCATCTCATCAGCGTTCTTTGTTCAATCTTTCCACTGTTTCAAGTGGTGCTAGTTAGTGGCAATATCAACTATTTAATCAATGTTTTTAACGAAAATTGAATATGAGAAGTTCCCACATTCATATTTTCAAGTGATTACCTTTTTTGGTTAGTACGAAATTCCCCAACCCTGACGAATTATATTCCCAATATTCCATGTATCTCTTTCGCTTTTAATTAAAAATTAAGTGATATAAATTTAAGGAAAAATATTATTTTGCAGTAAAAGCGCTTTGCATAGATTTTCTTTATTCAATCAGTTAATTATTAAAAGATGTACTTAATTTAATTATTAATTAATATGTAAATTAGTCTAAGACAAACAAAACAACGGAAATGGTTTTAATCTCTTGTTAAAGAAGACGCCTTCACAGAAGTCCAGTACCAGCTGACACGTTAACCTCAATTGAATTAAATGATTATTTTCCAGATATCAAATAATAATGACAAAAGAAAATCTGATTAGAAACAGACTTAAGATTAAACAACAACAAGTCATATCTGGTGCTGTCATTAGATATCTTAAAATGTCAGATTTGTTTATTTATTCGCCACATCAGATTTACTTAAAGGATTTTTGACAAGTTTGTTAACCCTATTGTTGTTTTGCTTCAGTTAAATTATTACGGATATTAAAACTAAGAAATTAGTTTATTAAAATGCTGGATTTTTTTTTCACTAGTTTCAGTACAATCTCAATGTTTTGCCTGTCATAAGTGTCAATTAAAATTGAACAATTACAAAATATGTATGAATACATATTTGTGTATGTATGTATGTGTGTAAGTGTATGTATAAAGTAAATAAAAAGTCACAAAGTTTTATTTCTATGACAGTTAAACATAGGATTTGCATAATAATTTCACTCTATTATGATTTCAATTATTATTTTTATCACTCACTAACGTACGGTTTGTTTGTCTAGTTGTACTATTTGGATGGCATCAGAATGAGAAATAGAATCGATTCGATTTGTAAAATAGATATATACGAATATGATTGAAGTTGAGTTAAGTCGTAAGTGTGAATGATTTGAAATGACATTCAAACAAAATAAAATGATAATAATTGAATGAATGTAAGGAGAAGTGTACAAAAAAAATAACTTCATCATTTTAAAATGACTTGTACACAACGTACCTGTCAATTACTATTTGTCTATTTCAGCAATAGTTTAAAAACAAAACTGCTTATTTTACTGATAGATATCCTTATGCCATTTTAAGTGATTGAGGAATTTAAATAAAATATTTGTGACAAGGGAAATTTTGTAAGCGAATGACATGAACAAGGAAGTATTGTATTTAACACTTTTTTTTTGAGGATTTTATGTTGGCAACATTGCTCAGCAACATTGTTGCTGCTCCTATACTCTGCAGAAAAAGTAATAAAAGGTTATATTCATCATTCTTTGTATAATTTCCACAATAATAATATGGGACCCCATAAAATATATATATTCTCAATCCTAATGAATAGGGAAGTCGTACAAGCGGTGCCTGCCTGTTTGTACTTGAGAATTCAGTTCAGTTTCCTAAGCCTCCAGAAAAGTTGGAGACTTCGGTCTTGGATTGGAAATAGTTTTAAATTTGTATTTACTTATTTTATGCTAATTGAAAATCAGAAGAAAAAATTAAAAGAAATACGGTTCCAGAGCTGGAAAATGTTAACTTATTTTTGGTATAAAAAACTAATTTTTATCTTTTGTTAATTAAGCCTGATTTATACTTCAGGAAGAATTAAATTAGTATTAACCACAGTTTTGAAAAGTTAAAAACCTCTTATCTTATGCATATACTTCTGAAAACTAACTGAGAATTCACAATTTGTAAATTACAAATTATTTTCAAAAATCATATCAGAATAAGCATAGTAGGCTTTGAAACTCATACAAAACTAAGAAATAAATTACATTTAAAATAGAATTGTGACAATATGTCATTTAAAAAATTTCATAACAGTTAAATAAATAAAACAAATTTAAAATTATGTATGAATTTCTATTTTAATAGTGAACCTTTATTTATGTAAATTGTATTAGAGGATGTTAATTTTCTCAACAGGCTATAAGTTCAAATCTGCGAAACTGCAAATTATTTTTTATTATTATTTTTTTTTAATAAATGAACGTGATTAATGACTATGAAAAATATTCTTAATATTCCACTCTCAAAAATAATAAATAGAATGTAATCACGTTCATTTATTAAAAAAAATAATAATAATAAATAATTGGCAGTTTCGCAGATTTGAACTTATAGCCTGTTGAAAAAAACAAATTTTGTTTTTCGGCATTTAAATATATTTTATTTTTTAGAAGATAAATAAATTAGGATTGAAAATCAGAAAGATCAAAAAGTTGGTGCCAGGGATGGAATGAATGTATGTACATGACCCAGATGTATGTCGCTAAAGGGCATATAAGTTTCGTGAAAGGAAAAATGTCTATATTTCTTGCAGGCAAAAGCTTTTCAAATGAATAAATGTTGATAAACAAAAATGCTTATGAGTACTGATGATGGAAATACGAAGTCTTCCTATAACATGACTTTGGAAATTTACGAATATATTAATAGTGATAATTCCCTTTTCCTTGGAATATTTAAAAATTGTTTGCAACATTATTTTCTTCATTGCCACATTGTTTTATTTATTGCAACATTGTTGATTGTTTCTAGCAACATTATTTAAATACATAAAACGTTGTCGATAAAGCCTAGTACTCTGTTTGAATTTGTAGAAAATGTTGCGCAACATTAGTTATTTCAGTTTCAGTTTTTTTCCTTTTTAATTGAAATTATGTTTTTCATTTTCAATGAGAAAATTTTTAGTTTCAAAAAATTATCGTTGGAAATAAATAACATTCATATTATTTCACATGTTTTTCATAATTAAAACAGAGTACTAGTTTAGCAACATTTTTCCACAAATATTTCGATTGAATATTTTTTGTATGGGTTCTGTCAGAATTTCACATGAAATGTTAAACAGAGTACTAGGCTTTAGCAAAAACCAAAATGGTTTTAGTGTCATGTTCAACAATAGTTTTTTAGTGTAATTTTTCATATTTCTCTTGCGTTTCTAATACTCCATTAACAAGAAAAAATCCGGCGCATTAAAACTAAATTGTTAACCCCGATTCTATTGTTGCATTTGTAACCTCTTTTTTCATAAGTGCGTAACTTATCAGAATGTCTTTCTCATATATCTAAAAAAAAACACATATTCCTAATTTGCTTGTGCCACAAAGTCCCCTATAATTTTCTGCAATTTACTTGAAAGCATTAATATTTTAGCTTTTATCTGTGATTGAAAGTTAGTTGTCAGTTTTCATGTGTTGGCCGGTAAATGGAAAAATAAATACAATTTTAATAAAATGTCTCTGTGGATTTGGCATTATTATGAATGAGTAAACATTTTATTACTAGATTAATGAACAAATAGCAGGAGTATTATTTTACATGACATTTTTAAGTTAAATCATTTTTAGCACTGACACAATTTTAGCATATGAACGAACGGACATACGTGTGTCTATAAAGACAACAAACTTTTTTATTATTTAGCCATCAAAAAAAAAAAAGAAAAACAGCAATTTGGTGCCAGTGAAATGCCTTAGAAACACCTAAACATTTTCAAAAAATTTTTAGCAATTTTTCATACTATGACCGTGGCCATCATTGTTGTTTTATGTCTTTCTTACTTGTTTGTTGAGACCTTTGGAAATATTGTTTGAAATTTCGAAACGCTTTAAAAGTGCATACCTTTTGGCCATGTTTTACATTTAAGTTTCATAAATATTTAATGGTAAAAAAAACTTGTTTGCCATTTTGTCGTTATTTTTTCTATTTCATCGCTTTCGTTGGCCATTTGCTATTTTCCATGTCGTTTTTTTTTTTGTACTATAAATGTTGTTGACAGCAATTTTGTTTGAAGTCAAGTACAAAAAAAAGAAAGAGAACATGTCCTGAACAACAACAATAACGTTTACTGCATCTATTACTCTTTAAAGTCCTTACGGGCAAGTTTTTGTTTCCATACTTTTATTTTTATTTGCTAACAATTTCTTTTATAAGCAAATAGGGTCAACTGCTATGTTTGGTGTTCTTTTCTATATATATTTTTTTCTATATTTATATGATATTAATTAAAGACACTGAGGGGCAAAAAAATTAAATACAAACTATTGCCAATATATTTTAAACTGAAAATTTTCAAATCCAATATATTTTAAACTGAAAATTTCAGTCGAATCCGCTTTAGCGCAACACGCTTTACTGAAAAAAATCGGATTACTGAAAGCGACACAAATCCCCGCACTGATTTTAAACGCAGCTAGTCTTATTCACTACGCTTTAGCGAAACATCGCTTTACTGAAAATATCGTATTATTGAAAACCAAAAGCAAGTCCACAACTACGTTCTGTATGAAACTTACTTCGCTTTAGTGAAAATATAAACAATGACAAATTTATTTATTAGAAATCGATTGCATAACTTAAGGCTGAAAAAATTTTGCATGTTTTGTCCGTTCAAATATTAAATGGCAAAATGTATTTGTCCTTTTCACTCTTACGTACTTTATTGTATTTTTCTATTAAATTGTCAATGCAAGTGGGTGGATATTTTCGAGGAAAAATTTTAACAACAAAATGTGCACACATGCATGATTTTAAGCAGTACGCTTAACTGTAAAAAATTTCAGTAATCCGAACTACGTTTTAGAGAAAAAATCAGATAACTGAAAAATTGGGTTTTGGTTATTTCCAGTAAAGCGGAGTCGATTGTACCCCATTTTATAGTTTTTATTGCCTGAATGTATGCAACACAGAACTCATAATATGTTTTCGTATGAAAGAAGTGCTGCCCATGTTCTTTCCAAGCTGAAAAAGAAAATGTTGCTAGAAACATGTTTTCATGAGAAAACATGCTGAAAGATTTATGTCGCTTGTGTGTCATCATAACAACAGAGTACTACTTGTGCAACATTGTTGCTCAAAAATTTCAGGCGACAAACTTTTATTTGTGGTTTAAAAACATGTCGCATGCGATTTAAAACAGAGTACAATTCCAGCAACATTATTTCATAAATATTTAAGCCTAGTACTCTGTTTAAAATTTCATGTGAAATTCTGACAGAACCCATACAAAATATATTCAATCGAAATATTTGTGGAAAATTGTTGCTAAACTAGTACTCTGTTATAATTATAAAAAACATGTGGAATAATATGAATGTTATTTATTTCGTACGATAATTTTTTGAAACTAAAAATTTTCTCATTGAAAATGAAAAATATAATTTCAATTAAAAAGGAAAAAAACTGAAACTGAAAATTCAAACAGAGTACTAGGCTTTACGTATTAATTACCGTCATTTATGTATTTCTAACACCTTTATCATCTTACGTTTAGCAACAATGTTGCTGAAAAATGTTTACTTTAAGAATATTTATGTAAAATACTAATATTTCCTTACATACACTTCTGTTACGTATTAATTACCGTCAATTATGTATTACACCTCTTTCAATTGCCTTAGTATAAAAAAAGAAACTAGGAAACATTTAGGAAACGATATTTCAGACAAAAACTTTAATAAAAACCTCGAGCAATAAAAAAATGTAGCAACATTTTTTAAATCCTAAACTAAAGAAGGCGATAACAAGTGCCAAAGAAACAAAGCGCAAAACACAGATTTCTACTAACAAAGGAAAAGAAATACCACCAGCTAAAGGATCAAAGATTTCATGATTCTCAAACGTATTCTAAAGCAAAATCTAACAACATACACGCAAACACAGCAAATAACCATGACCTTTTTTCTTCCTCTTATTCTTCTACTCGCTATTGAGTTGAAACTTTTTAAATTTTATGCGCTCCAAAAAAAAAATAATAAAAATAAAAGCGAGTCTTTAGAAAAATGAAAGAAAAAAATTATCGAATCGGCTGAATGAATGAGTTATTTGCAAATGTGCTTGGATGCCGCATTTGTTAGGTTTTGCCTTTCTATGACCCAGTTTTAATTATGCAACAGACACTTTAAGTATCACTTTGTTGCATTTTATAATTTCAAAACGTACTTCTATTTGCTATGGCATGAATATATTTTTTATATTGTTTAACGTTTTGATAATTTATTGCTTTACATAAATAATGTATGATTAAATACAGTAGAGGACGGCATGAGGCATCTTCAAGTATTTTGTCTCCGCCATTTTTGTGGCAGTAATGTTGCAGTCAAGATGTGGGAGTAAACACAATTGGAGGGTACGTTTTGGCAGTTCAATGGAAATGTGTCTTCACAAATTTGTTTTCATTACTTTCGTAAAAGTGTTTGAATCAAAACACACGTTTTAGGCACCTTAAGCAGGTCTCTGTTATTCATTTATTTGTATACCCTCCAAAAAGGAGGAGGGTATATTCACTTTGTCATTCCGTTGGTAACGCAGCGAAACCCCACAAGGTATATATACTTTTATATTCTTGATCAGTGATGAAATCTAAGACGATCTGAGCATGTCAGTCCGTCCGTTCGTCTGTGGAAATCACGATTCAGTCCGAACGAAAACAGCCAGACTCTTGAAATTTGGTATAAATATATCTTGACACAGGTCCAGTTCGTAAATGGGCTGATTCAGGCCAAAGGGAAAAAAGTTCCCCTAAGAAGAACTAAACCAATTTCTAAAAAACAATTTAATTTTTAACGTTTTTTTTGTAACTTTCTTAAGCAAATGATATATTTTTATGTCAAAGAAGGTCCAACGCATTAAACTTGGAGCCATAAAATTAAACAAATAAATTTTTTGGCCCCGCTCCCCTTAGTGGGCGTTGTTATATGCAAAAATAGTGTAAAAATTTAACAACGTGTTTTACTTAAGCCCACATTCCTTAAAAATAAAATTTTTAAGCTTTAATGACGAAGCTGACACGTAATCTGGTACTCCTCTGCCCTACCCCTCCTCCCCGTTTGCCGCCTAAATGACACTACGAAAAAATATATTTAAAAATAAATTTTACATTTAATTATTCCAAACCTTTATTTTTAGAGTTTTATGGCAAAGGTGAAATGTCTTCCCCACGGCTTTCGCCAGAGACCCCTACAAAATACAGTTTTAATGCCGTCCAAAAATAATTGGAGCCCATAAAGTATATACATATATTCCTGATCAGTGATGAAGTATAAGACGGTATAGCAATTTCCATACGTCCGTCTGTGGAAAACATGATATTTTCTATTTTTGAAACCCCGCCCCCTTTAGTGGGCGTTGACGTACGATATTATATAAAGGAACTCTGGCCCACCAAGTTAAAAATTTTGCATTTACTTACTAAATATTTGGAGGGGATTCGACCCGGTCGAATATAATGTTTTTACTTGTTCGCCTTCAATTTCGACGAGATTAGAGACAAAGAGCTGAATTTGTCTTTAATCTATTACAAATAGTCGAAGTTGAAGGCATAAAATGACTGATTAATCAATTAAAAGTATATTCTAAAGCGTAATACTAAAATAATTAACGGCTAATTGCTTGATGAAATAACTGAGGTTTAACAATCGATTAAGTTTAAGCAATTAATTTTAATCGATTAATTTTAATCGATTAATTTTAATCGATTAATTTTAATCGATTAATTTTAATCGGGTAATTTTAATCGATTAATTTTAAACGATTCTTAAAAATGTTTCATAAGTCAATTTTAGAGTATTAAAACGTAAATAAAATATCCAAAAATAATGTAAATATTGAACAATATGTATTCCTTAAGCCTATAAGAAGCTGAGATGTTCTCAGATCTTGCAGAGGTGAAACGTGTCCCGCCCACAGCCCTTCCCGGAATGACTCTGTCAAAATAGAGATTTAAAATTGGATACAGAGATGTCTTAAAGAAACTCTGTCCCGCCAGGTTAAACATTTTAAATTTACTTACTAAATATTTGCAGGGTATTTAAGATTCAACCCGATCGAATATAACGTTTTTACTTGTGTGCAACATTTATACGTTTCTTAGGGATATCTGTTCTCCTGTTTTATAGTATGGCATACACACCCCTGGCCGTTAAACTGCAATATTCATTTTCTCTGTATATTTTTTTCCCTTTTTTTTTGTATCAAAGTTGTTGCATGTTTCATAGAAGACTAATTTTTTTTATAGATTACTATTAAGTTTTTTTTTATAAGTTTGTGCTAGATAATGTATGTAATTTTTATTATTATTACGTTTGTGTGTGAATGAATACTTTTCATTTGTCTTCTTGTTTAGAATTCAAATTTATCATGTAATAAATTTAAGTTCTTAAAGAACAAAGTGTTTTTATTCATTTGACTTGTTGCTTAAGTTTTAAATCTAGCAAATCTGGTCTGCAGTTAAACTGGAATTTATTAATTAAAAAAAAATGCTAAGAAGCCTCACTTAATATTAAACTGCATAATTATTCAATTACTAATTATTAACATCAGTAGAATTGGTGGCAACAAGTTGCTGCAACAAAAGTTTTTTTTTTTAATAATAATAAAAACCTGTAAACTATGCCCTTGCCAATTTTTTTTAATATGGACGTATTGTTAAATATGAGCTTCCCCTTTTTAACCTTTTAAATACTTTCACTGTGCTTAAATCACTTGATTGTGCCCTGCAAGTTCAAGGTATTTTAAACATTCTTTTAGATATTTTATTAATTGTATTTTAATATGGTCTGCATCAATTTTTTACCACAATATACAATAAAGAATTATTCTTTCTAGTACAAAAAAAATATAACTACTCAAAAAAAAATATTTCAAAGAAAAAACGCACAAAGAGACCAGCTTTTAAAAGACATCAATATGATTAAAAATTATTAAGCTGTTGCTGGCGAATTATGTGATTCACATATTAATTTATGGCCAAAAATATAAAAGTTAAAGTATAAAAATTACGGAGAGAAACTTGCATAACGGACGGACTGACAGTGTATTTTACAGCCAACAATTTTTGTTAGTGTGTTAGTAATAGCATAAAAAATCATATGTATTGGCCAATATTATAGACAATTTATTATCGAAATGTATGTGTGTTAAGGGGTAGACTTAAAACAAAAGAATTATAAGCAAAATGTTTATATACACAAACATGATTTGTTTTATGGGTAATTTTTCCATTTACTAGAATAAATTTCGTATTAATAAATAAAATAGCATTTTTTTTTATTGATACAAACGCAACTGAATATGAGTTTTAAAGTTTATTTATTCCAGGGAGGAAGTATTTTGATAGGAGCAAAAGTACGAATATACATGGCATTTGTAAACGTATTTTAATTTAAAATAACAAATAGTATCCGTACAATATTTTTTTTTGTAGCAAATACATGGGTGATTTAGCAGCTGAAAGGGTTTTAAACTGATTGAGTTTTAAGCAATTTGTGAGCATAGCAGAGTACGAGTAGCAGTTGTTATTTGTGAGACTAAATTGTTGTTAATAATTTATTTTTTACGTTTGAGTTTATTAAATGCTTGTTTAAAAATATTACCAAAAATTTACATAAAGTTTGTTGAACTTGTTAAATGAATGACATGATTTTCGGAATTAATGGTTAAGAATAACTAAACATACAAGAAATGACTGTTTTTGTCTATATTTTTTGTTGATTTTCTATATTTTGCACTTGTATTTTTGCTAACATTGAGGTTGAAGCTTTACCATTTCTAGCAACATGATGCTGTCAACATTGTATATGATTAAACGGTTGTTCCTAGTGGTAAATTGGTGATTTATACGAGTTTTATTTCCCTAGTGAAGTAAAAAATAATATTTTCAGTTTTTTTGCCTGTAAAACCTAGTATTCTGTTTAAAATTTCATGTGAAATTCGGACAGAACCCATACAGAAAATATTCAATCGAAATATTTGTGGAAAAATGTTGCTAAACTAGTATTCTGTTTTAATTATGAAAAACATGTGAAATAATATGAATGTTATTTATTTCGTACGATAATTTTTTGAAGCTAAAAATTTTCTCATTGAAAATGGAAAACATAATTTCAATTAAAAAGGAAAAAAACTGAGACTGAAATAACTGATGTTGCGCAACATTTTCCACAAATTCAAACAGAGTACTAGGCTAAAGAAAAGAACTGGCTTTTTGGGCAAAAGAAAACAAATTGTAATAAACGCACGATAGCGTTCGTTATTCACTATAACGTGCCTGCCTTTGTCGTCTATGAAAAACAACAGATCAGTGCTGCCACCAGTCCCTAGTCCACACCAAACAAAACATTTTTCGAAAAGCATTGGCAGCACTTGCAGTGTTCTGGCTGCTCTGTAATTTTTCCGTTACCGTATCCACCGAACACTAGAAGACCACAATGAACTTTTTGATAATAAAATTCAAACATCTGCAAGCGTTGTTCGTGTGTAAGTACATTCATGGTTAAATTCCAGACCAAACTGAACATGTTTAACAGTAACATGTTACAAGAAAACAGCTGAGCTGTTAAAAAAACAAGTTGCTAAAAAATCAACCATTATTTAAAATTGCTGACATTCCTGCCGACATTAGCGAAAGGACTGAATTAATGTTAAATATTTCTTTTTAAATATTTCTAATTTTAAACAAAGTGAAATTTCTGTAGAAAATGTTTACAAACATGTAGCACAACATGCAGCAGCAATTTTTTGTATTACATATATTATATACATATATTTTTTTATTCTTTTACTATTTAAACTTTTTTTTTTAACTCCCATTCTATTCTATAAATCACTTTTTGTTGTAAAATTTATTTTGAATTCCATATGAAAACTATAAAGCGTAGCATACACTTAAAATATGTATGCCACTGTAATAATTTATGGCTATCAGATAATCTGAATGTTCGTTTCTTCTGACTACTGAAAAAAAAAATATGACATTGAAACACAAATAAGGATATTTTTTATTTATTTGTATATTTTTGTTTTGCCATTTAACAAGTGTCGGCATTTTTGCAAATACGAAAATATGCCGTGATAAATTCTAAAGAAATGCGTAGAACAAAAGGTTTCATGACATCGAAAAATAATATATGTATATATATAAGTTTTCTACAAAGTTTTTCTACTTACATGACATTTTACTAAATACTCTGTCATTTTCAGTCTGATTTATTACATTTAATATCATTTTAAAATACTGGCAGTATAAAATCGCCAAAGGGGATAATGTTGCTAGCAACATGCTGCTAGTGTGTAGTCCAGGAAGAAATTGCTGTTGGCTAATCTCCAGCAGTTGTTCTACATTTTTGGTTTATCATAATTTTTATAGCCTCCAAAAAAGAATTGGAGGGTATATCCACTTTGTCATTCCGTTTGTAACGCAGCGCAATATGCATCTGAGACCCCATAAAGTATATATATTTTTGATCAGTGATGAAATCTAAGACGATCTGAGCATGTCCTCCCATTCGTCCGTCCGTCTGTGGAAATCACGGTTCAGTCCAAACGAAAAAAGCCAGACTCTTGAAATTTGGTTGAACTATATCTTGAAGGATAGCACAGCTCAAGTTCGTAAATGGGCTGAATCGGGCCAGAGGGAAAAAAGTTCCCCTAAGAAGAACTAAACCAACCTCTAAAAAGCAATATAATTTTTAACGTTTTTTTTTTGCAATTTTTTTAAGCAAATGATATATTTTTATGTCAAAGAAGGTCCAACACGTTAAACTTGGAGCCATAAGACCAAAAAAAAATAATTTTTGGACCCCGCCCTCTTTAATGGGCGCTATTATATGCAAAAATAGTTTAAAAATTTAACAACTTCTTTTACTTAAGCCTATATTCCTTAAAAATAAAATTTTTAAGCTTTAATGACGAAGCTGAGACGTATCCTGGTACTCCTCTGCCCTACCCCTCCCCCTGCTCACCCTTCGCCCCTTAAAGGACTCCATCAAAAAATAATAATATTAAAATAAATTTTACATTTAATTATCCCAAACATTTATTTTTAGAGTTTTATGGCAAAGGTGAAATGTCTTCCCCACGGCCCTCGCCAGAGACCCCGACAAAATACAGTTTTAATGCCGTCCAAAAAGAATTGGACTCCATAAAGTATACATATATGTTCTTGATCAGTGATGAAGTATAAAATGGTGTAGCAATTTCCATACGTCCGTCTGTGGAAAACATGATATTTTCTATTTTTGAACCCCGCCTCGTTTAGTGGGGGTTGACGTACGATATTATATAAAGGAACTCTGGTCCACCAAGTTAAAAATTTTACATTTACTTACTAAATATTTGGAGGGTATTTAAGATTCGACCCGGTCGAATATAAAATTTTTACTTGTTCGCCTTCGATCTCGACGAGATTAAAGACAAAGAGCTGAATTTGTCTGTAATCTATTACAAATATTTGAAGTTGAAGGCATAAAATGACTGATTAATCAATTAAAAGTATATTCTAAAGCGTAATACTAAAAGACTTAACGGTTAATTGCACGATTAAATAACTGAGGTTTTGGTTTAAACGATTAATAATCGATTAATTTTAATCGATTAATTTTAATCGATTAATTTTAATCGATTAATTTTAATCGATTAATTTTAATCGATTAATTTTAATCGATTAATTTTAATCCATTAGTTTTGAACGATTCTTAAAATGTTTCATAAGTCAATTTTAGAGTATTAAAACGTAAATAATATATTCAAAAATAATGTAAATATTGAACAAGTTGTATTCCTTAAGCCTATAAGAAGCTGAGCTGTTCGCTGATCTAGCAGAGGTGAAACGTCACCACCCCCGACTCTTCCCGGAATAACTCTGTCAAAATATAGATTTAAAATTGGGTGCAGAGATATCTTAAAGGACCTCTGTCCCACTAAAATAAACATTTTAAATTTACCTACTAAATATTTGGAGGGTATTTAAGATTCGACCCGGTGGAATATATCGTTTTTACTTCTTCCTTTTCAAATACTTTCGTAATATTAATGTTGCCAGGAATAAATCAAACATTTTTATAGAACTTCAAGGACGTAAGAAAATTTCCTAGGTATTCCACACATTCAAAACATTATTTAATGATATTTTGCAAATGGGAAAAAAATTTGACGAAAATTTATAAGAAAGAAATTTGACGAAAAGAGCGAAATTTGAGGAAAATTTATGTAATAAGTAACAATGAAAATGGCAATAAAATGTGCAAAGTAATTATGGTTTATAAATTACTGAAGGTGTCCAATTTTACGATAAATTGAAAACACACTCTTTACACTAGACAATAGCAGCAACAACACCAGACTTCAACGTGCTCATGAATGTCAACTAATTATGTAAATTATTGTATTTTTAATATGTATAATATTACATAGTATATATTTACAAAAAAAAAAAAAAAAACCTAGTAAAATAAAAAGTATATTTAATTAATTATTCAGTGCGTGTAAATAAAGTGTGATTTGAGATTAATTGTTGAAACTTCAACAACAAAAGCTTCATATACAATCATTTATTTACAAAATAAAATAGATGCTACAAGGAAGTTTATGGATTTATACGGCTTTATTGTGTGTTTAATAAATTATTAAATAAAAATAAAAATAAAAACAAAAACAAAATAGCTAGAGAAATTAATTAAATTGTAACTAATAGTAGAAGCATCTTTATTTTGAAAACTATTTGCTTAGAATTTCAAATTGAAAGTTAAGGAAATCGGGATTGTGCTACTGACAAGGTTATTATTCTACGGAATATCACTAACGGGTAGTCTGTTTCAAATAACTGGCAGTTCAATAGCTTATTTAATTTATTAAATGGAAATCTTGTTGCATGGCTAATTAATTAGTTGTACGTTAGTGAGGAGAATTACGGGCCAATTAAATTAATTATTTAGTAAATAGATGTGCATTTTTTTTCATTATTTTTTTGTAGGCAAATATTTTGCTATTGATTACAATTCGTTATTGACTGCAAGAGACACTTGAAGTTTGCTTGCGTTATTACTTTTGAAAAACTGGCGTTTGGTTTTTGAAAACCAAAAGCAACTATTGCGACTCAACATTCTAATTTGCCATGCACTTTTTGGGAAATATGGTGTTTATAATTTCCAGTTATTCTCGATTTTTTTATATTATTTTTATAATAATTTTTAATAGTTTGTCGCATCCTTTGGGTGATATTTTTTTTCAAGTTAAAAAATATTGCTTTATAAAGTTAAAAATGGTTTAGAAAACACTTTGTAAGACCTTAATAGTCTGTAAATACAACATTAATCGGTTAGCCCGATTAACTCTACGAATTATTTAAAATTGCCTTAAGCGCTTAATTTCGGACAATTAAACGATTAATCGTCTGAACAAAATATTCTGCCTTATTATATTTCTCGAATCGACTCTCGGGTATTTGTAATAGATTAAAGAAAAATCCTGAATTTTTCTTTAATTTATTACATTCTTTCGAGTCGAGTCGAGAACCCTAATAAGACCCTTCATGCTTTATTTGAGGGCTTTTAAAAAATATTTTGTATTCCGTTCTCGGCTATATAGACGTGCCGGTAAGTTCATCCTATCGTATTTTAAAGAAAGAAATTTATAATTAAAAGCCTTATTTTTCTTAATGCTTTAATATATATGTAAATTGTATGTCCCTTTGCTAAGGACATGAGTTTGGGCGGATATTTTCCAATGAGTTGTCATATACCGAAAATCAATCAAATCCAGCAGTTTTGAAATTAGTCTGGTATGGGAGGGGGTTATTAGCTTTTTGTCATTTTTGGAGGAGAGGGAAGATTAATTAAATATTTATGTAATAGATTTAATGAGAGTGCACTTCCATATTTTCTTCAAATAACAGAAAAAAAGGCATGGGAAATTGAAAATTTCCTACCACGGATAGCTTCGGACTTTTTGAACATCTACGATAAATGAAATGATTTCTTATTAAAACTTGAGAAAAAAGTCCTTTGAATCCTAAACATTTTCTAACAGATTGATTTTGTACGTCTCTGTAAACTATTGTTGTGTAATAAAAGGATCTGACATCCCTTTTATAAATACATGTTTACTAATTCTTTTGCTGTTTTACTTTATTAAGATGTTGTTTTGGATATTTTATTTACGTTTTAATACTCTAAAACTGATTTATGAAACATTTTTATTAATCGGTTAAAATTAATCGATTAAAATTAATCGATTAAAATTATTCGATTAAAATTAATCGATTGAAATGAATATATTAAAATTAATCGATTAAAATTAAATGATTAAAATTAATTGATTAATATGAACCGATTATTAATCGATTAAACCAAAACCTCGGTTATTTAATCGAGCAATTAACCGTTAAGTCGTTTAGTATTACGCTTTAGAATATACTATTAATTGATTAATGAGCCATTTTATGCCTTCAGATTCGGCTATTTGTAATAGATTAAAGACAAATTCAGCTCTTTGTCTTTAATCTCGTCGAAATTGAAGGCGAACAAGTAAAAATTTTATATTCGACCGGGTCGAATCTTAAATACCCTCCAAATATTTAGTAAGAAAACGTAAAACGTTTAAGTTGGTGAGCCAGAATTCCTTCATATAACATCGTACGTCAACGCCCACTGAAGGGGGCGGGGTCCTAAAATAGAGTATATCATATTTTCCACAGACGAACATGTGGGCATTGCTAGACCGTCCTAGAATTCATCAATGATCAAGAATATATATGTATACTTTATGAGGTCTCAGATGGATTTTTCGCAGCGTTACAAACGGAATGATAAAGTGAATATACCCTCCAGTTCTTTTTTGAAGGGTATAAAAACAACAACCATGATCAGACGGAATATTTTGACATTGAAAATCTCTCAGAAATATTTTAGCTTAAAGCTTCAAGAATTACACGCGATTAAAGCTTCATTTAAAAAGCTTTAATACCATAATATGATAAATCAGTCACAAACTATCTGCCGTATTCATAAAAACTTAATTTAGGTTTATAAAAGGTTTAGCAAACGAATTTCCGAACAAATTTAATAGAAACGGCAGTAAAAGTTTTATCGTTCTTAACAGCCTGTTGAATAGTAATTTCCTTAGCTTTTGTCGCATCGTATAGATGGGAATTAATAAAAAAGCAATTTTAAAAAAAATGTTTAAATGTTATTTGTTCCGTGGAACACGCAGTAAAACTTCTAGTGCTGTAGAAAATAAAATTTCACAATTTCCCAAAAATCCTTTATCGTATTAAATGAGTGTTTTTTTTTCATCCTTTTGCAGATATATTTAGCACAATACGGTTATTTACCTGCCTCCGCCCGCAATACTGCCAACGGTGGCATCTTGGATGAAAGTACCTGGAACAAAGCAGTACAAGAATTTCAAAGCTTTGCCGGCCTGAATGTAACCGGTGAGTTGGACGAGGAGACTATGGAGTTAATGTCACTGCCACGTTGTGGTGTCCGTGATAAAGTGGGCTTCGGAAATGATAATCGTTCGAAACGTTATGCTCTTCAGGGCAGCCGTTGGCGTGTAAAAAGTTTAACCTACAAAATTTCCAAATATCCCTCACATATGAAGAAGTCCGAAGTGGATGCTGAACTGGCTAGAGCTTTCGATGTGTGGACTGAATACACGGATCTAACTTTTTCACAAAAGACTAGCGGTCCAGTACATATTGAAATTAGGTAACAGGCAGCCATAGTAAAAAAAAAAGTTCACTTAATAACTTTTGAAATATTTATTTTGCAACTTAGATTTGAAAAAGGCGAACATGGAGATGGTGATCCTTTTGATGGTCCCGGCGGTACCTTGGCTCATGCTTACTTTCCCGTGTACGGCGGTGATGCCCATTTTGATGATGCCGAAAACTGGTCCATTAACTCACCGCGTGGCACCAATCTTTTCCAAGTAGCTGCTCATGAATTTGGCCACTCCTTGGGCTTGTCGCATTCCGATGTACGTTCAGCTTTAATGGCCCCCTTCTATCGTGGCTATGCACCGGTTTTCAATCTAGACACCGATGATGTTTCTGCCATACAAGCCCTGTATGGCAAAAGAACTTCTCAGAGCGGCAATGGTTTTTATCCCGGCGCTACACGTACGACTCAAAAGCCTTACTTTGGTGGTGCTCCCCGTGTGCCAAGAGACGATCAGCTGTGCCGGGATCCCAAGATTGATACCATGTTTAATTCCGTCGATGGCCAGACGTATGCTTTCAAGGGCAACAAATATTATAGGCTAACGGAAAATTCTATAGCCGATGGTTATCCCAAGCTGATATCCTCAGGTTGGCCAGGTTTGCCCGGTAAGTTACTATTTTGTTGGCCCAACTTTGATCTCATTATTAATGCTTTGAACTTTAGGCGATATTGATGCCGCTTTCACCTATAAAAATGGCAAAACGTATTTCTTCAAAGGCACCAAATATTGGCGCTACAATGGCCGTAAAATGGATGGCGATTACCCGAAAGAGATAAGTGAAGGTTTCACCGGCATACCCGATCATTTGGATGCGGCCTTGGTTTGGGGCGGCAATGGTAAAATTTACTTCTACAAGGGCAGTAAATTCTGGCGTTTCGATCCCTCCCGGAGACCACCAGTTAAGTCAACATATCCTAAGCCACTGGCGAATTGGCAAGGCTTGCCAAATAGTCTAGATGCTGCTTTGCAATATACAAACGGTTACACGTATTTCTTTAAGGGTGACAAATACTATCGGTTTAACGATAGAACATTCGCCGTAAGTCCAACCGAAATGTATTATGTGATATATAAAATTAAAAAGAAAAAAATTCTTTCCTATAATTCCTCAAACAGGTTGATTCAGCAGAACCTCCATTCCCCCGGCCCCTATCCACTTGGTGGTTTGGCTGCAAGACTACACCCACATCAACAGGTAATATTGTGGATAAATCCTATGGATCTGAATTGCATGAATCAGCATATAATGATTATGATAACACTGCGTACGATGCAGGTGAGTGGAACCGACCCCGGCCAAACTTATAAAAGTCAATACACAATGAATAAAATTAATATTTTTGGATTTAAAATACCAACAAATAAATAATATTTAAAACCAGATTACCGTATCTGAACTACTTAATAATTGATCTCAAACAAGAAAAAAAATATTATTTAGAATTTTTATCTTAAAAAGCTTTAATATTTCCCAAACTTTTAATAGTATTTCATAAAAAAAAAGTCGCCAAGATTACGATGAAAAGTGGTATGTTATATTAAGTGTGTCGAATTAAGCCTGTGAAAACATATTTTTGTAAACCGTTAATTTGTCTATTGTGCTATAAATACATACATAAAACAATACATAATGTATTACATATTGTAGTCCTTACCAATACTAATATATTTTATTTATAAAAAAAAATTTCATTCTTTATGTTTATATATTTTTATAAAAGAAAAAAAACCATTTTATATGTTATGACTTTTTTATTAAAAAAAACTACTACTGCTAATTAACAGCTTTTCAAAATTTTCCATAATTGCCTATTTCATTTTTTTTTTACACTGTCAGTTCCATGAAGGCACAAACAAGATGTCGTTATGTCGCCCCAATTGTATTGAAAAGAAGAACAAAATTTTATTATTGTTTCGCATGAAATTGTGCGACAGAACGATATTTACTGATTTCATGGGCCTGGCAGCTAGTTTTAATTTCAATTTGTAAGTTTTGCATCAATCCATTATCATTCTTCATCAGAGCTGTAGGAGTTCTTTAAGGAGCAAGTGTTATTACACCTCACCACCTTCACATTAAGAAATTGAATTCTTTCAAAAGAAAATGATCACCCTAACCCTATAATAAAAACAGCTTAAACAATAATAACATGAACAAAAAAACATGTAAACACTGTTAAATAACAAAAACAAAACATAAACACAACGAAGCAAAAACAAATTCAAAAGAAACAAGTAAAACGCTATATTCGACCGGGTCGAATCTTAAATACACTCCAAATATTTAGTAATTAAATTTAAAATGTTTAACTTGGTGCGACAGAGTTCCTTTAAGACATTTCTGTACCCAATTTTAAATGTCTATTTTGACAGAGTCATTCCGGAAAGGACCGTAAGGGGGAGACGTTTCACCTCTACAAGATTAGAGAACATCACAGCTTCTTATAGGTTTAAAGAACAAAAATTGTTCAATATTTACACTATTTTTGCATACAATATCGTACGTCAACGCCCACTAAAGGGGGCGGGGTCCAAAAATAGACTATATCATGTTTCCCACAGACGATTGCTAGATCGTCTTAGGCTTCATCACTGATCAAGAATATATATACTTTAAGGGGTCCAATTCCTTTCTGGAGGGCATTAAAACTGTATATCGTCGGGGTCTCTCTGGCAAGGGCCGTAGGGGAGACATTTCACTTTAGCTATAAATCTCTAAAAATAAATGTAAAATTTATTTGAAAAAAAAAAATTTTTTTGATAGGATCATTTTAGGGTCAGAAGGGGAGGAGAGGCTAGGGCACTGGAGTACCAGGTTACGTCTCTGTTTCGTTATTAAAGCTTAAAAATGTTATTTTTAAGGAATGTAGGCTTAAGTAAAATAATTTGTTAAATTTTTCAACTATATTTGCTTATAATAACGCCCACTAAAGGGGGCGCGGTCCAAAAATTATTTTCTTTCTTCGACATAAAAATATATCATTTGCTTAACAAAATTACAAAAAAAAAAAATTTAAATTATGTTGTTTTTTAGACGTTCGTTTAATTCTTCTCAGGGGAACTTTTTTCCCTCTGGCCCGATTCAGGCCATTTACGAACTTGACTTGTCCTATCCTTCAAGATATATTTATACCGAATTTTAGGAGTCTGGCTCTTTTCGTTTGGACAGAATCGTGATTTCCACACACGGACGGACGGACATGAGGACATGCTCAGATTGTCTTAGATTTCATCACTGATCAAGAATATATATACTTTATGGGGTCTCAGATGGATATTTCGCTGCGTTACAAACGCAATGACAAAGTGAATATAACCTCCAATTCTTTTTTGGAGGGTATAAAAACAAAACATAAACACAAGGAAGCAAAAACAAATTCAAAAGAAATTACACAACAACAAACAGCCGAAAACTAACAGAATAAGAGAACCAAACCGCGAGCATAACTTAAGGCGCCGACTTCGTATATCGATGTGTATTATAAATATCAGCTGTTATTCCATTTCCGGCAGAATTTGTCGTGGCTCTGTACACACATATAGGGTGTTTTTTATAGAGTTACACAAGTTTAATCCATACAAAAACAAGGAAAGATATTTTTAATATCAATGAAACGGGCTTTATTAAAAAGAACATTTTATGAAATTCATTAAAACGCGCAATACATACACACACAAATAATACTGTTATGTTAACAATTAACATTGGCGTAAATACATAAGTAAACAATCATTAGCGACATGAATGTAACATTCAGAGATGGAAAATTCAATACATATACTCATATATTTTTGTCAATTATTCTGTATGCAATCCACTTTTTTGAATGCTAACAAGGGAATTTGTAAAATAATTTTCCATTTTTAAATGTGATAATTTTCCTTTACATTCTGTTTTTGTTAAGCGGAGTCAGAAGAGTCAGAAACTGTCAGCAGTAGTGAGACCAATAAAATGTTTATAAATAAAAAATGATATCATATTAATATAAGCCCCTACTAAGTAACTGGTGACAAACTAAAAAACACATGAGTAGGGATGATAAAATTGTAGCGGCTTTCGAAAACAGCTGTTCTGCTCTGCCGAGTAAGTTGTATAATTAAAGCAAACGTTGTGTATTTGAATATTTCTCATGTGTTTATGAACTTTAAACAAGTTTTCAAACCATTAGCCTATCAATCTTCATTAAAAACAAAGTTGTTTACAACTTTAGGCCAGGTGGTGAGGTAGAGATCTCTTTAATTCTAGGCAAGAGTTTATAAATTTTTGACAGATTAACAAGTTAAAAAATGTATAGTAGATTTTTTTTTGTGCCCCAGAAATCATATTTTTATTAAGATCGATCATATTACATATCATTAAATATTATAAAATTTTATTACTTATCTTCTATAATTATTTTTCATTTATTTAATTTTTAACAAACGCTTTCATTATTTAATATTCTTAATTATTGAAATAGGGTAAGTAAAACAGACTATTACTAAACAAAACCATCATAAAGAAAAACAAATTTATTAACAATTACATCTAACATCAAATATAAATATTTATAAAGTTGCATTAAATAAAAAAAAACAACTAAAAATAAAAACAACAACATGATCCTGTAAAATATTTCACATAATTGAAATACAATTTTATCGTATTCACAGTTGCTTTTAGTCGCAACTTAAAGGTGATTTTATTTTAGCTGTTGCTAAAGTAAACTTTAAGTTGGTGCCTAAATTTATACTGTATATTTAATAGTTTTAAATTTAAAATTTGATTATGAATAGACCCGAAAAGGAAATAATTTTTGAACTAACAATTAATTTATCAGTGTTTTGTGTGTGAATTTTTATTACAAAAAATGTTTCGTTTGAGTTTTTTTGACACAAAACAAAATTTTTTTCTAAAGCTCAGCATTGTTCTACATTTCAATATATTGTAAAATTTGCCTTAACCCTAGAATACTAATGCTACATGCATTTTTAGATCTATTTGAAGTTCTAAGTACACACGTGTAATGAATAGCAACTGCTAGTACTAACGTAGCAAACATTAGCATTTACGTAGCAAATGTTATTATTAAAATAGCAAATGTTATTGACGTAGAAGCAAACGTTATTCTTAAAATAGCAAACTTTGTTGACATGGAAAAATGTAGTAGTAAAGTAGCAAACGTTAATATTGCCGTAGCAACGCAGCAAACGACATGATGTTCATAGCAACCGCCAGTACTAACGTAGCAAACATTAGCATTTGCGTAGCAAATATTATAATCAAAATAGCAAACGCTATTTACGTAGAAAAAGTAAGCACTAAGGTAGCAAATGCTATTATTAACGTAGAAAACGTTATTGTTAAAATAGCAAACTTTGTTGACTAAAAAAACTTTAGCATCAAAGTAGCAAACGTTAGTATTAAAATAGTAAAAATTACTGACGTAGAAAAGTTTAGTATTAACGTAGCAAACATTATTTTTTTATGTAGCAATTACTAGTATTAACGTAGCAAACGTTGATATTTACGTAGCAGCTGCTAGTACTAACATAGCAAAAAATAGCATTTACGTAGCAAATATTATTATTAAAATAGCAAATGTCATTGACGTAGAAGCAAACGTTATTATTAAAATAGCAAACTTTGTTGAAATGGAAAAATGTAGTATCAAACTAGCAAACGTTAGGATTGCCGTAGCAGCCATTAAAATAGCAAATGTAATAGACTTGGAAAAAGTTAGTAGTAATGCAGCAAACAATATGATGTTCATAGCAACAGGTAGTACTAACGTAGCAAACATTAGCATTTACGTAGCAAAGGTTATTATGTACTTAACAACTACTAGTATTAGCGTAGCAAACGTTAATGCTGAAATAGCAAAACTTTGTTGAGTAAGAAAACGGTAGCATCAACGTAGCAAACGTTAGTATTGACTTACCAACCATTAGTATTAACGTAGCAAACGTTAATATTAAAATAGTAAAAATTATTGACGTAGAAAAACTTAGTATTAACGTAGCTAACGTTATTTTTCTATGTAGCCAACTACTAGTATTAAAGTAGCAAACGTTGGTATTTACGTAGCAGCTGCTAGTACTAACGTAGCAAACATTAACATTTACGTAGCAAATGTTATTATTAAAATAGCAAACGTTATTGACGTAGAAACTCCTAACTCTAACGAGTTAACGTATCAAATGTTATTATTATGTACGTTGCAACTACTAGTGTTAACGTAGCAAAAGGTTGTATTTACGTAGGAAACGTTATTCTTAAAATAGCAATTTTTTTGGACTTAGAAAAAGTTGGTATTAAAGTAGCAAACGTTAATATAAACGTAGCAACCGTTAGTGTTAGCTAGAAGAGATAGTATTAAAATAGCAAACGTTAATATTAGAGTAGCAAACGCTATTGATGTAGAAAAAGTTAGTATTAATATAGCAAACGATGTATTTTACATAGGAGCTGCTAATATTAAAGTAGCAAATGTTATAATTTGCATAGCAAAAGTTAGTATTAGCGTAGCAAATATTATTGACGTAGAAAAACTTAGTAATAACGTTGCAAACATTAATTTTTTTATGTAGCAAGTGGTAGCAAAGACGTAGCAAATGTTATTATTAAAATAGCAAACGTTATTGACGTAGAAACTCCTAACTCTAACGAGTTAACGTATCAAGGGTTATTATTATGTACGTTGCAACTGCTAGTGTTAACGTAGCAAACGGTTGTATTTACGTAGCAAACGTTATTCTTAAAATAGCAAATTTTGTTGACTTAGAAAGAGTTTGTATTAAAGTAGCAAACGTTAATATAAACGTAGCAACCGTTAGTGTTAGCTAGAAGCGATAGTATTAAAGTAGCAAACGTTAATATTAAAGTAGCAAACGTTAATATTAAAGTAGCAAACGTTAATATTAAAGTAGCAAACGCTATTGATGTAGAAAACGTTAGTATTAATATAGCAAACGATGTATTTTACATAGGAGCTGCTAATATTAAAGTAGCAAATGTTATAATTTGCGTAGCAAAAGGTAGTATTAGCGTAGCAAATATTATTGACGTAGAAAAACTTAGTAATAACGTTGCAAACATTAATTTTTTTTATGTAGCAAGTGGTAGCATAAACGTAGCAAATGTTATTATTAAAATAGCAAACGTTATTGACGTAGAAATTCATAACTCTAACGAGTTAACGTATCAAGGGTTATTATTATGTACGTTGCAACTGCTAGTGTTAACGTAGCAAACGGTTGTATTTACGTAGCAAACGTTATTCTTAAAATAGCAAATTTTGTTGACTTAGAAAGAGTTGGTATTAAAGTAGCAAACGTTAATATAAACGTAGCAACCGTTAGTGTTAGCTAGAAGCGATAGTATTAAAGTAGCAAACGTTAATATTAAAGTAGCAAACATTAATATTAGAGTAGCAAACGCTATTGATGTAGAAAACGTTCGTAATAACGTTGCAAACATTATTTTTTTTATGTAGTAAGTGGTAGCAAAAACGTTTGCTACGTTTTGTTACTGTCCACATAGGAAACATTAGTATCGACGTATCAGACGTGAGTATGAATATAGCAAATTTTAGTATTTACGTTAGTGTTAATGTAGCAAACGTTACTGTTAACGTATAATACAATAATACGCATGAAACAGTGTTGGTAATCTAGGGTTAATTGTGTCTGAAGACAAACAACGAAAGTGTTAACTCAACACCCTTGAAGTATGCACAAATAAAAAAAACTGTAACGTAATGCATAAACCAAACTGTTATAACTCTTATATAAATCATTTGTTTAATGTCTTCTTGTATATTTTCCTAAACTTAAAATGTCCTGCACTAAATAAAAAATTAATAATAATTAAAAAGAAATAAATACATAATTTAGCATACCATAGACGACAAATAATCTTATAATAAAAAGCAAATACACAATATTAAAAATGTTCTGTTAAAAACAAACACTAAGAAGCAAATGAATAACTAATATTTTTGTATATTTAATGCCCTAGCAGTTATTTAAAGAAATTATATATACACTGCAAAAAAAAAATGCATATAAAAACCAAAAACTAAAAAATAAAACCAAACTAAATAAATAATTTGGTTGACTGGTCGGTTTCACTAATCTGAATCGGATATTTTTACCTGGAGTAAAAATATCACACTTTTACTACTATTTTTTACATAAAACCTACTTATCATAGCAAAAAAATAAAAATAATATAACTCCTAAGAAGTAACTAACTGTCATTTAACCTTAGCCGCCTGCTATAAATTAACTAACACCTCGAAAACTCTCATAAAATAGTACTAACCACGCAAATTAACCCAACATTTGAAAGTGGTAGTAGTTTGTATATAAAAAAATAGTCTCCTTTAATTAATTTGTTTTTTATTGATAAAAAAAATTATTTTATTTTGTAGCACTTTATATATATTATTTATATACATATTATATCTACTGCCGTATGCATAAAAAAAGCTTGTCATTGGGCTGGCAGCACATTTTCCATTTGAAATTGTATGGGAAAAGCTCTGCTATTAAATCTGGCAACTTCATGGCAAGTTTTTAATGTGCAAACGGCTCTTAGTTTGTTGTTCTGTCCTTTTAAAGCAATAATTTTATTTCCCATAACTTTAATTAAGTTTATTGTATTATTGTTTACATTTTACACTAAACCTAAACGTAGTTTTGTTTTGTTCTTGTACTATATATATTTTTTTGTATTTTTTGTATTGATATTTGACTATTTGTTGTTTTATCCTTTTCCTACAAACGTATTTTGCTATAGTTCACCATCTTTTATATTTTTGTTTTTCTTTTGTGTTGCTAAATGTTGCGTTATCCACCACCCTTGTTCTGTTACCGCTGTTGTCAAAATTTACACCAACATTATTTGTTGTCCACTGTTACACACATTTTTTAATAATACACTTGAATAAACAAAAAAAAATATGCATGTTTTTAAAGCCAAATTTCTTTTTTCTATATGTTTAACTTAAAACACACAATTTTGAATCAAAATTTGCATGGGTTTTCACATGAAATCTATTTTGCACATTTAAAACTGATTTTTTTTTAATAAAATAAAATATTCAAGGTACAATCGCTAATTAACCATTAAACAATTTGTTTTTTAATAATTTGTTTTCGCTAAAATACACAAAAAAGTTGCCATACAGTTTAAAAACTGTATTGTTTATTTTAATATATTTAAGGAGAGGCTGAATGAATATGAAAATTGAGCTGAAAAGCTGTGAAGTTTTTAAGTCCATCCATTTGGCCATTTTAATGCCTGTATTCCCATCTACAAATCATGGCCTTTGAAACAGCCCGGCGCATTTAAAGTTTGCTTAGAAATAGCCAAAATATGTCTAAAGCGGCCACTATATTGGCAATACATATAAGTATATTTTTTAAAATATAGGCACAAATAACACTGTTCAGCAGCAAAATCCTCCTTTAAATAAAACTGTGTGGACTATATGGATTTTTATGCGCTAAACTCAAATCCGTTTTCGGTTTTTTCCCATCAGGTCGGGATTTTTTTTTTATAAGCGTGGCAAATGTTTTCCCCTAAATTAGTCAGGTACGGAGACATATTTCACCCTAAAGCCTAGTATTCTGTTTAAAATTTCATGTGAAATTCTGACAGAACCCATACAAAATATATTCAATCGAAATATGTATGTATTTGTGGAAAAATGTTGCTAAACTAGTACTCTGTTTTAATTATGAAAAACATGTGAAATAACATGAATGTTATTTATTTTGTACGATAATTTTTTGACACTAAAAATTTGCTCATTGAAAATGAAAAACATAATTTCAATTAAAAAGGAAAAAAACTGAAACTGAAATAACTGATGTTGCGCAACATTTTCCATAAATTCAAACAGTTAAGCCTAGTTAACTCGAGAACGAGTCAGCCGATTTTCAAAAGTAAAACACCAGACAATAATAACAACAAAAATTGTATTTATTTTAGCAAAATTGTATTTATTTTAGTCGCATATAATTTTTCTCGCTCTCTCTCTTATCGTTTTCGAATTATTCCGAAATTAATGAAGAAAAAAAAATGTTTTTTTCGTGCAAAATTCGTAATTTTTTCAGTTTAAAAATTTCATTACAAAAAATCTAAAGCAAATATTCCACATTTTGCACATTTTTCTGAGAGCTACATATTTTAAAAATAAAATAAGCTATAAACCATAAAAATCGGTTAAGAAATGTGGATTTTATTGTCAATTTACCGCTGGTATCCAATAGTTTTATTTAAAGGAGAGACAAAACATGATTTTTTGCTGAGCAGTGTAATCAAAAGAGATTTGTTCAAATGAAAGCAAAAAAAAAATTAATTACGCCGCCAATCTAATATGTTGGCAGCACTGTTCACTACTGTGAAATGACTGCAATATCTTAAGTAAAAGTATTTTGTTGCATAATTTAGGGCAAAACGACAGAAAGAAATAAGTCGTTTTCTTTCCTGGTTAGAAATGTTGCCCTATAAATAGGCGAAATTTTTCACATACCAGGGAAAATGCTGCCTGCTGCCTTTATGGTTTCAATCCAATACAATTCGTTGTTTTAAAATAATCATTCCTTTTCTTTACTTAAAGAGAGAGAGAGAGAAATTTCTTTTTATTTATTATTATTTTTGCAAAGGCACATACATCAAAGGAATATTTATGCATTTTTTTTTGTGCTGGCATCTAATACAAAAAAAGGCTTTTGTTTAATGTTGCATGCAATGAATTTAATGCCATATTACTACTAAAGTACTAAACCGATCTGCATAAAATTTAAATTGTGCATCTATGCGCGAATAAGTCTTTAAAACAATATATAACTTTTGAAAATCGCAGCAGTAGTATGGGCGTAAAAGGTATTACAAAAATGGGATTGCCTATTACCAATGCAGATAATTAATTTTTTTTGTCCCCACAATTTTTTGTTTAAGTCTAAAACTATTTAGTATAATATTTCCTTATTTATTCATTTAGTACAATTAAAGTAAAAGCAGAACTCATGCATCAGATTTAAGGAAAAGTGTCTTGTTTTTAATATGGATGTAACAATACGCCGTTTTGCCTATACTGAAACTCAAAAAGAAATATCGCCTATACCGATTCCGATACCGATACGCATATTGAAATTGAACTCAAGTTAAAATTAACAAAACTCAAGTAGAAAAATTCTTTTATTATACAAAATTACAGCGTAAGAGATTATTAATATTTAAAATTGATATTTGAATTCATTCTGAAATTAACAAAAAACTATTTTTTTTAACAAAATAACAGTTTAAGCGATTATTAATGAGTCCGTTCAAACTGAATGTCATACTGTTCATTTTCTGAAATCATCCAAATTTTAGTTGTTATGCAAAAAAAGCGTTGAAAATTTAATTTCTTGTTCAAAACAGCTCTAAAAAAATTTTAACAAGTATCGTCGTATCGACAGTGAAATATCGCCGATATCAATATATCGGCAAATCAGAAGTATCGTCGATATATCGGAATCGGTTTCGGTATCGGCTACATCCCTAGTTTTTACTATGACGTATAACAAATATTATTTGATTTTTAATTATAAATTTTCTTTATCAAGCTTTAGTTTACTTTTTTATAAAAGTAATTGAAATTTTTAATTATTCACTATATCGACATCCTGTGGATATCTTTTTCAGGGCAATAATTCTAATTAAACTTAATATATAAAAATATTTTTTTAATAATTTTAACAGAAAAAAGCAAAAAAAAACAATATTTTAGATTAATTTTTTTTAAATATTATTATATTAATAGCCGTACCCTGCGCGCGTTGCTGCGGCACCAGCTAAAATTAATTTGAAGGAAAGACATTACACAAATTGATATGCAATTAATTTTTTTTTTTTTTTTTTTGGAATGAGTAGTAGCAAGTGTTATTAATGAAATGATGAATCTAAAATGATGAATCCTCAAATGTATGGTATATTTCCGATCAACACATGATTAAAAGCGTGGTTTACGATTCACTTCATTTTGATTAATTTTCAGTGGGCCACCTGGCATAGCTTACTACTCAATACTTTTTAATTAATTTTCAGTGGCGCCATCTATCGGAAGTTAATCGTACCAACTTAGAAACCTCCGTCAGCTCATGAGCAACAACTTTGCTAAAGATCATAGCATGATCAAATGCGCAGTTTACGATTTAATTAATTTTGAGTAATTTTCAGTGGCGCCACCTGTCGAAAATTGGTCGTACTAACTTAGAAACCTTCGTCGGCTATACACAACAACTTTGCTAAAGATCATAACATGATCAAAAGCATAGCTTACGATTCAATACATTTTAATTAATTTTCAGTGGCGCCATCTATCGGAAGTTAATCGCACCAACTTAGAAACCTCCTTCGGCTCATGCGCAACAACTTTGCTAAAGATCATAACATGATCAAATGCGCAGTTTACGATTTATTTAATTTTTAGTAATTGTCAGTGGCGCCACCTGTCGAAAATTGATCATACTAACTTAGAAACCTTCGTCGGCTTACACGCAACAACTTTGCTAAAGATCATAACATGATCATATGCATAGCTTACGATTCAATATATTTTAATTAATTTTCAGTGGCGCCATCTATCGGAAGTTAATCGCACCAACTTAGAAACCTCCTTCGGCTCATGCGCAACAACTTTGCTAAAGATCATAACATGATCAAATGCATAGCTTACGATTCAATACATTTTAATTAATTTTCAGTGGCTCCATCTATCGGAAGTTAATCGCACCAACTTAGAAACCTCCTTCGGCTCATGCGCAACAACTTTGCTAAAGATCATAACATGATCAAATGCATAGTTTACGATTCAATACATTTTAATTCATTTTCAGTGGCGCCATCTATCGGAAATTAATCGCACCAACTTAGAAACCTCCGTCGGGTCATGCGCAACAATTTTGCTAAAGATGATAGTTTACTATTCTATAAAGGACATACAGACATACAAACATTCATTTTAATATATATAGATAGAAGATTATTGCTCTTAAGAAGATATCCAGAGTATATGGAAAATTTTAATAATTAAAAATTTCAATTTCTTTTATAAAAAAAGTCACCTAAGGTTTAATAAAAAAAAAATCAGATAATTAAAAATCTATTGGTCGAAGAATCAGAAATAAGATAATAATATCAAATCTTATATTTTTAATGTTCCTGATTTTTATTAATTTTTTTAATACGCAAATTAATTTAAAGACTTTTATTTTTTAATTTCTGAAACCATGGAGATGATGAAAATATAATCTTAGTAAATATTTTATCCATTGCTGATATAATTTTCAAGCCGTTGCCTCCAAACAATTCAATGAACTATGAACTTCATAAGTACTACAGTGAAACTTCGATATAACGAACGTCGTTATAACGAAAAACTCGAAATAACGTATGTTTTATTGAGTCCCTTGAGAAAACCTCTTTATTGCAAAGTTTTTCATACAAAAATACGCTGTAGCTATAACGAACAAATTCTGAGCAAAAAAGCCTCTACATATAGAAATATTCCTTCAAATGCTTCAATATAAGGAAATCAGAATAAATCCCCTAATAAAAATTGCGAAGTCTAAATGTATTTACAAGCGCATTTGTAAAGCCTCTATACAGCGAAGTAAGAATGAAATTATAACAAAATGGTAAAGTCCCGTTATCAAAAGAACGAATTCTTAATGTGTGTGCAAAACTACAGTTATATTTCTTCAATTTTCATTATATCAAGGCTTTGCTGATTATATTTATAGCGAAGCAATAGCTATAACGAAGTATTTTCGGATTCCCTTGGAATTCGTTATACCGAAGTTTTACTGTACATGCATTAAAACTGACTACCAGGTCTTAAAATTGAAATTATTTTATAAGAGTGTATAATTTAAAAAAATATCAAAAAAAATTCACTCTTGTCAAAATTCAAAAATTATAAATCATTTTATGTTCATGTGTTTAACAAAAAAAAAAACCAAATTAACTAAAACATTGTCCACTTGTAAGTGTTGTTACTGTTCCACATTATAATCAACTATTTTATTGCATGTTTCAGTGTATGTTGTTAACAACAAACAAAAAAAAACATGAAAAACATAAAAATAAAAATTAAAAACTCTTTTGGTAATAAATAAATTTATATATTTTGTAAACTGCATATTTACAGGCGTACGAAAACGTGGATAAACAAAAACAAATTCATACACACACACACACACCCATACAACAATACAAGCAAACAAATAGAAACACGAATAAAGCCTATAACATCGTACACTTGACACAAAAGCCATACGTCACGTTGACTTAAAACATTAAGCCTAAAGCAAGGTTCAACCTAAAATCAAGTGCTAAAAATTCTTTAAGTGTAACACATACGCAGTAGAGTGGAGTAGTAATTGAAATTTCTCAATATCTGTTCGCTTTCTCTTTCTCCTTCTTTATTTCTCTTTATTTATTTCGAATGCTTGGATTGTAGTCAATCAACAATAGAAATTTTGTTTTCTTTTTTTTCCCCCTCCCCCCGTCTTCTTTATATTCTGTTAACAATTTATTGTTTGCAATTCTTCACCTTTTGTGTGTCTTATTAACTATTTTTCCTTTCTCGCTATTATTTTGTAGTTATGTGTGGTTTAGAGAGAGACAAAAAATAAATAAATAAATAAATTTCCCGCCGCACGCTTTTCTTAGAATACTAGTTTGTTTTGTTTGTAACTTCTGTTTGTGCAATTGCCACAAATTTCAATGTGATTTTAAATTAATTTTATGTTAAAACAATTTTATTACTTATCTTTTTTTTTATTTAAAAAAAACAATACGACTTTGAATGATATCCCCAAAAAAAAAAAAACAAACTGAAACAAAAATACGAAAATAATACAAAAATTTGACACATGACTTTAAAACAACAACAAAAATCAAATAAAAAAATAAATCCATAAACCGAAAGATGTAAATAAGGAAGGACGATTTGCGCCGCCTGGCTGGATGTGGAATATAGCACGTTCCTGGTTTTAAAAAAAAATTTAAGTACAACAACAAAACTAAAGATATTTTGTTTCAAAACCTAACTTAAAGCAAATGCAACGTGATAATTTTTTTGTAAAAGAAACACACGCAACACCAAAACAAACTAACTGAGACTTAGCAAAATAAAGAAAAACTAAAATATCGAGCAAAAAAAAAACACAAAATGTGGCAACTCTTGCTGGTCATATACGACAAAGAAACCGTTTTGAAACAATTACCCCCACTTAACTCGTCCTATTCATGCTTCCATTAATGCCATTTTTATATAAAGTACTACAAAAAAAGAAACCCCCCACACACACACACACACACGCACAAACACACACTTTGTAAACTACTATACAACTACAGACTACCAAAATAATTTTGCAAGTGTGGTGTCCCTGTTATGTGTTCCATGTGTGTAAAAAACAAAAGTGTGCCGTCCATCGTAAATGTCAACACTGATTGTATAAAGCTGAAGGCGATAAGCGAACGTTTAACATTTAGTCTTTAAATCTATAATTAAACAAAAGCTGCTGCCAACGTGTTTGCCATAATTTATTGCCAAGCAAATAAACAAAATTATATTTACCTACAGCAACGCTTACAAAAACATAAAAGTACGTTTTATTTTTCTTTATACAATATCATTTTTATTAGTTTCAAAATAAATTTTTCAAAACAACAACAACAACAACAAAACGTTTGGTTTAGTGTAAATATATTTATATATTTTTTTTATTCATATTTTTATGTACATATATTTTTTTTAATGTATATTTTAAACTCGTTTTACAAACTGGATTGTTTATCATAATAACGTTTAGAGTTGGCCGGCTGTGTATAAAATTTAAGAAAATTTTAATTGCCATCAACAACATTAACCCTCCCATTAGTGACAGTTCTGAACTTCACGGCCGTGTGACCTTTTTTGTAAATCATGTTTTTTCATATAAAAATTTTTTTTTTATTTTTATTGTTTATGACTAAATTCTACTTACAAAAATAATTTTTAAAATTTTTTTAATTTTTTTTTTCTTGAATTTTCTTAATGGAGGCAGTTTTACAAAATTGTTACAACAACAAATAACTTTCATATAAATGCAGAACAGTGTAAATTCAATAATCCGGACTCCACTAATCCAGAATATTCGGGCATCCCGGCAGAATTTTGCAAATCATTGCGTATTCTATAATCCGGATTGATTGCAACTCTATAGTCCGCATATATTTTTTTATTCAAATCACAGCATGCTTTGAAAAATACAGTTGGAATAGTGTGATATGAGTAAATAATGTAAATAAAGCAGGGACCGGAAATCAGAGTTATTTTTCAATTTTTGAAGAAATAAATCATACATAAATGAACATCGTAGAAAACTTTTAATTACACTATCATGATTTTTAGGCGAAATGCATCCAACATATTGCATGATTTTTAAATTTTTGATTTTTATTTTAACAATCAAAAGTAAGAGTTATTTTTTTTTGGATATTTATTTTTTTAAATGAAAAATAAGAGTTATTTTTGATTTTTATTTTTTTAAATGAAAAATAAGAGTTATTTTTGATTTTTATATTTTTAAATGAAAAATAAAAGTTATTTTTGATTTTTATATTTTTATATAAATAATAAAAATCAATAAAAAAAACTCTTATTTATTTGTTGATGCCGTATGTATTATAATATGCTGCTTCATTCAAATTTCTATATGAATATAATATGTGACTTATGTGACTTATCCATTATCAGCTATAAAAACATGAATGCATAGAAATAGCTTATAAGTTTTGGCTGCCATTCAAGTCAGTGTTAAGAGGTCGTTTTCAGGTGTTCAATTTTACCATCATAATTGATTTTAAATGTTCCTCAGATAAATTATATCTCAAATCTCCCAATATTAATCTGAGTGCTGAAAATTACCTTTCTACACGGACTTGAGTGGCAGGTACAGAATGAACAATTAAAGCTAATTTTCGAAGCCATGGAAACACAAACATATTACCTATGTCACGAATTTTGAATTGATTTTTATTGTTGATATAAAAATATAAAAATCAAAAATAACTTTTATTTTTCATTTAAAAATATAAAAATTAAAAATAACTTTTATTTTTCACTTAAAATAATAAATATCAAAGATAACTCTTATTTTCTATCTAAAGATATAAAAATCAAAAATAACTCTTATTTCTTGATTTTTTTGATAAAAGTCATAACAGTTACGGTCCCTGAAATAAAGTAAATGAAATACATACATGCGTAGTAGTCCGAATAATTCGCTACTCCGGATTGGGGTCGGCAATCAATTATCCGTATTATCGAATTTTTACTGTAATTGCAGTGATGCAAACTCTCATGTATTTTGCGTCACTGCAAATGCACTGCTATTATGGAATTCACCCTTTACAAGAGTATTGTTTTTGTAATTATTTTATTCAAACATCTGCATCTGGTTAAATGTTTCATTCATTTGAAAAAAATCTATAACTACATTAACTTTTAATCCATTGCTAATAAAAATATAGATGTACATTTTTACTTATAAAATTTTTTTTTCGAAAAAATTTTACTCATTTTACTTTGTAAAAAAGTTTCTATACAAAAAAAAATCACTCACAATGGGTTAATTTGCATGGAAGATAGTAATTTGTACGATAACAGTGTAACTTATAAAATTGTTGTATAAAAATTATGTAAATTAATTTATTGATGTGGGTCGTTTCAAGTTAAACAATGACACTCAAATCTTCATTAGAAGCTTAAGACACTCACAGCGTATGATTAATATTATTTTTATTGTTATATGCAATTTATATAAATCATACGTACCGTATCCCTTCAAATAGTACTGTCGCGGCTACAGTTTTAAAGCAGATACATTGAGACCATAGCTTGGGAATTTCGATTAGAATTAGAAATAATTACGATTAGAGAAATTAAATAATCTAATCATTAGAATTGAATTTTGATAAAAACTTCAGATTACTAATTGATTTGATTAGAAATAATCAAAAATCTAATCACAATTAGTGACGATTAGCATTTCTGATCAAATCTAATCAAAACTAATCCAAAAAATAATTGATTAGATTTGTTGATTATTTTTGATTAGATTTGATTAGATCCACTATTTTTAACTATTTTTGTGAAAAGAAAATACTTATTTATCACATTTGTTGCTACATTTACATAATGTAACAGTTTTTGAATATTGCATAAAATTGCATACGGTGCATGTGTGCTGATTCTGCTTATATATAATTCAAAAAAAAATGTACATTAGACTTCATTAATAACAACTTTTCAAAAGAAAAGTCTGACAATGAATTTCGTCTTGGAGTATTGATGATGCCTGTAAATGAGAATAGTCGTTCAACGGCTGCTGACGATGTCAGTGGGGTGTTACACAATAGGAATGCTTCCTTCAAAACATTATATTTGGTCCAAATTTCAGGGCCGGGATCCGGGTCATTTAAGTAAGCGTAAAACTGATTGCTTATGGCATTTTTGAAACCGTTGGACTCGGTTGGTGTTACCGGGGTTTTTGGGAACGTCATCTTCTGTAACATTCTGTTACATTATGTAAATATAGCAACAAATGTGATAAATAAATATTTTCTTTTCACAAATAGAGTTAAAAATAGTGGATCTAATCAAATCTAATCAAAAATAATCAAGAAATCTAATCAATTATTTTTTGGATTAGTTTTGATTAGATTTGATCAGAAATGCTAATCGTCACTAATTGTGATTAGATTTTTGATTATTTCTAATCTAATCAAATAGTAATCGTCAAAAATGGCTAACTAATCATCACTAATCAATTTTTTAGCACAATTAAAATTTCTAATCCAATTGCTAATCATTATTCCCAAGCTATGATTGAGACTAAGTCCCGGTTTACACTAGGCAATTTTTGTCGCAGCAATTCTTGATATTTAGTGAGGAAGAGCGAGAAAGGAATACAAATGGTATATATTCCTATTTCAGGACTCTCACACAAAATAAGAACCGCAGCGACAAAAATCGTACAATGTAAACTGGGACTAAGCAAAAGTAATTGCAAATTTTATTTTTTTAAAACTTAAAATATATTTAAAACTTTTTTTTTTGTTTGTTGCAGTTTAAGCATGTCTGTATGCCTGCAATAGCAGACTTCAAGCCAATTCTAAAAGATTCCAAAACGTCGCACATTATTTTTATGTTTTTTCCAACTGCGACGAACGACGAATTTTGTTCAGTACGAGGAAAAAATTCGGTCTATAAATTGGTTGTACGAAACACAATAATGACGAATAATTTTTTTTACTATTTGCACAAAGGTAAAAATTAAACTAATGAACAAAATAAATTGTAAATTCGGTAAACATATTTGTAATCTTTTGATTCCGGTTTGTACAAACATTAATTTTGCTACATATTCTAAATAATTACTGCGGTAGTGTTCTTTTTGTCACAACAAATTCGTTTTTGTAATTCTTTTTTGAAAAAAGTTTTTTTATGTAAATAAAATATTATTTTCATTGAACAGCTGATGAGGTGACCATATCAAAAAGTAGGCAACAGTAAGAAATACTATATTAAATAAAGTGTTAAAAATTTATAAAAAGAACACATCCGACATAGATTTTTGTGCGTTGGAGAATAACCCCCTTATTCATAAAACATTATGAGAAACTTATAAGAGTGTTATAGAGCAAATTTCATATGAAATTTTGTTTTATTACGCTGTTATTAGACTTCCATAATTTTTATGAATAAGGGGGTAAATGTTTAGTATGGTTTCAAAATTTCCGTGCTACATACAACAATACAGTAATAATATATATTTTTCTACAAAAAAATAGAGTTTGAGTATATGAAACCTGGTCACCTAATACTGATTTGTTCGTCGTTCGCCGGCACAATAAATAGAAATAAATCTATCGCAAAGTTCATTATACACGACGTATTGTGTGTATCTTCATTTACTTAAATGTATTTTATTTCCAACGACGACTATTTGTAACGAAAAATTCGTCATTCGTCCCAGTTGTGTTTAAGTGGCGGCTGTCATCAGCTGTTGTCTCGTTTCTTTTTTTAAATTCTTCCAGCTTTTTGTGATCGATCTATTGTGTCCTTTTTTTTACTATTTAAATCGATAAGCGCTTGTAATTCATATTATAAGAAAAAAAAAAGTTCTACAGTTTTGGAATTTATTCGATTATGCGGCTTCAGCCAAGGTCACAATTATGTGGCCCTTTTTCACATATTTCTTATGAATTCTGGTGTCCTTATTTGCCTTCATGAAAAATCTTAAACTAAGATATAGAGAGAGGGGCCTAAGAGTGCGGGCCTAGGTCAAATCTTCCAAACCCTAATTTAAAACGTCTATATCTTTTAGATAGCACTGCTGAATCCATTATATTGAAATGCATGATGAGTCTGTAAAAAGTTGGGCACCATTGGCATTTATATTTGAAATAACACTCGGATGGGTGTTTTAAGTGTTATTGTATTGTTGTTGTAAGGCGTTGAAATGATTATTGGACCAGTCAGGGACCTTATTGCTCTCTTTTCATTATATAAGCACAAGTAAGGGAAAATCAACAGCGTTGCCACCTAATACAAATGTGTCATGAAATTTTTTTTCATAAAGTGGCAACGCTAGAGTTACAAATGCAAAAGTTGTGAGGCTTTCATCTCTTTAAACCAACCTTTAGAAGATCAGACACTTTGGGAAAGAATTTTCATTTCTTCTGTCGAAATATAATATTTTCGTTTAATTAAATGTTGTGAATTTTAACTTATCGGTCCCTGATTTCATTATTATGCGATTCGGTTACAAGGCAATCACTGATCGAATTTCATAAACTTTGATTTTTGTGAAAATCATAATTAACTTGCAAGATGGCAGGTTTAGAGCAGCAAACGCAGTATTACAGAAACAACAGGCCTGTTGAAGTCAACGTCCAAACGATATATAAAGAAAATATATAAAACCAGAGGCACTCAGTTAAAACTACTGGCTTTGGACAGTGAGTAGAGCAAAAAAGATATAAAATAAATATTAATTAAAAAGAATGCGCTAACGCCATGCAGCTACCAGTTTATATGCAGCCTTATGGACAACAAACAAGAAAAATTTTTTTGCTTTCGATTTTCTCTATTATGATTTTCATTTGTTAACGTTAATATGATAAACAATCCATTATAATTTATTGTGTAAAATTGCAAATTGTCTTAAATCAAAATTTTGCTGTAAAATCACTTATAATATTAGTGTGTTTCACCAAAAAAAAATTTCTTTCCCCTATAACATATTCCCCAACCAAAAACAAAAAAAAAACAATATTAATATTATATGGTTTGCTTGCAATTCTCGTTTGTTTCTTAGGTTCTGACGATCATCAGCCAAACGATGTATTCATCACAGGCAGTGCCGATATATCAAATGGCGCCACAACAACTAATGGCAACAACTACAAAAGCTTCATATTTGCAACCAGTCTGATGATGTTTGTAGCAAAACTAATTGTTAGCTAAAAGCAAAACAATGCCTTTTGGGACAATAATTCAGGATCCTTTCATACTTTCAACCATAACAACTTGTAGATAATAATTATAAAATTAGAAGAAAATAAAACAAAACACTTGCGCTACATAATTAAAATAAAATTACAAATTTTATTTCAAATTATGATGACAGAAAATTATAAAGTCGAATATTGGAAACTAAAGCAAGTTTAAAGCAAAATTTAAAAAAAGCAAAGGGAAATTTAAACAAATAAAGCACTTAACAAATTTTATTATATCATTAACGAGAATAATAACAAAAACACACATACATGCAGACACAAAAATTATATACAAATTTTTTTATAACTTTTAAGCTTTAAAAGCCCAGTTTACCTAAAGTGCCTTCTTGTATACATTTTATTTTCCAGCAAGTGCTCTGACTGCCCGGCAGCCTTTGCAAAAATTTTAGCTACATGGCGAACTGCTACACACCCTCAATCATTTTCAGAGCATTATAAACGAGTAGTTTCGCACAAAAATGTAAGCGGCCTTAATAGTTGACTTTTCGTTCCAAAACAATAACACTGTAAAACAACTTTAGCCACGATTATGCAGGACAAAACTTTCAAGACTTTTAGGTATTTTCAAAATAATAATATAAGACTAAAAACTGTTTCTTAAATTTGTTTTTGTTCTCAATGTTTTAGCTGTAATCACATCTATCAAATATTTCATGCAATAAGCATATCAACTACATTTTTCACAAACATTTCTTTAATGTAATAATTCGTGTATACGGACGGCATATGAAACGGTAAAATCTAACATTGATTATGTATTGAATTTTTTAAAAATATTCTCCTAAAATTATAAGAAAAAAAAAAGTTTAGTTACTTTTAATTCATCAAATATTTCCTAGATGTGAATGTAGTTTTATTCATACGATTGAACAATAATTGGCGACATTGTTGAATTTGGCAGTAAATATTACCCCATATTCTGTAACTATTTGTCAACGTCACGTCAAGACAATATCAAAAGTAAGACACTTCTTCAGCAATTGATAATTTTTAACAGCATTTTGCTAGACCGAAAGCTTTAGAGAGCAGTCGCAGGATAAAAGAAGTAGTTCATTTCCACAACGAATAGGTAAGTGTGCTATTTTTGATATTGTCTCGACGTGACATGGATAAATAGTTACAGAATAAAGGGGATTATTTGCTGTAGGTTAGGCTAAAGAGAGGAAAGTAATGCCCATGTCTAGGACATGCAAGGCTTATCCCGTAAATCCTATGAAACTTACAGCTAATTTTTTATTTGACACTAATTTTCGCCACAATTCCAAATGGTTTTTCGCATTTTATGCTGAAGGCCAGATTTTTTAAATTCATGCTGCAATTTTCCTACTTTTTTCCACCTATGGAAAATAAATTGCAATGTTCCTACTTATTTTCCACCTACATATAAAACATAAAACCTTTATTTTTTTAAGAGTTTTAAATTTATTAAGAAATATGTGTGTTTGACTTTTGACTTTTTTCCAAAAATTTATATTTAATAGATTTTCAGTTTCAGGCCTGACATGAAAACTATTTGCCGTTTGAAAAGCCTTAATTTCTTGTTGAACGGTGGTAAGATCCGGATATACGAAAATTATTCTTAACGACAATTTCTAGCGATCAGTACAGTAAATTAATTAAAGCTTGAAATACTATTCGAAAATAAGATGTGTGTGTGTGTGGTGTCGTGGGACACCGCACAGGAACGAAGTTCTTTATGATAAAAATATTAATTTTAAATTCTATTCGAGGTATAGAGAAAATAATTATTCGGGCATACATTTTTTATTATGATTTTGTTTTTTTCGCCGATATACGAAAATACAGAATCAATTTTGTTCCCAAATGAAATTGAATTCTGTCACGGCACGGCTGCGTATGCTTAATATTTGTTTGTATGTAATCGTATTACTCATACGTCTTAAACATTGATTTAGAAACAACAAATCTTACGTTACGGACATTTTTTCCCGGTTAGGGTGACTGGAAGTTTCTATACTTCTGTGCTCTTCTAACGTCCTCAATTTACATGTGGTGAATTGTATTGGTCATATAGACGATTATTAAAATGAATTGACTCTTATTTACATTTACCGAACACATTCCTCTATATACAAACTTATTATAGATTTTGCAAAAGGAACCAATTTTCAAAATCGTTCAATTGCCAATGAGCCATTATTGTTTGTTTTAGACACTGCAGGTGGTGCCATATCTTACCCATAATTAAAGGGGTGTTGCCAGATGATCTAAAAGTGCCTGTTAGCCCAGTATTAGAACAATAATAATAACAATACTTTCTAATGGCTGGTGTAGCACTGTGTGTCACTTTTCGAACTTGGCAAGTATTATACGCGTTAATATATTTTAAGCTGCTTGTTATGTTGATGTTGGCTTGATTACCCTTTTGGCTGCTTGTGGGAATGCCCATTACAACAATAGCAATGGAAGATTTACTCTAGCCAAATATTACGAAATTCCGTGTCAAGGGAAATTCGTTATAATACCCGCTGAGAGCATGACCTCGATGCTTCAAAATTTTTTTTATTTTTTTATTTTTTTTTTTTTTTTTTTTTTTTTTAATTCCTTTGCAATTAATTCACAGGGCAAATGTCAGTAAGTGTAAACATGACGGTGCTAAATTACTATTCAACTAAATTGTAGCTGCTTAGCAGTCCAATGGATTACTTTTACATTTTGAAAAGTTCCCATTACACTTTCACTTGCTACACACAAATTAACAGTTTTTTTTAACTTTCTTTTTTGTCTCTTCTATTTTTTGTATATATCAAATTTTGAACATGAAAAAATTATTATATTCAAGTCTAATGAAAATTTTGGGTTTAAACTTCCTATACAGAAAAAAAACTCCATATCCACAACACCTCAAAAACATTAATAAATTAGTTTAGATACAACAACAAATTATACCGAAATTTATATATTTCCCTTTTCGTAATTGATGTAAAAACCTAATTTATTTAGCTTTAAACTTAAACGTAATTTAGTATGTAAAAATTTTTAATATTACAATTTCATACCAGTTTGCGTTTAAGTTTTCTGTTGTTTAAAAAAAACACAATTTTAATTCAATGATTTAAGAGTATTTTTCAAAGAATTTTCAGGAAATGCTTTAAATTATTAAAAAAAAAGAAAGAAAGAAAAATATTAAATCAAACGAAACCACATCAACCATAAAGATCTTTGTAAAATAGCTTGTAATTATTAATTAAGTAGTAGTTATTTCAATTTATTATTACTTTTAAATATACATTTTTTTTTTATTTAATTCTTATTTTTTCTAATGCAACAGAAAAATATCAAAGTCAGCAAATTTATGTTTTTGAAAATACATAAAACGATATACTTGTCGGAATTAATATTTAACTCCGAATATTATTATTGTAATTAATTGAGCATTTTTAAATAAATAGTTATTTTAAAATATATATATAATAAAACTATATATTTATGTATTATACTTGAAGAAACTACATACGAAAAAATTAATAAATAAAATACGTTAAAAAAAATTTAAATTAATTGTAGTGTGATTTATAAACATATTCAGGTAAGTATTTCGTTTTATTGCTTGGCAGTAATTAATTATCACAGAACTGCACCCAGAACACAACAACATGTTGTTGTTGGAAGATGCCACAACAACAACCACCGTTCATGACGGTTTAATTTAAAACTAAAATAAATTCATTTAGATCCCATTGAGGTTGTGAGGTTGATGTCTTAAATAGATGTCTTTGATATACGACGTATGTTCGAAAATTTTAAAATTTCACTTATTTTTTTATTACATTCAATTTTTTCAGGTGTTTTAAATCCATTTTTAAACAAAATTTTATGCAAAGTTTTTGTAATCCCTATTTCTTGGACAGTAGGAAATTGTTGAACACGCCAAAGACATTTCTAACTCTCATCAACAAACTAAACAACATAAATATAAACAAACTCTAATAGAATTTTACGTAGCTCTGGAAATCTGAAAACGCATCTTTTTGTTTTGGACATACCTCGTAGATAAGCTTTAAGATATTAAAGAATAATAGCAGCTACAACAAATAAAAGGCACCTGTGTGAAGTTAAATTTCGAAATATATAACCCTAGACACAAACCAATTACGTTAACAGAGCTCTGTTAGCATGTTAACATAGCGCTGTTAAGCATGAAAAATCCGAGTGTTTGTATTCCAATAGTGGACACATTTCTGGACCAACCTTGAAAAAAATTAACGCAACAGATTTATATATTGTGCCATATACCAATAAAATAGACACACAGGCAATTTTATTGTGCAATAATATTGCAAATGTGTAGATACCTTAAGTGCCCTGGAGACGATCAAAAAACACGTCCATCAATGCATATGTGTGAGTGTCGTGTCTTTATCGTTTAAAGGGAGACGTACAAATAAAACCGTCAATCATCATTTGTATTTTGACTTCGCCGCGTTCGTATCTAAACATGTCGTCATCGGATGATGAATTATTGTTAATTGCCTCTTGTGCAATTTTGTTAAAAAAGAAAAAAGAACACATGAAAAGAACAAAAAACTATGGATGAAAAGTTGGTATAAAACAAAAAGAAACACTTTTACACACGAAACTGACACGTTTCTACTTCGATAACACAAGAACTGACATTTTCTATCGTCAATCAAAATTGGAGACTATCAAAATAATTATACGTCGAAATAAAATATCAAAAGTTTTTGATCAATCAGAGCCGACAACCTGTATGTGTACCCGAAAAAGCACGACTGCACGCACGCACACACTTACAACGTTGACGTGTTTTTCTGATCGCCTCCAGGGCACTTTAGTTTAAACATTTTTCGCTCCAACGCGTCGGATTTATAAAGCACTAAAAAAGGTACCAAAAGCAACTCTGATCATATATGTGAATAATCCTACAAAAGCACCGTCTGCTGTTAAAATGGCATAACTAACTAACCACAGGTGCCTACTACTGCATAAGTTCATTACCTGAAGGCATTGTTTTTGTAGGCGACAATAGATGGCACTATCACTGTAGAGTAGGCTTCAGGTGACCAGTGTTACCATTTTAGCACGTTTCCTGCCTTAGTTAAGATATTTCCTGGTTGGTCCATATTTTGGAATATTTCTTTCAAACACCACTTTCTACACATTGAGTTTCAGCATTTAAACGATTAATTACTACTCGATTAGCTAATTGGTTAATTTGGCATGGAATATATTCAATTAACGAGCAAACCAGTTAATGGTGTAATCGGTTCTAATGGCAGTTATAAAAAGTAAAGAAAAGAATCTGTTAAATCCTAAATACCTTAAACTCATAATTTTTTTAAAGGAAATATTTATTAATTCGTAATATGTAATATGTTTTTTAAGTTTATGAATTCTAGTTTTTTTTTTTGCCCGTTTTAGTTTAAGACTAATAAACTTCAAACACTTTTCTTTATTAACATTATTTAAATTAAAAAACACTACTGTAACAATCGGTTAATCGTTCAATAATAAAATTAGCCGATTATTCACCGATTAAACCGAAATTTTGGATAATTAAGTGAACACTGTTAATTTGTGCATATTTTATCCTCTGTACACACAAGTTTACATCAACGACATTGAAAAATTTATGCATGCCTCACTTAAATAAATCTTGAGTGCACAGTACTGTGCATCATACCTCAAGTGTATACATTGAAGACATTGAAAACATTGAATTCACTTTATGTATGTATGCACATTTGCGGAGATGATGACATTGTATTTGTTTTGTAACTTCATAAAATTAATGTGTGTGTGCGCAGTAAAAGCAAACACTGAAAATATTATATGTCCATAGCCACCAGTTTCAAATTAAAAAAGCATATACACGAGATGTACACGAATACAGTCATAGTTATACACAAGTAGAAGGTGTGCACGATGAAAGAAACACAATGTCTATAGTGTATTCAGGGTGTACATTGTATTAAAGGTGTCCATTAAATTTTGTTTGACATTTCTGAGATCTCTGATACACGCCTTAAAAAAATTTCATATTTATTCCTATTTCTACTACTTATCCCTTGTAGCTTATAAAATGACATTTTTCTCAGTGTAAAATATATAGCATACAGTAATAGTCTATATATTTTACACTTTATATTAATTTTAAAAAGAAATATATATTTCAATCTTGCTGATTCTTTTTTTTTAATTTAAGCATAAATTAAAATCGCTAGATTCTTAGCAATTTCAAATATGCTATTAAAAATTTTATTTTTAAATTTTAGCAGATTTCAAGGACAGTTTCTTCATATCACGATTTAGCATGTTTTCTTCATTATTATTATTTTCTATTTTCATTCTTTATTTTGTTTTAAATAAATAGAAACAAAAATTAATCAAATTAACGTCACAACCCCATCAGTTGGGGAAGGGGTTATTTATTTATTTAGAAAAGAACAAATGAAATTTAGTAGCAACCTTGAGAATCTAACGAGTGTTATCTAACTAACGTTTGCCAAAGATATTGTTAACTGTTTAAACAAACCTGTCTTGCACTTAGTTTGTCTTTGTTTCTTCGTCTTTGTTTCATTATGCCAGTTATTTGTTAATTGAATAAACTGCTGGTTCAATGACTACAAAGTATTCAAAAAAACTATTTAAGTCAATTTTAATTGTGAAAATATGTTTCAGGAACCGCATACAAGACAAGGGGTTTTTTCCAATTAATGCGTATGGCTTAAGCAGTTATTTGGACTCTTTATTTATTCACCAAATTTCTTTTATTGATATCAAACATTATCTAATCACTTTAATCAAATCAAGTTCTAATTAAGATGTTATATAATGAATTAATGTTTAGATATGCATGGGAATTATGCCCAGCAAATCTTTTCTTAATTGCATATCTTGAAGACACTTGCCTATTTATGCATATTTTCAGAACTTTAAAATTATTTATGAAAATACATTAGCGATCAGTACAATAAATTAATTGGAAAATAAAATACTATAGAAAAAAGTTAGGAGTGGAAAAGAGCTGTAAGAGTATCGTTCATAATTGCAGAATGTGATGAAAGACTGGAAGTTTCTATACTTCTGTGCTCTTCTAACGTCATCAATTGGCATGTGGTGAATTCTATAATGTGACAATTGGGCATGTAAACGATTATTAAAATGAACTGTCGCTTATTTACATTTACCGGGAGAGGTGAAATACCTCGGCATTATTCTAAACTCTAAGCTATCGTGGAAATGTAACAATTTTTTGCTGTCGTCTTAATACGGCGTCGATGTCGTCATTCATAATAGGGGCGAATACCAAAAATAGGACAAATGACATATTTTATTATTTCTTTCCAATGAAATTTACAACGAGCCTCCAAAAAAGAATTGGAGAGTATATCCACTTTGTCATTCCGTTTGTAACGCAGCGAAATATCCATCTAAGACCCCATAAAGTCTGTATATATTCTTGATCAGTGATGAAATCTCAGACGATCTGAGCATGTCCGTCCGTCCGTCGGTGAAGATTCAGTCCAAACGAAAAGATCCAGACCCTTGAAATTTCGCAAAAATATATCTTGAAAGATAGCACAATTCAAGTTCGTAAATGGGCAGAATCGGGCCAGAGGGAAAAATGTTCCCCTAAGAAGAACTAAAACCACCTCAAACCTAAAAAATTACAAAGTTTTTTTTTTGTAATTTTGTTAAACAAATGATATATTTTTATGTCAAAGAAGGTCCAACGCATAATACTTGGAGCCATAAAATACAAAATATTTATTTTTGGACCCCGCCTCCTTTATTAACGCCCACTAAATTATAAATTATAAGCAAAAATAGGGTAAAAATGTAACAAATTGTTTCACTTAAGCCTACATTCCTTAAAAATAACATTTTTAAGCTTTAATGACGAAGCTGAGATATAACCTGGTACTCCTCTGCCGTATCCCCTTCTCCCCCTTTGCCCCTAATATGACACAATATAAAAATAAAATAAAAAAAATTTTTTAAATACATACATTTTATATCCCAAACATTTATTTTTAGAGTTTTATGGCAAAGGTGAAGTGTCTGCCCTACGGCTCTTGCAAGCAAGACCTCAACGAAATACAGTTTTTATATCCCCCCAAAAAGAATTGGACCCCATAAAGTATACATATTCTTCATCAGTGATGAAGTCTAAGACGGTTACTGATGGGAAAATTAAAAAACAAATTGAGACATGAGGAAATGAAGATAATAATCAAATGGCAACACTGGGATTAAAATTTTATAATGACATTTTGTATGAATAAAAACTATTATCATATTCAACTAAGCCACCTAAAGAGTGGTGATAAGCAAAAATTCACCTGAGTACGGATGATAAAAGTCTATCAGCTTTCGAAAACAACTGCTCTGTTCAACTGTGTAAGATGGATAATTAAAATGATTTTGACTTTTTCCTTGATTCCTGGACTATTTATAATTTCCTTCTGTATTAAACATGATGGTCTAGAAATCTTAGTTTAATATGAATAAATAAAAATGCTATATTCGGCTGCATGAATTTGATATGCCATTCACTGATGTTCAGTAAGCGATCAAGCTGGCTACTAGTTTTATAAAAATTATGAGAAGACTTGAAAGCGGATATTAAAAATTAACGCGAATTATACAACACGCGTGAAAAGCAACTACACACACCCGAAAAACAAACAGCTGAACAAACAAACAACACTGGATTCTATTCCCAATTATAAAAGAGTTGTTGGCACAGCAAATAGTGTTTTTGAACAATAACAACCGTAAAATCTATTATAACCTGCCGCTGCTGCCGCCGACCAGAATCGACCGACACATTGTCGAGGGTATAAAATGTCGAAGCATTCAATAGTCAAACTCATTCGAAACGTGTTCCTGCTTGGGGAACAGACTTCATTCTTAACTCCAAATAACTAAATATTTTCCTTTTTTATAAAAAAAAGCTTAAGTGAAAGAGTGTTTATTCCAAGTTTTTCATACAAAACCCTACAAGGAAAATATCCTTCAAAGGTGAGTCAATAATAAATTAAATGTCCTCTGTGTTTTTTTATTCACGGGTTCAGTAGATCCTTTAGCTTTATATATGAGCATTATAAATTTCCATTTTGCGAATGAATTCACATTCCAACAAATTATAGGAAATATTTATTTTGTGGGAAATAAATTTTATAAAAAAATTCTCATAAGAAATTTTCTCAAACACATTTTATTTGAAACTCCTCATTTATCCTTCCGCAGTAATTTTGATAAAACTTGAGGCAATCTCAAGATTTAGAATGCCCAGCATAGAGTAATTTACGATTTCATCAAAGCCAATTGTTCTTTTTCTTATTTTATATATAAAAACATCCAGCAACCACTGAGCGACAGAACGATATCAGTTAATTAATTACTTTTAGGGAAATATATGCTAAAAATATTTCATTAGGTTCCCCTGTTTATATTCCTGTTCTCTCTGCTCTGTTTATAAAACTCAGATGATCGGTTAAAAGAGTTGCTTTGCACAAGAACGTCGATTCATATATTTCTCTCTTCCTCATGGAAAGTTTAAAGATGTGATGAGCTTCAAGGTCAGCAATTCTCTAGACTATTTCTGAAATGCAATTTCAATCTGAATGATGACAACAGCGCCAAATTTAATTTAATTGAATAAAAGCGCGATATTAACCCTTCAGCTCATTTAAAGCTTTGAATTATTTCTGATGTGGGTTTATTCAGAGTCTCTTATAGACGAATTTGTCATAAATATTTTATTTGAATAGAAGAATAGTTGAAATGTTACCACTTGGCAACATTTTGATCTCTTGATAATCTTCAAATGAAACTTGGGCCTTTCAGTTAATCAGAAACATCTGCACGGTAAATAAACCCGTTTCTAGATTTCGAAGTTATAGGTCTTACCGTCCGCCTTCTTGTAGTGAAATGTACAAACACAGAATTTCAGGAGGCCGTATCAAGTGGTCATGTTGCTTTTTAAGAAATAGCCGAAACTGCGAAAATAATTGAAAGTCTGGCATCCGAAAGCACTACTATAAAACTCTTCAAATATTCCTATTGATTCGAAGGTGTTGAACAAAAAATGAGAAATCAATCTCATACTCGTAACATCAAGATCGCTTGGGTTCCGACTTAGGAATACTTTCAAGGAGGAAAACTCGTTGACAAATGCGCTAAGCCAGACTCAGCAGTGGACGGACGGAGCACAGTCTCAAAATAATATTAATATTCCCTCAGTGGAGTCAGCAGGTGACCTGCAATCACCGCTGGAAAAGTATGTAAGACTCATTGGGTCTCACGTAGCAGAACAAGGGCCATGTAGCTCCTAATAAGGGACGTGGCTCCTCTCCCTAAATGGCTACGGCAGAGTCAATCTTATAAAAATTCAGTTTCTTTCTGATTACAAATTTCATTGACTTTTTTGTTTTCTCTTCTATTTGCAGATACCAGAATATGGCTGGCAGCAGGCAATTTCCATCACCAACAAATACCCTTAAAATGTCAACCCGTCGAAATGCTGTGTTCTTCGGTTTAATCGTGCTATTAACTGTTCTATCCAGAATGCAGTCAAATGCTGAGGTGACGATACCTCAAGCTGAGGTAAGTGGCAAAAAACTCTGATTCTGGTTTTTTTTGCGATACAAAATCACTGCAACGGGGCTCGTTTTAATTTATTAAAACATGTTGATTTTAATTAGAATGTTATTATTGAAATACTAAAAATGTTAAACGAAATTGGAGCCGTTGAAAGGATTTTCAGAGAAGAACTTTAATACTTTTGAATTCTCGTATATGGAGTAAACTCCCAGCGGAGGTCTTTCCTGTTGCATTCAATATGGAAAGTTTCAAATTGAATGTCCATAAGCACTACTTCCTGTATCGCCCTTCTCCCCCCAAAACCAGTTTTGCTAGAGCCATGCCGCGAGTGCTGGTTTTACAAAAACTAAATAAATAAATCTATATAAGTATTACCGACTTGCTTTGGCTTTAAAGCACAACTAAAGTTCACATTATTTTAAATGACTACGAATTTTTAAAAGCTTTCCTGGTATAAATTGCTTTAAAAATCCTGTACATTAGCTTAAAAAGCTTTCACTTTAAAAGCTTTCTTGAAGCTTGTAATTAATTATTTGGTTAAATAAATTTATTCCATAATATACGAATTTTTGGCGTTCGAAAGCTTTTAATGATAAAACCATTTCCGCTGTATTGTAATGCAGCTTTAAAGTTCTTTTGTAGCTGCCAGCACACCTTTGAACTTTTAAGTAAAATGCACAAGTTCATAATATATTTTTATAGCACGATTTCAATTGTGTAACTTTTTTTTTTTTTATTTTATCAAATCATAGTACTAAAGCTTTTTAAATGAAAATTTTACATGTAATTTTTGTTAAATATTTCTGAGAGCTCTTTAATGTAAAAATATTATTTGACTTGAATGTGTTATAGCTTTAAAGCTTTTTAACATGAAATTTCAGCACGGGAACTTTTTAGAGCGTGCTACGCATTATCATCGTATATTTGTAAATTTGAAAATCTATTTGTAACTTTGAAAATCTATACTATAGAAGTTGTCGCTGTCATCACATATTACGTTACATATATTAATTATCTGTGAAATTCAAAAAATTGTGCCATGGATCACATGGATTAAACGTACAATCCAAATGTGATGGAATATCATGCGAAACTGAAACGCTTAGGTGGATTGTGTTTATAAAATAGAAATTATATAATTATTAAATAGTTGATAGAATACTTTGAAAAAGTTAAAAAAAAAACAAGTAAAAACGTTATATTCGACCGGGTCGAATCTTAAATACCCTCCAAATATTTAGTAAGTGAATTTGAAATGTTTAACTTGGTGGGACAGAGTTCCTTTATATAATATCGTACGTCAACGCCCACTAAATGGGGCGGGGTTCAAAAATATACAATATCATGTTTTCCACAGACGAACGTATGGGCATTGCTAGACCGTCTTAGACTTCACCACAATTCTCTTTGGAGGCTATAAAAACTGTATTTTGGCGGGGTCGCTCTGGCAAGGGCTGTGGGGGAAACATTTCACCTTTGTCATAAAACTCTAAAAATAAATGCTTGGGATAATTATATACAAAATTAAAATTTCTTTTTTTTTGATAAGGTCATTTAGAGGGCAAAGGGGGAGAGGGGGTAGGGCAGAAACAGATACACATAAAACTGTAAAATAAATGCTTGGGATGATTATACACAAAATAAAATAAATTTATATTTATTTTTAATAGGGTCATTTAACGGGCAAAGGGGGAGGAGCGGGTAGGGCAGCAACAGGCAGTCATAAAACTCTAAAGATAAATGCTTGGGATGATTATACACAAAACTACAAAAAAAAATTTTTTTTTTGGTAGGGTCATTTAGGGGGCAAAGGAAGAAGGGGGGGGGCGGGTAGGGCAGAAATCGGCAGTCATAAAACTCTAAAGATAAATGCTTGGGATGATTATATACAAAATTTAAAAAAAAAATTTTTTTTGGTAGGGTCATTTAGGGGGCAAAGGAAGAAGGGGGGCAGGGGGTAGGGCAGAAATCGGCAGTTATAAAACTCTAAAGATAAATGCTTGGGATGATTATATACAAAATTTAAAAAAAAAATTTTTTTTTTGGTAGGGTCATTTAGGGGGCGAAGGGGAAGGAGGGGGTAGGGCAGAGTAGAGCAAGGTTTCGTTTCAGCTTCGTCATTAAAGCTTAAAAGTGTTATTTTTAAGGAATGTAGGCTTAAGTAAAACAATTTGTTAAATTTTTATGCCATTTTTCCCTATAATAACGCCCACTGAAGTGGGCGGGGTCAAAAAATATTTTGACATAAAAATATATCATTTGCTTAATAAAATAACCAAAAAACTTTAAAAATTATGTTGTTTTTTCTGGGTTGGTTTAGTTCTTCTTAGGGGAACTTTTTTCCCCCTTGCCCGATTTAGCCCATCTTCGAACTTAACCTGCTCTAAGTTTTAAAATATATTTATGCCAAATTTCAGGAGTCTAGCTCTTTTCGTTTGGACTGAATCGTGATTTCCACAGACGGACGGACGGACGGACGGACGGACATGCTCAGTTCGTCTTAGATTTCATCACTGATCAAGAATATATATACTTTATGGGGTCTGAGATGGATATTTCGATGCGTTACAAACGGAATGACAAAGTGAATATACCCTCCAAATTCTTTTTTGGAGGGTATAAAAAAACTAAACAAAGAACGCTGATGAGATGGTGTGGAGAGCTCGAAAGCAGTACTGATCCACTTTCAATATAAAACTCAAACTCCTAAATAAAAAACAATTTGTAAATCCGCGGATAGACTTTTTGCTGAATGTAATTGTGTGACAGAACGTCGACTAGGAAATTATTTTTCTACAATTAAAAAAACATTTTCGTGTATTAATGGAATACATTTTTCATACATTCACAGAAATATTTATCGCGATTCGGCTATTTGCCCGCCTCTGTCCTAAATACTAACAAAGCTAATCTAATGGACGAAAGTGAGGTCACGAACGCATTTGCAGGCGTTCCACTTTTTAACGGTCCATCTGCAAGTGCTGAGCTGGACGAAATAACTCAGGGATTAATGTGGCCGGACAAATTGGCGTTCGGACACAGTAACCGTAAGAAACGCTTTGCCGCTCTAGGCAGCGTTTGGCCTTTTAATCAGATAACCTACAAAATTACCAAATACCCGAAAGGTCTAACCGAGCTTGAAGTTGATGTTGAAATTTCTAAAGCTTTTGCTATCTGGAGTGAACAAATCAATATAACTTTTATACCAAAATGTTCGGATGTAGTAGATATTGAAATTAGGTAATCGAACTCGACGACTCGAGCCAATAATTGAAATTATTTTATTTAATTCTAATTTATTTTTTTCGAAACATAGATTTGAGAAACTAGACCATGGCGATAGTAAGCCTTTTGATGGTATAGATGGAAAATTGGCCCATGCTTTACCTCCAAAGTATGGCGGTGATATTCACTTTGATGCTGACGAAAATTGGACCTATAACTCTCCTAATGGCATCAATCTTTTCCAAGTAGCCGTACATGAAATTGGTCATGCTTTGGGTTTGAATCATTCAGATGACACTTCGGCTGTAATGTATGAATCATATCAAGGCTATATATCGAATTTCAAATTAAGCGCCGATGATATTAACGGTATAAAAACTATATATAGCTTTATTGTGGCTGTACATCCTCGAAAAAAACCTACCAGAAGTATTGCGCCGTGCAAAATATCTCAAATTGATACCATTTTTAATTTACCTGATAACCATATATATGTTTTCGTCGATAATCTGTATTATAAACTTGAAAATGATGCTGTGCTCCCCAGTTACCCGCAGGAAATACGTTCTTATTGGCCAGATTTGGAAGGCAAGTCATCTTTTTTTAACTTTGAGTTTAATTTTAATTCAATGTTCTTTAGACAATATTGATGCTGCTTTCACGACTAATAATGGTTTGACGTATTTCTTCAAAGACGTGAGGTTTTGGGTTTACAAAGTAAATGTTCTTGAGCCCGGGTATCCCAAAAATATAAGTGATCATTTCCCCACGCCCGGTAATATTGATACTGCGATATATGTTAGAAGGTCGGATCAGGTTGTGTTTTACCAAAACAAATATTGCTGGCTATATAGTTTTCAGGAGCCAATGGATAACCAGACTATATTTCCAGATCGTTTCTGTCATTGGCCTATTTCAGAAAATGGAGAATATATAAAAACATTAGATGCTGCTTTTGAAGATGCAATCGGCACGCGTTACCTCTTTGTGGGACCCCACTACTATTATTATGATGGGGTATTATTTTAAATCTAATAAATTTTATAATCGCATTGAAATAAATTTAAATATTATTTCTCCAACAGAATCGGAGATCTCCACACAAAACAATCACCAGGTTTTTCGGTTGCCTAAGTAAAACTTAATTAGGTGAGTGGAACGACCCAAGGACTCTACGTATTATAAAATCAGTGTATAATTGTCCGACCAAATACTCGGTTTCGCGTTCGGAGTTCGACAAAAATGATGGTCGTTGTTCCGAATTTTTAGTAATTAGTGGTTACGCTTTCTTGGTCAATTGTTTGCCAAATCTGACCATACTTTTGCAATAACGAGACAATAATATTGGACTTCTCGTACAATTTGTCAATACTGCACTCAAAGATGAGGCCGTGGCTGTGTGTTCGATTCGCTGCTGCGACTCTGACTATTTTCCCGTGTCTATTACTCGCTTTAATGACTTATTCTTTTTGCCAATATATTTTGTGTCACACGCCGACAATATTTCTGCGCATTATGAAATCTTGAATCAAAAGTAAGGGCTTCCATCAGACACCTCAACTAGAAGTTTGTGTTTCCAACTGTAATTAATTACGATTAGCTATTCCAAAAGCTGCTTAATGGCGATTTAAGACAATAATAATAATTCCAGTAGAAGTAAGTTTTTCAAATAAATAGAATCTTTTAATCCAAATCAATGATCGTTGCCTTGAGCTGAAAATTCCATTAGCATCACTTGCGGAGCCAGACCTTGGCCGGTTCTTTGCGAGAAAATGTCGAATGAGACTAGGGCGCATTACACATATTTTATGGAAGAATTCTTTCCCGACTTGTGGCATTAACAGAATTATTCGGTGTAAAAACATTAACTGAAGCGAAGGTTTCGCATGCTCCAAGACAAGGGAACTGCAAAAGATTGTTTTATTGTTTGGCTTATTTACTGCAATAGTATCATATCTCCAAAACTACGATTTCAAAGTTCGTAACGCCTGGAGAGGAAAATCAAATTTCGTCTGCTGCAAGACCGGTTCCTTTTTAATTTGATTCTACTGAAGTGAATGAGCATTTTCTCCCTCAGAACTTCGCTCTTTATATCTCGGCTTGGAAAACTTAATTTCATTCCAAATAGTTTTGATTTCGTCAAATTTTTATTCCGCATGTTGAAGTAATTTATTTATAAGCACCACAAATTTTGTAATTTTGATCAAATCGAAATAGCGTTCTTTCGAAATGCTGAAAATGAAAAAACGTAACGTCTTACAGCCCGACCAGCTTGTAAACCCAGTATCGTCTCAATTAAATATGAGACGGCTGGCGATTCCGGCGGATTCATTCAACGTTGAGGAAAGGCCACGATTACCTGGCAACTCTTCACATATTTGTAATCTAGTTCCTTACCGTGACTATGCGAAAAGTCTAACTAAGAAAAGAATTTTTTCTCTCGCACAATCAGATTTAAAAGAAAAACAGTTTATAAAAATATGTTTTTGTTTAAAATGTAGCTGTTCGACCTGAAGGTGAAAGAGACAGAGAGAGGGCAGACCTTCCCAACTTAATCACTTTCTCTTTCAGCCCTGAGATCAGGGAGCTCGATCGTTCCAATGTAGGACTGCTGAGCCATTTTATTGAGATGCATGGACACGTGGCCCAATAAACACGCGAATAAAGCTTTTCCTATGACTTGAACAATGCTGCCACCTGTTTATATACGCCTTCTTGTTTATGACGAAAACAAATTATTTGACAACTTGACCTTCATTATTATGATCCTTATTTTTTAACGTTGTTATAACTAACAAGACTCTATTACATATTGTATAAAATTTAAAATTTTTTATTTCGATCTTTTTCTGTCCAAACACTTTAAACTCTGGTGTGTTTCCTGGATTTTTGGTTCTTATATGAAATATGTTAATGTTTTCTTGCATTTCTCTTTATATAGGTTTTTTAAAAGTTCATCGTGACGCAAAGCGAAACAACGCCTTTGGGACAATCGTTCTGGATTCTTTCATACAACTACAACAACAAATACATGGTTAAAACGAGTTTAAAAATTTTATTTCTAATTGCGGTAACAGAAAATTATAAAGTGTAATATTGGAAACTATAGCAAGTTTAAAGTAAATTTTGTAAAAATAAATGTGAATAAATAAAGGAACTCATGCAAAAATACTTAACGATTGTGTTAGATCATTAATTAATAGCACAAACACATACATACTCGTACGTACATACATACATACATACATACATAAATACATATGCATTAAAGACTTTTAAAAACTTTAATTATTTGCAATTCGCTGATATGAAAGAAATGCCACCCACATACATTCAAACATGTTCAGATCATTGCAAGAGTGCTGCTGATCACTGAGCATAACTGGCAGCGATTGACACTAAAGAGAAGAGGAACAGCATCTTCCTTCATTCGTCGGCCCTGTAGCAAAAAAATTCTTCAGCTGTCCTCCAAGTACTGTCCCTTCCTTTCTATTGCCGGCGCAATGCACTGAGTGCTGGTCCGAGTTAAAGAAAATAAAATGAACGCGCCCTTAATAGTTGACTTTTCGTTCCGCTACAATAACACTGTGAAACATCTGCTTGGCTGCGAAGCTCTCGAGCCTTTCCAGTCTTTTTGCAATAATAACATAAACCTGCCAGAGACTCTGTCAATAATGCTCGTAGGTATATTAATTCAAAACAACGCAAATGAGATCAGTAGTCACATGAGGTAAGGCAACAGGCTACCGGGACAGACAAGTCGAATATTACAACACAACAAAAATAACGTGGCTTTCTATTGTTGATTTCGAACTGCCCCTGTTAAAAATATCTACAACAATTATTTTCTGGGCTCTATTTCCTTGCGCACTCGTTTCGGCAGCTATTTGTAAAATAAATGCAAATAGTGCAGCATGCAAATAGTGCACCTGGGGGCATATTACGGTCGCATTGTATTGAAATGTCCATCTAAGTCGAATGAGTTAATTTGGTCCGCCTCTGGTATCACTAAACGTTGCTGTAATTATCGTGTGAGGAAAACATGATATCAGTTCATGATATAGGCAACAAGTTGTTGTTATTGTGGTTGGCCGTAAAGGGCGTGAAAAATTGAATTAACGTTGAAGTTTCAAATGAGGAATTAGAAAGTTTGACGGCCCAAGTTAAAGCGTGTCGGTAGGAAAGCAGACTGCATATTTTGCTGTTGGCTGAAGTAGTAGAACACGAGACTATGAAGCGGAGGGTCGTGAGTTCGAGCCCGCGCTGAGTCTTGAAATATTGTGTTGAATTCTTCTGATCAGCATTTGTGTGTGGTTGTGCTAGTTGTTGCCAGCCTGTTTCAATGATGAAGGCATAGTCACTGGTCATAATTGGCAGCGACTGACACTATCATGTACTAAAAAGCAGAGTAACAGCACCCACCTTCGTCGGCCCTGTTGCAAAAAAATTAGCCGGCGAAGTAAAAGGTTGAAATAGGTACAAAAAGAACAACTGTCTATCTTCTCATCTTTCCTAATCTGTCATCTCGTTTTCAGTTCCGGCGTGATGCATTGCATATATAGGGGTCATCCCCTGAGTGCTGGTCCAAGATAAAAAAAAAAAAAAAAAAAAACTTAAAGTTGCTTATACGAGTAATTTTGTTGCCGCATATATTTTCCAAATAGGGCTTCTTCAGATCTTTTTTTATCTAAAGGATCGATATATTAATGTAATAACTATCGAGCAAATTGAGGATTAATTGAGGATGGAGCTTAAGTCTGCCAAAATGACAGAGTCTCTTTATTACACTACCAGTCTTGCCCAAAAATATTCCAAATAAATTATATTTTTGCTGTTTTTTATTTTTTGTTCTTAAATAAATTTGAAAAAGTTAGTAGTTGTAAAGACCTGTAAGAGTATTTTGGGCGGTTGCACAATATGATGGTTATTTTTATGGTCCTGTCTTTTTCTAATGTGACAAATCGAATTGGCGAAATGGACAATCTTACAATTGGGCATGTTTTCGATTATTACATTGCACTGCGGATTCTCCACATTTACCGGATGACACCACCGGTGGTGCCATATCTTATGCGTAATTAATTGGGTGTTGCCAGATGAGCCAGAATTAAAATATTAATCATTTCTAATGGCTGGTGTGAGTGGCATTTTGCGCAGCAAAGCTTTGGAACGTGGCAAACATTAATATTTTTTGGCGGTAATTAAATGCTGTTTGTTATGTTGATTACACTTTTGGCTGCTTGTCACAATGCTCATTACAACAACCGCGATGGAGGAGTTCCTCCAGCCAAATATAACGGACTCCCATGTCTATGAAAATTTATTACGATACGAATTTATGTTTAGCTTTTAACTCTGTGCTTGTAATATTAAATTTTGAAGAGTTACTAACGCACGTTCAGCCTCTAAATATATATTATATTTTTTGGCTTTTTTTCGTTTAAATTTTTTGTATTCATAATATCCCATTTTGAACATATTAAATTTACAAAAACAGGAATAAATTAGTTTAAAAATCCCTTAACAGCAACAAATTGTATATGCCCATATATACAAAAAATCGTGTATACCCCCTTTCTTAATTAATATAAAAAACTGTTTTAATCAGCTCTATACGCCTTAATTGAGCTCAATTATACATATAAAATTTGTGGGTGCTGTTGGCTGAAGTAGTAGAACACGAGACTATGAAGCGGAGAGTCCTGAGTTCGAGCCCCAGCTGAGTCATGAAATATTGTGTTGAATTCTTCTGATCAGCATTAGTGCGTGGTTGTGTTAGTTGTTGCCAGCCTGTTTTCAGTGATGAAGGCATAGTACTGATCACTGAACATAATTGGCCGCGACTGACACTATCATGTACTAAAAGCAGAGTAACAGCACCCACCTTCGTCGGCCCTGTAGCAAAAATTAGCCGGCGAAGTAAAAGGTTGAAATAGCTACAAAAACAACTGTCTATCTTCTTTCCTAATCTGTCCCCTCAATACTATCCCCTCGTTTTCAGTTCCAGCGCAATGCCTTGCATATATAGGGGACATCCCCTGAGTGCTGGTCCTACTCCTAAAAAAAAAAAAAAAAAAATCAATAATTATGCAATAAAAATGAAATTGTTATAATATTGAGAAAAATTATGAACGCAGCACTGCTAAAAAGTGTGTTTAATAAGCAAAACACTGAACAAAGTTAGTCGAGACATGGCACCTAAAACTTGGAAAGAATAAGAAAAGACTTAAACAAAATATATCAAGCCATAATGAAGTAGAATTATTGACATTTAATTCATCATAAATTAGCAAACTTAGAAAGAAACCAAAAAAGTAAGATCCTAGATATTCACGGATAGTAGCAAGCTCATCGAGGCCCTGAGGAATCATGTGTTTCAATCTCGGTGTGTACTACGGTGTAAGGATGAGAGTAACTCATACACGCACTGTGGAGGCATAGAGATAAGGAAAGATGGGAGCATTAATGGGCGAACATCACACTGGATAGTCCGAAGCCATTTCACGTTTTTAAGAACGAACTAAAGCCATGGGCTATAGAATTTCATACAAGAGATTGGCAGCACTCTACTGTAGGTTGGTGACTAGAATTCTATGGGGGACCCAGATGGTAGGAGGACAAAGGAGGTCCTAACATCGAGTAGGAAAGCACTACGGAGATTGGTTTATTTAATAACAGGACATACAGAGTTGAGGAGTCACCAGGCACGAATGGGTATCGTTGGCGATATAACATGCAGGGCCTGCCACGAAGAGAACGAGACACTGGAGCACTACTTGTGCTACTGTTCAGCTTTTGGTCAAGTCAGAAGACAAACGTTTAATCAGGAGATGGAATTTCTTAGGGGCTCTAATTGGAGAGACTTTAGAAGACACATTGAGGAAACTAGGTTCTTGACGGAATCAAACTCAGACGTTTCCATGGTATCGGTGGAGGCTCCCTACAGTAGAATGGGAACTCATTATTATAAAGCGCAAAATAGGCCTATGAGGCCTAAGTGTAATCCTGGACGGATTGGAATAGCTTAAGCCCCTCTTTTCAACCTAACCTAACCTAACTTAACCTAGATCACAAATGAAATCATTTTAATAGTTCCATATTAAACAAGTAAAAACGTCATATTCGACCGGGTCGAATCTTAAATACTTTCCAAAAATTCAGTAAATAGATTTAAAATTTTTAACTTGTTGGGACAGAGTTGCTTTATATAATTTTGTACGTTAACGTAATCGGGCGGGTTGACTTAATTTTAAACAAATTAAAATTAAAAGTAACCTTGAAAACCAGACGACGACTAGTCTTATCTAACAAATATTATATGACTTCCGTTTGCAAAATATATGCTGATAGTTTGTTTGGTTGTTTCTTATATTGTTTTCTTAGCTCTTTAAATAAAGTTCGTATTTGTTTCTAGTGTTTTGATCGTGCCAGTTGTTTGCCATTTAGATAAACTATTCAATACTTCAAATAAGTCTTCAAGACAGACGCAGTTTGAAATTTCAGTTGTGAAAACGGACTTATTATTTCAGAAACTGCAAACAAACAAGACAAGGGCTTTTCCAGTTAATTTCGTGCGTGTGTGCGTTAAACGGTTATTTGAACTCTTTATTTGCTAACCCAATTCTTCTTTATTGACATGTTATATAATGAGATAGATATTGTCTAATTGTGTATCCAAAGCATGATATATTGAGCTATTGTACATGTTCTATTGATTGCATAGTTTGGAGTCAGATGCTTATTTCTGCATATTTCCGCAACTTAGTAGCATAAGTAACCATATTGCGGGAAAACGTCCAACGAGGTCAAATAGCACGATCACATTAGACAGGTTGCATCCTCTCAACATGAGATGGCCACGATCTGAAATCACCCGTGTACACTAGTCCAGGTAGCGTGATTTTGGTGCTCATATTTATTGAGCTACAGCGTTCACAGATTACAAATGACTTATTTGGGAGGACTGCTTTATATTAGCTTCGTGTTTAAGCCCATATTGAAGCAATTTTTGTTTTCGTCCTACTTCATTGTTGAGGTTTCAATACATAATAGTTTCACTGAATGAATTAATTAGCAAAAGTTTTCAATTTTTTACTGTTTCAACTGGATCCTGTAGTCCAAAGATTTTGTTAGCTTTATTACGGAAAATGTATAAATTACTATACAGAGTTCTTTTCCATTTTTCCTTACTAAAAAGATATAATAAATAATTTAGCGTTTCGAAAATTCAAGGAGCACCAAAACTAGTTAAAAGTTAAAAGTGCTCATATGTGGTCGCTAGATTTTAATTTCGCTAACTTTGAATTCAAAAGGTTAAGTTTTCGCCGACTGTTGATGATCGTTGACATGCAGTTTGCAATAGTAAAGACTAAATTTGAGTCTCTATGGCCCCCTAGACGCAGTGAGAATCCAAAAGGCGGCTTTATAAATTTTAATAATAAATCAAGTAGGTATTGAAAATGTTTGAAATAATCGGTTTTAAAAACAAGACAAAATGATGAGAAGACTCGAAAACGGATATTAAAAGCAAACGCAACTACACACACACACCCCCGAAACAGCAATGCTAAAATCAAACAGCTGAACAAACAAACAACACTGGATTCTATTCCCAATTATAAAAGAGTTGTTGGCACAGCAAATAGTGTTTTTCAATAATAACAACCGTAAAATCTATTATAACCTGCCGCTGCTGCCACCGACCAGAATCGACCGATACATTGTCGAGGGTATAAAATGTCGAAGCATTCAATAGTCAAACTCATTCGAAACGTGTTCCTGCTTCGGGAACAGACTTCATTCTTAACTCCAAATAACTAAATATTTTCCTTTTTTATAAAAAAAAGCTTAAGTGAAAGAGTGTTTATTCCAAGTTTTTCATACAAAACTCTACAAGGAAAATATCCTTCAAAGGTGAGTCAATAATAAATTAAATGTCCTCTGTGTTTGTTTATTCACGGGTTCAGTAGATCCTTTAGCTTTATATATGAGCATTATAAATTTCCATTTTGCGAATGAATTCACATTCCAACAAATTATAGGAAATATTTATTTTGTGGGAAATAAATTTTATAAAAAAATTCTCATAAGAAATTTTCTCAAACACATTTTATTTGAAACTCCTCATTTATGCTTCCGCAGTAATTTTGATAAAACTTGAGGCAATCTCAAGATTTAGAATGCCCAGCATAGAGTAATTTACGATTTCATCAAAGCCAATTGTTCTTTTTCTTATTTTATATATAAAAACATCCAGCAACCACTGAGCGACAGAACGATATCAGTTAATTAATTACTTTTAGGGAAATATATGCTAAAAATATTTCATTAGGTTCCCCTGTTTATATTCCTGTTCTCTCTGCTCTGTTTATAAAACTCAGATGATCGGTTAAAAGAGTTGCTTTGCACAAGAACGTCGATTCATATATTTCTCTCTTCCTCATGGAAAGTTTAAAGATGTGATGAGCTTCAAGGTCAGCAATTCTCTAGACTATTTCTGAAATGAAATTTCAATCTGAATAATGACAACATCACCAAATTTAATTGGGTGTTAGCTCCTCTCCCTAAATGGTTCCTGCAGAGTCATCTCATAAAAATTTAGTTTTTTTTTTCTGATTACAAATTTCATTGACTTTTCTGTTTTCTCTTCTATTTGCAGATATCAGAATATGACTGGCAGCAGGCAATTTCCATCACCAACAAATACCCTTAAAATGTCAACCCGTCGAAATGCTGTGTTCTTCGGTTTAATCGTGCTATTAACTGTTCTATCCACAATGCAGTCAAATGCTGAGGTGACGATACCTCAAGCTGAGGTAAGTGGCAAAAAACTCTGATTCTGGTTTTTTTTGCGATACAAAATCACTGCAACGGGGCTCGTTTTAATTTATTAAAACATGTTGATCTCAAGCTAAACTGCAAAAAGGATTTTGATGTAGAGCAATTAGACTTCTATAAAGGGAAAACCAGTTCAATTAGAATGTTATTATTGAAATACTAAAAATGTTAAACGAAATTGGAGCCGTTGAAAGGATTTTCAGAGAAGAACTTTAATACTTTTGAATTCTCGTATATGGAGTAAACTCCCAGCGGAGGTCTTTCCTGTTGCATTCAATATGGAAAGTTTCAAATTGAATGTCCATAAGCACTCCTTGCTGTATCGCCCTTCTCCCCCCAAAACCAGTTTTGCTAGAGCCATGCCGCGAGTGCTGGTTTTACAAAAACTAAATAAATAAATCTATATAAGTATTACCGACTTGCTTTGGCTTTAAAGCACAACTAAAGTTCACATTATATGAATTTTTAAAAGCTTTCCTGGTATAAATTGCTTTAAAAATGCTGTACATTAGCTTAAAAAGCTTTCACTATAAAAGCTTTCTTGAAGCTTGTAATTAATTATTTGGTTAAATAAATTTATTCCATAATATACGAATTTTTGGCGTTCGAAAGCTTTTAATGATAAAACCATTTCCGCTGTATTGTAATGCAGCTTTAAAGTTCTTTTGTAGCTGCCAGCACACCTTTGAACTTTTAAGTAAAATGCACAAGTTCATAATATATTTTTATAGCACGATTTCAATTGTGTAACTTTTTTTTTTTTTATTTTATCAAATCATAGTACTAAAGCTTTTTAAATGAAATTTTTACATGTAATTTTTGTTAAATATTTCTGAGAGCTCTTTAATGTAAAAATATTATTTGACTTGAATGTGTTATAGCTTTAAAGCTTTTTAACATGAAATTTCAGCACGGGAACTTTTTAGAGCGTGCTACGCATTATCATCGTATATTTGTAAATTTGAAAATCTATTTGTAACTTTGAAAATCTATACTATAGAAGTTGTCGCTGTCATCACATATTACGTTACATATATTAATTATCTGTGAAATTCAAAAAATTGTGCCATGGATCACATGGATTAAACGTACAATCCAAATGTGATGGAATATCATGCGAAACTGAAACGCTTAGGTGGATTGTGTTTATAAAATAGAAATTATATAATTATTAAATAGTTGATAGAATACTTTGAAAAAGTTAAAAAAAAACTAAACAAAGAACGCTGATGAGATGGTGTGGAGAGCTCGAAAGCAGTACTGATCCACTCTCAATACAAAACTCAAACTCCTAAATAAAACACAATTTGTAAATCCGCGGATAGACTTTTTGCTTAATGTAATTGTGTGACAGAACGTCGACTAGGAAATTATTTTTCTACAATTAAAAAAACATTTTCGTGTATTAATGGAATACATTTTTCATACATTCACAGAAATATTTATCGCGATTCGGCTATTTGCCCGCCTCTGTCCTAAATACTAACAAAGCTAATCTAATTGACGAAAGTGAGGTCACGGACGCATTTGCAGGCGTTCCACTTTTTAACGGTCCATCTGCAAGTGGTGAGCTGGACGAAATAACTCAGGGATTAATGTGGGCGAACAAATTGGCGTTCGGACACAGTAAACGTCCGAAACGCAATGCCGTTCAAGACAACATTTGGCATTCTAATCAGATAACCTACAAAATTTCCAAATACCCGGAAAGTCTAACCGAGCTTGAAGTTGATATTGAAATTTCTAAAGCTTTTGCTGTATGGAGTGAACAAATCAATATAACTTTTATACCAAAATGTTCGGATGCAGTAGATATTGAAATTCGGTAATCGAACTCGACAACTCGAGTCAATAATTGAAATTATTTTATTTTATTTAATTCTAATTTATTTTTTTCGAAACATAGATTTGAGAAACTAGACCATGGCGATGGTGCGCCTTTTGATGGTGCAGGAGGATCATTGGCCCATGCTTTTCCTCCAAAGCTTGGCGGTGATATTCACTTTGATGCTGACGAGAATTGGACCCAAAACTCTCCTAATGGCATCAATCTTTTCCAAGTAGCCGTACATGAAATTGGTTATGCTTTGGGTTTGCCTCATTCAAATGACACTTCGACTGCAAAGTTTAACCATTATAGTCGCTATATACCGAATTTCAAATTATCCGACGATGCTATTAGCGCTATAAAATCTTTATATAACAAGAATCTACCTACACCTCCTCCCAGAAGTATTGCGCCGTGCGACGTTTCTAAAATTGATACCATTTTTAATTTACCTGATAACTATGTATATGTTTTCGTCGATAATCTGTATTATAAAGTTGAAAATGATGCTGTGGTCGCCGGTTACCCGCAGGAAATACGTTCTTATTGGCCAGATTTGGAAGGTAAGTCATCTTTTTTTAACTCTGAGTTTAATTTTAATTCAATGTTCTTTAGACAATATTGATGCTGCTTTCACGACTGGTAATGGTTTGACGTATTTCTTCAAAGGCGAGAAGTATTGGGTTTACAAAGGAAATGTTCTTGAGCCCGGGTATCCCAAAAATATAACAGAACTTTTCTCCCCGGGCGGTTATATTGATACTGCGTTCTATAGTAGAAGCCAAAAAATAGTTATGTTTTACAAGGACAAAAGTTGCTGGACATATAGTTTTGAATCAAAGAAGAGCGAACCATATTCTGATTGTCATTGGCCTATTTCAAAAACTGGAGAAGAAATAAAAACATTAGATGCTGCTTTTGAACATACAAACGGCATGCGTTACCTCTTTGTGGGACCCCACTACTATTATTATGATCTGGTATTATTTTAAATCTAATAAATTTTATGATCGCATTGAAATAAATTTAAATATTCTTTCTCAAACAGGATCTGACATCTCCATACGAAACAATCACCAGGTGGTTCGGTTGCCAAAGTAAAACTTAATTAGGTGAGTCGAACGAGCCAAGGACTCTATGTATTATAAAATCAGTGTATAATTGTCCGACCAAATACTCGGTTTCGCGTTCGGAGTTCGACAAAAATGATGGTCGTTGTTCCGAATTTTTAGTAATTAGTGGTTACGCTTTCTTGGTCAATTGTTTGCCAAATCTGACCATACTTTTGCAATAACGAGACAATAATATTGGACTTCTCGTACAATTTGTCAATACTGCACTCAAAGATGAGGCCGTGGCTGTGTGTTCGATTCGCTGCTGCGACTCTGACTATTTTCCCGTGTCTATTACTCGCTTTAATGACTTATTCTTTTTGCCAATATATTTTGTGTCACACGCCGACAATATTTCTGCGCATTATGAAATCTTGAATCAAAAGTAAGGGCTTCCATCAGACACCTCAACTAGAAGTTTGTGTTTCCAACTGTAATTAATTACGATTAGCTATTCCAAAAGCTGCTTAATGGCGATTTAAGACAATAATAATAATTCCAGTAGAAGTAAGTTTTTCAAATAAATAGAATCTTTTAATCCAAATCAATGATCGTTGCCTTGAGCTGAAAATTCCATTAGCATCACTTGCGGAGCCAGACCTTGGCCGGTTCTTTGCGAGAAAATGTCGAATGAGACTAGGGCGCATTACACATATTTTATGGAAGAATTCTTTCCCGACTTGTGGCATTAACAGAATTATTCGGTGTAAAAACATTAACTGAAGCGAAGGTTTCGCATGCTCCAAGACAAGGGAACTGCAAAAGATTGTTTTATTGTTTGGCTTATTTACTGCAATAGTATCATATCTCCAAAACTACGATTTCAAAGTTCGTAACGCCTGGAGAGGAAAATCAAATTTCGTCTGCTGCAAGACCGGTTCCTTTTTAATTTGATTCTACTGAAGTGAATGAGCATTTTCTCCCTCAGAACTTCGCTCTTTATATCTCGGCTTGGAAAACTTAATTTCATTCCAAATAGTTTTGATTTCGTCAAATTTTTATTCCGCATGTTGAAGTAATTTATTTATAAGCACCACAAATTTTGTAATTTTGATCAAATCGAAATAGCGTTCTTTCGAAATGCTGAAAATGAAAAAACGTAACGTCTTACAGCCCGACCAGCTTGTAAACCCAGTATCGTCTCAATTAAATATGAGACGGCTGGCGATTCCGGCGGATTCATTCAACGTTGAGGAAAGGCCACGATTACCTGGCAACTCTTCACATATTTGTAATCTAGTTCCTTACCGTGACTATGCGAAAAGTCTAACTAAGAAAAGAATTTTTTCTCTCGCACAATCAGATTTAAAAGAAAAACAGTTTATAAAAATATGTTTTTGTTTAAAATGTAGCTGTTCGACCTGAAGGTGAAAGAGACAGAGAGAGGGCAGACCTTCCCAACTTAATCACTTTCTCTTTCAGCCCTGAGATCAGGGAGCTCGATCGTTCCAATGTAGGACTGCTGAGCCATTTTATTGAGATGCATGGACACGTGGCCCAATAAACACGCGAATAAAGCTTTTCCTATGACTTGAACAATGCTGCCACCTGTTTATATACGCCTTCTTGTTTATGACGAAAACAAATTATTTGACAACTTGACCTTCATTATTATGATCCTTATTTTTTAACGTTGTTATAACTAACAAGACTCTATTACATATTGTATAAAATTTAAAATTTTTTATTTCGATCTTTTTCTGTCCAAACACTTTAAACTCTGGTGTGTTTCCTGGATTTTTGGTTCTTATATGAAATATGTTAATGTTTTCTTGCATTTCTCTTTATATAGGTTTTTTAAAAGTTCATCGTGACGCAAAGCGAAACAACGCCTTTGGGACAATCGTTCTGGATTCTTTCATACAACTACAACAACAAATACATGGTTAAAACGAGTTTAAAAATTTTATTTCTAATTGCGGTAACAGAAAATTATAAAGTGTAATATTGGAAACTATAGCAAGTTTAAAGTAAATTTTGTAAAAATAAATGTGAATAAATAAAGGAACTCATGCAAAAATACTTAACGATTGTGTTAGATCATTAATTAATAGCACAAACACATACATACTCGTACGTACATACATACATACATACATACATAAATACATATGCATTAAAGACTTTTAAAAACTTTAATTATTTGCAATTCGCTGATATGAAAGAAATGCCACCCACATACATTCAAACATGTTCAGATCATTGCAAGAGTGCTGCTGATCACTGAGCATAACTGGCAGCGATTGACACTAAAGAGAAGAGGAACAGCATCTTCCTTCATTCGTCGGCCCTGTAGCAAAAAAATTCTTCAGCTGTCCTCCAAGTACTGTCCCTTCCTTTCTATTGCCGGCGCAATGCACTGAGTGCTGGTCCGAGTTAAAGAAAATAAAATGAACGCGCCCTTAATAGTTGACTTTTCGTTCCGCTACAATAACACTGTGAAACATCTGCTTGGCTGCGAAGCTCTCGAGCCTTTCCAGTCTTTTTGCAATAATAACATAAACCTGCCAGAGACTCTGTCAATAATGCTCGTAGGTATATTAATTCAAAACAACGCAAATGAGATCAGTAGTCACATGAGGTAAGGCAACAGGCTACCGGGACAGACAAGTCGAATATTACAACACAACAAAAATAACGTGGCTTTCTATTGTTGATTTCGAACTGCCCCTGTTAAAAATATCTACAACAATTATTTTCTGGGCTCTATTTCCTTGCGCACTCGTTTCGGCAGCTATTTGTAAAATAAATGCAAATAGTGCAGCATGCAAATAGTGCACCTGGGGGCATATTACGGTCGCATTGTATTGAAATGTCCATCTAAGTCGAATGAGTTAATTTGGTCCGCCTCTGGTATCACTAAACGTTGCTGTAATTATCGTGTGAGGAAAACATGATATCAGTTCATGATATAGGCAACAAGTTGTTGTTATTGTGGTTGGCCGTAAAGGGCGTGAAAAATTGAATTAACGTTGAAGTTTCAAATGAGGAATTAGAAAGTTTGACGGCCCAAGTTAAAGCGTGTCGGTAGGAAAGCAGACTGCATATTTTGCTGTTGGCTGAAGTAGTAGAACACGAGACTATGAAGCGGAGGGTCGTGAGTTCGAGCCCGCGCTGAGTCTTGAAATATTGTGTTGAATTCTTCTGATCAGCATTTGTGTGTGGTTGTGCTAGTTGTTGCCAGCCTGTTTCAATGATGAAGGCATAGTCACTGGTCATAATTGGCAGCGACTGACACTATCATGTACTAAAAAGCAGAGTAACAGCACCCACCTTCGTCGGCCCTGTTGCAAAAAAATTAGCCGGCGAAGTAAAAGGTTGAAATAGGTACAAAAAGAACAACTGTCTATCTTCTCATCTTTCCTAATCTGTCATCTCGTTTTCAGTTCCGGCGTGATGCATTGCATATATAGGGGTCATCCCCTGAGTGCTGGTCCAAGATAAAAAAAAAAAAAAAAAAAAAACTTAAAGTTGCTTATACGAGTAATTTTGTTGCCGCATATATTTTCCAAATAGGGCTTCTTCAGATCTTTTTTTATCTAAAGGATCGATATATTAATGTAATAACTATCGAGCAAATTGAGGATTAATTGAGGATGGAGCTTAAGTCTGCCAAAATGACAGAGTCTCTTTATTACACTACCAGTCTTGCCCAAAAATATTCCAAATAAATTATATTTTTGCTGTTTTTTATTTTTTGTTCTTAAATAAATTTGAAAAAGTTAGTAGTTGTAAAGACCTGTAAGAGTATTTTGGGCGGTTGCACAATATGATGGTTATTTTTATGGTCCTGTCTTTTTCTAATGTGACAAATCGAATTGGCGAAATGGACAATCTTACAATTGGGCATGTTTTCGATTATTACATTGCACTGCGGATTCTCCACATTTACCGGATGACACCACCGGTGGTGCCATATCTTATGCGTAATTAATTGGGTGTTGCCAGATGAGCCAGAATTAAAATATTAATCATTTCTAATGGCTGGTGTGAGTGGCATTTTGCGCAGCAAAGCTTTGGAACGTGGCAAACATTAATATTTTTTGGCGGTAATTAAATGCTGTTTGTTATGTTGATTACACTTTTGGCTGCTTGTCACAATGCTCATTACAACAACCGCGATGGAGGAGTTCCTCCAGCCAAATATAACGGACTCCCATGTCTATGAAAATTTATTACGATACGAATTTATGTTTAGCTTTTAACTCTGTGCTTGTAATATTAAATTTTGAAGAGTTACTAACGCACGTTCAGCCTCTAAATATATATTATATTTTTTGGCTTTTTTTCGTTTAAATTTTTTGTATTCATAATATCCCATTTTGAACATATTAAATTTACAAAAACAGGAATAAATTAGTTTAAAAATCCCTTAACAGCAACAAATTGTATATGCCCATATATACAAAAAATCGTGTATACCCCCTTTCTTAATTAATATAAAAAACTGTTTTAATCAGCTCTATACGCCTTAATTGAGCTCAATTATACATATAAAATTTGTGGGTGCTGTTGGCTGAAGTAGTAGAACACGAGACTATGAAGCGGAGAGTCCTGAGTTCGAGCCCCAGCTGAGTCATGAAATATTGTGTTGAATTCTTCTGATCAGCATTAGTGCGTGGTTGTGTTAGTTGTTGCCAGCCTGTTTTCAGTGATGAAGGCATAGTACTGATCACTGAACATAATTGGCCGCGACTGACACTATCATGTACTAAAAGCAGAGTAACAGCACCCACCTTCGTCGGCCCTGTAGCAAAAATTAGCCGGCGAAGTAAAAGGTTGAAATAGCTACAAAAACAACTGTCTATCTTCTTTCCTAATCTGTCCCCTCAATACTATCCCCTCGTTTTCAGTTCCAGCGCAATGCCTTGCATATATAGGGGACATCCCCTGAGTGCTGGTCCTACTCCTAAAAAAAAAAAAAAAAAAATCAATAATTATGCAATAAAAATGAAATTGTTATAATATTGAGAAAAATTATGAACGCAGCACTGCTAAAAAGTGTGTTTAATAAGCAAAACACTGAACAAAGTTAGTCGAGACATGGCACCTAAAACTTGGAAAGAATAAGAAAAGACTTAAACAAAATATATCAAGCCATAATGAAGTAGAATTATTGACATTTAATTCATCATAAATTAGCAAACTTAGAAAGAAACCAAAAAAGTAAGATCCTAGATATTCACGGATAGTAGCAAGCTCATCGAGGCCCTGAGGAATCATGTGTTTCAATCTCGGTGTGTACTACGGTGTAAGGATGAGAGTAACTCATACACGCACTGTGGAGGCATAGAGATAAGGAAAGATGGGAGCATTAATGGGCGAACATCACACTGGATAGTCCGAAGCCATTTCACGTTTTTAAGAACGAACTAAAGCCATGGGCTATAGAATTTCATACAAGAGATTGGCAGCACTCTACTGTAGGTTGGTGACTAGAATTCTATGGGGGACCCAGATGGTAGGAGGACAAAGGAGGTCCTAACATCGAGTAGGAAAGCACTACGGAGATTGGTTTATTTAATAACAGGACATACAGAGTTGAGGAGTCACCAGGCACGAATGGGTATCGTTGGCGATATAACATGCAGGGCCTGCCACGAAGAGAACGAGACACTGGAGCACTACTTGTGCTACTGTTCAGCTTTTGGTCAAGTCAGAAGACAAACGTTTAATCAGGAGATGGAATTTCTTAGGGGCTCTAATTGGAGAGACTTTAGAAGACACATTGAGGAAACTAGGTTCTTGACGGAATCAAACTCAGACGTTTCCATGGTATCGGTGGAGGCTCCCTACAGTAGAATGGGAACTCATTATTATAAAGCGCAAAATAGGCCTATGAGGCCTAAGTGTAATCCTGGACGGATTGGAATAGCTTAAGCCCCTCTTTTCAACCTAACCTAACCTAACTTAACCTAGATCACAAATGAAATCATTTTAATAGTTCCATATTAAACAAGTAAAAACGTCATATTCGACCGGGTCGAATCTTAAATACTTTCCAAAAATTCAGTAAATAGATTTAAAATTTTTAACTTGTTGGGACAGAGTTGCTTTATATAATTTTGTACGTTAACGTAATCGGGCGGGTTGACTTAATTTTAAACAAATTAAAATTAAAAGTAACCTTGAAAACCAGACGACGACTAGTCTTATCTAACAAATATTATATGACTTCCGTTTGCAAAATATATGCTGATAGTTTGTTTGGTTGTTTCTTATATTGTTTTCTTAGCTCTTTAAATAAAGTTCGTATTTGTTTCTAGTGTTTTGATCGTGCCAGTTGTTTGCCATTTAGATAAACTATTCAATACTTCAAATAAGTCTTCAAGACAGACGCAGTTTGAAATTTCAGTTGTGAAAACGGACTTATTATTTCAGAAACTGCAAACAAACAAGACAAGGGCTTTTCCAGTTAATTTCGTGCGTGTGTGCGTTAAACGGTTATTTGAACTCTTTATTTGCTAACCCAATTCTTCTTTATTGACATGTTATATAATGAGATAGATATTGTCTAATTGTGTATCCAAAGCATGATATATTGAGCTATTGTACATGTTCTATTGATTGCATAGTTTGGAGTCAGATGCTTATTTCTGCATATTTCCGCAACTTAGTAGCATAAGTAACCATATTGCGGGAAAACGTCCAACGAGGTCAAATAGCACGATCACATTAGACAGGTTGCATCCTCTCAACATGAGATGGCCACGATCTGAAATCACCCGTGTACACTAGTCCAGGTAGCGTGATTTTGGTGCTCATATTTATTGAGCTACAGCGTTCACAGATTACAAATGACTTATTTGGGAGGACTGCTTTATATTAGCTTCGTGTTTAAGCCCATATTGAAGCAATTTTTGTTTTCGTCCTACTTCATTGTTGAGGTTTCAATACATAATAGTTTCACTGAATGAATTAATTAGCAAAAGTTTTCAATTTTTTACTGTTTCAACTGGATCCTGTAGTCCAAAGATTTTGTTAGCTTTATTATTATCCATTTTTCCTTACTAAAAAGATATAATAAATAATTTAGCGTTTCGAAAATTCAAGGAGCACCAAAACTAGTTAAAAGTTAAAAGTGCTCATATGTGGTCGCTAGATTTTAATTTCGCTAACTTTGAATTCAAAAGGTTAAGTTTTCGCCGACTGTTGATGATCGTTGACATGCAGTTTGCAATAGTAAAGACTAAATTTGAGTCTCTATGGCCCCCTAGACGCAGTGAGAATCCAAAAGGCGGCTTTACAAATTTTAATAATAAATCAAGTAGGTATTGAAAATGTTTGAAATAATCGGTTTTAAAAACAAGACAAAATGATGAGAAGACTCGAAAACGGATATTAAAAGCGAACACGAATTATACAACACGCATGAAGAGCAACTACACACACCCGAAAAACAAACAGCTGAACAAACAAACAACACTGGATTCTATTCCCAATTATAAAAGAGTTGTTGGCACAGCAAATAGTGTTTTTCAACAATAACAACCGTAAAATCTATTATAACCTGCCGCTGCTGCCGCCGACCAGAATCGACCGACACATTGTCGAGGGTATAAAATGTCGAAGCATTCAATAGTCAAACTCATTCGAAACGTGTTCCTGCTTCGGGAACAGACTTCATTCTTAACTCCAAATAACTAAATATTTTCCTTTTTTATAAAAAAAAAAGTTTAAGTGAAAGAGTGTTTATTCAAAGTTTTTCATACAAAACTCTACAAGGAAAATATCCTTCAAAGGTGAGTCAATAATAAATTAAATGTCCTCTGTGTTTGTTTATTCACGGGTAGATCCTTTAGCTTTATATATGAGCATTATAAATTTCCATTTTGCGAATGAATCCACATTTCAACAAATTATAGGAAATATTTATTTTATGGGAAATAAATTTTATAAAAAAATTTTCATAAGAAATTTCACATTTCATTTGAAACTCCTCATTTATCCTTCCGCAGTAATTTTGATAAAACTTGAGGCAATCTCAAGATTTAGCATGCCCAGCATAGAATAATTTACGATTTCATCAAAGCCAATTGTTCTTTTTCTTATTTTATATATAAAAACATCCAGCAACCACTGAGCGACAGAACGATATCAGTTAATTAATTACTTTTAGGGAAATATATGCTAAAAATATTTCATTAGGTTCCCCTGTTTATATTCCTGTTCTCTCTGCTCTGTTTATAAAACTCAGATGATCGGTTAAAAGAGTTGCTTTGCACAAGAACGTCGATTCATATATTTCTCTCTTCCTCATGGAAAGTTTAAAGATGTGATGAGCTTCAAGGTCAGCAATTCTCTAGACTATTTCTGAAATGAAATTTCAATCTGAATAATGACAACAGCACCAAATTTAATTGGGTGTTAGCTCCTCTCCCTAAATGGTTCCTGCAGAGTCATCTCATAAAAATTTAGTTTCTTTCTGATTACATATTTCATTGACTTTTCTGTTTTATCTTCTATTTGCAGATATCAGAATATGGCTGGCAGCAAACAATTTCTATCACCAACAAATACCCTTAAAATGTCAACCCGTCGAAATGCTGTGTTCTTCGGTTTAATCGTGCTATTAACTGTTCTATCCAGAATGCAGTCAAATGCTGAAGTGACGATACCTCAAGCTGAGGTAAGTGGCGAAAAACTCTGATTTCTTTTTTTAATTGTATGTAAAGAGTTTTAAGAAAATCCTCATACATTTCATATGGTAAACCTTCGATAAGAATGAAATGATTAAAATATAAGAAATTTGTAGATGCGTTAATTTGAAGCTAAGAAAATTGGCTTTAAAGCTTTTTAAAACGATGTACAAGAAATAAGTCTTTTCAAATTTAAGTGCCGTGTTCATAAAAAGTAATGTGCACACTAATTCTAATGGAAGCAGCAGTAAAACTCTGTTGATTATCAAATAACATAAATTTTAAATCAAATATTTTCCATTTTATCACATTATGGTCGTAAAGATTTTTAAATGAAAATTTTGTCACGTGTAATTCTCGAAGCATTTAGCTAAAATATTTCTGAGAGATTTTCAATGTCAAAATATTCCGTCTGAACATGGTTGTCGTCTTTATAACCGCCAAAAAAGAATTGGAGGGTATACATATTCACTTTGTCATTCTGTTTGTAACGCAGCCAAATATCCATCTGAGACTCCAGAAAGTATATAATATAATCTATTTTTGGATCCCGCCCAAAATTTACTTACTATATATTTGTAGGGTATTTAAGATTCGACCCGGTCGAATACAACATTTTTACTTGTTCGTCTTCAATTTCGACGAGATTAAAGACAAAGAGCTGAATTTGTCTTTAATCTATTACAAATAGTCGAAATTGAAGGCATAAAATGACTGATTAATCAATTAAAAGTATATTTTAAAGCGTAGTACTAAAAGATTTAACGGTTAATTATCCGATTAAATAATCGAGGTTTTGGTTTATTCGGTTAATAATCGATTAATTTTAATCGATTAATAATCGATTATTTTAATCGATTAATTTTAACCGATCAATAAAAATGTTTCATAAATCAGTTTTAGAGTATTAAAACGTAAATAAAATAACCAAAACAACAACTAAATAATATAAAACAGAAAAATAATTGGTAAACACGTATTAACAAAAAGGATGTCAGATTCTTTTATTACACAATAATAGTTTACGGAGATCTACAAAATCAATCTGTTAGAAAATTTTTAGAATTCAAAGAACTTTTTTTTCGAGCTTTAAAAAGAAACCATTTCATTTATCGTAGATGTTGAAGAAGTCGGAAGCAATCCGTGGTAGCGAATTTTAATTTCCAAAGCCTTATTTTCTATTCTGTTCTGTCAGTTGAAGAAAATATCCTTCAGTTCTCATTAAATCTACTACATAAATATTTAATTAATCTTCCCTCACCTCCAATTCCTAAGCATGAGAAAAAGCTAATAACCCCCTCCCATACCAGACTAATTTCAAAACTGCTGGATTTCAATGATTTTCGGTATATGACAAGTCGTTGGAAAATATCCGCACAAACTCATATCCCTAGGAGCAGGACATGCAATTTACATATTAAAGAATGAAGAAAAATTAGGCCTTTATTTATAAATTTGATTCTTTAAAATACGATACGATAAACTTACCGGCACGTCTATGTAGCCGAGAACGGAATACAAAATTTTTTTCTAAAAGCCCACAAATAAAGAATAATGGCCCTTATTACGGTTCTTGACTCGAATCGAAAGAATGTAATAAGTTGAAGAAAAATTCAAGGTTTTTCTTAAATTTATTATAAACACTCGAGTCGATTCGAGAACGATAATAAGGCAGAATATTTTGCTCAGATGATTAATCATTTAATCGTATGAAATTAACCGGTTAAGCCAACTTTAAATAATTCGTAGAGTTAACCGGGCTAACCGATTAAAGTTGTATTTACAAACGATTATCGGCTTAAAAAGTGTTTTCTAAGCCATTTTCAGCTCTAAAAATTTTAAAGTTAATCCGACTCTTCTCTCAGGCAATGTAAGTCGACATTTCCTTTCAACCTTATGCAAAAAAAATATTTGCACGCAAAAACGTTTAATCGACGAATATTTTGAACGTAAGCAGAACTCTACTTTAATCTGATGTTAAGTGAATATCTTTTGGCTTCTTGTTGGATATTATATTAAAAGGCCGGTAGTCTTGGCTTTTGCATAAGACACTGATTGTACTCGTATGAGGAAGAATATGGATAAATATTACAATTGAGTGCAAATTGCCAATGAAATTGTATACATACACAATTTGCAAAATATTATTATTATTGTTCCTTTTTAATATACAGTCGAATCCGCTTTAGCGCAACACGCTTTACTGAAAAAAATCGTATTACTGAAAGCGATACAAATCCCCGCAATAATTTTAAGCACAGCTAGTCTTATTCACTTCGCTTTAGCGAAACATTGCTTTAATGAAAATATTGTATTAGTGAAAGCCAAAGCAGGCCCACAACTACGTTTTGTATAAAACTTTCTTCGCTTATTGAAAAAATAAATAGTGACATCGAATCGATTGCATAACTTAAGGCTGAAAAAATTGTGCATGTTTTGTCCGTTAAAAAATTAAATGGCAAAATGTATTTGTCATTTTCGCTCTTACGTACTTTATGGTATTTTTCTATTATATTGTCAATGCAAGTGGCTAGACATTTGATATAAAAAGTATAGTTTTACTGATTTTAAGCCGAACTACGTTTTGATAAAAAATCGGATAACTGAAAAAAATTGGGTTTTGGTTATTTGCAGTAAAGCGGAGTCGAAATATACAATTCAATTGAACAAGTTTTTAAACCGTAGACGTAATTGCCTTTACAGTGATACATTACAAGTCCGTAGCATTAATATATAAAGCATTTAACTAATAAACTTCTTCAAAATTGACTCACTGTGGCTTCTTCCATCAAAATGCCTACTATGCACTTTTCATATTTGCACTTAAGCTAAGTAAAGATTTCTAATTGTTTGTTAGTGATTGTATTAGTTACGATTTCTATTTTTGTGCCACACTGTGAAAACTTCCGTCAAAATGCCTACTTTGCACTTCTCATACTTGCACTTAAGCTCAGTAAAGATGTCTAATTGTTTGTTAGTGATTATATCAGTTAGGATATCTTTTTTTGTGCCACACCGTGATTTTAAGCAGTACGCTTAACTGTAACAAATTTCAGTAATCCGAACTACGTTTTAGAGAAAAAATCTGATAACAGAAAAAATTGGATTTTGGTTATTTCCAGTAAAGCGGAGTTGACTGTAATAATAATAAATAAAAACGTATATATGGGACTACTGGAATACGATTGTATGCGCACAAAATGGTTTGTGAACAGAATAGTGTTAAAAAGCGACGACACCAACCAAAGTAGATACTGAGTTTATGCATATGACATTTTAGCAAATGCTTTGTTAAAAGTTAAAAGTGTTTGGTGAAAAGTTTCAAATATTTGTTTAAGCTTTTTTATAAATTCAAGAAGCTTTAGAGATGTTAAGATGCAATCGTCTTTACATACTTCTCGTATTGGCTATTTGTGAAGTTTGAAAGATGTTCACAAAAACTACTCAGCCATCGATGGTAACTATTCGAAACCGGTTTATTTTCAAGCCAAATCTGCTGGAGTCTTCACTATCATTAGGTTTTCTAGTGATGACATAATTTGAGGCTGTGCAAATCTTGAGGAAATTGTGTTTTAATAATTAAAAACAAATACTTTCTTTTATTAAACAAATACATTTTGCATACATTTACAGGCATTTTTATCTAAATATGGCTACTTGCCCACCTCCATCGGCAATGCTGCCAATGGGGCGCTTATGGAAGAGGCTACATGGAAGGAAGCATTAGAAGAATATCAACAGTTTAGCGGTCTCAACGTAACCGGTGTGTTGGACGAAGCAACTAAGAGAGCAATGTCTCGGAAACGTTGCGGTGTTGCGGATAAAATATACGGTGAAGATCGTCCGAAACGATTTACTGTCATAATGCCAGCTATGCCTTCTAAGCATCTAACGTATAAAATTCATAACTATCCAAAGGGATTATATGCTACTTATAATGTTGATATTGAAATTGCCAGAGCTTTTGCTTTATGGAGTGAAGTTACCGATCTAACTTTTAGGAAGATAAATGATGATACGGCAGATATTAACATTCGGTAACTAGCAAACACATAAGCAGACACTGTAAAATGTCTTGACATTTAATTTTTTATTTTTTTAATTTAGTTTTATGGTAGGCTATCACAGAGATGACGATCCTTTTGTTTCAAATCTTACCTTGGCACATGCTTACTTTCCATTCACTGAACTGAGGGGTGAGGTCCATTTTAATGATGACCAAAAATGGAATATTGGCGGCAAGTGCGGCTATAATCTTTTCTTTGTAGCTGCTCATGAATTTGGTCACGTTTTGGGTTTGGAACATTCATTAGATACTTCAAGTTTAATGGCCCCTAGTTATGATGATAAGCGGCAGGTTTTGGAACTACAAGAAGATGATATTATGGGCATACAATTTTTGTACGAAAAACCTAAGACTCAACAAAAGGCCTTACCTGGTGGTGCGTTTTAGAGTTTATGTATTGCAGCTTAAGTGTATTTATATGCCTAAATTTTATTGGCTCTAGCACCAGATCATCAGTAGACTTTAACCTAATTTCAAAAATAACTCAACCCAGTTGAATTCTAACTCAACTCAGTTGAATTCGGCTAGGAGAAATAATCCCCTATTCCAAACACGATTTTAATAATTTTATATCCAATTGCGGTAACAGAAGATTATAAAGTGTAATATTGGAAACTATAGCAAGTTTAAAGTAAATTTTGTAAAAATAAATGTGAATAAATAAAGGAACTCATTCAAAAATATTTAACGATTGTGTTAGATCATTAATTAATAGCACAAACACATACACACTCGTACGTACATACATACATCCATAAATACATATGCATTAAAGACTTTTAAAAACTTTAATTATTTGCAATTCGCTGATATGAAAGAAATGCCACCCACATACATTCAAACATGTTCAGATCATTGCAAGAGTGCTGCTGATCACTGAGCATAACTGGCAGCGATTGACACTAAAGAGAAGAGGAACAGCATCTTCCTTCATTCGTCGGCCCTGTAGCAAAAAAAAATCTTCAGCTGTCCTCCAAGTACTGTCCCTTCCTTTCTATTGCCGGTGCAATGCACTGAGTGCTGGTCCGAGTTAAAGAAAATAAAATGAACGCGCCCTTAATAGTTGACTTTTCGTTCCGCTACAATAAGACTGTGAAACAGCTGCTTGGCTGCGAAGCTCTCGAGCCTTTCCAGTCTTTTTGCAATAATAACATAAACATGCCAGAGACTCTGTCAACAATGCTCGTAGGTATATTAATTCAAAACAACGCAAATGAGATCAGTATTCACATGAGGTAAGGCAACAGGCTACCGGCACAGACAAGTCGAATATTACAACACAACAAAAACAACGTGGCTTTCTATTGTTGATTTCGAACTGCCCCTGTTAAAAATATCTACAACAATTATTTTCTGGACTCTATTTCCTTGCGCTCTCGTTTCGGCAGCTATTTTTATAATAAATTTTAGCAACAGCATGCAAATAGTGCACCTGGGGGCATATTACGGTCGCATTGTATTGAAATTTCCTTCTACGTCGAATGCGTTAATTTGGCCCGCCTCTGGTATCACTAAACGTTGCTGTAATTATCGTGTGAGGAAAACATGATATCAGTTCATGATATAGGCAACAAGTTGTTGTTATTGTGGTTGGCCGTAAAGGGCGTGAAAAATTGAATTAACGTTGAAGTTTCAAATGAGAAATTAGAATGTTTGACGGCCCAAATTAAAGCGTGTCGCTAGGAAAGCAGACTGCATATTTTGCAGTACTTAAACCGGCGATCATCTTTTGGGACACGGAAGTATTTTGCAACAGCTGTTGATCGTAATGATCAACGTAAACTTAAAGTTGCTTATACGAGTAATATTATTACCGCATATATTTTCCAAATGGGGCATCTTCAGATCTTTTTTTATCTAAAAAATCGATATATTAATGTAATAAGTATCTAACAAATCGAGGATGGAGCTTAATTCTGCCAAAATGAAAGACTCTCTTTATAATTTACACTACCAGTCTTGCCCAAAAATATTCCAAATAATTGTATTTTTTGCTGCTTTTTTTGTTTTTGTTTTTAATTTACCACATTCCTTTCTTCCTTTTCATAGTAGCGTTTTTCGCTCCAACTAAAATTCTTAAGAGCCTTAATACGAACGTTAATTTTTATTCCGAACGGCATGATGATGACGCAGGAAAATAGTTGCGAACGACAATTCTTAGCGATCAGTACAATAAATTAATTAAATCTTGAAATACATTTGAAAAAGTTAGTATTTAGTTGAAAGAGCTGGGCGGTTGCACAATATGATGGATATTGTTATGGTCCTGTCTTTTTCTAATGTGACAAACCAAAATTGGCGAAATGGACAATCTTACAATTGGGCATGTTTTCGATTATTACATTGCACTGCGGATTCTTCACATTTACCGGATGACACCACCGATGGTGCCATATCTTATGCGTAATTAATTGGGTGTTGCCAGATGACCCAGAATTAAAATATTAATCATTTCTAATGGCTGGTGTGAGTGGCATTTTGTGCAGCAAAGCTTTGGAACGTGGCAAACATTAATATTTTTTGGCGGTAATTAAATGCTGTTTGTTATGTTGATTACACTTTTGGCTGCTTGTCACGATGCTCATTACAACAACCGCGATGGAAGAGTTCCTCCAGCCAAATATAACGGACTCCCATGTCTATGAAAATTTATTACGATACGAATTTATGTTTAGCTTTTAACTCTGTGCTTGTAATATTAAATTTTGAAGAGTTACTAATGCACGTTCAGCCTCTAAATATATATTATATTTTTTGGCTTTTTTTCGTTTAAATTTTTTGTATTCATAATATCCCATTTTGAAAATATTAAATTTAGTCTGTTGAGAAAAATGGGTTTAAAAGCTCAAAAAGAGGAATAAATTAGTTTAAACGTCCCTTAACAACAACAACAACAACAAATTGTATATGCCCATATATACAAAAAATCGTGTATACCCTCCTTCTTAATTAATATAAAAAACTGTTTTAATCAGGTCTATACGCCTTAATTGAGCTCAATTATACATATAAAATTTTAATCAGTAATTATGCAATAAAAATGAAATTGTTATAATATTGAGAAAAATTATGAACGCAGCACTGCTAAAAAGTGTGTTTAATAAGCAAAACACTGAACAAAGTTAGTCGAGACTTAGCACCTAAAACTTGGAAAGAATAAGAAAAGACTTAAAGAAGATATATCAAGCCATAATGAAGTAGAATTATTGACATTTAATTCATCATAAATTAGCAAACTTAGAAAGAAACCAAAAAAGTAAGATCCTAGATATTCACGGATAGTAGGAAGCTCATCGAGGCCCTGAGGAATCATGTGTTTCAATCTCGGTGTTCACTACAGTGTAAGGATGAGATTAACTCATACACGCACTGTGGAGGCATAGAGATAAGGAAAGATGGGAGCATTAATGGCGAACATCACACTGGATAGTCCGAAGCCATTTCAGGTTTTTAAGAACGAACTAAAGCGATGGGCTATAGAATTGCATGCAAGAGATTGGCAGCACTCTACTGTAGGTTGGTGACTAGAATTCTATGGGGGGACCCAGATGGTAGGAGGACACAGGAGCTCCTAACATTGAGTAGGCCAGCACTACGGAGGTTGGTTTATTTAATAACAGGACATACAGAGTTGAGGAATCACCTGGCACGAATGGGTATCGTTGGCGATATAACATGCAGGGCCTGCCACGAAGAGAACGAGACACTGGAGCACTACTTGTGCTACTGTTCAGCTTTTGGTCAAGTCAGAAGACAAACGTTTAATCAGGAGATGGAATTTCTTAGGGGCTCTAATTGGAGAGACTTTAGAAGACACATTGAGGAAACTAGGTTCTTGACGTAATCAAACTTAGACGTTTCCATGGTATCGGTGGAGGCTCCCTACAGTAGAATGGGAACTCATTATTATAGAGCGCACAACAGACCTATGAAGCCTAAGTGTAATCCTGGACGGATTGGAATAGCTTATGCCCCTCTGTACAGCCTAACCTAACCTAACCGATCCTAGGTCACAAATGAACTCATTTTAATAGTTCCATATTAAAGAAGTAAAAACGTCATATTCGACCGGGTCGAATCTTAAATACTTTCCAAAAATTCAGTAAATAGATTTAGAATGTTTAACATGTTGGGACAGAGTTGCTTTATATAATATTGTACGTTAACGTCCACTAAAGGGGGCGGGGTCCAAAAATAGACTATATCGTGTTTTCCACAGACGAACGTATACTCGTATGCATTGCAAAGCCGTCTTAGACTTTATCGCTGATCAAGAATATGTATACTTTATGGCGTCCAATTCTTCTTGCAGAGGTGAAATGTCTACCCCCTCCCCCCTTTACAACCTTTCCGCAATGACTCTGTCAAAAAAGAGATTTAAAATTGGGTGCAGAGATGTCTTAAAGGAACTCTGTCCCTTTGGAGGTCGACTATAACGTTTCTACTAGTTTTTTGTTAATTAAATTCATATTAAAAGTCAAACAAAATCAAAAATTTGATTCCAGGGCTGGGTAATTGCAACTTTTTTTTTTTGGAATATAAAAGAAGCCAACTGGAACATATAGTTTCTCTTTGTTTATACATTTAAAAATAAAAAGAAAATGCAAAACTATTTAAACAAGAATCCATTACACGGAGGCCTAGTTTCCAGGTGTAAATCATTAACTTAGCAGGAAGAAAAAGAGATGCTTTGTGGAAGAGGAGGAAATATGTATGGCTCCCATATTTTTTATTCAAATAAATGGAAGCAAAAAAAACTGAAATTTCGTAGCTCAAATATCATTTAAACCATCAGTTGGTGAAAGAAATAAAAGTACTCGGGGCGGGTTGACTTAATTTTAAACAAATTAAAATTAAAAGTGACCTTGAAAACCAGACGACGACTAGTCTTATCTAACAAATATTATATGACTTCCGTTTGCAAAATATATGCTGATAGTTTGTTTGGTTGTTTCTTATATTGTTTTCTTAGCTCTTTAAATAAAGTTCGTATTTGTTTCTAGTGTTTTGATCGTGCCAGTTGTTTGCCATTTAGATAAACTATTCAATACTTCAAGTTGAAATTTCAGTTGTGAAAACGGACTTATTATTTCAGAAACTGCAAACAAACAAGACAAGGGCTTTTCCAGTTAATTTCGTGCGTGTGTGCGTTAAACGGTTATTTGAGCTCTTTATTTGCTAACCCAATTCTTCTTTATTGACATGTTATATAATGAGATAGATATTGTCTAATTGTGTATCCAAAGCATGATATATTGAGCTATTGTACATGTTCTATTGATTGCATAGTTTGGAGTCAGATGCTTATTTCTGCATATTTCCGCAACTTAGTAGCACAAGTAACCATATTGCAGGAAAACGTCCACCGAGGTCAAATAGCACGATCACATTAGACAGGTTGCATCCTCTCAACATGAGATGGCCACGATCTGAAATCACCCGTGTACACTAGTCCAGGTTTGGTGCTCATATTTATTGAGCTACAGCGTTCACAGATTACAAATGACTTATTTGGGAGTACTGCTTTATTTTAGCTTCGTATTTGTGCCCATATTGAAGCAATTTTTATTTTCTTCCTACTTCATTGTTGAGGTTTCAATACATAATAGTTTCACTGAATGAATTAATTAGCAAAAGTTTTCAATTTTTTATTGTTTCAACTGGATTCTGTAGTCCAAAGATTTTGTTAGCTTTATTATGGAAAATGTATAAATTACTATACAGAGTTCTTTTCCATTTTTCCTTACCAAAAGGATATAATAAATAATTTAGCGTTTCGAAAATTCAACGAGCACCAAAACTAGTGTTAAAAGTGCTCATATGTGGTCGCTAGATTTTAATTTCGCTAACTTTGAATTCAAAATGTTAAGTTTTCGCCGACTGTTGATGATCGTTGACATGCAGTTTGCAATAGTAAAGACTAAATTTGAGTCTCTATGGCCCCCTAGACGCAGTGAGAATCCAAAAGGCGGCTTTATAAATTTTAATAATAAATCAAGTAGGTATTGAAAATGTTTGAAATAATCGGTTTTAAAAACAAGACAAAATGATGAGAAGACTCGAAAACGGATATTAAAAGCGAGCACGAATTATACAACACGCATGAAGAGCAACTACACACACACACACCCCCGAAACAGCAATGCTAAAATCAAACAGCTGAACAAACAAACAACACTGGATTCTATTCCCAATTATAAAAGAGTTGTTGGCACAGCAAATAGTGTTTTTGAACAATAACAACCGTAAAATCTATTATAACCTGCCGCTGCTGCCACCGACCAGAATCGACCGATACATTGTCGAGGGTATAAAATGTCGAAGCATTCAATAGTCAAACTCATTCGAAACGTGTTCCTGCTTCGGGAACAGACTTCATTCTTAACTCCAAATAACTAAATATTTTCCTTTTTTATAAAAAAAAAAAAGTTTAAGTGAAAGAGTGTTTATTCAAAGTTTTTCATACAAAACTCTACAAGGAAAATATCCTTCAAAGGTGAGTCAATAATAAATTAAATGTCCTCTGTGTTTTTTTTTTTTGATTCACGGGTTCAGTAGATCCTTTAGCTTTATATATGAGCATTATAAATTTCCATTTTGCGAATGAATCCACATTCCAACAAATTATAGGAAATATTTATTTTGTGGGAAATAAATTTTATAAAAAAATTCTCATAAGAAATTTTCTCAAACACATTTTATTTGAAACTCCTTATTTATCCTTCCGCAGTAATTTTGATTAAACTTGAGGCAATCTCAAGATTTAGAATGCCCAGCATAGAATAATTTACGATTTCATCAAAGCCAATTGTTCTTTTTCTTATTTTATATATAAAAACATCCAGCAACCACTGAGCGACAGAACGATATCAGTTCCCTCTGCTCTGTTTATAAAACTCAGATGATCGGTTAAAAGAGTTGCTTTGCACAAGAACGTCGATTCATATATTTCCCTCTTCCTCATGGAAAGTTTAAAGATGTGATGAGCTTCAAGGTCAGCAATTCTCTAGACTATTTCTGAAATGCAATTTCAATCTGAATAATGACAACAGCGCCAAATTTAATTGGGTGTTAGCTCCTCTCCCTAAATGGTTCCTGCAGAGTCATCTCATAAAAATTTAGTTTTTTTTCTGATTACAACTTTCATTGACTTTTTTGTTTTCTCTTCTATTTGCAGATATCAGAATATGGCTGGCAGCAGGCAATTTCCATCACCAACAAATACCCTTAAAATGTCAACCCGTCGAAATGCTGTGTTCTTCGGTTTAATCGTGCTATTAACTGTTCTATCCAGAATGCAGTCAAATGCTGAAGTGACGATACCTCAAGCTGAGGTAAGTGGCAAAAAACTCTGATTTCTTTTTTTAATTGTATGTAAAGAGTTTTAAGAAAATCCTCATACATTTCATATGGTAAACCTTCGATAAGAATGAAATGATTAAAATATAAGAAATTTGTAGATGCGTTAATTTGAAGCTAAGAAAATTGGCTTTAAAGCTTTTTAAAACGATGTACAAGAAATAAGTCTTTTCAAATTTAAGTGCCGTGTTCATAAAAAGTAATGTGCACACTAATTCTAATGGAAGCAGCAGTAAAACTCTGTTGATTATCAAATAACATAAATTTTAAATCAAATATTTTCCATTTTATCACATTATGGTCGTAAAGCTTTTTAAATGAAAGTTTTGTCACGTGTAATTCTCGAAGCATTTAGCTAAAATATATCTGAGAGATTTTCAATGTCAAAATATTCCGTCTGAACATGGTTCTAGTTTTTATAACCGCCAAAAAAGAATTGGAGGGTATACATATTCACTTTGTCATTCTGTTTGTAACGCAGCCAAATATCCATCTGAGACTCCAGAAAGTATATAATATAATCTATTTTTGGATCCCGCCCAAAATTTACTTACTATATATTTGTAGGGTATTTAAGATTCGACCTGGTCGAATATAAAATTTTTACTTGTTCGTCTTCAATTTCGACGAGATTAAAGACAAAGAGCTGAATTTGTCTTTAATCTATTACAAATAGTCGAAGTTGAAGGCATAAAATGACTGATTAATCAATTAAAAGTATATTTTAAAGCGTAATACTAAAAGATTTAACGGTTAATTAATCGATTAAATAATCGAGGTTTTGGTTTATTCGGTTAATAATCGATTAATTTTAATCGATTAATAATCGATTATTTTAATCGATTAATTCTAACCGATCAATAAAAATGTTTCAGAAATCAGTTTTAGAGTATTAAAACGTAAATAAAATAACCAAAACAACAACTAAATAAAATAAAACAGAAAAATAATTGGTAAACACGTATTAATAAAAAGGATGTCAGATTCTTTTATTACACAAATACATTTTGCATACATTTACAGGCATTTTTATCTAAATATGGCTACTTGCCCACCTCCATCGGCAATGCTGCCAATGGGGCGCTTATAGATGAGGCAACGTGGAAGAAAGCATTAGAAGAATATCAACAGTTTAGCGGTCTCAAAGTAACCGGCAACTTAGACCATGCAACTAAGAGAGCAATGTCTCTGAAACGTTGCGGTGTTGCGGATAAAATATACGGTGAAGATCGTCCGAAACGATTTGTTTCGTCAAATAGCAGAATGTCGTATAACAATCTAACGTATAGAATTCATAATTATCCATATGGATTGAATGCTACTTATAATGTTGATATTGAAATTGCGAGAGCTTTTGCTTTATGGAGTAAAGTTACCGATCTAACTTTTAGGAAGATAAATAATGATACGGCAGATATTAACATTCGGTAACTAGCAAACACATAAGCAAACACTGTAAAATGTCTTAACAACCTTTTTTTTTTGTTTTTTTTTTTTTTTTTGAAATTCAGGTTTGTGAAAGGCGATCACAACGATGAAGCACCTTTTATTGCAGATAATATCTTGGCACATGCTCACTTTCCATACACTGAACGTAGGGGTGAGGTCCATTTTAATGATTACCAAAAATGGAATATTGGCGGCAAGTGCGGCAGTAATCTTTTCAGTGTAGCTGCTCATGAATTTGGTCACGTTTTGGGTTTGAGACATTCATTAGATACTTCAAGTTTAATGGGCAATAGTTATGATGATAAGCGGCAGGTTTTGCAACTACAACGCGATGATATTATGGGCATACAGTTTTTGTACGGAAAACCTAAGACTCAACACAAAACCTTACCTGGTGGTGCGTTTTAGAGTTAATGTATTGCAGCTTAAGTGTATATATATATGACTGAATTTTACTAGCTCTAGCACCTCATCATCGTTAGACTTTAAGCTAATTTCAAAAATAGCTCAACCTCTTATGCACAAACTTTTAAAGACCAACTGAGAATTACATACGAAAAAGTTTAGCAGGCAAATTAATTTTAATCAAATCGAATAATTGCCTGTGGTTTTTGAAAGTTTATGCATAAGCCAAGAGGTTTTGTCTTATTCATTTATTTATCTCCATGGTATTACGGTTGAAGTTCTAACAATTTTAAATAATCACTACGGATGGCATATGATGTCAGCCGGGCCATTTTAAATACGGCACATTACAGATTTCAACTAGATATTCTAGAAAATAACCAAAATAATTAAATTTTTTGGAGGCGAACTGAAAATATTATGCAACAAAAATTGCAACTTAAATTTAAAAACGCAACAAGCAACTCGATTGGACATGAATATTTTATTTTCCGTTTTGTTATAATTAAACAATATTTAATTTCAAAGTTAACAAAATACTTTTGGCACAAATTTTCAAATATGGTTGCACTTTGAAGTTGATTTCAATTTAGAAAATTGTAACTTTAACATGTCATTTCTTTATTTTTAATTACATCTTGTTGGTTAATATGAAAAAACAAATTTTGAACATGACTTTCGTTATTATGATCCTTATTTTTAACGCTGTTATGAAAAGCCATGGTCTGTGTAAAATTTAAAATATTTTTAGATCGAGTTTTTTACCAATTTTTGTTTTTTATATAAAATTATGCCAACTAACTAATAACGATGAAAATATAATATATCTTTTTTTTCATTCCTTTTTATACAGATAAAGGCGGATTTAATAATAACGATGATATGAATAAATTCCTTACAACGCATTTCCGCCACCATCATAATACAGTGAATGAGGCTAGGAATAACATGTTCAAAAACTTTTAAGGTGTAATATTGGAAACTATAGCAAGTTTAAAGTAAATTTTGTAAAAATAAATGTGAATAAATAAAGGAACTCATGCAAAAATACTTAACGATTGTGTTAGATCATTAATTAATAACACAAACACATACACACTCGTACATACATACGAGGTCTGATCAAACAATAACCGTAAAGGTCTGATAAAAAAATAAAGGATTTATTTATTCATCAATAACTATTTTGTCCCCTTCAAAGTAATCCCCCTCAGATCTAATACACTTATGCCAGCGTTTTTTCCAATCCACGAAACACTTCTGAAACGCGCTTTTTGGTATCGCCAACAGCTCCTGTTTCGATTTTTCTTTTATCTCCTCAATCGTAGCAAAACGCTTTCCTTTCATCGGTGTCTACAGTTTTGGGAAGAGGAAAAAGTCAGCGGGGGCCAAGTCCGGTGAATACGGTGGTTGAGGCATGATAACGGTTTCGTTTTTCGCCAAAAACTCACGCACAAGCATCGCTGTGTGAGCTGGTGCGTTATAAATTTTGGAACAATCTTCGCTGCCGCACGCTTCAATTCTAAAACATCTGTAAAAATTGCTTGGCATGAGCCGAACGATATGCCAACATCATCAGCAACCTCTCTGATAGCGATTCGACGATTATCCAAAATCATTTTCTTTGTTTTCATCGGTTGCTGACGTGCTCGGGCGACCATGACGACCATCGTCACTGACATCTTCTCGGCCTTCCTTAAACCTGTTATACCACAATTGAACTTGTGTTCTGCAGTCAACATTTCAAATGACCTTGCGCATTTAATTTCATTTTTTACACAAAACGTAATATAGACAACCTTTTTATCTGTCAAAAACAAACTAACAATCCAAAATGGCTGATATTACCAACATATAGAACAGACATGTGCACCAACATAACAGAAAAAAAGGCGATAAACGAACATACGTAACTCACGAAAAATGAAAATAACGGTGATTTTTTGATCAGACCTTGTACATACGTGAATACATATGCATTAAAGACTTTTAAAAACTTTAATTATTTGCAATTCGCTGACATGAAAGAAATGCCACCCACATACATTCAAACATGTTCAGATCATTGCAAGAGTGCTGCTGATCACTGAGCATAACTGGCAGCGATTGACACTAAAGAGAAGAGGAACAGCATCTTCCTTCATTCGTCGGCCCTGTAGCAAAAAAAATTCTTCAGCTGTCCTCCAAGTACTGTCCCTTCCTTTCTATTGCCGGCGCAATGCACTGAGTGCTGGTCCGAGTTAAAGAAAATAAAATGAACGCGCCCTTAATAGTTGACTTTTCGTTCCGCTACAATAACACTGTGAAACATCTGCTTGGCTGCGAAGCTCTCGAGCCTTTCCAGTCTTTTTGCAATAATAACATAAACCTGCCAGAGACTCTGTCAACAATGCTCGTAGGTATATTAATTCAAAACAACGCAAATGAGATCAGTAGTCACATGAGGTAAGGCAACAGGCTACCGGCACAGACAAGTCGAATATTACAACACAACAAAAATAACGTGGCTTTCTATTGTTGATTTCGAACTGCCCCTGTTAAAAATATCTACAACAATTATTTTCTGGGCTCTATTTCCTTGCGCACTCGTTTCGGCAGCTATTTGTAAAATAAATGCAAATAGTGCAGCATGCAAATAGTGCACCTGGGGGCATATTACGGTCGCATTGTATTGAAATTTCCATCTAAGTCGAATGCGGTAATTTGGTCCGCCTCTGGTATCACTAAACGTTGTTGTAATTATCGTGTGAGGAAAACATGATATCAGTTCATGATATAGGCAACAAGTTGTTGTTATTGTGGTTGGCCGTAAAGGGCGTGAAAAATTGAATTAACGTTGAAGTTTCAAATGAGAAATTAGAATGTTTGACGGCCCAAATTAAAGTGTGTCGCTAGGAAAGCAGACTGCATATTTTGCAGTTCGTAAACCGGCGATCATCTTTTGGTACACGGAAGTATTTTGCGATCTTTTTCCGTATGCAACAGCTGTTGATCGTAATAATCAACGTAAACTTAAAGTTGCTTATACGAGTAATATTATTACCGCATATATTTTCCAAATGGGGCATCTTCAGATCTTTTTTTATCTAAATGATCGATATATTAATGTAATAAGTATCGAGCAAATCGAGGATGGAACTTAATTCTGCCAAAATGAAAGACTCTCTTTATAATTTACACTACCAGTCTTGCCCAAAAATTTTCCAAATAAATTTTATTTTTTGCTGCTTTTTTGTTTAATTTTTTCATTTAGTACATTATTTTCTTCCTTTTCATAGTAGCGTTTGTCGCTCCAACTAAAATTCTTCAAAAGGGCCAAAGAATTTGCTTAAATTATTGTGTAAGAGATGGGAATAAGATCACTTGACATGTTGACAGTGAGTGGCATACGATGATTGTATTTGTAATCAGTAATATTGCTGTAAATTGTACAATATTTTCAAACTAGATCGAGAAGATGCTGAGAAAGTGAAGAAATTTGTTATAGAGAATCGTCAGATCGCTATTAGGAAAATTGCTGAAGCTGTCGGCATATCGGTTGGCTAACGTCATGCAATATTTTACGAAATTTTGGTCCTAAAGCCTATGGTATTCGCTACAAAATCGCTTAATTTGAGTATAGCTCAAAAAATTACAAAAAAAACTTTAAAAATTATATTGTTTCTTAGGGCACTGCTACACGTTCAGTATTGATGTATCGCGATCCATGTCCCAGAATGGCCTAAAATCTATGAAATCCAGATCGTGGATAGTGGATCGCGAATCGCGTGATAAATATTGAACGTGTAGCATTTTCATGATATTATATCGCGATACGTTAACCCTTAATATCCCCCTGGTCCCGCTAGGAACCAAGAAGGTATTTGTTAAATTTTTCAGGTAAATAGAAATTGCGAAGAAAGTTGTAGAGTAAAATATGTTTAGAATTGCAAGTTTTAAAACACTGATTTTTTTCCGCCCAAAAGAAAAAAATCAGGCTATTAAGGGTTAATAAGAAGTGAAATAAAACATAAAATAAAAGACGCAGTGCAGAAAATGTAACAAATAAAAAGTAAAAAAGTAAATTCGAACAATTAGCCTATAGAATCTTAATTCAATTTAAAAAGTAAAAAAGTTTATTACATTTGTGTAAAGTTTGTTTTAAAAGGGTAGTGACAGAAGATAGCGAAAGCGAGTGGATTCTGTCGGTGGAATCGGAATTGACGGCCGAAAAAATTATTTTGAAAGACTTCATTTATAATTTGGTTGCTTTTATACCCCTTTTTTGAGGGGTATAAAAGCAACCTAGCACTTAATATTTACTTTCTACCTACATATATATATTTTACTAAAACAAATGTTACATACATACATAGATGACACAATCCCTTACCTTACATTATATCAGTGGTGGGCATCGTCAATGTATTGGTAAATTGTGTATGTGTTGAGCTTGCGAGCTACCCACCAAACAAAAAGCCAAGCGTTTGAAAGATAATGGTGCATTATATATTTATACATAAGTACCAATTTTTTCTAAGTTGAAAAAAAACCTTGATTACGTAAAATTGTTAATTAAAAATAAAGCTTTTTCTAAGTAAACAGCCAAATGAAAAAAATTGAAAAAGATAGGACAATAATTTGTTATATTTTCCATTCAAGAAAAAATAAATAAATAAAAGAATGGTTGCTTGCTGAAGCTGAATATTCGCAAAAAAACGCGGTTGGTTGTATCAAACTTAATAAGCTTTGATATTTGTCGGCATGGAAGATCATTTTCATATGGGAAACATATTCAATATATATTTGGTAAGATTTTACACAGACTAATTAATAAGACTAGGTGTATTAATATATTAGGAGAATTAGCACAGTCCGTTATTAGAGAAAAATTGTATAAAAGGCATTGTATGTTATCGAAAAGATTGTTTATGACAAAATATTTTTCGCATATCATCATGACTGAAATTGTTTGCTGGACAAATATTCTGGAAAAAAATATAAAAAAATGCGTAAGCATCCACCTGATATTCATTCGTCGCTGTCTCATCGACGACTAAATTAAAGAGGGTAAGAATACGTGTGAATGATCTCAGCACAATTGTGCTATGAAACGCCCGTATCTGCATTATATACACATTTATATTTACTGCTTTTTGATGTGATTGCTTTGATTCTGCAAATTTATAACTGCATAATCTCTTTCAATATATTAAATCAGTTTCTATTTATATGTATGTTATTTATAAAGCCTTCCGAAAATCACATCTCTTACACACATACATACATACACGCAAAACCACGATCATTACATATTTAATACAATCAGTAGTAGTACTCCGCTCAGAATACTGATATGGTTTTATATCTTATTACCACAATTTTATTTCCTTCTCCTAATCCAAGTGTGCTCAAAACTTCCTTATGGAAGCGTAAAAACCAATACATTAAAAGAAAAACTAATTTTTATTCAAAGGTTTTTGTTGTAAAAACAAACGCATACAAAGCGATATCATACGCTAAACAAAAACAAACTCTTCACTGATGATCGCTGCCGTTAATGTTTACCAGCAAACCTTACGAAAGTGTTGTTGCTTTTCCCACTTGCTTTTATACAATGAAGAAAAACAAAAAAACACAATAAATAAAGTTGTTTGTGTATTTCGTATTGCTGGATGCTGTATGAGAGTATTAAAAGTTTAATTTAAAACACACATCCTATAGCTAAGCGCTTTTACAAAAACAAATGAGCACTAAGCGCATAGGGCCTGGGCACACTTGTCCTAATCTTTTTCAGTAATCACAGATAAACACATAAATAACTAAACAAAAAACAGCACAAATTGAAAACATAACCAACAAGTGTGTACTGCGCCGCCGGCTTTACAGGTTGAATATAACATTACTTATGTACTTTGTATGTATGTATGTATGTACATACTTATGCATATGCACAGAGGAATTGCGATTTTATTTTATTTAAAGGACAAAATTTATTTAAAACACATCATTCTTATTATTCCGGCATTAATGGCATTAGTTTCTTTCCAAGTTATTTCTACCATTTTGTTGATTTCCTATTTTCTTTTCTTCAATTAGCCTATGCGGCACAGGTATTTCTGAACAAACACGGCACGAGTATAATCCAACGGGGACTGCACCGCTAGCACTCAACTTTCTTCTTTATATTATGAAGACATCATACACTTTATTATACACAAGATTTTTAAAACAATTAACAACTTTTTACTATTTTTATTTAATATTAACCTGCAACAATACACAAAAGCACACGCGTTACCGAATATTTGCAAATAAACTAATAAGAGAATGGAAATGTGAAGAGGATTTGAAGAAAATTTTTTTGCTAGTTAAGCAATGTCAGTAACAAAGAGAGAAAACGATATAATGCTTATTGGTATTTCTAAGTCAATTGCATTGTGCGCTCATTGCAACAGGGCTGCCACTTAGTTCGAATCAGACAAAAACAGGTTAATGCTCATCAAATAAAACAAGTGTTCCGGCAACTCCACTCAATATGATGGCATGAGTCAGTTTTTTACTTTTCTCCATCATTTTAATTCCTTCCCCTTTTTGCTTTCAATATTTCCTTATGATTGAGTTATATTTATATTTAAACACATACATGCATGTGCTTATGTACGTACAGTAGAAAAATAGCCAGCATAATATGCATACACTACATATTTATTATAAGTTATAATTTAGGTATAATGTTTCACAATTTTAAAAATCCCTATAATTATAAAAAATTTGCAAAATATATTTTAAGAAAATTTTGTTGGAAAAATTTTTATTAAGGTACATTTCAAACTCATTTCAAATTTTAAAAAGACATTTTTTAGACTAACAGAGGCGGACATTTATCTGATATTGTATTCCATACATAATTGCCGACATTAAATAAAACATTTATCAATATAAGATCCATTCTTTTTCATATAATCATTATAAACAACATAGTAGTATAGGTACTTTCTCGCGGCCATCCTGTATTTATTAAATAAAAACTCTATTTTGTAGGGGTCACTCCGAAAGGGGCCGTGAAGGGGGGGACATCTCACCTTTACCATAATACACTAAAAATTCAATTGTTAGGGTTAACGTAAAAAAATGTTTTTATAGGGTCATTTAGGACACAAAGACGGGGGGAGGCTAAGGCAGATCAAGATCAGGAACACCTCAGTAATTTTTAAGGAACGTCTACTATAGCAATTTGCTAAATATTTACACTATTTGTCCATATAATATGCTAATTCAACGCCCACTAAAGGGAACAGGATCCATAGATGTCACAATCCACTTTATATATGTAAACTAGTTTAAATCAGTTATTAAAATGATTACTTATGCACTTGTATACAACATTCGTATACATGAATACATATGTACATGCATCCAAACATGAATACATTGGAATTTGTATGTATACCGCAATTAATATTGTATCAACTTACCTTACATTATATACACATTTATATTTGCTGCTTTTTGATGTCATTGCGTTGATTCTGCAAATTTATAACTGCATAATCCATTCAATATATTAATAAAATCACTTTCTGTTTTCAGTTATTACTTCCAACTGTTAGCATGTTATTTATAAAACACCAGCCTTTCGAAAAACACATCTCTTACATACACACAATCATTATATATTTAAAACAATCAGTAATCCACTCAGAATACTGATATGATTTTATATCTTATTACCAGAATTTTATTTCCTTCTCCTAATCTTTCTCAATAACCACAGATGAACACATAAATAAATAAAAAAAACAGCACAAATTGAAAACATAACCAACAAGTGTGTACTGCGCTGCCGGCTTTACAGGTTGAATATAACATTACTTATTTACTCGTATGTATGTATGTACATACTTATGTATATGCACAGAGGCATTGCGATTTTATTTCATTTAAATATCAAAATTTATTTAAAACACAACATTCTTATTATTCCGGCAGTTCCATTCACTATACACATCTAATGGCATTAGTTTCTTTGCAAGTTATTTCCACCATTTTGCTGATTTTCTATTTTCTCTTCTTTTTTTCAATTAGTCTGTGCGACACAAATATTTCTTAACAAACGGCACGAGTATAAACAAACGGGGACTGCACCGCACTCAACTTTCTTCTTTATATTATGAAGACATCATACACTTTATTATACACAAGATTTTAAAACAATTAACAACTTTTTACTATTTTTATTTAATATTAAACTGCGACAATACACAAAAGCACACGCGTTACCGAAAATTTGCAAATAAACTAATAAGAGAATGGAAATGTGAAGAGGATTTGAAGAAAATTTTCTTGCTCCTTAAGCAATGTCAGTAACAAAGAGAGAAAACGATATAATGCTTATTGGTATTTCTAAGTCAATTGCATTGTGCGCTCATTGCAACAGAGCTGCCACTTAGTTCGAATCAGACAAAAACAGGAGGGCAATTCGATTTATACATGGAGAATGCACATCAAATAAATCAAGTGTTCCGGCAACTCCACTAAATATGATGGCATGAGTCAGTTTTTTACTTTTCTCCATCATTTAATTTCCTTCCCCTTTTCGGTTTCAATATTTGCTTATGATTGAGTAATATTTATATTTAAACACATACAGACATGTGCCTATGTACGTACACTAGAAAAATAGCCAGCATAATATGCTTACACTACATATTTATTATAATGTTTCACAATTTTAAAAATCCCTATAATTATAAAAAAATTGCAATATATACTTTAAGAAAATTGTGTTGGAAAATTTTTTATTTAGGTACATTTTAAAGTCATTTGAAATGTTAAAAACATAATTTCTTTTATACCCTTAAAAATATTATTGGAGGGTATATTCACTTTGTCATTCGGTGTAGAACGCAGCGAAATATCCCTCTAAGACCCCGTAAAGTATACATACCTATACTTATATTCTTGATCAGTGATGAAGTCTAAGACGATCTAGCCATGTCCGTCTGTCCCTGTGCAAAGCATGATACAGTCCAAATGAAATGACATTTGGTATAGATAAATTTTGAAGTATGTATAGCACAGGTCAAGCTCGTAAATGGGCTAAATCGGGCCAGAGGGAAAAAAGTTCCCCTAAGAAGAACTAAACCAAGCTCTAAAAAGCAACATAACTTTTTAAGTTGTTTTTGTAATTTTGTTAAGCAAAGTTAGTGCGCGTTGCAGTAACATATTATGTGGAAAAATAGTGTAAATATTTAACAAATTCTTAAATACATTCCTTAAACATTAAATGTTAAAGCTTTTATACCTAACAAAGCTGAGTTGTTCTCTGATCTTCCTCTGCCCTACCCGGATAATATAGTGAAAAATCTGCTCAAAAGGGCTCGCATTTGTGAGACTAACAGAGGCGGACATTTATCTGACATTGTATTACCTACATACATACATAATTGCCGACATTAAATAAAACATTTATCCATATAAGATTCATTCTCTTTCATATAATCATTATAAACAACAAAGTAGTATAGGTACATTCTCGGCGGCCATCCTGTATTTATTAAATAAAAACTCTATTTTGTAGGGGTCACTCCGGAAGGGGCCGTGGTGGGACATCTCACGTTTGCCATAAAACACTAAAGTCAATTTTTAGGGTTAACGTAAAAAAATTTTTTTATAGGGTCATTTAGGACACAAAGACGGGGGGAGGGTAGTTCAGATCAATATCAGGAACACCTCAGTAATTTTTAAGGAACGTATACTATAACAATTTGCTAAATATTTACACTATTTGTCCATATAATATGCTAATTCAACGCCCACTAAAGGGAACGGGATCCGTAGATGTCACAATTTTATATATGTGTGTATATAAACTAGTTTAAATCAGTTATTAAAATGATTGCATATGTACTTGGATACAACATTCGTATACATGAATACAAACATGCATACATAGGTACATAAGTACATTCGAATTTGCAATTAATATTGTATCAACTTACCTTACATTATATACACATTTATATTTGCTGCTTTTTGATGTCATTGCGTTGATTCTGCAAATTTATAACTGCATAATCCATTCAATATATTAATAAAATCACTTTCTGGTTTCAGTTATTACTTCCAACTGTTAGCATGTTATTTATAAAACACCAGCCTTTCGAAAAACACATCTCTTACATACACACAATCATTATATATTTAAAACAATCAGTAATCCACTCAGAATACTGATATGATTATATATCTTATTACCAGAATTTTATTTCCTTCTCCTAATCTTCTCAATAATCACAGATAAACACATAAATAAATAAAAAAAAACAGCACAAATTGAAAACATAACCAACAAGTGTGCCACCGGCTTTACAGGTTGAATATAACATTACTTATGTACACGTATGTATATACATACTTAGGTATATGCATAGAGGTATTGCGATTTTATTTCATTTAAATATCAAAATTTATTTAAAACACAACATTCTTATTATTCCGGCAGTTCCATTCACTATACTCATCTAATGGCATTAGTTTCTTTCCAAGTTATTTCCACCATTTTGTTGATTTCCTTTTTTCTCTTCTTTTTTTCAATTAGTCTGTGCGACACAAATATTTCTTAACAAACGGCACGAGTATAAACAAACGGGGACTGCACCGCACTCAACTTTCTTCTTTATATTATGAAGACATCATACACTTTATTATACACAAGATTTTATAACAATTAACAACTTTTTACTATTTTTATTTAATATTAAACTGCGACAATACACAAAAGCACACGCGTTACCGAAAATTTGCAAATATACTAATAAGAGAATGGAAATGTGAAGAGGATTTGAAGAAAATTGCTTGCTCCTTAAGCAATGTCAGTAACAAAGAGAGAAAACGATATAATGCTTATTGGTATTTCTAAGTCATTTGCATTGTGCGCTCATTGCAACAGGGCTGCCACTTAGTTCGAATCAGGCAAAAACAGGCGGGCAATTCGATTTATACATGGTGAATGCACATCAAATAAACCAAGTGTTCCGGCAACTGCACTCAATATGATGGCATGAGTCAGTTTTTGATTTTTCTCCATTATTTTATTTTCTTCCCCTTTTCGGTTTCAATATTTGCTTATAATTGTGTTATACTCATATATAACAAATGCATATGCTTATGTACGTAGGCTAAAAAATAGCAAGCATAATCTGCATACATACATACAATACATACATATGTACCTATTATAATTTTTCACAATTTCAAATATCCCTATAATTATAAAATATATGCAAAATATATATTAAGATGTGGTAGGAAAATGTTTTATTAATTTACTTTTCAAACTCATGTGAAATTTTAAAAACATAACTTTTTTTATAGCCTTCAAAAAATAATTGGAGGGTATATTCACTTTGTCATTCCCTGTAGAACGCAGCGAAATATCCCCCTAAGACCCCATAAAGTATACATATTTTTGATCAGCTATGAAATCTAAGACGATCTAGCCATGTCCTTCCAACATTCTGTCCGTCTGTGGAAAGCATGATACAGTCCAAACTAAAAGAAATTTGGTAGAAATAAATTTTGAAGGATAGCACAGGTCAAGCTTGTAAATGCGCTGAATCGGGCCCGAGGTTGGAAAAGTTCCGCTAAGAACAACTAAACCAACCTCTAAAAAGCAATACATTGTTATATTTTATGTCAAAAATCAGAAAAATCCATTTTGGGCGTTGCAGTAACATATTAGATGGAAAAATAGCGTAAATATTTAACAAATTCTTAAATACATTCCTTAAACAATAAATTTTAAAGCTTTTATACCTAACAAAGCTGAGTTGTTCTCTGATCTTCCTCTGCCCTACCCGGATAATATACTGAAAAATCTGCTCAAAAGGGCTCGCATTTGTGAGACTAACAGAGGCGGACATTTATCTGACATTGTATTACCTACATACATACATAATTGCCGACATTAAATAAAACATTTATCAATATAAGATCCATTCTCTTTCATATAATCATTATAAACAACAAAGTAGTATAGGTACATTCTCGGCGGCCATCCTGTATTTATTAAATAAAAACTCTGTTTTGTAGGGGTCACTCCGAAAGGGGCCGTGAAGGGGGGGACATCTCACCTTTACCATAAAACACTAAAAATTCAATTTTTAGGGTTAACGTAAAAAAATTTTTGTATATGGTCATTTACGACACAAAAACGGGGGGAGGGCAGGGCATATCAAGATCAGGAACACCTCAGCAATTTTTAAGGAACGTATACTATAACAATTTGCTAAATATTTACACTATTTGTCCATATAATATGCTAATTCAACGCCCACTAAAGGGAACGGGATCCATAGATCTCACAATCCATTTTATACATATATGTAAACTAGTTTAAATCAGTTATTAAAATGATTACACATGTACTTGTATACAACATTCGTATACATGAATACAAACATGCATACATAGGTACATAAGTACATTCGAATTTGCAATTAATATTGTATCAACTTACCTTACATTATATACACATTTATATTTGCTCCTTTTTGATATGATTGCGTCGATTCTGCGAATTTATAACTGCATAATCCATTCAATATATTAATAAAATCACTTTCTGTTTTCAGTTATTACTCCAACTGTTAGCATTTTATTTATAAAACAACAGCCTTTCGAAACACACATCTCTTACATACACACAATCATATATTTAATACAATCAGTAATCCACTCAGAATACTGATATGGTTTTATATCTTATTATCAGAATTTTATGTCCTTCTCCTAATCTTTCTCAATAACCACAAGTGAACACACAAATAAATAAAAAAACAGCACAAATTGAAAACATAACCAACAAGTGTGTACTGCGCCACCGGCTTTACAGGTTGAATATAACATTACTTATGTACTCGTATGTATGTATGTACATACTTATGTATATGCACAGAGGCATTGCGATTTTATTTCATTTAAATATCAAAATTTATTTAAAACACAACATTCTTATTATTCCGGCAGTTCCATTCACTATACACATCTAATGGCATTAGTTTATTTGCAAGTTATTTCTACCATTTTGTTGATTTGCTATTTTCTTTTTCTCAATTAGCCTATGCGGCACAGGTATTTCTTATCAAACACGGCACGAGTATAAACAAACGGGGACTGCACCGCTAGCACTCAACTTTCTTCTTTATATTATGAAGACATCATACACTTTATTATACACAAGATTTTATAACAATTAACAACTTTTTACTATTTTTATTTAATATTAAACTGCGACAATACACAAAAGCACACGCGTTACCGAAAATTTGCAAATAAACTAATAAGAGAATGGAAATGTGAAGAGGATTTGAAGAAAATTGCTTGCTCCTTAAGCAATGTCAGTAACAAAGAGAGAAAACGATATAATGCTTATTGGTATTTCTAAGTCATTTGCATTGTGCGCTCATTGCAACAGGGCTGCCACTTAGTTCGAATCAGGCAAAAACAGGCGGGCAATTCGATTTATACATGGTGAATGCACATCAAATAAACCAAGTGTTCCGGCAACTGCACTCAATATGATGGCATGAGTCAGTTTTTGATTTTTCTCCATTATTTTATTTTCTTCCCCTTTTCGGTTTCAATATTTGCTTATAATTGTGTTATACTCATATTTAACAAATGCATATGCTTATGTACATAGGCTAAAAAATAGCAAGCATATACTGCATACATACCTACATACAATACATACATATGTACCTATTATAATTTTTCACAATTTCAAAAATCCCTATAATTATAAAATATATGCAAAATATATATTAAGATGTGGTAGGAAAATGTTTTATTAATTTACTTTTCAAACTCATGTGAAATTTTAAAAACATAACGTTTTTTATAGCCTTCAAAAAATAATTGGAGGGTATATTCACTTTGTCATTCCCTGTAGAACGCAGCGAAATATCCCCTAAGACCCCATAAAGTATATATATTTTTGATCAGCTATGAAATCTAAGACGAGCTAGCCATGTCCTTCCAACCGTCTGTCCGTCTGTGGAAAGCATGATACAGTCCAAACTAAAAGAAATTTGGTAGAAATAAATTTTTAAGGATAGCACAGGTCAAGCTTGTAAATGCGCTGAATCGGGCCCGAGGTTGGAAAAGTTCCGCTAAGAACAACTAAACCAACCTCTAAAAAGCAATACATTTTTAATTTTTTTTTTTGTAATATTATTAAGCATGTTATATTTTATGTCAAAAATCAGAAAAATCCATTTTGGGCGTTGCAGTAACATATTAGATGGAAAAATAGTGTAAATATTTAACTAATTCTTAAATACATTCCTTAAAAATTTAATTTTAAAGCGTTTATGACGAAGCTGAATTGTTCTCTGATCCTTCCTCTGCCCTACCATTCCCCGTCTTTGTCCCCTAAATGACGCAATAAAAAATATATATTTCTACTTTAATGACCCTAAAAATTTACTATTTAGTGTTTTATGGCAAAGGTGAGATGTCTCCCCCACCGCCCTTCCCGGAGGGACTCCAACAAAATAGTTTTTGTTTACTAAATATTTGGAGGGTATTTAAGATTCGACCCAATGAAACGTGTGGCAGCGATGTTCATTTTACAGTTGCTGAATTCAACATACCTACATACATATTTGTGCTTTCGCAAATTTTTTCTGTCCCCAAGATTGATGAGAATTATGAAAGGACGGTATTTTGCAACGATTGAGGTTATAAAAACCGAATCGCTGAGAGAGTTCAAGGACGTACTATCAAAAATTGTATTCAACAGCTACTTTGAGGATAGGAAGAAACGCTGACACATATGTCGTATATCTGAGGTGAACTACTTTTGAGGGATCAAAATAGAAATTAATTAATTAATTTTTGATTTCAAGGAAATGTTTTATTTAAAAATAATTTAAACATTTATATATTTTCTTTCACTTAAATAGTATTTTAAATGTGTTATGTTAAATAGGTTAGGTTTACTTAATGAGAGGAGCCTTAATGCCAAGTACATAAGTATGCATGTATGTATGTATGTATATATGCATGTTGGTAAAACTTTCTATCAGTAAGCTATGATTTCTTACAGTGTAGATAATGCTTTGCTTAAAGTTAACAACTAATAAATAGCTTGTAGCAAAAAAAAATTACTTTTATTCAAATGTGATCCATTTATGTACATAATTTAAAGATGTATAATATATTTCATGAATTATTTCATCCTTTCTACAACCTATTTACAGAAGAATATAGAAATCATTTATTTAGTTTTCAACCAATCTTAAATTTGTTCACATATAAGATATCATAATTCACTATCTGAGTCGGCATCTAATTGTTCATACAACTTATCGAGATCATACTGATTCACCATATTAGATACTACGCAATCAGCAATAGATTTAGGTTTAAATGGCACCGGATCGTTTTCTGTAGGTATAAATAAAGTACTCAAAACAGAATTATTAGAATTTGACTTAAACGATGGACGTTTTCTGTTGTCCGATATGATGACGACATCTGAAAAGGAATGAATGTGTATATTTTATTATTTAAAGAGAAATTATTAATTTAAGTGCTGTTTATGGAACCCAAACAATAATTGACTTGAAAAGGAAATTTGTGTAGAAACTATTAGAAAATATTAGTGTTTTTCAAAGTGATAATCATAAAATCTCGTGTTCGCTTCCTTGTGAATTCTGCCTTATTACCGTTCTCGAATCGACTCGAGTGTTTGTAATACATTCTTTCGAGTCGAATCGAGAACCTTAACAAGGCCCATTATGACTTTTAAACTCTAAATTTGTAAATATCTTCGTGTTAGCAAAATCCATATGTGTAGAAAAACAAATTTTGCAAAATATGTAAAAAGTAGTTTTTTGTTTTGTACACGGTTTGTTCACCGGACAAACGTAAAGAAATTGTTGCGTTCTTGGCATTTGAAAATGTTTTAGAATATTTGTATGAAAAACTAAAGTAAGTAGAGTGAAACAGAGCAAGGATAGAAAAATTGTTTGAAAATTTGTTTGTGTGTACATAAAAATTTCACTAACGTAATGTGATTTACATAATTAGGTCCTTCCTTTATATTATTGTAAAATTAATGGTGCATACAATTTCATATAAAACGCTATTTGTTAACATGAAAAGTTTTTGTAGTAAAAACTTGTATACATATATACAAGTTTCTTTTTCACTCTTATATTATTATACTTATAATTTTTATAGTTTAGAATTATTATAGTGTAAGAAAACTTTCACGACTTAACCAAGGTAATCGATGTGACTGGGTTGTGTAAAAATCACATATCTTTATACTTTGTATTGTTGTTTTTGACTTGACTTTTTGTGTTTGTAAACTTGATTATTATCCTGGCTTACCTTCATTATCTTCAGCTGCATAAGTTTTTGAAAACTCATCTGTATGTGCACAAGTACTTGAAAGTGCTGTTAAATTTGTAGCCGAATTATCTGTGGATCCAATAGTTTCCCGCGGCAGATTTGTTTTGTTAAAGGGCACTGAAAATATATCATCATGCTCCGTTTCCCTCTTAATAATATTTTGCATAGGCCGGTATGAGCCTAATAAATTTTGTGGCGGCACCAAATCATCATCCTCAATAGTATTAGACGTCGGTGTTGTTATTAAACTGATGTTAGACGGTTGGTTGCCAACATTGTTGCTACTAGCATTACGGTTGCGATTTAATATTTGATTTTTTTGTTTTAATGCTTCTTTTGTTTCATATGCGCTTCTGCCTGTTGATATTTCACAAAGTTCTGTTTTGACGTTTGGCAAACCGGTATATGCCCGGCCGGATACCCTGGTTTCATAGAACTCATCATAATCACAGACACTGGTGGAGTTTGAAAGCATATTTTGATTTTGGCATTCACTTCTGAAAAACAAAGCTGTAGGAGGGACTATATCATCATTGTTAGTTGCGTTCTTGTGAGAGTCTTTTGAGCTGTTTGAGATGTTTTCTCTGACTAAAGGAACTGTTAGATTTGTATTTGTACAAATTCTTTGTTCGGAAGAATTTGTATAGCCTACAGTATTTAAGATTTCTGTATCTTGATCTACTTCTCGCTTAACAATGTCGTGTCTAACACGGTCGTTTGAAAACAATATCAAATTTTGGCTATTGGCAACATTATTTTTTTCCAATGGCTCCTGCTTAATTGTTATATGTGAACTATAACCAGCAACTTTACTTTTTTTCGCTGATGGCGCTTCTAAGTCATCTATACTATTTAATTGCGTTTGTGGCCTGCAGCAGGTTTGCAAAAATTCTCCTAAGCTATTGCTGGATAATGGAGACATGGTATCTGTTTCATCTGCTGTGGAGGCCAACGAGTTTATATCGCTTCGATTTGATTTTTCACAACTCTCGTTTTGGTTGTCTGGTTTTTCAAAGAATTCCGTATATAAAGCCGAATTTTCATCCTCTTGCTTAATATTACTATTTGCAACTTCAAAACGAGATGTACACGTATTGTGGCGTATGACGATATCGTCGGGATCAACATCAGGATCAGGTTTAATATTGAGTTGCGTACCAGTTTTTTCTGCTGGAAACAAAAAAACGGACATTAAAATCTTGATGAAATCGAAGATAAGAAAGCGCAATTTGTTACCTCGAGTAATTGTTTCAATTCCTTTACAGCCTATGCGGGGTAAACCTTCATTGGCTTCATTTAGATTAGTTTCTGTGAGCGCGTTTTCTTGAAGAGAACTATTATCTGAATAATAAATAAAAAGTTCGTTAAAATACTATCATTATTGGGATATGCACATTTTGTGATAATAATATTATGCACTGGATATACAAGATCAAACTGCAGTAAAGTATTTAACCATAGACATTAACTTTGAGCAAATGCCTAAGTTAATAGTAATTGCTGCAATGCGCTTGCACAAATCCTATGTAAAAGTAAAAAGAAACGAATTTTTTTTGCAGATTTTTTGATGGATTCGTTATTTAATACAGAGAGATTTTGTGATGTTTGGTTTGTTTTCTTTTTTCACCAGATACAAAATGTTTAAGATAAGGATGTATTTCAGACTCAACTACAAATCTGAGATCTGCAATATGCAAAAAGTGTTTCTTTTTATTTTTTTTTTAATTCAAACTATTTTGTCAATAGTAAAATATTTAGAATATTTTTATGATCATCACATTAAAAATATTCCAAATATTTAGAATATTTTTACAATCATCAATAAATGTTTGATATTTGGTGATTGTAAATATAATTTTTCACCAATTTCGTGTAGCAGCATACATATACGGCTTAGAACTATAAATACTTACCACCACAATTTTTCTCAGTTTCTATCGCATTTTGTGTTGTCAAACCACTTGAATTACTTTCACTATTTGTATTATCCGTATTAGCAATTGGCTCCATATCGTCACAATTGTTTTGAGACACTTTCGATATATCATCTGATGCAACTGTCGTTTGAACTAATAGATCGTCGTGCACATCCTCGTGATTATCATCCTCAGTTCCTTTATTACCATCAGCGGCTGCAGTAAGACGTCTAAAACGTATTGTCAAAGATCGACCTCCTATTTCCGCATCCAACATGCGCTTATATGCTTCAATGGCCTGTTGTACAGTTTGATAACGAATGAAAGCATAGCGTGTGTACTTCATACGTTGAGCAAAACCTATATCGATGCGTGCAGCGCCAGGAAAATGTTCCTTTAATGTTTTGCAAGCTATTGTGGTTGGCAAATTGCCAACATACAACGTAAAGGGATCAACTTCATTTAGTTTAGTACTGTGTGCTTTGTGAGGAATTTGTTTGATCTCTACCGATAAATTACCAGTGCCAAAAGATATTTTCGAGAGCTCATCTATAGTTTTTTCAACATCTGCATCGGGTTTTAAATGAACTAAGCAATACCGTGGTGCAAAATTTAATTGAAAATGCACCGATTCTATGGCAGTACTGTAACATTTGACAATTTCTCGACTAATTTCCGGATCAGGAAATCGTATGATTAATATTATATCCTTTTGTAGTTTTCTTGTATTTGTCTCTTCGGCTTTCAAAGCCAGCAGAGCATCCTTTTCTGACCATGATTTACTTAATTTGTAACGAACGGACATAGCTTTTCGTTTAGCCTTCATTTTGATGACGGTTTTTTTTGCTGAAACACAAAAGTTTTATTATATATATATCGCACACTAAATCATAAAGGGTCAGCACTGAAAATTAAAAAAAAATATTGCAAGTGTAATTTCTAATGCCCATAAAAGTTTCCTTTAAGTCATATTTTATATTGTGACAACAATATGTCATATAAAAATTTCATAACAGTTTATTTTTTTAATGTATTCTGATTTGTGAAACTAAAAATTCATCGTAGGAAATAATTTTTCGGAGCGTAAACAATAACTAACTATCTAAGAAACTATTTTATTTTGATTTGTGACTATATTTGCCCAATTCATAACCTACTGTAGGTACTGGGTCTTGGACGCATCTTTTTTAAAATACATACATCGTATTAACTAGAAATTTCTAAAATCTAATTTTTCGAAAGAAGTGAATACCTTTGTATCAACAAAGATATATTATTTTGATTTGAAATAGAAATGCATCCTATATTTTCACAAAAAGAGTATTATTTTGATATAAGCCTTTATTCAAGTTAAAAATAACCAAATTGTGGTTATTTTTAACTTGTAGAAAAATAAAATAGATTCATATCGAATATACTTTATTTGTTGGTTTAGTTTTGTATGAGTTTCAAAGCCTACTATTCTTATACTGTTGTTATTTTTGAAAATAATTTGTAATTTACAAGTTGTGAATTCTCAGATGGTTTTCGGAAGTATATGCTTTTAACTTTTCAAAACTGTGGTTAAAGTCTACTGATGATTTGGTAAAGCACCAATGAAATGCATATAGACATTGCTTAACCAGCAGCAAATAAATTTCATTTATATATAATACATATATATATATATATATATATATATATGTATATATATATATATATATATATATATATATATATATATATATATATATATATATATTTATATATATATATATATATATATATATATATATTTATATATATATATATGTATATGTATATATATATATATATATATATATATATATATATATTCATATATCGGATATATACGTTTTAATAATAAATTGTTTTTATGTAGATTTTGTTTTTCACTGTGCCTTTTTATATACTTTTCTTGTTTGCCAGCGGCAGACTAATTATATGAAGCTGGATTTATATCATATAAAATTTGTCTGTTCTGTTTTCTAAAATTTCAAATACTATGGCTTTGCTTGTGTAATTCTCAATTCATTTTTGGGAGTTCATGGATAAGCGGAGAGGTTTTGTTATTTTGGAATTAGGTTAAAGTCTACTGATGATTTGGTGTAAGAACCAATGAAATGAAGGCATATAGACATACTTGACCACATAACAAATAAAAGGCATTAATATAATAATAAATAATATAGCAATAAATAATTGTAATTATTTACTTGAGTCCTGATCTTGAATATTTTGTTTATCACACTTTCTTGATGTCTTCGTCGGCGATGTCAAATCAGATATGGACACTGGTATTGGTGGTGGCGGTGGTAAATGGGGTGCACTCTCAGAGGGTGGTGGTAAGGGGGGCAGTACTGGTGGAGGCTGCGGCTGCGGCAGTGGTGGTGGCTGTTGTTGTGGAATTTTGGGTGGTGGGGTTGAAGTAATGGTCTGCCACATATATGGGCTCATACCGTCAGCAGCACCAAGTGTTGAATTTGAAGTTGATGCGAAAAAGTCGGCATTGTAGGGAGCATAAAAATTAAAACCGTAAGGATAATAGTTAGAACCGTCCATAACATTTGAAGTGAATTGCTGCTGTTGATGTTGATTATTTTGCGCTTCAGGTGGTGCCGTGGCTGGTTGAGCAGCTAGGGTATTTGGTTGTGATGGTATGTTTAGGACATTTTGCTGAGTTACGGGAAATTGTGAAGATGATGGAGACAACGAAGACGATTTTGTTGGTTTGACCGAATATGGTGATTGCTGTTTATTTTGCTGATTATAATTTGATCTTTTCGGTGAATTATTATAAAAATGTCTATTGCTGGTATTATCATATTGGTTAGTTTTGTAAGTGTCTGTGGCATTGTTTCTATTTTGGGAATATTGGTAACCAGTTTGGTTTTGGTGTTTGAATCTTGGAGAATTGTTGCCACCAGTGATATGTGCTCCGTACCTAGGACGTTTGTTATATCGCATTGGAGAGTCGCCCCCGGTAACCTTGGGGAAATTATTGTTATATTTATTCATTTTATACAATGCCTCATTTCTCCACTATAAGACAAGCGTTCAATTATTTTCTATTTCACAGATATTTATAAAATCTTTTATATATGTAGATACATAAATCCACATTTTGAGACGTGTGAAAAAACTAAATATTTACTTCTTTTATTTTTGCAATTGGTAGACGTAGGCAATGTCTTTTTAGATGACCGTAGTTCTACAGCAAGCACAACAACAACATACATTGCCATTTATTAGATTCTGCAAAGTATTCTATTTTATTACTGAGAAAGAGCGGGAGACGAGAACAGTTTATGTGTTGACAGCTGATATGCTAATGTTTTCATTCCATGTATATATGCGACGGCGATGATGAGTATATCCCTCAGCATTGACAGTTCCATATTATGTGTATTAGTTTCAATCATTCATATCTTGAACACTATATTTATAACCTTCAGAGCGAAAACAGGACGAATGATTACAGAAGATAAATTCTGTATTGAATCGCTAGTTGGCCATTCTGCAATAGACTTGGCAGTCCTTTTTTTGTTTTGTTTTTAATAGCAGCTGTTTAGGAAAAACAAAAAATATCATAACCTCTTGCATATATAAAACAGCACTTATTAATAATGTCTTTTTTATTGCTTAATTTAAAAAAATCATTGATATTGAAAAGTAACTATATTACTATTTGTGAGAAAAGCATTAGGTACGTAATTATGTTTAAGATTCAAATATAATATTAATTTAAAAATCGAAATGAATTTCAGCACAACACCTTTGCTATGGTGTAATAAACGTTTAACTCGTTTGGAATCTTTCAAAGACAAAGAAAAACGTTTTATGGAAAAAGATAAGGTATCCCAGAACTACCATTTGATCTACAAAGCGCCTATGGAATCATACGTCCAGTGGGCAGTTCACGTTTCGACTTTAACAGCAACTCTAATCGGTACAGCCGCATCTTATCAATTTGTTACAAATGAACCAATATTGGAACCAATCGGCACAACACTTACAATGCAAGCAGATGATATTTTTTATTTTTCAGTAGGCTTTCTAGCAATAAATACTGCACTACGATTAGTTGTCTCCTTGTTCGCTTTAAGAATATATAAGGACCAAGAAAAGTAAGTAGTCTTTGCTAAATTTGTATTCAGCGTCAATGTTTATGCTTCCACGACTTATTTTAGATACCTGGCCGTTTACCATCCTCAGCTGCCTTGGACCGTATCACATCATAAATTTAACCAAGGGCAAGTAAAACCAGTTCGTTATTTATTAAGTCCTTGGAACCATATTAGTTATAAGTTGGGAGATAAAACATCGCTATTGCTAGAGGATTATTTTAAAACACCTTCCGAATTTCATGAAATGCAGGATGCTAATTTCAAGGAAAAAGCTTGAAATAATGTTAATAAAATATTTGTAAAATAGAGCTTGAAATAATGATAATAAAGTATTTGTGAAATTGTGCAACTTTTACATGAAAAAATAGTCAAAAACACACGCGGACAGCCAATTTCAATGTAATCCATAAGAACTCGGTAATAGTTTGCACAAATATGAAGTGCTAAAATTCAGCTAATAAAATATATTAATAATTATGAACAATAACGTTAGTGCCGGTAATATGGAAAAAATGTGGGACGTAAAGCTATCTTTGCTTTCAAATTAATTGTCCGATTAATTTTATTACATTGACACCCTGTTTACAACCCTTTTTTATTCCGCTAGGTGGCATCTCAGCAGCCGTTTTCATACCCCACGTGCTGTCACAATTGTCAAACTATTGTTTTTATTAACATTTTACGAAATCGTAATTCAAGTTTTAATAATATATATATATATATATTGATTTTTAGCTTTAGATATATATACATTTGAATTTCCATTATGGAACAGGAAGAGAGCCATTCGGTAGTGCAAGAAAGCCAAGTAGATTTAGAAAATAAAGCACCAAAAAGACGCAATCCTTTCAAAGTGCAACAGCAAAAGGAGGAAAAAGATCGTCGTCAGAAAAAACGGGCTCGTCTTATAGTGCGTAATATTAGCTACAAATCTACCGAGGACGACCTGCGCAAACATTTTGAGCAATGGGGCAAATTGGAAGATGTGAATATATTGAAACGTGCTGACGGAAAACTTGTTGGTTGTGCATTTGTTCAATACGAAACCATTAATCAAGCAACAAAAGCAATTTTGAAAGGGAGCGGAAAAGAACTATTGGGTCGTAGCATATTTATTGATTGGGCCTTGGGTAAAAGTGAGTTTGAATCCAAAAAGATTGTAAAAGAAGAGCCCGATGAAAAGAAGCTGAAATTAGAAGTGAAAGAAGAGGATGAAATAAAATTGGAAGAGAATTATACCACAAATTCAAGTGAAAGCAGAAATGATGCTAAGGTATAAATGCAATTAAAGTAATCTATATTTTCAGAAAGGGAATGCCAAAATCAATTAAAGGGAAGTCAACTTAATTATAAATTTCAATTAAATATAAAACTTACACTGCAGTTAACTGTCCCTTGCATTTTGAAATAATTATAATAATTTTCTGAATTAAGTACGTTACGGATACTTGCCATTCAATCCTAATTTAATGATTTTTTTCAAGAAATTTATTTCTTGCCTGATCTTAAAATTATTAAATATCGTTTTTTACGATCACTTTAAAGGCAGAAGAAATTGATGATGATTCCGAAAGTGATGAGGATTCCGAAAGTGATGAGAATGAAGAAAGTGAAGACAACGAAGACGATGATAATGAGGACGAAGATGATGGCATAGACGATGATAAGAAGGATGTGAAAGCTAAATTAGACCTTGAAAAAGTTAAAAAGGAAAAACATGTATCCAATGATGTCCAAGAAGGCTGCACAATTTTTATAAAGAACGTCCCCTTCGATGCTGAAGATGCTGATTTGCGTAAAGTTTGTCGTAAATTTGGCCCTGTGTATTATACTATTATCAATCGCGATCATATATCCGGTCATTCAAAAGGGACAGGATTTGTGAAATTTAAAACTAAGGAATCAGCAGACTTGTGTTTACAATCGGCTGGTGAGTTTCTTCTAATGGATCAGGTGTTAGAACCTTATCCCGCTCTAAGCAAAGAAGAAATACTTCAACAAAAATCTGAGAAAGATAAAAAGAACGATAGCAAAGATTCGCGTAATCTTTATTTAGCTAGAGAAGGTCTTATAATGGCAAACTCTAAAGCTGCTGACGGTGTTTCGGCTTCTGATATGAACAAAAGACATAAATTGGAACAGATTAAATCACAAGTTTTAAAAAATTTAAATCGATTTGTTTCTCGTAATCGTCTGTCCATACACAATTTGCCACTTAATTATGATAATGATAATTTGAGGGATATGGTAATTGCATATACGGGGTTTAAGCCTCACGAATGCCGCGTTATGCGTGAAAATCGGATAACAGCGGAAGATCCAAATGGCAAATCAAAGGGATTTGGCTTTATGTCGTTTAATACTCATCAGGAAGCCCTAATAGCTCTGAGAAAATTAAACAACAATCCCAAAATATTTGGTACCCAACATGTAAGTAGAGATTTTTGCTTTTTGCAATTTATAAACCAATTTTATAATAACATCTTTATTTTGTATAAACTATTATACTTTACGTTACAACTGCAGCGTCCCATAGTTGCTTTTAGTATCGAAGATCGTGCTGTGCACAAGGTTAAAGAAAAACGCAAAGAGAAATCAAAGTTTAATAATCCTACGTATAAAGAAAAACAGGAGAAGAGAAAAAGTTTAAAACAACAAAAGCGTGATGGCAAGTTACCTTTTAAGCAACTCCCCAAAGGGCCACAAAACGATGATAAAGATAAACTTAAAAGGCACATAAAAAAACTTGAAGAGTCTAGAGCGGCTAAAAATAAACCGAACAAAAAATCTTCTCTTCATATAGAAGATGATTATGTTGGCACAGAAGCTAAACCTGGCACCGCTTTGCGTATGCGTTCCTTTAAAAAAATTAAAGAACAATCCCAAGATCACTTGAAGCGTGTAAATAATGAAAAGAAAAAGAAGAAACAACAAAAAATTAAACAAATGCATTTAGCTGAGCGTAAGTCAGAAATAAGACCAAAACAAGGCCGTAAAGTGGAGAAAGATGAATTAATGCCGTTGGTAAAAAAATACAAGCAAATGTTAGATAAACGGGCTAATGAAGGAAGTACGGGGCCGATAAAATCTGTTAAGAAACCTAAGCGAACTAAATGGTATCAGGAATAGTAAGATTTTCTTTAAGTTCAATACTTAAAATGTTTTAGTGTATTTTGTAAATATACGAAAATAATTGAAAATTTGTTTGCGAACTGTGTTACGATTGTTTAAATTACCAAATGCATCCTAATAAAATATTGAAATGCTTGATATTTAATGTTTTATTATTTTATTTTTACATATGAAATAAATGGGAGTGATGCATAAACATTTTACATTCTTCCACGAAAAGCCACGACTTTAATTTTTAGTCCAATTATTATTTTCAGTTTCGTTTATCTACTCTAGTTTTTTAACGAATTAGTTCGAACCCCTTTTTGTTAAAACGAATACAATAAAATGAATTAGATTTTTTTCGAAGAGTGCACAATTCTCGAAGATCCAAAAAAGTTTGCAGTTTTCTCAAAATTTCGAATTCAGTTAGATAACGCGTGAATACAACTTGGTAGAATTGTAATATATTCCATATAAATTTTAAACAAACGTTTCTATCAATCGAATCCGAGGTTTTAAAAAAATGTTCAAGGATATATTATTTTTCTAAGTTGGGAAACAGTATCGTAAAAATACTATTACAGATTCAAATACACTAAATATGTTTTCAGCGACATTAGGCTTTAACCAGCCGGTACAACTTACCACAAAATTAATTTGGTGACACTTATTCCCATAAGTGAGCGTGTTCAATGGCCTCCTCGTTCGTGAGAATTAACGCCTCTGTCCTTAAGGAGTTATTTCAAGCCATTGGCGAACGCGGGCAAGCCAGAAACTCTTGAAGCACTGGAACACACCATAAACGCCGGAAGTCACATTTAAAAAATAAATAGCATAAAACCAATCCATCAGATTATAATAAAAAAAATCATTACAATATTATTGTCTCGCAAAACACCCGAAATGATCCACTTGATATTACTTACACTGAACAAAATAAAAAAAAAGAAAATTTTTAAAGATAAACTTCGCATTCTAGCTTTTTAAAATTTTGCATTTTTAAAGTTGAGATAATAAAAGAAGTTTTCTTTTGTATTATTAACACATAACATTATTATTTTTTATCGAAGGATTTTTAAAACTAAAATGCTCACTTTTATTTCAAAAGTGATTTTTTTTATTTAAAACAATATAATTTAAGTAATAATAATGAGCTTGAGACCTTTTTTATAAAATGCCTGAAGGTCTTGAAGAAGATATACAGAGGATATCGAAATATTGAAAAATAAATAAACAAAAGTTTTTAAAAATATTTTATAAAAAAAGGCCTCAAGCTCACTATTATATTATTAATACTTAAATTTAAAAAAAATGTAAGGCCAAAAAATTAGAACAACATGTATGTATATTAAAACAGTATATATCGATGGCTTAATATAAAGAAGGCCTAGCTCGATTTTTTGTTACTTTACAGGAGAAGGAAAAAACTTAATAAAATCCGTAAAATGTATGATACAAAAAAAGTTTGGTACCTTTTAATAAAATATGTTGCATCTTTTTTTTTTAATATATACATCAACATTTTTCTTGTGTCAGAAATTTTACGAATTCTACTAAGTTTTTTCCTTCTCCTGTAAAGTAACAAAAACTCGAGTTGACCTTTTTTATTGGTTTCAAAATAATTTTAATTTTGAAAAGAAAAAAATAAATTTTAAAATAGTGCTTTTTGTTTGTTATGTGATCAAGTATGTCTATATGCCTGCATTTCATTGGTTCTTACACCAAATCATCAGTAGACTTTAACCTAATTCCAAAATAACAAAACCTCTTAGCTAAGAAAATGTTTATTTTATTTATAAATGTTTATTTTATTTATAAATGTTTATTTTATTTATAAACATGTAGTTAATTCGAATTTAATATTGTTTCTTCTTGATTTAAACTTGGCTTTTTTGGATGTATCTGCATATATATATATATATATATATATATATATATATATATATATATATATATATATATATATACATATATGTATATATATATATATATATATGTATGTATATATATATATATATATATATATATATATATATATATATATATATATGTGTGTATATATATATACATATATGTATATATATATATATATATATATATATATATATATGTATATATATATATATATATATATATATATATATATATATATATATATACATATATATATATATATATATATACATATATATATATATATATATATATATATATACATATATATATATATATATATATAGGGTCCGCCAAATAACTTTTTTTTTGAAAATGCTATAAAAAAACTACTGAATATTTTCTCAAATTTATTTTTTCATTTGAAAGCACAATCCTTCCGGTTAATAATGGAAAATAATTTCATTTAAATGGCTGCATGGCCCGATAACGATCGCCATTGACTGTAACGGCCACTCCTTGCTCATTTTCGAAGAAAGATGACCCAATTATGCTTCTGGACCAAAATCCGCACCAAACAGTGACTCGTTTTGGGTGCGTCGGCTTTTCAATGTATGCGTGCGGGTTTTCTGTGCCCCAAGTGTGACAATTTTGATTGTTTACATACCCGCCAAGATCAAAATGAGCTTCATCTGAAGAGATGATTTTTTTTGTTGGCAAAATCGGCATACTCTGTAAGTCGATCGCAGGCCCACTTAGCGAAGCGAAAACGCATTGGATGGTCAACCATATTTGTTGAGCGGAAGGATAAGACTAATTATCTGTCAAATCAGACATGAGCTAAGTGTTACCATTCACGAAATAAGCACTAGTTGAAAAAAACGTTAGATTGCGGACCCTATATATATGTATATATATGTATATATATGTATATATATATATATATATATATATATATATATATATATATATATATATATATATATATATATTTATAAACCGTTATTATATTTCGGAATTAATTTTGTTATCGTTAATAAACATCAATTACTTTATAATATAGCAACAATGATCATTAGCTAAATTATTATATTTATTTAACAGCAAGCTTAATTATTTCTTATAAATAAGCAATATTTTAAATGAAAAAAAAGGTCGAATAAATTTTGGTATTTATGTATAAATTTATTATATAAATTGCAAACAGATGCAACCATTAATGTGGGATCATTAGCGCACGATTTCTTAGTATTCAATTACCGAGAAATTCCAAAAATTTTTATATTGCAATGAACACACGTGGGATAATATTTTAAACCTGGTTTTTAAGCGTAATAATTAGCGAACAATTCTTGATGTCTCGTAAATGCTTAAAATTGCCAAGAGAGCAAAGAGAGTAACATATTTAAAATTTTGTTGTTGTGTAAAGAGAGAGAGAGAGAGAGAGAGAGCAATGAGAGTAAAAATATGTAAAATGTTGTTTTTGTGTTCATACATATTTGACTAACGCGATGGAATTTACGCAATTAGGACCTATAATTCTTTGAAATTTTGTTTTTGTGTACCTGTAAAATTCACTAACGCAATGGTGATTTACACAATTAAGGCATTAGTATACTAAATATTGTATTTGCATGATCTACCTGCATAGACACACAATTAAGGATGATATTTAAAGCAAGGGAGCTAGATGATTACCTGTACACACTCAAAAACGGAAAACCTTTACCCTTCAAGGTCATTTAGGACGAATAGTCTTAATATTTATGTGCGTGTTTTGCTCAGAAAATTAAGTCGGAATATAAATGATTTGCAGAAATATTAATGCGTTTAGTTGTACAACGACTTTAATACAATTCGCATCCTCAAAAACTCCGGTCTATATTGTAAGTTTGAGAAATGGCACCGCCAACTAGAGCAGAGATTGAAATTTTAAAATTAGCTTTGTAAGTATAAATAATATAATTGATTATTAAAATGTTAAAAAATGTGAACAGGTTTTAATTATAAACAATTTTATTTCAGAGATCCTCGCTGTTTAGGATTTAATATGACGGTGCATAAGCAGTATTCAAGCCGTGCAATGCCGGAGGTTAGAAGATGGGTAAGTTTTATAGCAAAAACATATAGAATTTATATGTAGTTTAATCAAATAGATCATATGATCGAGTTCGGGCCTCTGAAATTTAGTACATTTAGTCTGAAATATTTATGTAATTCGATTTGAAACGGAAATTATTTGAAAATATATGCTTTTAACATAAGGGATTCGAAAGTTTTGTCTTTCAAAACGAATTGCCTAATAACCTCCATTAAATTTAGTAAGAGCTGCTGGTGGAGAAACTCCAGGCCCCAACACACAATTTTTTTTTTTTTAAATAGGACTAGCAATCAAATGAGACCAATATTGTACTAAAAACTCAGAGGCCTATAACTCGGAAAGTATGTGTGCTAATTTTTATGTATTCAGTTTCTTCTTCCTATATTAAAATTTTCTGTCACCAACACTAATTTGTTTTTTGACTATTTTATCAAAATACAAAATTTCAAAATTATTAATATATGTACATTAAAATATCTTTCATTTTAGTTTAATGACACTATATCTATAGAAAAATCGAAAGTACCACCAAATCAAACTGTACGTTTTTATGAGTGGAATATAAAATCAGACAATCCAAATTTGTTTGAGGTGGATGGTCATTTTTACGATAACATTGTGGTGATACTGGGCGAAGAGGGAGCTCACTGGATGTTTCACTCATATATACCGGTACGAAAACCAATCCGTGGGCAAGGATGTTTGCCAGTTAGTTATTGTGGATGCTGTTTAAATGCTCAGTATACACAAATTGTTGAATCGATTAAGGTCCTTATGTCGAAACAAAATAGATGCAATTAGCATAAGTATAATCACCCTTATCGTTTTTGGCTGTTTTCGCCTTCAGATTCGACATTTTGCAATAGATTAAAGAACATTTTAGCTTTTTGTCTTTAAGTTATTCCACTTTGTCGAATTTGAAAGTGAAACGCCAAATACGATAAGGGTAAATATTTAATTTTGACCAAAAATGTAGTGCAATATAGGCAAATACATTTTTAAATTACATACATATGTATATTTCGAGTAGTTTTTAAGCAGAAATTTCTTTTAAACACGACTGATGGTATTTAATAATTAAAAATAATTTTCATAAGTCTATTGTAAAAGCAGAATCAGACTCCTTATATTATTAAAAAAAAAGTGAATTAAATTGAGTTCCTATTACATATGTATATAGGTTTTTACTCCCAAATTAAAAATTTTTTAGATCAAATTAAAATTTTTTTTAAGTTCAAACTCAATTTTTTCCAAAATAAATTAACATTTATTTCAAACAAATTAAATTATTTTTAAAATAAATTAAAATTTGTGCATATCAAATTAAACATTTTTCATATTAAATTCACTTTTTTTAATTTAAAATTAAGTCTTTTCATTTTCAAATTCAATTGCTTTTAAAGTTTGTTTAATTGTTGCTTAAAACTAAGTTGTTTTATTTAAAATTTAAATATTTTTAAAATTAACTAAATTTGTATACATTAACTCACTTTTTTTGACTTCAAACTGTTTTGTTTTTTAAATAACTTGATTTTTTATATATTTTGTTTTCTTTAATATTGTTAAAAAAATACAACTGCCTGTCCCATTGGAATATGTCAGTAAAAACTGTACAGTAAAAACTTTTGAATTACATTTACTACCAAATGTAAAAAATAAGTTCATTCGAATGTAATGAAATTTAAAAAAAGGAAGAAACCTTAAAAATTAAGTTAATTTATATTTTTATATTTATTCTATTAAATTTTAAAACTTAACTCAAATTTAGTTCATAGTAGTACTAATCGAAAAGTTTAAAAATTATACTACGACCCATAGAAATACGTTAAATAAGAGCTTAATACACATACATGGTTTTTTATAAACAAGGCCTTTATTTTTTAAGCTTTTAATATTGAATTAAAAAAACAAATGTATTTGTATTTTAATAATTTGAATTTGGAAAGAAAAACATTGAATTATAAATTAAAAAAATTTAATTTAAAAAGGAAAATGTTTAATTCGTGTTGAAAATAATTCAAATTACTTTGAAAAAAAGTTAATTTGTTTTGAAAATAATTGAATTTAATTTGAAAAAAGTTGAATTTGTTCCGAAAATGGGTTAATTTGAGAGTAAAATCCTATACATTTATTTTTACAATACACAAAAGACTATAGATTAAGTATTAATTAATATTGTCTTTAATAAATAAATTAAATAAAAAATGAAAAAAACCCCTTTCCACATTTCTTGCTTGTTATTTCACAATAATTTTGTACTGCAAGTTGTATTTGTTGCAGTTGTATTTTTTTTAGTCCCCGTTTACACTTGCAATTTTTGAGTTTTTAGTGAGGAAGAGCGAGAAAGGAATACTAAAGGTATATATTCTTATTTCAGCACTCTCACACAAAATAAGAATTGCTGCAACAAAAGTTGCATAGTGTAAACCGGGACATATTTCACAAATTATTTATAATAATAATAATTCAAGCTTGTATTTATTTCTTCATGTCTTAAACTTTAGGTTGCTTGTAAAGTCAAAAAAAAATTTTTTTTTGGTAATAATTTTTTATATAAAAAATTTTTAATTTTTTATTTATAAATGAAATTTATTTGTTGGTGGTTAAGCAATGTCTATATGCATTTCATTGGTGCTTTACCAACTCATAACAGTTAAATTTTTATTTATATTTTCAATTTCCTTTTTCAATATAAACATAAACAATATTTCCCTGAAGAAGAATATTGAAAATATAAATAAATTAATTAAAACTTTTTATATAAAAAGACCTTAAAGAGCTTAAAAAGTTATTACTAAAATAATATTGAATAAAAGATAAAAAATTTTAAAACTTTTTACATGAAAAGAACTTTAAAAAATTATTACTAAAATAATATTAAATGAAAAGTCTAACATAAATAGAAATCAAAATTTTAAACCCTTTTTTGGATAAACTACGTTTTTTGAGTTATGATGCTATTGAAGTAAATGGGGCTATATGTAAGCATTCATAAAATTTTATTTGTGCTGTTTTCAATGCATCCTTTTTACCGTTTTCCCTCCAATTTCGCAAATAATGAAATAATATCGTTAAGCCTTTCACAATCATGACAATTCTCATACTTTTTGTTTAATTTTCTCTTCTGTACATGCGCAATTAACTATTTATTATTCTACTTGCTAATGCGTATACCTTTTTATTATAGGTTATGAGTATAGGAAATAGATCTCTGTCGCACTCCGTTCAATGATAAAAGATCGATATGGTCCAAGAAATTGAAACATTAAAAGTATGGATTCAACAAGATGTCATATTTTCAATTGCAAAGAAGATTTCCTCAAAAAATTAGACAAATTTAGAGGCCGCTATGATATAACGATTTTTCATGTAAATGAAAATATTCTATTGAAATTTCATACAAAGTTTCCAAGTTACGTCGGATTGTTTTTAAATCAATTTCGAATTAAAAAAAAAAAATTACAAGTTCGATTTAACAAAATAACGGTCCTTATAACGGTCGTCGAATCGGATCGACAGTTTATAATAGATTAACTGGCTATTTCGCAATATCGAATGAATTCTTTCTTTCGTACAAATATCGTATATTTGAAAGAAAAACAAAATTTTATAAATTGAACTCTGAAAGAACACTCTAGACATAGCGAAATTAACACCAAAGAAAAATTTCGAGTTTTTAAAAAAATGTTGCGAATTTTTTTAATTTCTTACAAACTGTTTAATTTATTACAAAAGTCCAAATTTTTCTTGCACAAGCTAATTATACAAAATAAAGACGTGATGAAAAAGAAAGTTATCAAGGATATTTTTCCAAAGAAAATATCAACTAACACAATCAAATGAAGAGATGAAAACATTTAGGTCTGCTATCTCTTTTTAGTCTATAATTGTGACCTTTTTTGATTATTAGGATGAAGTTCCAGGAATAACTTGCTGAACTAAACAATTTTAGGTACTTTTTATGATCCATACAGACACACAGGTATTCATGTCCTTAGATCACAATCAATAACGGGTATGTAAAGCATCATGAGCACAGGTCAAACTTTAACGCGTCAAACTCTCTTTGATTGTGTTAGTAATAAAAATCTCACGTAAAATTTTATGAGAGTATTTTAGAAGCAAAAGTTTTGATATTTACTGTTGCTACTGCATAGACATACACGAGTTTGACGAGAGCGAGTTTAGCGTGTTGCCATATTGCTTTACCGTTGGTTGCAAAACAAAAGCAAGTGAGTAAAAGAGAGCAAAGAAATTAAAATTTCTCTAACGCAAAGCTGATTTACACAACTAAAGCAAAGACTATAGATTTATAAATCTATAGTCTTTGACTAAAGCCTTATTTTGGTAAATATTGTATGTGCAAAATTTTTAGCACTCATTTAGGGACCTTATGCATATGAAGCAACAAAACTAGGTTTTTACCTGCATACAATCATACATGTGTATGCATGTGCATGCGTACACTAATGCGAAGAAAAGGAAAACCCCATTAGCCTTCAAGCTCATTTAGGAAAATAAGCCTTAATTAAGAAAGGTATTTACATATGTATGTGTGTATTGCTGAAAAAAATAAGTGGGAATATAAATATAGTGCAGATATATCAATACATTTAGTTCTACAACGACTTTAATACCGTTCGCATCCTCAAAAACTCTACGATATTTTTAGTTTGAAAAAATGGCACCGCAAACTAGAGCAGAGATTTTAGTTATAAAATTGAGCTTCGCAAAAAATTTGTAAGTATTTAAATTCACTGTTATCGTGTTTGGCGTTTTCAGATTCGACATTTTGTAATAGATTAATGAAAATGTTAACTTTTTGTCTTTAAGCTGTTACAATTTCTCGAATTTGAAGACATAAAACGCCAAACACAAAATAAGGGTGATTATGTTGAGGAATATGAACCGGATTTAATTAGAAAAAATTTTATATTTCAGGCATCCTCATTCCCCTAGATTTTCTCTCATGGAGAATAAGTATTATCCATGCCGTGGAATATTGGAAGTTAGAAATTGGGTAAGTTTTATAACGAAAACAAATAGAATTTAGTTTTTTATTTGACTCCATCGAAAGAGTTCTTTCTTTCATATATGTAATTACATTTGAAACAAAAATAATCTATAAAATTTGGTTTTTGTTTCAAATATAACTATACGAAAGAAAAGTCTTTGGATATTGTAAAATATGAAATGAATAACAGCCTATTTCACAAGGTCGAACGAATTCTTTGTTTCGTACAAATATATTTTAAACAAAAACAAAATTTTATAAATTATTTTATTTTTGTTTCAAAAATATTTATACGAAAGAAAGAACGCTGTCGACATTGTAAAATCGGTAGTAAATTAATTTATTTAAGTTGTGTTTTTTATGAATTAAATTTGATCTTCATATTTTCAAATTTTCTGTCACCAACGCTAATTTTCTTTTTCCTTTTTTGTTTTTATTTTAGTTTGATGATACTATATCTAGAGAAAAATCGAAAATATCACCAGACCGAAGGGTGCGTTTTTGCGAGTGGAACATAAAATCAGACAATCCAAATTTGTTCGAGGCCGATGGCTTTTGCTATGATAACATTGTAATTATACTTGGCGAAGACGGAGCTGACTGGATGTTTCACACAGATTTACCCTTGCAAAAACCACTTCGAGGACAGGGATGTTTGCCAGTTAGCTATTGTGGTTGCTGCATACACCATCAGTATATAAAAATGATTCAATCGATTAAGGACTTTATGACAAAACAAGGCCGCAATTAGTATACGCATAATTTTTAATTTTGACAATATAGTATATAGTAGTTCAGACAGAAATGTTTTTCATTTGCTATTTTAATTATTAAAAAATTTACTTATCAAGCTTTTTTATGATTTGTGTTCTAAAAATTGCACACTTGTCGAAATAGTAGTTTTTAAGCCAAAATTTCTTGTAATATTTAATAACTAAAAGTAATTTTCATAAATCTGTTGTAATGCCAGAACCAGTTAGACTCCTTATGTTCAAAAAACTGCCGAATTAAATTCAGTTTCTAACATTCCTGTAATATTAAGGTACGACGACATTATTATATATTTTTACAATATGAGTCTAGCTATTATCATTATGTAAGATCAAAATATAAGGACCAAAATTGCTATAAGTAAATTTTTAAAGGCATAAGAATACTTTAGATTAAATAGTAATCAATAATAAGGGCCTCAAATTGACCTTAATAAATAAATTAAAGAAAAAATAAAAAAATACCTTTCTGCTTTTTCTTTTTTATTGTTGCAATTCATCAATAATTTTTGTTGCAAGTGTGGTGTAGTTGTATGTTTCCATGTAAAGTTTGCTTAACAAATTTATTTATTTTAGGCATATATTTATTTCTTCATGTCTTAAATGGATTCAGTTTATTCTAACCAGTGGAAGCGAGACCCATATTTAGCTGGTGGCTTGGGATAATCTTCTGGTAAGCCGGGTGTAGCATCCGCATATATTGTCTTTTCAGGTTTGGGAGGAGCCGGGCGAGCAGTTGGATGAATCTAAAAGAACAAAAAATAATTTTATCGTTAAAAAATTGTTTTAATTATAAAAAATTTAGTGGCCCTTCGAAGAGTAAATAAGATGGACAGCATCCTTATAAAACAGTTTCGGCACAAAATTTTATTTCAATACAATTTAATTGAATAATTTCTATTTCCAAAAAGATCTCAATAAAAAAATGACAAGTTGGGTAACTTAATTGATAACTAATTGGACTGGACCACCACCAAGTTGGTACCCAACTGGCAATATCTTAGTCTCGTTCAACAAAATCGGTTTGATATGTTTCTGCTTGATATCCTCACCAAACGAAAGAGCTTCTTAAAAAGAGAGCTCAATATTACACTCCTTAGCGGGACATTTTACGGGAAATAGGCCAAAAGTCTTTGAAACATTTTTTTTCATGTCACCATTGATTTTAAAATAATAAAAATTTATGTATCACCCAGTTTGCATGGAAAAAACTAATGTAGAAGCTAATAATTTCCTAAAACTTTCCACCTTCTCAAGTATTTTCTTTCATATAAATATATATATAAATTTTAAATCCGAGCTTTCTAAACTTAAAAAACTCTGAATAAACATCAAGAACCCTCCGATAAAAGTAAAAAAAAAATAAAGAATCGGCGATTTATATCGCTAATATAGCCTGTATTAATAATTTATAGTTATTTTTTGTGCATATTCGCCTGTGTTCTACATATATTCCTCTACGAAGTGATAGTGAACAACTTTTGAATTCCACTTTTCCAATTTCACGGTGTTCTCGAAAAGTAATGAAACTTTATTTTCACGACGATTTCATTTTTATTTTGTTTAAAACAATTTTTATATATTCTGCTCTATAATTGCACAACTATGTTCACTATGTGGTAATTTGGTTTCACATAAAATCATGTAGATCATGTTGAGTAGGATCTTTTTGGTTCTGCAACTTCATCGGGATGCTATTGGAAGCAGTTAACATGAGACTAAGAACGCGAAAAGCCCGAAGTCGTGAATTTGGCTTCCACTTTGATAATTCTGCATTATCGCATGGTTGTGTTAATTGTTGTCGACCTGTTTCAGTGACGAAGGCATAGCACTGGTCACTGACCATAATTGGCAGCGACTGACACAATCATGTACTAAAGAGCAGAGGAACCGCACCGACCTTCGTCGGTCCGGTAGCAAAAAATTAGCCGGTGAAGTAAAAGTTTCAAATAGCGGCAGCACTCTCCTTTGTCGGCCCTGCAACGAAAATTTGCTGGCGAAGTAAATGGTTAAAATAGTAATAAACATTCCGTATCTTCTCATTTGTCCTATTAATACCACCCACTTCTTTCTAGTTCCGGGCAATGCACTGCATATATAAGGATCATCCCCTAAGTGCTGGTCCGAATTAAAAACAAATAAATTTGTCTCCCAAACTATCGACATTTGTGTTTTCAAAACAAGATTATACCACTTTTATTCCTTCGACGGTCATAATAAGGCCTCCAAGTTGGCGACAATATCAACTTTTGGTCGAAACGGGCTGCATATTACAACAGCCTTTTTGATGTAGTCTTCACTCTGTTTTTGGCCAAGTTTTTGCGGATGCAGTTTTTCAATTGGTCCAAGCTTTTTCCCAACCAGATACATCAACTCTCTCCGATCGATTACAACTCCATCACCTTTAGTTCAGGGTGTTTTTCTATAAGTTTTAGCATCGCTGGATCCTACTCCGCATTTTGGATATTTTTTTTAGTTATTTACCTACATTTTGTTAATTTTTGCAACAAATATTTTTAAGTTAGCTTTGAAAAATTATTTTTTCACAAAAAGTAATTGTTTTCACTCGTGTATATGTTTTCTGTTTAAAATTACTTTTTTTGTAGTGAAAATGGATTGTAGAACACATCAATTTCTCTTGAAACAAACTGGAAATAAAATTTTTATTCTGATTTCACTTTCACGAATTCAAGAACACAAAATAAGTGAAATGTTCACTTTCATTTCATTTTGCAAATGTAGAACACATTGATTTCAAATCAATTATTTCGCAATTCAAAAATCTACTTTAAACTAATAGATTCATCTCGAAACAAAACTATATTCGATTAAATTTTTTGTAGTCTGACACAATCAGCCTAATTAACGTTGACAATTTTCGCCTTCAAATTGGACAATTTGTAAAAGTTTAGGGACAAAAACACAAGGATTTATTTGCACATTGTTAAATTTGAAGGCAAAAGACGCCAAAAGAAATCAGGCTAAATATTCCAGAAAATGGAAAACTAATAAATTTTTGGAATAAAATTTACCTTAGCCCTTGTGAAATATCCATATTCCGGTCGATCTATATCCAAGTTGTCCTTCATACATTTATCAAACACACCTTGGGTTTTGCGGCAACTAAATATTAGGTTTGAACTTTTATTTTACTTCTTTGAATAAAAAATATATAGACGGTACATACTAGCTAAACGACATAGTACCACTTGATTTGTCCAAACAAGTAGCATATTGCATGAATTCATCATGACAGCTCTTTTTAACTTTACGAAAAAAGTTTAAAGCACACCCAGTCACAGCTTTTCCCTCATTTAAACAAGCTCTAGGATCATCTAATTCTTGACGACATAACATAAATTCCTACAAAAAAAAGTAAACAAACTTTTACTTTGGAAACTGTTTGAGGTTAAGTCTTTAAGACAACAAAAATTATATAACCCAGACTTCTGGTAGTAATCATTGTAAATTTTATAATAAATCATAATCATACAATATATAGTTTTAGTATTAATACGTACATTATTTTGAAACTCGCAAGCTTTACCCAAGTGAAAGGCTCCAGCACGTAAAGCTGCGGTGGACAAATTCACTTCTTGTACAGTCAACTCCTCGTCTGTGGGCAGATGGACGTCCTTGGTGATCACCATGTTTATGAATAATACAAATCTCTTTTTATTACTAAATAAATTGAAAGTTATTCAAGCTATTAATCTTTATATGCAATTAAAAAGATTTTATTTAATTTTACCAAGTAAGAAAAAATTTTAATTGCTTGTTCTTATTAGCAGAGCCAGCAGACAGCTGTTTGTTTAAAATATATCATAACATCGAAAAAGTGCTGCCTGATTTTATTTTGCCAATATTAGGTGTGATCCCGTACTCAACACTGGGAGCACCGAGATCCAATTTTTACAAAAACCCTTGCAGTACCCTTGCCTGGGCAAAATTTGGTAACAAAATATTTTTCTTCCTACATAAACAGTACATATATTAATAATTGAAATAATTATTGTATACTGTGTGTTCATATAAGATTTCTCTTTACCTACATATATCCCCATGCAAAGAGATCTCAGTCGCCAAAGTGGTAATGTACAGAAAGAGTAGAGTGGCATTTCCAACAGCTGTTAATTTTAAAATGTAAACATTTCATATTATCCCAAACACAAACACACCTAAGGTGCAGTGTTAAATAACTGGCCAAATATCTCAAGGAATTATGACAGAAAAAGATAATAACGCGAACATTATATCCGCTGCGTTGAGCGATGAATGGGCGGTAAGTGTAAAATTGTGGTCCAACATCGAAGAAATCATTGTATTAGTATTATAAATTACATTCCACAGATAAGACCGTGCGCGGTCTATAAGGATGAATATGATGATTGCACCAGTTTTAAAGCGAGATTCCATCAATATTTTATAAATGGTAAAAATACAGATTGTACTCAATGGCAAACGGACTATAAAAATTGCTTACGCTACCGTGACTCTAATGGGAATGATGTTGATGCGGGCAAAGCTGTGATCCAAAGTGAAGAAGAACGACGTTTGAAACGTTTTGAAGGGCATTATGCGAATAACGTATGGGAGAAGAGAAATGCACCACCAGCCGATTGGTCGAAACCTTTACCAGAATGGATGGAGAAGAGAAATGAAAATTCATATCTGCAATTGAAGCAATTAGAATTAGAAGGGAAGGCTATAGCTCAAGATGAAAAGTCCTATTGCTTGCTAATGTAGTGTAGGGAAACACAAGTTCATGCAATATAACATAACATTTTATTCCTTTTGTTTTAAAAACTTATGTAAAATAAAAGCCTCGTTTGTTAATGATTTCATCCGCAACCAAAGAAACAGCAAATACCATGTTTTAATAGTTATGCTGAGTAAGGTTTTTATATATAATAGATGCTGGCGCTGGAGCTCTACCAAGTTTGTACAAAATATTTAAATACAGACTTAAGCAAGTACGTCTTATCGAAAATGTCCTGGTAAAAAAATCGGTGATTATTTATGTATTTATACCACTTACAAGTTCAATACATACCACAATGAATATTCAAAATACAACCTACGAAACAACCACACAAAATAGCCTCCAAATGAGTTGTAATTCCTGTAAATACATTTTTGAGCATGATGGGCCATTACCCGTGGCCTATCCACAACATCACCATGCATACGTCCAATAGCACGAACTGTATTTAAATTTCTAAAAATGATACCCACTAGTAAATACATTTTTTTCATATAAAATCAAGTTAATGTTTATACCGGACAACAAATAACATATTTCGAGGCATTTCCTTCAAAGTAGACATAATCAATTCAAAGTTTTGTTGCGCAATTTTTTGCATGTATTTTATATCTTCTTCGTTTAATTTTGTTTTTATGTTACCACCATGAACACGAATGGGCTGCTGAAATAAGACTTCAGCAAATTTCATATGATCCTTAATACCCAACTTGTTTGCCGCTTTTGCCATTGCATTTTCATCTCTTAAGACTGTGGCTTCCCAGAATTCACATAAAGGCTTTCTAATATCTGCAGGCACTTCTTCATATAAACCATGATCTAACAACACAATTTCGGTTTTATCAGTTTTTGGACTCTTTCGAATAAAAACTAAAAAAAAGGAAAAATATTTGAACGCTATAATAAAAACGATATATAAAAAAGGTGAAAATCTAGTGGAACTAAAAAAAGTTGGATATATTTTCCGATAAACGTCTAATGGATTCTGTATTTATATGACATATATTTAATAATACTCCTTGACAAGCGGAATAGTATTTAATGTTGGATGGTGATTACGTAGGTTGGTCGCATTTACTCATTTAGCTCTATTAAGTTTTTATTTTGTACTTACTATTACTGGCATGTGGATCTGCATGCACAAATCCTGAGCTAAAAATTTGTTCGGCAAACATTTGAAAGAGTTTCTTGTCGACATCTTTCAGGTTTAAATTATTATCTTTAAGCTTTTCCGTATCACCAATTTTGATGCCGTTTATCCATTCCATAGTTAGAACTCTCTTAAAATATTTTAGAATAGAAATAGAAATTTTAATTTATTCAATATTCTAATTTTTACATTTTACCGTTCCAGTCATTGACCAATAAACTTTAGGTATATATACAAAGTTGAATACCTTTAAGTCTTTAGAGCATCTTTCCGAATTGTTTCCCTCATTAACAAAATTTAATTCCTGAACCAAATTCTTACGTAGGTCTTTTAATATCCAACCAAAATTATAGCTTTTGAAAAAGAATTCTACTATACTATGAAGAAGGATTATTGTACCCAAATCGCTTACAAAGCGTTTTTTCAAATCACTGTATTGTATCTAAAGATAAAGCGTAGTCGGAATTAATTTTGAAACTAAGAAATTAACTTATTTTACAGCCTTTACCTTTACAGCTACTTCCTCGCCATTTTTCAGTTTGGCTTTAAATACTTGAGCAATGCTTGCCGCTGCCTTCGGGGTATAATCAAATTCAGCGTAAAACTGATCCGGTGTATGCCCAAAATCTTCTTTAAACACCTTCAACACATCATCTTTGCTTGTCGGCAAACACTTATCTTGTAATTTGATAAGAGTATTTGTATATTCTTTAGGTAGAATATGGTTAATAGCTGCAACTCCTTGACCCACTTTTATATAAAGACCGCCGTTTAGTAAACATGTTTCCAGTAAACGATTTGCACTTCTTTGATGCACATGTTTGACATTATCATCATAATTGGGATCATCTTCATCCAAAAATAAATAATCTATTGCAATGACAGTAGCTGTTTTGATAGATCGTAAAAAACGTATAGAAGCCCCCACTGAAGTAAAATCATTGACTATTCCATCGTATGCAATAAAGCTTGCAAAAAGTGTACCAAATGTAATGGAAACGTAATGTGTACGTCGCGGTGTTGATATGTGGAGCTCATGGTTAGATTGATATTTTACATTTCTTATTGTGGAACGTTGAACACGATGTAAATATTTGAGCTTACATGTTAAAATATTTAATTGAATATGTAAAGTGATGGTATATGTTTGCTAATTTTTTAATAAACTCACTTTGCTTAAGCTAATCATATTTTAAGGAAAAAAAAATAGTAAGAATTACAAAATATTAACAACAATACATTTCCACTAATAAATTCTTATCAAAACAATAGAGCAACAGTTGAATTATAACAGTTTTGGAAATGTAAACAACAGCTGGCCTCTTAACACGACTACTCGTTATTTTATTAGTGATGCTAGCCCAAATTCGATATAGAAAAGAACTACAAAAATAAAATAATTTTTTTTTTGTTTATATTGTAATAAGCAAAAGGAGAATCACAAACAAAATTTTTTTGTAACAAATATAAAATAAACACTACAATGCTGAAAACATTTAGATTGTTCCGAACTAATCAATACGTTTTGAGTAGATCATGTAGAAAAAGGTAAGTTAGAATTAATTTTAATAATTGCGATAAATGCAAAATTTCTGTCTTAATATTCGAATTACATAACCTAAAATTGGCAATGGTGTTTCCCATGGTCAAGGTTAGGAGGAAGTGTAAACTCAAATGACATCAATAAAAAAAATTTGCGAATTTTTTGTTTCAGCAATACAAGGGACTACAACTCGAGGCATAGTTTGTTTAGTTTGGCTAATATAACGAACAAAAATCGAGGATACTACAAAAAGGAACTTATTGGGTGAGTAGTTAATTGCCAAAGCGAATTCATTTGGAAATTAAATTATGTTTTTAGTTTTGTTAAAAGTTAATAATTAAATAATATAAGTTATAAAATGCATAGGTACCTAAGTGTATTCGACATATTTACACACATATTCCTATGGCACGAAGTTGAATTGTCTATTGCACACGTACAAAATATCAATTTTCCAATTAACTAATATTAATTAACAATTACTTCTTACAGATATTCGATGGAGGAAATGTACTCTGTAGTCTCCGATGTGAAAAACTATTACAAATTTGTTCCATATGTTAAGAAATCTCATGTGCATAGCGAACATTCAAATGGTTTTAAAGCTGATCTCATTGTAGGATTTCCTCCACTTAACGAAATATATACATCGCATGTAAGATTAAAATCACCAACATTAGTAACATCCGAATGTAAAGACGGTCGAGTATTTAATTATCTCCTCAACGAATGGCGCTTTAATCCAGGTCTTAAGGATATACCACAATCATGCGTTTTAGACTTTAGAGTAGCATTCGAATTTAAATCGCTACTTCATAGTAATATTGCTAACTTATTTTTTGACTTGATATGTGATCAAATGGAAAGTGCTTTTATAACAGAAGCTAAAAGACGATTTGGTGTTGCTTCAATAAAATCACACATTTTAACATCGAGGCGTTCGTGACCGTAAAGGAAATTTCTCCAAATAAGTCTAAGTAGTTTAGGTTCTTAACCTAAGAATTAAAGAATTTGAATAATGTTTTTGTATTTAATATTGTTTTTTATTATTTGTTGTTGTCAATTTTTCATTGATTGAATACATAAACGAACATAAATTCGATCGGTTTCATGTTCTAAGATATTTTGATTTCAAATTGTTATTTATATTCTCCAACGCGATATAAAATATAAACAACATAATGAACACTTTTATTATGTGATCGCATTAACAATTAGATTTTGTATATACGCAATTGATGCTAAGAGACTGTAAGAAAATTTTTTAATTACCAAAAAAATTATTGTATATAAATAATTGCTTTAACCAAAAATTAAATAATAAAGGACCAATTCATAAAAAATATTTCATTTTGATAAACTACTTAATTAACAAATTTTGTGTAGAAATAATGCTATAGAATACAATATATTTTATGAATTAGGCCTTAAGTATATTATAAATAGTTATGTGCAAAATATTTATTTTGTTTTAAATCCAATTCTTCGATATTGTCATTTTGATCTTCATATAAAATTTGCCATAAGTATTCCGATTAAAGGGTGTTAACGTCAATTAACGTCGGTATATAGTTTTATTTTATAAAAATAAACTATAGTTTGTATTAAACAATCATTAAATAAATGTTTTAATAATTATATTTATATATTTGTTAATTTCCGGACGACTTTGTTAAGTAGCGAATCTGATTTCTTGGTAGTAAAATACAACTTACATGTATGAATTTTCTTCGGTTGAATCCAGAAAAATATATTATTCAGCCAAGACAAAGAAAGTAGAATTTCCGTTTAAAATTATTTGACAGGAAATACGATTTTACTTCATACGTAAAAAAGCCACGGAAATGCCAGAACAGAATGTTGTAGAAATATTATTCAGGTAGAGTTGTGGTAGTAGCGTTTAAACGAGTGAAATTGTTGACAACATATCTGTATGTTTCTACAACTGTAAAATGTAGTACCCCCGTTTTCCGTGGTATTTTCTATTTATATTTTTATGAAGCAATTTATAGCATTTTAATGTAATGATCTAACTTATTTTTCTTAAATGAAAGTCCACAATTAGAGTTTAGAAAATTCGTTATATATAAGATTTTATTTAATCTAGTTTCTATCAAATTTGTTTTATTGTTCTAAAATTCCTTACTTTTTTTATAATTATAAATAAAGATATTTATGTATTATAACTAAGATTAGATTTATATTTTTAACGTTAACTACTGAAACGTTTCAATACGTAACTACAATAAAAACTACACAGCATTTAACAATTAATTTAAGTTTTTGTTTATATAATTATGTAAAACATGTGCTTTAAGGAAAATAATTTATCGAAAAATATAAATACAGTTAGAAATTATGATTTTAAAGTTAAATCATTAAGAACTTAAAATTGTGAAACAAAGATTCTTAGAAAACCTTTAAAAACTACACCATTACTACTATCACCCAGCAAGAATTGCTTTGGCAGCTTTTTGAATATCGAATGATTGCTAGAAGCGCGGAGGAATTGTTTTAGTGCATCTAAATTAGTGTTTTTCTTCTTCTCAATATTACTGCCTATTTCTCATTGTCGTACGAATTCTATCTTTCGTACAAATATACTTAACACAAAAACAAAACTTTATAAATTGTTTTTGTTTCAAATGTATTTATACGAAAGAAAGAATTCATTCGACAATGAGAAATAGGCATTAATGTTGTTATTGTATTTTGACATTGAAGTTTTGCTAAAAAGTTAACCTTACAAACCAGCATGATGATAAAAGTTTTTCGCAGGCGGTGATAATTTTTTTTATTACTTTTGGTAAAAGATAAGTTGATATATCATTGGAAAATTTGCCATTTTGAATGAACATTAAATATGCTACTTTTTTGATTTTTTGGAGAATTTTCGATTTTTTTTAAGGAAGAAAACATTGAATATGGCCTAACGAATTTTACAAGCACACTGAAGATAAACAAATAAAATAATGTTGTTCAATTCGCAAGCTCAGTCGGATATAAATAGACAAATAGAAATTGAAAATATCATTTCAATGTAGTCATACAAGTGAACCCGCTAGCTATCGTTCTACTAGATGATTCAGAAGAAACAAGAAGACTTAAAAGGCACCACATCTTGGATTTACCGTTTAGAAAGTAACAATTTTTCATGATCTCAATATAACCACGTGTTTTAATTTTTCTTCTTTTTTTTTTAAATTTTAATTTCTAATTATGTATGTATATTTACTTTTATAATACAGAACATATGCCATTTACATTATATATAAATATGGATATCAATTATAAATTTTGCCATATGTTGTCCTCAATGGAGTACAACATAATGTTATATTAATTAATACATCAAATTTACTTATTATCCTTGGTTGGATAGATTGTAAATAAAGAATTACAAAAAAAAAAAAAAAAAAAAAAAAAAAAATGTAGTCATACAATGTATAATTATACGATTACTCAACCTAAAGAAACCGCTTCAGTAGTGGTGTAGTTTCTAACTCATAATTTAATAAAAATGTTTCATTAAGTTTAATAGTTATACTCTTAGTTCGTTATATATACTGTGAAAATACAGTTTAGTTTTCAATATGCATGTATGTACGTATGATTATATGTTTGGTAGGTTTTTCAAAAACCTATAGGTAGGTATACATTTTTATTAAAAAATCTAAAATTTAGACTTGTTAGAGTTAAAGCTAAGATATTGAAAAGTATAGTTCAATGTTTAATGTTTTATATATGTGTATGTCAGTGGCAAAATTAAATAAAGATAGTCATGTTTCTATATGTGTATGTATGTATATATGTATAAGTTTATAAAAAGGTACATTTAAGCTGAGAATAAAATAAAATATAAAACTAAAAACAGCACCAAATACATAAGTAAATACATTCGATATCATATAAAATAGACATAAATAATAAAAAATATATATAAAAAATAAAATACAAACATAAAATGTTAATACTATGTAATAAGATTTTTTTAAATACTGTTTATAACAGTATTTTTGATTTTATACACGTTGTATACAAATGGACAAGAACATAGATTTCATCATAAATTCTAGAAAACTTAAAGTAAAAAAAAATATATATGTATATATTTAACTTTAGGAAAGTCGAATTTTGCATTACGATTTCTTTTCAAGTACAAAAATAAATAACAATACTTAAGTTCAAATGTGCAAATATCACTTATTCTTCTATCATTTTCATTTCAGTGTTTTTTGTGGCTATTTTTAAGGAAGAGGACTACTAACAGTTCAAGTAAACCAGTTAATTGTTTTAGAAGTCACAGACTTATTATTACGAAACCAAGGGAGTTAGTTTTGTGCGCTTATATTTCTGGCAACGGCGTACTGTATTACTCCCCGGTCTCAGACATACTCAATTATGTTTGGCTCTTTTGCCAAACATATATCCCTTCCAACGTTCGGCCGTCTGTGTAATAATTGGATCCGAATCAATAGTTGCAAATAACAACAGTTGATTAACGTGCGTGGCATGGTAGTCCCAACGTGCCAAATTTGGCGCTACGCCTAAACTTAAATGACGCAAATCATAACTAGTGCCAGATCCAGTATCGTACAGAAGTAGCATTTTCTTTAGAGATATCATGCCCTGATTAAAAAGATTACCAGCTTCATTGGCAATATTGGAGGGAGCCGTAGAATTAAGATCATATAGTCCCAATAAGGAGTAAATAAAACCATTCAAGACAAAAGAAGCAGGAGTTGTTGGATATTCTTCATACCTGAAATTGAAAGCAAAAAAATTGGGTAAAAATATTTTTTTATTTTAGATTCTAGTTATTTATTTAATAATTTTTTTGTAGGACATGCACTCAGGGTATGCTTCCTTCAAATGTAGTGCATTGCGATGGAATTATAAAGGAGTGTATATTATTGAGAGTAGAGAAAAAAATTTGAATTTATTTGAATATTTACTTCACCGCTAAATTTTTAGTGCGTGATAGTGTTAATTGCTCAGTGACCAGTGATATGCCTTCGTTATTGAAACCAGTTGAAAAAAACTAACACAACTAAGCACTATAACTCATCAGCGAAATTCGACATCGTTTTCATGATTGCGTGCGGAATCGAATTCGGGAATTTTGGTTTTTATTCTCTTGTGCTAAAAAATATTGGGATAATTAATTAATTTGTGTTGGAAATATAATACTTGCATTATTTAACACTTGTCATATCCAACATTTGTATTTTCATAGTAGGCTATGTAATTGTAGTAGGCTATGTAATTGTTTTATTTCTAATAATAAAATTTTTTCTTTATACATCATAGTATCTTTTTCAACTTTGTCAAAGTAGCTTTAGTTAATATAAAAATAAAATATTTTTGTATATAAAAAAGGAAATCAATCTGTAATTATTTAAGAAGGATTTCCATCAGGTTATGGGCCCAGACAGAGCGTTTGGGTTAAAGAACTATTTTGCAGAACATTAAGAAAAGATATTATCTAAAGATGGCTTCTTCGTCATTGTATCAAATTGAGAAATTAGACGAGAGGAATTACGAGACATGGAGCATTCACATGAAGAGCGTGTTAGTTCATTCTAGTTTTTGGAAGTATGTAAGTGGCGAGGAACAAGTGAATTCCAGTTGGTCTGCTGATAAAATTTTGGAATGGAAAAATAATGATCAAAAAGCCCTTGCAACTATTTTGTTGAGTGTGAAGTCAACTCAGCTTAATTATATAAAGAAAATTGAGAATTCTAAAGATGCCTGGAATAAACTTAAAGAAATTTACAAACCTAGTGGTCCAATTCAGAAGGTTTCTTTATACAAGAAATTGTTGAACCTGAATATGAAAGATAACAGAGACATGGCGCAGTATTTAAATGGTTTTAGTGATGTTGCTGAAAAATTAGCGGATGTTGGTATAACTATGCAAGACGAACTACTAGTTATCATTTTGCTATCAAGTCTTCCGTCTGAATATGAAAACTTCGTTATATCAATGGAAACGAGGGACACATTACCTTCATTAGTAACGCTTAAAAATAAACTTTTAGAAGAATTTGAACGCAAAAATCAACAAAATGAAAATTGTTTAACACAGCAAGCCTTTGGTGCTACCAAAAAGGAAATCACGTATAAAAAACCCCAACGAAAAGAAAGTACAAAGCTGAAAGGAAATTGTTTCTTATGCGGTAAGAAGGGACATTACGCAAATAAATGTAATGCAAGACCGAATAATGAAAAATCTTATTCATTAATTGCAATGGCAAAATCAAATGTAAGTACATCAATATCTTGGTACATTGATAGTGGAGCTACAAGTCATATGTGTGCAAATCGTAACTTATTTTCAAAATTAGAGAAATGCAGTGAGAATATTATGTTAGCCAATAAAAAATCAATTGTTGCCGAAGGAATTGGAACCGTCAATCTTTTTATAAATAACAATAAAATTGAACTAAAAGATGTTTTATATTCCCCAAATTTAAATGGTAATTTTTTATCCGTCAACAAAATTGTTAAATATGGTGGTAAAATTAAATTTAACAAATATGGAGCAATTTTTACTGATATTTATGGTGAATTAGTTTTAAAGGCCAAACGGGAAGAAGAACTCTTCGTATTTAATACAAAATTGCCGAATGAAAAAATATGTGCTGCAAGTTCTATCAACGAAATTTGGCATCGAAGATATGGACATCTTAATTACCAAAGTTTATTCGATTTATCAAGAAAGAATATGGTGAAGGGCATAAATTTAGTCAAGAAACCTGAAGATTCGTGTCAAACTTGTATGGTGAGCAAAATTCATACAGTCAAATTCCCAAAACAAGCAGAAAGAAAATCTGGTGAGTTGTTAGAACTAATTCATTCTGACGTGTGTGGACCTATGAATGTAGATTCACTTGGTGGATCAAAGTATTTTTTGACATTCATTGATGATAAATCAAGAAAGATTTTCATTTATTTCCTGAGATATAAAAGCGAGGTTTTTGAAAAATTTAAAAGCTTTAAGGAGCTAGTAGAGCGTCAAACGAACCGAAAAATTAAATGTCTTCGTAGTGATAATGGTGGAGAATATGTCAGTAAGGATTTCAGTCAGTATTTGGAACGTTGTGGTATAAAGCGTCAATTCACTGTACCATATTCGCCACAGCAGAATGGAGTGGCAGAAAGGTGTAATCGAACCATAGTAGAAATGGCGCGTTGCATGTTAGTAGATTCTGGTTTGAATCAAAATCTCTGGGCTGAAGCGGTAGCAACAGCAGTTTATTTGCGTAATAGATCTCCAACAAAAATTTTAGAAGGCATAACACCCTACGAAATATGGACTAGTTATAAGCCAAATGTCAATCATTTAAAAATTTTTGGTTCAAATGTTGTTGTTTTAGACAAAAAGAGAGGAAAATTTGATTCCAAAGGTTTGAGTATGGTAATGGTAGGATATTCAAATGTATGTAAAGCATATCGATTATATGACAAGGCAAATCAAAAAGTTATTGAACGCCGCAATGTTTTATTTAACGAACATAAATCAATTGAAAGAGAATCTGAACATTTTATTGATTTCCATGAAGTTGTCAATAATAATAGCACTGAAAGACAACAGCAACCAGATAATTTACAGAATGACCTATGCAACAATGCAGATAACTTAGAAGCAGAAGACAATAACGATATTTCTGAAGGTCAACAGGCATATAGGGAAGAAAATCAAGACCAATCCAGCGAATTTAATGATTTAGAAGATTTGGAATATTTTGTAACAGATAATTTAAATAGCGATAGCTCTTCTGATGAAATCATACCATCAAATGGAAGTGTAAAACGTGGTCCAGGTAGACCAAGAATTTTTCGAAATGGTAAACCAGGTCGTCCCAGAAAAACTCCTCAGAAACTAAATAATGCGGTGGAGGAAGAAGTTCCAAGAACTTTTGAACAGGCATTATCCAGTTTAAAAAGCAAAGAATGGAAAGAGGCTATGAAAAACGAAATATCAATATTACAAAAGAAAGGAACTTGGTCGTTAGAGGAATTACCAAAAGGTCAACAAGTTATTAAAAATAAATGGGTATATGTTTTGAAGAAAAATTCTGAAGGTAAAGTTGAACGCCTTAAAGCAAGATTAGTAGCTAAGGGCTGTAATCAAAAGTATGGGGTTAACTACAAAGAAACATTTTCACCCGTAATAAGATACGAAACGATTAGAATGTTTATGGCCTTAGCAGTTGAGCATAAGATGCATTTGCATCAGTTAGATGTTGTCTCAGCATACTTGAACGGAGATATAGAAGAAGAAATCTATATGCAACAGCCAAAGGGGTTCGAAGATGAAAAATACCCGAATAAGGTTTTACGTCTACATAAATCTCTATATGGCTTAAAGCAAGCCGGTAGAGAATGGAACTTTAAGTTAAATAAAGTACTATGTAAAATGGGATTTGAAAGCTGCAAAAATGAACCGTGCTTATATAAAAAGAAAATAAATGAAAATTTGATTATGGTTGCAGTATACGTGGACGATATAATTGTCGGATGCAAAGAAAAGAACGAAATAATAAAATTTAAGTCTGAAATAAGTAAAGAATTTGAGATATCTGATAAAGGTCAATTGGAATATTTTTTGGGCATAAAGGTTGAACGTGATGGTGAAACAGGAGATATTAAACTCAGTCAGAAGACTTATATTCAAGAACTATTAACAGAATATAATATGGAAAATTGTAAATCATCATCAGTGCCTTTAGAACCAAATTATCAAATTAAATGCGATGAAAGTGGCAAGAAAGCTAATAAAACCGTTTATCAATCACTAATTGGAGCTATGTTATATTTGGCGTTAACAACAAGACCAGATATATTATTTTCTGTGAATAAACTTGCGCAAAGGAATGCTGATCCGAATTCAGAACACTTTACAGCTGCAAAGCATATTCTTCGATATCTTAAGGAAACTCAGAATCTTAAATTAGAATTCAGCAAAGGAAATAAGAAACTGACAGGCTATGCCGATGCAGATTGGGGTGGATGTACAACCGATAGAAAATCACATACAGGTTATATATTTTATCTCGGAAATAGCGCAATATCTTGGGAGTCGAAAAAACAATCCACAACAGCTTTAAGCAGTACCGAAGCTGAATATATGTCAATATCAAACGCATCAAAAGAAGCAGTCTACTTAAAGAGATTATTACAAGAACTAGATTTTCTAAAAGAAGAAAGCACTGAGCTTAACGTCGATAATCAAGGTGCTTTGAGATTAGCAACAAATCCAGTGTTTCATAACAGAAGTAAACATATTGATATAAAATATCACTACATTAGAGAAGTCGTAAATAAAAAGCAAATCTGTTTAAAATATTGTCCATCGGAAGAAATGATAGCAGACATATTTACGAAAAATTTAAATAAATCGAAACATAGAAAATTTGTTCATTTATTAAATTTGAAATATTAATATCCTGATAAAAATATACATGTTGAGGAGGAGTGTTGGAAATATAATACTTGCATTATTTAACACTTGTCATATCCAACATTTGTATTTTCATAGTAGGCTATGTAATTGTAGTAGGCTATGTAATTGTTTTATTTCTAATAATAAAATTTTTTCTTTATACATCATAGTATCTTTTTCAACTTTGTCAAAGTAGCTTTAGTTAATATAAAAATAAAATATTTTTGTATATAAAAAAGGAAATCAATCTGTAATTATTTAAGAAGGATTTCCATCAATTTGCTTAGTAATTTTAATTCTTTCTTTTTGGGAATTTTGTAGCTGAAAAATATAAATTCATACAAAATATTGGTTGGCAATTGGCAATTGAACCAAAACCACAGACCCAAGAGGATCGTCTCGAAGGTTTTTATATATTATAATATATTATAGTATTTATTTATATAAAAGCCATGGATGAAATTGAATAAACGGTGTGCAAATGTAGTTTATTTCTTAAATTTCAGCTTAGACACATACGAAATTTCTTTTTCTTACATCTTATGGATACTCAGTAGTTAAAAAAGACATTTTTCGAATTTGAATCCTATATTTTAATACCATTCTTATTTGAATTAGATCTTCCAATTTGAATAATCATAAGTAAGATTGAAAAAACTCGTGTCATATACATATGTGAATTTTGAAAATAGTTTCCTTCACAAACAATTTTATCATCTCTTTGAACTACAGAATTAACAAAGCAAACAATCCAGTTCCATAAAGATTATGACAGAATAATTTCCAGAGCTAGAATTAAGTTTTTAGATTGCAACTTCACTGGTAAAAATTAAATAAAAACGATTATAGTCCGTTTCCATCTACATGATTTCGGCTAAACCATTTCATTTGACCAAATTAAAAAATTGGCGACATGATTTCCCATATATTTTTCATACGATAAGAGCAAATTATCTCAAATGACTTAATTTGCTCAAAATTATTTCGAAATTTGTCTGTGCAACACAGCGCGGCTGCTCATCTTACAAAAGTAACCTTGGGACATCCATTATTGATGAATTACAAATTGCAGAAGAGTGAAGTTTAGCTACGAATAAAATGGCGCTGATTTTATTTGTTTAACATAATTAACGAAGAATTCAAAATTATTTTTTGCATTTTTATAGCTTCACTTTTATTTTGCCATTTTAAGTTAACATTGAACAAAATTTTGTTTTTTTTATGTTAAAAAATGAACAAACTATACATATGTCACATTGATTTCGAAAATTCGGACACAAAATTACTTACAACAAATGGAAACACTTCGATATAATTTATTCAAATCAACTTCAAATCACGTAGTTTTAAAATTTTGCCAAATCGCACACACTCACACAGTAAAATAGTTCTCGTGTGCGATAGCATATAGATATGTATGTATGTATGTATGTACACACATATTTTTTTGGTATTAAAAATTAAAAACAAAAAAAATGTATCTTCTATTTTGAGTGCAAGAATATTACACGTATTAAAAAATACACATGGTCTTAAATTTTCGAATAACCCTCACACATGCACGCCTGCTTTTAATAATTTATAATCACGATTTGTGTGATCCACGCGTGACAAGAAAAACTAACGAGATATGCACATCTGTAGTAAAATATATAAATAAGTTTGGGCTGTTACAAAAATTTTGGCCTTAAAAAATATAGCAGTGCAATTTCATGGCAGAATTTTTTTAAAATTATTAATCTTACACTTACCAATAGTATTTATCCATGAACTGGGCCAGCACTCCACCATCTTTCGAAAATACCCGGTATGGCTTTAATCCTAATGACGCCGCCTTTAAGTATCGTTTGTCACCGCCTGAATGCCAATAAGCTCTTGCCAGAACCGATATTGCATGACCCTGGCCCATAGCAGACAGCCAACCAGACTTCAATTCCGCAAAGCCATTTAAACTACGTCTTACTGGATTGGACCAGCCACCAGTACGTAAATCTTGATTATTAACAAACCATTCGGCAGCATCATAAAAATGTGCCATGTGATTGTACGTTGACAGCGTAATGTTGTCAAAGAAACCAATACCCATTAACGCTATGGAAACAATACGAAGCTCAGAGCGCTTTACTTTGACGCCTGATTTTTTTGCACTCTCCATCGTTAAGCCTTTTTGAACGTCTATATGTAAGTCGCGTGTTAAATGGCGCCATTTATTTAGCGACTGTATGCTCAGACCATAATAAATATTCAAATCTTGTACACTTAGTAGCAAATCGGCCGGTATATAGTGTACCCGATAAGTCCGTTTTGTTTCGTGATTTTCTACAGTCACCATAAGGCTGCTGCTATTGGTTATAAGTAGTAAATCAATATTTAAGACTAAATCTAAAGTTTGATCAATATTATTAAGTGTTATGGCGCTATCAAAATCTATGGCAGTCTCGTATTGAATTACGGATGAGTTAAATTTCGGATGCCATTTACGTGTTAGATTACTGCTTTTCGGTATGAACCAAGCACTTTGTACACTATCTGCATTTTCAAGTACCTTGAAATATAAACATAAACATTTTTCTATTTTTACCCGTTCTTTGAGTACACAATTCTAAATACTCACTCTTATTCTTGGCTCTGGCTCAGTGAGATTTTTACTGTAGTGTGACAAAGCAAATTGAGCAATTTGAGTGGGATAAAAGTAGCCGCGCTTCTCCCATTGGGTACTAATAGGCACTCCATCTCCTGCACTTATACACTTAACACGATCACGAACCTAACAGCACATGATATTATTTTTTATATTTATGGTTTGGAATTACAGTCCTACTTACCTCTACATTATAATTTTCAAAGTACATGAACAATCCTCGAGGATCATATTTGCCTTTGGGTAAATTTATTTTAGCTGTACTATGCATCCACATGAATTTTGGTATAGGCAATTGTTGCTCACTATTGCCCTCAATGACTGGCGGGGAGGCTGGATTACTCATCGATCCAGAGATATCGAAATAGTTGCGTATAAATGAAAACGGTACATAGATCTCATGATCTTCTTCATCGCGTTTACAACGTATTGTATATTCTTGATTAATTAGGCACTCTATATCGTGTAGAGGCGTTAAATCACCATCATCTCCTTCTCCACCCGCACCTTCACCTAAATTGTTGTTTAATAGATCAGCATTACTGCCAACTGCATATAGTTTGCGATCCCAGCGCTTCACTAAATCTTGAGGAAAGGTAAATTCAGCACAACGCATATAGACTGCACATGTTATAACCACTACGGCAACGGTCAGGAGAAAGAGGACAGCCTTTAAGTTTAAGCGCATGATAAAAAAGAAGATCGGTTCGCGCTGCAATTATAGAGGGCAACAAATAAATATTCAAAAAATAATATTCATAATCAATTCATATAAAGTCAATCACTTGGTTTGGTTTTTCTTTCTTTTCAAATATTTTCAATGCCATTATCGCTTTTATTTTCCATTGAAATCAATTAAAATAGAATGTTTATTTATTTCGTGGTTGTAATGAAGGTGTGGAGAATGCATACTTATTTAAACCGGAATGTTCTCTTAGTAAACCTGTTTTTACTCATTGTCGAAAAATTACTTTTTGGAAATTTTACAATCTCTTATCATCTGCTGTAAACATCCAAGTTCGAATGCTGTTAGTGGTAGACTGACCTTTTAATGTAAAACAGTTATAGAGAAATTAGAGAAACTGTGATCTAGTATTTAAAACGCTATTAGTTGTTGGTCGTTTTTCAAAACTACAATATCTATTCTAATCATGTTCATTCCTATTTGCCGCAGTTTTACGTTATGATTGTATGTAAGTGTGTATGTATGTATGCATGTGATTTTCTGTGTTTAGGATGGTTTTGAGAGATGAGATTATTCAGGTAGTCAAGCCAATCACATTATCGTTTAAAAAAAGGGTCATAATATTTGAAAAGAAAGATTGTTTGTGTGTTGTGTCATTAAATAAAAAATAGATGCTAATTGTCTCCATCAAATCAGTATATTGCATATGTAAATTAACATCGATTTAATCGTTCTATGAAACGCTGCCATAGACACTCATTAAATTATAAACCCAGCTCGTTTGTTCCACGGTTAATACAATATCTGAATTCAATTGTATAATTAAGATAGAAGAATTTGAGAATTTGTTGGTTACGTTGCTTTGCATTTCAATACACGATACTTAGACACATTCACACACACTCCTACAAGTACACATGTATGCTCAAATTTCCTATATAAATTAGATTAGATAACGTGACAGATAATCATCTTAAAATAACATCGTTTTTTAGCCCCTTTAAGAAAAAACCGTTACTTTAAATATAAAATGATTTAACTACATTTTGTAAATTTTGATGGAGAATCTTAAAGGCATTTTAATGAAATATTCACCCTTATCGTGTTTGGCGTTTTTCGCATTCAGATTCGACGTTTTGTAATAGATTAAATTACAATTTGTCGAATTTGCAGGCGTAAAACGTCAAACACAATAGCGGTAATTATTTATTTGCCATTTTGGATAAAATAGCAAACCCCGTCACCAAAAACAGATTTGTGAACGCCATTAGAAACAGCAACCACTCACATGATGCAGGAAATGACAGATGGCCAACTTATTCAGGACGCAGAGGCTACAGATGAGCACATTGACTACAGAATAGTTTCGTAATCACGGATCTTAGACAACACACGCCGAATTTTATAGAACTACAAACAGGGCCCGGCAATATACACCCAGAATTTCCGAAAGCATATCGAATGTTGAGCGCGTAACTGTAACAATCCCTTATCTCAAATGATGGCCCGGGGAATCCTTTATATTGCAAAAAAGGTATTGTATCTGAAATAATTTTGAAATGCGCATACTCCCTGGGCCACCATTTGTATATAGTGACATATGTGTACCCATTCCCATTTTTCTATAATGACCACTAATCCCCTCAAGCCAATTTTTTTTTAAATTTTTTTATATTATTCGAATTCCAAAATTATTTCAGATATAAGACTTTTTGGGCAATATAAAGGGATCCCTGGGCCACAATTTGTGTATAGTGGCATAGGTGTACCCATCCCCATTTTTCCATATTGACCATTAATCCTCTCAAGCCAATTTTTTAAAAAAAATTTTTTAAACTGATGTTATTCGAATTACAAAATTATTTCAGATATAAGACTTTTTCTGCAATATAAAAGGCTCTATGGGCCGCAATTTGTATATAGTGGCATATGTGTACCCATCCACATTTCTCCACAATGGCCGAAAATCTCTCCAGGAAAATATATATATTTTTTTTTCAAATAAAAGTTTTTACAGTATATTATATTTTCTATTCACTTGTTTATACAGAACTGGCTTTAGTTCCTAGATTTTGGATTCCAAATGAACTTAATAAAATTTTACTCCAAATGTTAAGTGCTTAACAGAAGTCTGTTAACTCCAGAATAGATTTAATACAACTTTCGGTTTGCGTCTTCGCTAATATAAATTTAAATTTATCTAATAATACATACAATATTTTTAAGCTTAAGGTCTTTATGATTTAAACATATATATGTATATACATATACATATATATATATATATATATATATATATATATATATATATATATACATATATACCTTAAGCTTAAAAAATATTGTATTATTATATTAAAAATAGGTCGAAAAATTAGCAAAAAACAATTTTAAATTTATCTTTACACACATTAAAATAAATTAAATTAAAGTTTTTTTATTGTAAACTGCATTCCCATTCTGAAGCTTAACATATTCAATCCCTTTTTACAACAATATTGCGGGCATAAAAATAATAAAATTTCAATTACTTTAACAGAGAAATTTAATTCCCTGATAATAAAGCTTTCAGTTGATTGTGAGGTACTTATTCAAAATTGTATGTGAGCGTATTAACTCTCTCCCATCAATTGCTGCTCATTATTTCTCCATATGATTTTATGTTGTTGTCGAATAACGAATTTTCTTTGTATATCTTTATATAACACATATATGCGATGCAAAACAAATATTTGTAACACTGTTCAATAAATAGGTTAAAGGAAATTAATTAATTTTTTGGATATGTGATATTTATGTAGTTCAGTAAAAATTACCGATTCCAATGACATACGAAATCGATTCCAAAAGCATATGATGTTGTTTAGCTGCAAATGACGAAACGATTAAATAAATAATATCACTTATTATACCGACAAATGCGGAAATTATCCAAGGTACCATCAACAAATGACGTCTCTATAATTCAATGCAATAGTTGTATTCAGCAATAACTATAATTTTTTTTTCTCAAAAATATTACCTTAACAATACCAAAAATTAATAAACTGGAGTTTATGGACATTACCAAACATATGGAAAGGAAAATGATCGGCAATGCAATATTACTTTTTGAGTTTGTCTCGAATTTGATAAGAAGAATAGTGAAAAATACGGCACCGATAACATAAAGCAGCACACTTAAACTGGCAATGACTAAGCCCAAGACTAAAATATTGCAGTATTTCATTGTACTTTGCAATGCTTCTATTGCAATTCTATGCAACACCGAAATGAAAACAATCTAAGTGAAATTTATGGACAGGAGTGAAAATATAGTACGTACTACATACATAACTACAATATACATACATATGTATACAGACATATAGATTTATATGTATGCAAATAAATAAAAATAATTTCATTGCCATCTTACTTATTAGATACAATGAAAATACAAACGAAAAGTATTTGTAAACATTATAATTCCGTATAATGAGCTCACAAAACTACACACATACATACAATGTATGAAGTACATAGTACATTGCAATAGGATGAAAAAGTTTTTAATTTCAGTACCAACTGAAGAAAAGCACAATTCAACCATATAGGATGGCTGGAACCATATTCATAAATTTGGCCAAAAAAAAATCTGGGTTTAGGAATCATCTTGATTCTATTTGAATGCCTGCGCGAAGTGGCACCCACACAACCAAACCAAAAAGTCATCAAATTTAACTGTGATTACACAAGAGAATAAAACAGTAGTAAAAGTTTAGTCATCTGTAACTGACTGCTTGTGATATATACGAATTTTGTAAAATAAGATACCCACAATTACAAAAGCCGACAGATGGAATGGCAATAAGTTACGAATCGATTACAATAGCTATAGCTGTGTGCTTAATTGAGGAGCTTTTTCTTATTACTTGAAGGAATAATGCAAATATCTAATTTCCATTAACGAAAATCAATCGATAAACCGAGCCAAACTAATTTCTTGCATTTTTAGCATTGAAATTGATGAAATTCTTTTTAACTAAATTGTTTTTTAAAAATATTTATTTTCATAGCATCTGCTTGGAAACAGATCTTTGTCTGTTTTTATATGAGTTTGGTTGTACTCAATGTTTGAAAAAATACTGTATACATATAAGGCACTTTACTACTCTGCATGGTAAAATATTGAAATATATTAAAGAAAAATTTTTCGATTTTCATACTCCCTAAGATCAAAACACATAACAGTGCTTTTTTGTGGACAATGTTCGTTGTGTGCGGTTCGTGTATCTTATTTTTAGAGTTTTTTATGACAAGATCAATTCTTTTTGGTTTCATAATAGCTTTTATTTTTAAATTTTCATATTTCAGGATACATACATATCGTCATATGTTTTCAAAAAAGCCCTAAGTTACATTGAACAAATTTTACATGAGAAGCAAAAAAAATTTTTAGTGTGCAAAATTCTCCAAATATTTTCAAAATTTTTCAGTTTAAACTGCTTGATAAGAATGTTATTTATAATTGCAGGAGTACAAAATGTTGCAGTGACGTGTATTTTGATACTGGACATCTTAGTCAATGAATAAGTTGATTTTAAATTGTATTGTAACTTAGGGCTTTTGTGAAAACATATGACGATATGTATGCATATATGTCATGCGACATACATACATATATCATAATAAAGTTGTTTTTTTTTATTTTTATAACTAATTATTTATTATATATAAATATATTTATTTAATATTGTTCAATCCTTGATGCAATTATAAAACATTCGAATAATATTGGCCTATATAGTGAATCTAAAAGCGAATATGATTACGAATATTAGCTCATCATTAATACCTTAGCTACGATGCACTCAGAAGTTAAATGCTTTCTACATATTCTTTTGAAATATGGTTGTCGTTACTTTTACTAGTCTAGTTTTAAGCATAGTATATTGACACAGTTTTTTAATTTGTTTATTAAAATTTTCCTCGAAAATTTTACACAAAATGTAACGAGAAACGCCGCTATAAACTAGTGGTTGTAAGCAAGGTATGAACCCGAAACGAATAACGGTATCGGTATTAATGCCAGTATAATTATTTTTTAAATTTCGATGTCGGTAACAGTATTTTTTTATATATGTATGTATATATTTACATAAAATTATGTATATATATATATATATATATATATATATATATATATATATATATATATATATATATATATATATATATATATAATTGAATATAGGTTAAGTTTGGGTTCCTTACTATCTTATACGCGATCAAAATTCCTGCCTTCGAGCTCGTGTATATGTGACTGACTTCAACAATGCCTTATATCTGAGCTGATTTGATTTTCCACAAAACGTCTGTCGTCCTTAAAAACAATGGAAATCCACCAAGATGTGCAAGGAAACGATCACATTTTTGAGAAAATAACTTTTCCCCACCAATCAGTAAATTAAGGTTACTTAATAAAATATAAATACCCCAAAAAATACTTATGCATACATACAAAATCATTGTTACAAACTAAATAGAATATAACTTACCTTTGGATATTGCTTACGCTTAACTAGAGCAGAATTAATTAGACTCTTATGTGTTGCGTATATTTTTCTATTTTCGTTGTCACTGTTTTTAATGGAATGCGTTATCGAAGGGGAACTGCAGTTGGTAGTAGTTTGTTTAATGATGCTGGTAGGATTGTTCATCAATGCAACTACCTGGGAGGCTTTATAATTTCTAACATTTTGTGCTGGAGAGTCAGGATTATAAGGATTTTCCGACATTCGTTGAAAGAGATATAATTATCCAACAGTGCAGTTGATTATTTTGGAATTAATTTACAATATGTTCGAATTGTGGTGGAAGCAAATCTAACACTACCAATTGAACACTTTTTATGTTGCTGTTCTTCTGTATTATACATAATTTTACAAAATAGTAACACACATATTCATTTTGTAGTTTATGTAATTAATTTTCACAATTCTTACACATTTTCAACAGACTTATAGGAATACAATCATATTTTTTGGATATACTGCATATACTTTGCATCTAATTTTTTATTTTTACACTTGAAATTTTTAATTTCTCTGATTGGTCGTCAATAGTTTTTGTATTTCTTTTCTCTGAAAAAATTCCATATGATTTTCTCAGTTTTCTGTTTATGTGTTTGACATTTGTATTCTAAATATTCTTCCTTTGCCTTACATTATTTTTCTAAACATTATAATAACCACCCGCTGCATTGTTGTTATTAAGTAGAAAATCAGCCGCTGTATGGAAAATAAAAATCAATAGTTGCTGTTCATTAGTAAAGTATCAAGGCAGATTTACCAGGTACTCTCAGTACCGCAGCTGTATATTGAAATTTGTTGAGCTACTGTCAAAAGTTTATATACAAGCCACATAAAATGTTTTTTTTTTCTTAAATCTTCCTTGTTAATGATGCTTCTTCTTCCTTGATTTTGACATTAACTCTTCATTTTCTACCAACAAAATACGTGTGGTTTTTGGTGTTGTTTCATTGTTGTACTAGTAAGAGTACCTGGTAAATCTGCCTTGGTAAAGTATTTAGTAGTTCAGTCGCAAAGCAGCTCTGAGTCAGTCAACATCAAGCCTCGTTGGCAATTATTTTTTAAGTGCAGCCAGACCACTGATTGTTTACTCTCTTTCGAGAGTTTTGCGTCTCACTCGCACTAGTTAATTTCAACAACACAGATAACTGTATAGGTTTACGGTTGTTCTGAGGTTTTTTCCGTGGTTAACTACGTTGCTACTTCCTATGTGAAGGCATAGGTCGTGTACAGTCAGACACAGTAACGGAAAAGAGAATACGTTTAACAACATCGCCGGCGTACGGTCTGAAGAACCCAGTTGGCATCTGTGCATCAATACTTTGCAAATATTTTTGTAAAGTATTCTACGAAGAGGAAAGATAAATAAATTTGTTGATGGCTGTTTGACCCCAAGGGTTCCGCCAAATAAATCTCCCATCCCCTGGAAATTCTGGGGGGGAACGGAGTAAACTCAAAGATACAAAAAAAAAAAAAAAAGTATTTAGTAGGTGTAGTTAATTTTAGAATAAAAATGACAAATGCAGTTAAATATTTATTTATTAGTATTATTTTATGTTTTTCAATAACATATACATTAGCTTCAAATGGAGATCGTACGGGTTTCTTCAATCAGTGTCGTCGAAATTGTGAAAGACAAAATTGCTCAGCAGGTAAAAAATTTTTAGTTTTATGGGTGCAACTCGGTGTTTTAAAAACCAAATTAACAAATACTTTTAGATGGCGTAGAGATTCAGGAACAAGCCATTAAATATTATCAACAAACAATATTTGATAGATTATTGAAATGGTCTTGTGCTGATGAATGTCAATATGGTTGTATGTGGCGCACTGTTGAAGCTTTTGATGAAAGGGGTTGGCCAATACCACAGTTTTATGGCAAAGTTTGTAACGATTTTTATGGAATAGTTATCATGCACTTATTGTATTACCGTTGTCTTACAGTGGCCATTTGTGCGTTTCCTTGGCTTTCAAGAACCAGCATCAGTAATATTTTCAATTTTTAATATTATTGCCCACTTGCGAAATTTGCAAAGATTTCGTAAGGAAGTTCGTCCTGATAGTCCATGCTATAAACTGTGGCATACCTTTACGGCAGTAAGTATTAAACTTACGTACCTATGTCCATAAGTAAATTAAGAAAAATATTTTTCTATTAAACCATATTCACACTATTTTACTACATAATTTTATGTTTCTCATGTGTAATTTTTTTTTTATTACTTATCGCTATCATTTTTATTTTTAGGTTTCTCTTAATGCTTGGATATGGTCAGTAGTTTTTCATGCACGGGATTTCCCTTTGACTGAGTTGCTAGACTATGCATTTGCCTACTCAATGGTGCTAGCTACGCTATATTGTATGGTAATGAGGTTAGATATGAACTGCTTATCTAATTTATTTAGTCCCTTGATTTCAATCGATCCATTTCAAAGAGCTAGGCTTATCTCCAACTTTGTAAATACCAGAGGGTTACTCTGTAGAGGGAAGCAAATGGAGAACTGAACACATTTGTATGCACTTTACATTGGAATGGGAAAGCAATTCCAAAATCAGCAATGTAAATTAATAACTACTATATGTATTATTCAAAATACATATTTTTGATTACCATCACATATTTGTTTATCATGAAAATAAAAACCTAACAAAATAATCTTAATTAGTACACCATTTAATAATTATTTTTCTTATTTCAGAATGTTACATGAATATTCTTGGCTTTTGAAAGCTCTAATATCTCTGATGTTTATGGCTTATTACATTAACTATTTCGCTTATATAAGCGTAGGACAATTCAGTTATTCCCTAAATATGACAACTAATGTAGTAACAGGTAAAATAAATATTTATCAATTGACTGCTTAATTATTTATGCATATTTAATCATATTTAAATTGAAAAAACTTACAGGTGTTCTTAGCGCCTTGGGCTGGTTCCTTTGGTCATTTAAAGTTCGTAAACAGCGACCATATTATCGTAAAATATTAGGTTTCTATTTGCTGCTGGGCTTTAGCACAAGCTTGGAACTTTTAGATTTTCCACCAATTATGTGGATTATCGATGCTCATGCTCTGTGGCATTTGGCTACAGCGTTTATAACGTCATTATTATATAGTTTTGCCATTGCGGACTGCCAAATGTTGCGTAAGGAAAAATATTATGAGTTAGGTGCATTTAATAAGGAAATTTAAGAATGAGTCAATGGATGCTGTCAGATATACATAGATTTTAATTATTGTACTGTTTCCTTTATTAAACTAAATTTAAGTTAACTGTAAATAAATTTCAATTGATTAAAATATATTTAAAATAAATGGATAAAATGAACAGGTTTTTCCCAATTATTGTGTAGTTTTCAGCAAAAAGATCTGGTAAGAATAGGATCGAAGTGATGTGACTTTGTTATATTACATACAACATAACCTATTCGAAATAATTTCATTTTAGACAAATTTAGATTGATGTACAAAAACGTAATAGTAAGGCAATTAACAATATTTTATAATAGTTTTTCATAATTTTATTAGTTATCCGCTACGTGATTCGTCTCAGTATACAATATTATAGATATATATCCATTTTTTACATTTGTCCACATTGTGATATTAAAACAGGTAATTTAGGTTTATTGTTTGGACCCGTAGGAACGTTTTCAATTTTACGCATTATCAAAAGACCATCTAAAACTCTACCAAAGACAACGTGTTTGCCGTCCAAGAAATTACATTTGGCACATGTTATAAAAAACTGACAACCATTTGTGTCTTTGCCGCTATTGGCCATAGATAAAAGTCCAGGTGAGTCGTGCTTTAGAGTAAAATTTTCATCAGAGAAAGTGTTGCCGTAAATACTCATAACACCAGTACCGTCACCCTATGCAAAAAGAATATAAACTCTATTATATACATATAACCAAAGCTAAATAGTCATCAACTTACATGAACAAAATCTCCACCCTGGATCATAAAGTCTTTTATTACACGATGGAAACTAGCTCCTTTATAACCTAAGGGTACGCCATCTGGTTGATATTCGCCAGTACAAAACTGGCGGAAATTTTCCGCTGTTTTTGGCACTGTGTCGGCAAATAATTCAAAAATCATTCGCCCAATCTCCTACATACATGGAAACGAATAAGCCAAATAAAAATGTTAGCTGGGTAAGATAATAAGGAAGAATAAAGATTATTTTGAAACTTACTGTAGTTCCTACAGATACATCGAAAAATACAACTGGATTATTAGGATTTCTTAGTTGAGATTGAATTTGATTCCAAGTAGGCATTTTGTGCTATTAATAATTCTAAAGTTCTAAATAAAATATTACTTTTAATACTTAAAAAAAATAATTAAATGCCGGCGTTTGCGTTGTTTTACTGCTTTCTTTTTATAAACGTTTTCTATACAAATAAATCCTGTTGGATGCTCTAACAGCGGCTGGTTTCAATTGTATGACATCTCTGTTATTTTATTATTATTCAAACAGCTGATCAAAACTTGCGGCACGTTTGTGAAATAGAAACATTTTCAGTTTTGTTTACAATTTAAGCAATTTTACTTCTTATTTTATATCTAATAAAGTATTGTGCTGTTTGAGTAAGTTTAAATGTAAGTTTGTTGTCTATTTTATTGTATGCTACATATTGTTGATATTTTAACGCGTCCCTTTGAATTTTTTGAGACTTTGTTTTCCTGCAAAGCATTCCTCCTTAAATCCTGCAACAAGAAGATAATGTAAAAAATTTTAATAAATTTCGAACAATTTGCTTAAAAAAACTGATATGTATGTATTTGGATCTACTAAATCAGATACATATAGGAATAGTTTCTCATAGTAATTAAAAATTTTATTCGGTGCGCGCTTTGTAGGCATTACGATTCGATAGAAATTATTTTTAGGACACAAAACTCCTCACATTTATTATTATTACAAATCGAAGCAATTTCCATAAAAATCGGTGTACAATGTTTAAAAAGGCAATGATAATTGGTTTCGATCTGTGAGCGGGTTTTAAGTAAGAAACTTCTATGTGTATGTAATTTATATTGAAATGCGAAAGCAATTCCTTTCCGCCTGTGCTCTAACTAGAACCCAAAATACACAGCAACTGGACTGCTAAAGTAAAAAGATCTCTTCAGATTCAATCAAATTTTTATGAAATCTGAAAGTCACCAGAATGCATTAAAATTAATATACCTTTCATAACTTTTCTCGGGATGACTAAAAACCAATAAATTATTTCCTACAGAATAACAGAGAAAATGATGCACTATCGGAAAGGAGAAAATATTGAAAAGCAATTAACTAAGGAAGAATTACCATTTGAAGACTTTTTACCCAAAGGCATCGAATTTCTGTGGATGCATGTAAGTTGACCGTTTAAATTGCAAAATTAGTTTATTTTTATAAATTACAATTATTAAAGGTTAATGGTGGCACCAAAGTTAACAACGTTATTGCTTACGCAAAAAGTGCTTTGGACAAAGGTGAACATAAGCATATTGTTTGGAGTGGGAATGGTGGTGGTGTAGTAAAGACAATATCCTGCGCTGAAATACTAAAACGATCATATCCACTATTTCAAGTCACCAGAACGTGTTATACAACGTAATATTCACTTAAAGCTACGCATTCGTTTTATGCAATAACTCTAAACTATAGCTGTTTTATTCGTCCACAAAGAAGGATAATTTGAGTTTGATTTTAATAGTGAAATCCTTTTTTTTATATCTACCAACTTTTGTTATGTCGTCAATCTAACTGCGTAAATCGGGGGTCATCCTGGTGGTTGGTGTCTTTCACATAGTGAATTGTTCATGTTTTCGAAGAATATGTATACGTTGGATTCTAAGGCTTTGCCTTCGTGCATATAAAATGAATATTTTCAATTGATTGCTCCGTTGCATAGATATTGATGTAGGAAAAGGTTCTTGCCAAATTCTTAATTCAAAAATCTTGTAATTTTCCATTTATGCAAGTGCGCTGGTTATACCATTATACGGATAAGATGTACGGCCCACTTTATTTTTCTTGCAATAGTCGAAGAGTTGTACTGCATAAGCCGAGTGTGTACTGTATGTTTAAAAGCAATGCCTTTTACAATGTAATTATTTGTCAGCACTACATCAAGGCACCTACATAGTCTTTTAACAGCTTGCTACTTTCTAAAATTTAGAGAAGAGTAGATGCTGTTAGCACTGGTCAATTGATGTTCACAACGAGTACGTATGTAAGTGTTGTATATTTGATACTCTGCGTGACAAATAGTTACAGTATAAAAGGGAATAAAATATCCCAGCAAAAGAGGAAATGCAAATCATTGATAAAATGAAATTAAAAGTATATAATTTTTGGAGTTTGCTCGATGTTAATTTCTACACTGATAGCATTTTTAAATTCTAACACTGATAACATTTTTGTTATACAATAGAAATGGTGTTTTTGTAAAAATATATATATTTTTTGCTGGGATACTAGTATGTTAAAATCGTAACTGGAGTTTTTACTGTAGAGTTGAAGAACATTGGAAACCGCAAATGGAAGGATTAGAAGAAATAGTTGCTAATCGTCAAATACCCTCATTACATATATTTATGAGCTTAGAGCCTATAAATGATAATGTTAGTGGGTAAGTAAAATCGATATGTAAAACAATATTGGTTTAAATATAACTTTTAAAAATTTTTAAAATTATTTTCAAGGCTACAAAAACCAAATACTAAAACCGACTTTTGGGCTTATAACAGTAAAGAAAGTGCCACCAGTAGTTCTTCAAACAACAATAGTAATAATAATAATAAAGGTAACAATCAGGGACAACAAAGACCAAAATCCTATCATAATAGAAACTATCAACAAAATCCAAGGAACATGTCAGATAATAATATTATTTCAACTGAAGATGGTAGCAGTAGTTCAGGTGGTACTCAGCAAAAAAAGTCTAACTACAATCAAAAACGAAGGAGACCAAATCACGACCGCGGAACACAAAATCCTGCCCGTAAAGAGTACAATGCAAATCGAATTGAAACACTTCAAGACTAAAGAATAAAAGTGAATGTCTTCGTATTCTTCAAGAGAAATATTAAAGTAATTAAATACTGTAGCAAGTTCAAAATTATTTGGATAATTCATGTGGAGCCGACAGTGAGTATTAACCAGCCGTAGTTAGATATAAATACAATATGATAATGCTTAAATTTCTCATACAAACATTATATTATTTACTTTTAATGTTAAAAATAGTAGTAAATCGGTACAAAATTTTTAAATTTGGTTTTACGGCAATTGTGAAAATAATGTTGGAGTAGATACATTTCCATAGAAACGTCTCACTGTTTACGATAATATTGAAATCGTAATATGGTTATCGAAACTATTTTTACAAGAATTTTTAGTTAAGAGATTTTCATTAACGCCTCTGAGATGTAAAATTGCTAAGCAAGAAGGAATGGAAACCCACCACATCCGCATTTTTTCTTTGAGAATCTGCTTGATTTTTATATCAAATAATATTATTACCAGGCTACTTTTCACTCTAATTTTACAAGGCATTGTAAAATTTTTAATTTTTCATGCAAGCAAAATTATCTATAGTAAGATTTGCCAAATAAATGTTATAAAAAGTAGAAAAAAGTACCGCAAGAAATCAATTTTTATTAAAATTTTAGTGTAAACACAAAATAATCTCTTTATAGTTTTAATATTGAGACCAGGTTTTAATATAGAAATCTCTTCTGTTTGTTTCAAATCCAGCAACTATTTTTTTATTTCCATTTCACTGAACCATCTTATGTTCCTATAATTGTTTTTATTTATGGAATGCCTTTTTAAATTTCAAACCACTTGCACTGCACATTAATTTTGTTGCAGTTTTTATAGTGCAATAACATTTAACGTCAACTACATTTTTGAATAAATGTTTCATTTAATTTTCGTCACAGCAGCAAAAGCTTCTATTTTTAAACTGGCCAATAAACGTTGACACAATATTGTTTTAGTCATCGATAAAACATCTTTGCGAATATCGTCATTAGACGAACGTGCCCCTCGAGATTTTGAGAAAGACATAATATAGAATAAAAAATAAAATGATAAATTCAAATACTATGTTACAGGTTGAAAACAGAAATTGTGTATACAAATACAGATACAGTGGCTGACATAAATATGTATGTACGATTAAATTCATAATATGGCATTAATTTCATTTGCTTTTGCCCAAAGTGGTTGCTTTGCACTAAAGTGGTTAACATTTTATTCAAAAAAGAATTGTTTATGAGATAATAACGGATTTTTTTTTTATTTCTTACATTTAAAACAAAATCAATTTATAAAATTGGTTTTGTTTCAAATATAATTATACGGAAGAAAGAAGTCTTTCGACATTGTGCAATCTATACACGAACTCCCAGCTCTGCGAGATCTCAAGCATAATCTGTATCACTTAGTTACTTTATTTCTAATACTATATAATATACATAAATATAATATTTATAAATATAATTTTTATAAATAATAATATACATAAATATAATTTTCGTTTGTAATAGGGGAAAATATACACTCTAAGCTACCTTTACTTATGTATTGTGCAGCATTTCTTTTCTAGTCGCGTAATCTCCCGTGTTGGCGATTTAGAATGACAATAAAAATGGTCTGTCTCAACTACTTCTGACTTCTTTCTTAGGGGATGAATATGTTTTCTCTTTTTTTAATTGTTAAGTGACTTTAAAGAAGTAAGAATTTAGCAATTCTTTGGTGTTTTTGTCAGTCGTTTGTCCGCTCTATACATAATAATTTAGAAAATTTTACATAATTTAAGATTTGGTCGCTAGTTTTCAAATATTCTGTTTTAGAAATATCCACTGTTTGTTACATTGTTCGGCTTTCGGTGGTCAGTCTTTTTATACCCTTCAGAAGAGAGTTGGAGGGTATATTCACTTTGTCATTCCGTGTGTAACGCAGCGAAATATCCCTCTAAGACTCCATAAAGTCTGTATATATTCTTGATCAGTGATGAAATCTAAGACGATCTAGCCATATCCGTCCATTCGTCTGTGGCAATCACGATTTAGTTCAAACGAATAGTCAGGCACTTGAAATTTGGTATAAATATATTTTGTAGGATAGCACAGGTCAAGTTCGTAAGTGGGCTGAATGGGACCAGAGTGAAAAAAGTTCCCCTAAGAAGAACTAAATCAACCTCTAAGAAACCACATATTTTATAGTTTTTTTTTTGTAATTTTGTTAAGCAATTAATATATTTTTATGTCAAAAAAGGTTCACAAAATCAGAAAAATCAATTTTTGGACCCCATCCCCCTAAGTGTGCATTGACGTAAGATATTATATGGGCATTTCCATTTTGGCGTTACGTTACTTTTGTACGACGATATGTTGAAAAAAACTTTAAAAACCATAATTTAAAAAAGTATTTTTCTCACATTCGAGAAGAGATTGGATAGCTCTATATTCAGCCAAAAAATGGAAATAGTTGAGCCTAAGAATTTCAAGATATACTCCAAAAAGTGACCTGGCGTTACGTTACAAAAAACGGAAGTGCGATTTGACTTTGATAACAAAATTGTTGAACTCTGCGAATTGGGCAAGTATTTTTAATCAAATTTTTTTTGATAGGTTTTGGACCAATATACACTTATTTTCCAAGTTATATATTGAACAAATCTTTTTTCCTTTTTTTTCTTTTATGAAAATTGGTCTGGCGTTACGTTACTGGCGTTACGTTACGAAAATTTCCACTTGATATTTATTTTGTTAAAAAAATACGAAAAAGACATAAATATTAGAAAATTATATAAAAACTACGAAATACTAAATATATTTTTTGCATTTGTTTTATGATTGAATATTTTTGTAGCAACAGTTTTGCAATAAGAGTATTATTATGAAATTGATTTTAGGAATGTTAATTATAAAGAGAAAATGCCCTTGAAGTTAAGAAACACTTACAAAAACGAGAACTTCAAACTTGTAGCTCAGTATTTCACCATCCCAGCAAAAGAAAGCTTTAAGCTCCTAAATTTAATTTATTTTAGAAGTTTCTCCTTTATAATACATTAGGAAAATATCTGTTTGTTAAATTTTAATTTTTCGATCAAGGTGGACTTTTTTCTGGAAATGCCCATATGCAAAATTCTTCTGGTTTCTTGAACTCTTTAATTATTATATTCTGATATTTTTAATATATATTTTTTATATATTAATATCAAATCAAATAATTAATTTCCTGAAGAAGTCACACAAGGGAGTGACGAAATATTGAAATTAAAAATAATATTAAAATAAAGAGACCTTAAGCTTAAAAATATCAGTATAAGTATAATGATATTAAATGAAAAAAAATAGTGTAAAAATTTAACAAATTGCATTCCTTAAGCTTACGCTCCTTAAAAGCTTAAAATTAATTTTTTAAGCTTTTATGACAAAGCTGAGACGCTACCTGATCGCCCTAGTCTTCATTTGCCCCCTAAATGACCCTATCAAAACAAAATTTTTTCCTACACTCAAATAACCCAAAAATTTACTTGTTAAATTTTTACAACATAGGTGAGATGTCTCACCCACGGCCCTTCCCGGAGAGTTTAAAATTGGGCACAGGAACAGGTTAACACTTTTAACTTATCTCAGTCCCTTTTTTGCACCTTGATTTAAAATATTAAGCCATGCTCCTCCCAACACACTGGAAATGACGGTATTAAAATAAATTTTTCTTTTTGTACTTTAGAAAAATACTATAAAAATCTAAATTTTAATAAAAATAAAAATACAGTTTTTATTTACTAAATACACATTTGGAGGGTATTTAAGATGTTTAGAATTGGAGCAACAAACTTTACGAAGCCGCAGGCAATTGATTGATTTGTTGCAAAAAAATATCACTTTGTGTCTTATTGACGGATCTTACCCTAAAATAAAATTTGTACACTCCAATATTCGAATTATAATAGAAAATACTTACATTTTCTACTCTATCTATTCCCCACCAAAAACTAAGTGAATGGGAAAAGTAAAAAAAACTCGCGGGCAAAAAATCATTCACAATAAGGGGAATTTCAGTTTTAGCATGAAATCATTCACGGGGAATTTTTTCATGGTTGCAATTTTAGGGAAAAGGGAAAAATTTCGAGGAAGAAATTATTCATGAAAGGGGGGGGGATATTGTTAAGTTTGAGCAAAAACTTTTACGTGTAAAAAAACTTTAAATTAATTGGGGATGCAAAAAAAATATAGTACGAATTAAAAAGAAAACAACCCAAAACTCAAATATAAAAATCTCACCCTACATTCGCTATAAATTCCCTTATGTTAAAACTTTGTTACTACGAACAGAAAAAATGCGAAAACTTATGTCACATACTGTACACATGGAATTAAACAAATTTGAAGTGGAAAATTAAAGTGATTTGCGTTTATTTGAACAAAATATTGTGTAAAAAAGTTAATACTTTACATTGATTAACATAAATTACTTGCGATAACATAATATGATGAATATGAGCAAATTTAAATATAACACAAGTAATTTTGCTAGGAACATATTTATGCAACTCTTAAACGATTGTATATAGAATTATATTTGAATAAAGAATAATATTTATCACACACAAACACAAAAAAATTAACAAGAATTTGAAAATCACTTGGTACGTAATTTAAATAAAATTTTTTTTTCTTTGTTAACTATTTAAATGCAAAATGTCAGTGTATAAGAGAAATGTTAGTTAGACAGATGATATAATAAATAAATAAAATGAGGGTGGGAATATATGCAGGACGGGGGGGGGGGATGACTATATAAACAACTTACGAACTAAAATAATAAACAAAAAAAAATCTCTTAAGTACATTAATAATATGAAATTAAATAAAAAATATAATACTATTTTAATGGAAAAAACTATTCGATCAACAACACACGAGTATGTTCTATAATATTTAATTGCTTGCCTCGTCTGTGTCAACATCTTGTATGCCTTTCAGCTTATTTTGTTGATTATCTGCGGTCGCCTTTAGGAAACTTTGTAGCATGGCATTGGAATCGACCACCAAAATTGGTGTGCAGCCATCCTTAAGGTGTTCACATTGTGATTCATACATTTCGCGTGATATACTGCGTGTAAAGGAGAAACGCAACGATTTCGTACGCGTAAGCTTCTTTTTGATTGGTGGCTTTCCAATGATCGTTTGTGGCTCCGAGGGCATTTTCTCTTTTTCTGGCGTGGTTGGCAATGAGGATATTTCCATTGTGGCATCCCGCAATATATCTTCAGCAAAGGATTTTATATCGTTCCAAGCATCAACTGCAAAAAAAAAAATAAAATAAAATAGCAAATATAATATTAAATTTTAATACTTTCGTGCGGTTACTCCCGAGCTTGTATCATTTATTTAAAAAAATTTAACTGTTCAACTCACAAGCCGAGGCAACAACGTTTAAATATTTATTTAAAAAGAAAAATTCAAACAAGAATGATGAATTTTCTTTTTAAATCAGTTTTTCAGTCTGATAGAAGAATAAATTGTGGAGCCTTTTCTCCACCATTCTTTCCAGATGAGGAATGTTTTTATCATTTAAAATAAGTTGATTTGTTAGAAGGTATTGTAAATTGGGCTGCTGTGTCCTTTTCGCCTGATTGCGGAGCCTCCGAGTGCTCAACAAATAAACTATTTGCTTAGAAAAGAAAAAGGGTCGGCATACGTTTTTATTTTGTACCCTCCAAAAAAGAATTGAAGGTTATTCATATTGTCATTCCGTGTGTAATGCAGTGAAATATCCCTCTAAGACCCCATAAAATATATATATTCTTGATCAGTGATGAAATCTAAGAAGATCTAGCCACGTCCGTCTGTGGAAATCACGATCCAGTCAAAATGAAAAGAGCCAAACCTTTGAATTTTGGGATAAATAAATTTTGAAGGCTAGCACAGGTCAAGTACATAAATGGACTGAATCGGACCAGAGGGAAAAAAGTTCCCCTAAGAAGAACTAAACCAACCTCTAAGAAAACAACATAATTTTTAAGTTTTTTTTGTAATTTTGTTGAGCAAATGATACATTTTTATGCCAAAGAAGGTCCATAAAAAAAAAAAAAATTAATTTTTGGACGCCGCCCCGTTAGTGGGCGTTATTATATGCAAAACTAGTGTAAAAATTTAACAAATTGTATTACTTAAGCCTGCATTCCTTAAAAATAACATGTTTAAACTTTTATGACGAAGCATGAGGTGTAAACTGATCCTCCTCTGCCCTACCCCCCTCCTCCCCCTTTGCCAGCCAAATGACCCTATAAAAAAAATTTTTTTTTTACACTTAGTTATCCAAAAATTTATTTTTAGTGTTTTATGGCATAGATGAAACGTCTACCCCACGGCCTTGCCAGACCGACCGCGACAAAATACAGTTTTAATACCCTTCAAAAAGAATTGGACCCCATAAACTCTATACATATTCTTGATCAGTGATGCAGTCTAAGACGATCTAGAAATGCCTATACGTCCTTTTGTGGGAAAGACAATGTAGTCTACTTTTGTACTCCGCCCCCTTTTGTGGGCGTTGAAGTTACACATATGAAAAAATAGTGTAAATATTTAACAAATTGTATTAATTAAGCCTACATTCTTTAAAAATTAAAATTTTAAGCTTTTATGGCGCAGCTGATATGATCCCCGATCTTCCTATCAGCCCCTAATTTTGCCCGCGAATGACTTAAAAAAATTTTTTTTACATAAAAACTCCAAGAATTTACTTTTTAAGTTTTTACGATAAACGTGAGATGTCTCCCCTAAGGCCCTTCCCGAAGTTACCCTGTCACAATAGAGTTTTAAAATTGGGCGCAGAAAAGTCTTAAAGGAACTCTAACCCAGCAGCAGATTAAACATATTTAATTTATTTGTTAAATATTTGTAGGGTATTTAAGATTCGAGCCGGTCGAATATAACGTTCTTGCTTATTTTATTTAAAGAAGGGAAGAACAGTTTATTATTTATGATGGAGTTTGATAGCTAACGGGGAGTTTTTTTATGTCTCAAACAAGCAAAGTAGTTTAATGGGTTGCCCCGAGCGATCTTAGATCACTAACTGGCTGGAATGTTATATTTCCGGCTCTAATGACTCGGGACTCGGAGGTGACCTCTACATACTCTGGAACTATGGAAAAAGGGAGACCGTATTGATAGGACAGATGAAAAAAATGACAAGAGGGACAAGTTGTAATAGTCATTTTATTTCTTCTTCGTTGCGAATTTTTGTAGCAGCATCGAAAATGAAGATACTGATCGGTAACAAATGTTATGCCTTCCTAATTGAAACAGATCATTGCTGTAGATCTTACAATCGTGCTCGAATGCAGATAAGACAAATTCGATACTATATTCAGGAGGGAGTGCGGAATTGAACACACGATCTTCGGCTGCGTATTCTACACGTTAAATAATATTAGGCTTATCAAATTTAAAAAAAAACACTTATTTAAAAAAGCCTGCTAGCAAAGAAGAAAAATTAGTATACAGTCGACTCCGCTTTACTGGAAATAACCAAAACCCAATTTGTTTCAGTTATCCGATTTTTCTCTCTAAAACGTAGTTCCGATTACTGAAATTTGTTACAGTTAAGCGTAGTGCTTAAAATCAGTAAAACAATATTTTTTATATCAAATCTGTATATTATTTTTAGTTCAATTTAACGTAAAAATTTTATTTAAAAAAAAATTTTTCATAGAATTATTCATTTTGTTGTTAGAATTTTCCACGAATTCCTCGAAAATGTCTAGCCACTTGCATTGACAATATAATAGAAAAATACAACAAAGTACGTCAGAGCGCAAAGGACAAATACATTTTGCTATTTAATTTTTTAACGGGCAAAACATGCACAATTTTTTCAGCCTTAAGTTATGCAATCGATTTCTAATAAATAAATTTTGCCATTGTTTATTTTTTCACTAAAGCGAAGTAAGTTGTGGGCTTGCTTTTGGTTTTCAGTAATACGATATTTTCAGTAAAGCGATGTTTCACTAAAGCGAATTGAATAAGAGTAGCTGCGTTTAAAATGAGTGAGGGGTCTTGTAGCGCTTTCAGTAATCCGATTTGCGTCGAATCCGCGTGTTGCGCTAAAGCGGATTCGACTGTAAATGGAAGATCATTTAAGTTTCAGCTGTGATGGGATAAACATCAACAAGATTAAGTAAATTATAAGGAATCCAAAAACAGGGGGATTCTAAGCAGACTTGGCGTCGGACATAATCGCATAATTTTTATTAATAAATGAAATTTCCTTCTAATATTTAAATAAAAATAAACTAAATTAAAGTAGAAACAACAGATATGTATTATCTTTTATGGCAACCTGGCATTACAGCCCACCCAGCGCGAATAGATCAATTGCCCACTCTATTTCGATTTTAAAATAAAAAAAAAACTTTAACAATTTGAATTTACCATTTACTTACCAATATCCTTTTCTGTGGCATGTTCGTATGTCACACAAAATCTGATAACATATTTGCCATTAACCATCGATGGAATCATATGCATACGGCCCGAATGATTGATTTGGGCCAACAGCTCTTGGTTGAACGTATCAGCAGCTCTGAAAGAAATATGAAATATATAAAATTCCGCATAAACCTTAATTTAACTGCCTCACCTCATTCGGAAGCACACCAGGCCCAAGTAGACATCATTTCTAACCTCAAAACGTTCGTCTTTGCGCACCAACATTTCAAATTTCTTAGCCAAAGCCATATGATTACGTATGTACGCTTGCAGACCGCTAATACCGTACGAACGGAAAACAAACCATAATTTTAAGGCACGAAAGCGGCGACTCAATGGAATGCCATAATGCCGATAATCGATAGCCATATCATGTTCATGTTGCAAATATAGAGGATTGACATTGAGTGCCGTCTTTAGGGTCATAACATCTTTCACCCACATGGCGGAAGCATCAAAGTTGGTCAAAAGTAATTTGTTGGGATTGGTATTAAAAGAATCGGCATAATCCAAGCCTTCTGAAAATTGTCTCATTTCTGGCAGTATAAACGAGTTGCCAGCGTAGGCACCATCCACATGGAACCATATACTGGGAACCTCTTTACAAATCTTACCAATTTCAACCAGATTATCGAATGCACAGGCCCCGGTGGTGCCCAAAGTGGCGACCACAAAGAAAGGCGTCAGACCAGCATTGGCATCATTTTGTATGGCTTGACGCAGCAGATCAACACGCATGCGACCTCTTTCGTCAGCCTCAATTATGCGCAATTTAACCAGAGCCATTTTGGCAGCCTTTTCCACAGACGAATGAGCCTCCTTGCTGGCATATGCTATAAGATGTGGCAAAAATACACTTTCATGTATTTCGGAAGTTATGCCCTTTAGCTTCTGAATCGCTCTGGAACGAGCTGTAATCATACAAACCAGTGTACACTCAGAAGCAGAACCTTGTAATGCACCACCCCCTTTACTGCCATTTACATCGCTAATAAATGCTTTTGGCAAACCCAATGCCTTGGCATACCAATCCAATACTATGGTCTCTAATTCTGTAGAGGCTGGACAAGAGGCCTAAAGGGAATATATAAAATAATTTAAGTTTCGGACTTGAGGCAGAGGGAAATATGAAACTTACCCATGAAAATCCAATCGAGCCAATAGCGCTGCTTAGCATATCACCCAAAATAGATGGAAATGAATTACCGGAGGGAAAATAGGCAAAAAATTTCGGATGATTCCAATGCACCACACCGGGCATGACTTTCTTTTCGAAATCTTCCAAAACATGATCGAACTTTTCGGGATTAACAGGTGCTTCGCCTAAAAGAAATTTATGCTGTACTCATGTGTATAATCGCAACAATTAAATGCACCAATTAATTAATTTCAAACTCAGAAAGCACGAGATTAATTGGCAATAAAATATCTTTAAATATTTATCATATTCATAGCGAAACAACAATTTGTTTAATTACTAACGTGAACATTAATCAATTAACACTTTAATCAATTTAATGCCATCATCAGTTTCACTAGCCAGATCATGAACATCATGTTCTTTCTATTCTTGAATTTAATTTCAAAACTATTTTCAGTTGGCAAAGGAAACAGAATATTGTGGGTTGGGCCATTAGTTATCAGTTCTGTTACTAATTTGCTTATTTAATTATTTTTGGCAGCCCATTGTCGATGAATCGTTTTGTTTTAATTTAGTTAGATGTATCGTACAGGTGCTATTGAGATTTTTCCGCAATACGATTAAATATATAAATATATATTTATATGCATGAACTTAATTTAGTTAATTTGTTTATACGTGCAATTTATTTTCTTAGTTCAAGCGAAATGAACGATATTTGTTTGAGTTGAAGACAATTGTTTATAAATATTTGAACAACCTTGTTAACTTGATTATAATTATTGGTAAAATGATTTGGTAATGCTTTAATTTTAAGAGATCATTAAATGGTCGCTTTGGACGGAAATTTCGTGAATTACCGAAAGTAACCCACGTAAAATATGTCATAGATTTAAGAGTCCGTTCGGTGAAGATATTGGCAAATGTTTATATGAATATTTATGGCAAGTGTTGTTATGTGGTGCAGACAAGCCCCTACTGCATATATATGCTCTAGCTAAACCACGGCAGTACTCAGACCAAATCACATGTTAATCTGTGGCTGAGGACTTGGCATATCCACTCACATGATTTATTGCAATATTGCAACATCACGCTAACTTGAAATTTGTACTTGAAACCTGTACCCAGAAAACCTCATTGTTATGTTCTGCCGTCTAGTTTGGAGTTAATTAAAGTTGCGCTACTATTTCTATTTAATATTATTTTATGGCAAATATGTTTTGAAAAAAATTGTGCAAATTTTAGTCTAATAAAAATGGCTTTAGATCAATACGGCCATCTTTTTTTTTATACCCTCCAAAAAAGAATTGGAGTGTATATCGTTAGCTAAAACGCATACGGCCCTAACTAACAAAAAATTCAAAATGGGTTTTTTTTTGTTCGATTCTAATGCATAGCATCGAAATACACATCCACAAAAGAATTTGCACTTATCTGATCAAAATTACCAATTTTATTAACGAAAAACAAACGGCCCTATCTACAAATCGCATTATTATAATTTAAAATATTGCGGGGGCACGTGCACTTGTTCATTGTAAATTGACAACTAAATTCAATTACTTGAACATAAATAACAAAGAAGCTTTAGCTATCAGCAGCCGATGGCTCTGGAAAAAGCGAAAGACATACATGGAATATTGGGAATATTAATCGTCAGGGTTGGGGAATTTCGAACTAACCAAAAAGGTAATAAATAATATATTTGTTTGAGTCTTGAGGTTAATTTATATTAATATTTGATATTCGATATTTCGCTAACCATCGGTTAGCTTCTTCAGGAAATTATTTAGTTTTGTCAAAAATTTTCTTTTCAATTAGTATATACAAAATTTTTTTCAACAACATAAATCAAAAATTTTAAATATTAAAAAATACTAACTTAAAAAGGTAATAACTTAAAAATATGAATGTGGGAACTTCTCATATTCAATTTTCGTTAAAAACATTGGTTAAATAGTTGATATTCCTACTAACTAGCACCACTTGAAACAATGGAAAAATTGAACAAAGAACGCTGATGAGATGGCGTAGCGGCCTCAAAATCAGTACTGATCCGTTCTGCTGGCTTGATGATTATTGAAAATATTCTTAATATTCCAATCTTAATATAAAATAATAAATAGAATTTGAACAAATTCATTTATTAATAAAATAATAAAAAATCATTTGCAATCATGCAGATTCGAACGTTTAAAAAAAAAATAAAATAAAATAAAATTAACAATCGCATTAATTTCATAAACGCAAAAAAACCTAACTGATTGTTTGTATAGACAACATTGTAAGTTGATAGGAAAATTGCTAGATTTGGCCGTTGAACAATTTATTTATTATAGAGAAATAAATTTGTAGCAGCTTAATGCAATTTTTTAAATAAAATATATTAATTTCATCTTAAGAGTGATTTTATCTCAACAATTATGCCCAGCTTACGCAAAAAATCAGAACCGAAATCATTACTGCTTTACCACCGAGACTGCACGAAGAAAGACTAAAAGTTTCTAAAAAGAAGTGGCAGCATCTGCAGGATTTTAAACCACTACTTCCAAAAGATTGCCATTATTTCTATGAAAATTAATTAATATTTTCTAAATTCACTCTTCTTTATTCCAATTCTTGCAACTCTTTAAATTAATTCTTTTTGATGTGTTAACATCTATACGCGCGCCTCTAGGGCAGTAAACTATCAGTTTCAATACATACGCAAGTGTAAGTGTAAGAGTTTGTTTGTTCGTTGCTTGGCAGTCGGTATTGAAAGTGATTATTGGGCGATTTTCATATAATTTTCCCACGCGATTTTCCCCGGAAATTCATAGCCGATTTTATTAATTTTTGGATTAAAATGCTAGTGCGGGTTTCGACGAAGAGTTTAGGCCAAAAATTAAGCCGATCCGATATCGGCGAGCGGAGATTTAAGTGTTTTAATTCGGAGTATTAATTTGGAGTAATATTAAAAAAGTGTTTTATGTTGATCTTCGATTTTGTCTTCTTATGCATAGCAAAGAGAATAGTGACGTGGTTATACGTACATATATAAAAATGAGATAGCAAGACAGCAACGTATGTAGCTTATGTGCAAACATAACAATGTATGTATGTACATTTGTCTGTTGCTTTGCATTCTCTTTGTTTTTTGTGGGTTCAATATAAAATAAATAAACAAAAAGGTGTTAACACATCGCCCGTGAGTTCGAACACTCATTGATTTTTTTTATTTAATTTTTATGAACTATTTTAATTTAATTTTTTTGTGATGCAATAATGAAATGAATTTACACATAATATTAATGTTTATTAAAAATAAATAAAAAGCGTGTACATACAAATTAAATTTATTAAACAAAACTTTCCTAATAAATAAAAAATGCAATTAATCGAATTTGTATTCATTGTAGATAGGGCCTTTGGTTTCATTAAATTAAAGTACCAAAGGACCCAAATAACAAGGCTTTTTAAATATTAAATAAAATATTAAAATTTTATTTTATTTTGCAAGAGGTCAATTTCTCACACCTTTTTTTTATAATACTGGCGAAAATCATGCGGATTGAAACTATACCGTTAGTTTAATACAGTTTTTTGCTTCTCCTGTAAAATTATCAAAATTTTAGATAGGGCCTTTTGCGTTTTAGCTAACGATATTCACTTTGTCATTCCGTTTGTAATGCAGCGAAATATCCATTTGTCCGTCCGTCTGTGGAAATTACGATTCAGTTCAAACGAAAAGAGCCAGACTCTCGAAATTTGGTATAAATATATTTTGAAGGATAGCACAGGTCAAGTTCGGGAATGGGCTAAATCGGGCCAGAGGGAAAAAGTTCCCCTAAGAAAAACTAAACCAACCTGTTAGAAACAACATATTTTGTTAAGCAACTGATATATTTTTATGTCAAAGAAGGTCTAATGCCTTAAACATGGAGCCATAAAATCTAAAAAATTAATTTTTGCACCCCGCCCCTTTTAGTGGGCGTTATTATATGCCAAAATAGTGTACAAATTTAACAAATTGTTTTACTTAAGCCTACATTCCCTAAAAATAAAATTTTTAAGCTTTAATGGAGAAGCTGAGACGTAATCTGGTACTACTCTGCCCTATCCCCTCCTCCCCCTTTGCCACCTAAATGACCCTATAAAAAAATGTAAACAAATTTTACATTTAATTATCCCAAACATTTATTTTTAGAGTGTTATGACAAAAGTGAAATGTTCCCCCCCCCCGGCGCTTGCCAGAGAGACCCCGAAAAAATACAGTTTTAATACTCTCCAAAAAGAATTGGACCCCATAAAGTATATATATTCTTGATCAGTCTGAGACGATCTAGAAATGCCCATACGCCCGCCTGTGGAAAACATGATATGGTAAATTTTTGTATATCCCCCTGCCTTTAGTGGGCGTTGACGTACGATATAGAGGGGATAGTATTGAGGGGACAGAATAGGAAAGATGAGAAGATAGACAGTTTTTTGTAGCTATTTCAACCTTTTTTTTTTTTTACTTCGCCGGCTAATTTTTGCTACAGGGCCGACGAAGGTGGGTGCTGTTACTCTGCTTTTTAGTACATGATAGTGTCAGTCGCTGCCAATTATGTTCAATGACCAGTGACTATGCCTTCATCATTGAAACAGGCTGGCAACAACTAACACAACCACGCACTAATCCTGATCAGAAGAATTCAACACAATATTTCATGACTCAGCGCGGGATCGAACTCAGGACTCTCCGCTTCATAGTCTTACGTTCTACTACTTCAGCCAACAGCACCCACAAAAATAGTATAAATATTGAACAATTTGTATTCCTTAAGCCTATAAGAAGCTGAGATGTTCTCTGATCTTACAAAGGTGAAACGTCTCCCCTACGGCCCTTCCCGGAATGACTCTGTCAAAATGGAGATTTAAAATTGGGCACAGAGATGCCTTAAAGGACCTCTATCCCACTAAGTAAAACATTTTAAATTTACTTACTCAATATTTGGAGGGTATTTAAGATTCGACCCGTTCGATTATAACGTTTTTAGTCGTTTTTCTTAAAATACATTTATTTTCTTCTTTAGTATAGACACCTGAGCGACTCTCTAATTTTCCATTCTAGCTAATTTGAGAATTGATTATAAACTGTCAATATATTTTACAGTTTTCTACGTATAAAATTCTTTTTAATTTTTAACAAATTATTTTAATTTATTATATCTATTAACAAATTTCAGTAAAACAAAACAAAAAAAGGCTTAAATCAATATTGTAACTAAAGACTCGAATGGCTAAAACTCTAATGAGTGTGATAATTCACAGAATTCTTTTAAAATTAAAAGTGTTAATTATTTGTTGTTGAGTCTCTTATTAAATTTTGATTTCAAAACGGCCAAACAACGTACTGTTCTGCGTTAGGAAATATTTCGCAACTAATTATTGATTATCCGTGTATTTGTTTCTTTCATTCATTGTATTTTTATTATTTTTTTGTTTCTTCGAAGCGAATTTAATTAGCAGCCAGAAAGGAAATTTCACATAAAAAGCTTAATAAACTAAAAGGCCAACCTACGTCTAAAATATATTTGTTTATGAAATTTGCTGAATTTCATTTAATGTTAATCTTTTGTTTTTTTTTTTTTTTTTTGGAAATTTGATTTGTAATTATTTATATTAATGAAAGTGTATGCATAAGAGATAAATATATAAATTTGTTTTGCATCCATTTCGTAAGATGCGAAAGTTAAAGTTAATAGAAAAAACTTATGAAATATTTATGTAATATAATTGTCACAGTGTTTAGTTGTAGGATAGAGGGGGGAACAGATAGAAATAACACGGTGTTTTGGAAATATTTTAAGAAAATTAAAGCACTATTTTAAAATTTAATCGAAAAATGCTTGTAGTTTGATGCAGAGGGCGCTGTTGGTTTAAGTAGTCAACACTTAAATTACGAAGATCCCGGGTTCGACTTCTCGATCAGTTATGAAGATAGTATCGAATTTTTATCTGCATTAATGATTGTGTTAGCTGTTACCGGCTGACAGTAGTTGACACTATAATGTACTAAAGATCAGAATACAGCACAACCCCCACCCCCTTCCCCTTCTACGATAGTCTAAAAATTATCTACAACAAATTCTCTGTCTTCTCATTTATATTCATCTGTCCTCTCAGTACTATACCCTCCTTTCATAGTTCCGGCACAATGGCATTGCATTAGTAGGGTTCATACCCTGAGTGCCGATCGAAGTAAAAAAAGGGCTGTAAGAAAACATAAAATGTGTGACCCATTTAAAGTTGATTTAACCTCAAACTTTTTTATAACCTACAAAATAGCATTGAAGGGTAAATTCACTTTGTCATTCCGTTTGTAACGCAGCGAAATATTCCTCTAAGACCCCATAAAGTATATATATTCCTGATCAGTAATGAAATCTAAAATGATCTAGCCATGATCGTCCGTCCGTCTGTGAAAATCACGATTCACTAAAAACTAAAAGAGCCAGACAATTAAAATTTCTCATAAATACATTTCGAACTGTCATTTAGCACTGGCCAACTTCGTAAATGGCCTGAATCGGGCCAAAGGGAAAAAAGGTTCCCCTAAGAAGAACTAAACCAACCTCTAAAAAACAACATAATTTTTAAAGTTTTTTTTTGTAATTTTGTTAAGCAAATTATATATTCTTGTGTCAAAGCGTTGAACTTGCAGCCAGAAAATCAAAAAAAAAAATCATTTTTAGACCCCGCCTCTTTAGTGGGCGTTCAATTCACATAATACATGAAAAAATAGTATTTAACAAATTGTATGATTTAAGCCTACATTCCTTAAAAATTAAATTTTAAAGTTATTATGCCGAAGCTGAGATGTTCTCTGATTTTGCTCTGACCTATCCTCCAACATCTTTAACCTTTAAATGGCCCTATCAAAAAATTTCTTATTTACCCAAAAATTGGCTTTTTAGTGTTTTATGGTAAAGGTTGAATATGACTTTCTTTTTATTTTTTATTTATTTTTTTATAACGCAACCGGCAGGTTTTTAATTAAAAGTTATTTCTGAAATAAAACGACTTTTTTGTTTAACATAATAATGGGCCAATACTTTTAAGACAATTTAAAATAAAAATTTATAACTATTCTATAAAATATTTGATTGCTGATTCTTCGACCTTTTTGAGTTTTAGTTCTCTGTTTTTTTTATCAAGCTTCAGGTCCCTCTTTTATAAAAGAAATTGAATTTTTTGATTATCCGATTATTTTGAATTGTTTTCATTTTCATTATTAAATTTTTATATAAAAACGAAAAAAAGCAAGAAAAAAAATAAAAATTTCTTACCAAATTATCTTTATTTAAGTAAGAGGTTAATTATTTTTTATAAAAAACTTTGTTTATTGCGATATTTCTACTTCTTTGTCTGGCTTCTTCAGTGATATATGAATAAATTTCTGTTTCTGTAAATTTTTTTAAAAAATATTGTTATACTAGCTACTTGGACCCACCCGACGTTGCCCGGCTTCCCCAACTATTCGACTTTGTACAGAAGGCTTTCATTTAATGCTTTGCATCCACCTTCTAGAAAATGGAATTGATTTTTATTATTGATATAAAAATATAAAAATCAAAAATAACTTTTATTTTTCATTTAAAAATATAAAAATCAAAAATAACTTTTATTTTTCATTTAAAAATATAAAAATCAAAAATAACTTTTATTTTTCATTTAAAAAAATAAATATCAAAAATAAATCTTACTTTTGATGGTTAAAATAAAAATCATGCAATATGTTAGATGCATTTCGCCTAAAAATCATGATGGTGTAATTAAAAGTTTTCTACGATGTTCATTTATGTATGATTTATTTCTTCAAAAATTGAAAAATAACTCTTATATCCGGTCCCTGATAATATTAATTAATATTAATAGGATTAATTATAATAAATGCCTTGAAGAAGATATCGAAATATTGGATAATAAAAAATTAACATTTCTTTTATAAAAAAAGTGATCTAATGCTTGATTAAAAAAAAACAGATATTCTATGAAATTTTAAAAATTTTAATTAAGAAATTCTTTTAAATTTTTAAGGATATGAATGTTTATAGTTATTGACTTAGATTATTGTATTATAAGGATATCAGGAGCAGAATCTAAACTATTTCCTTAAAAAAGTTTTCCCCTATATAAATCAATTATAAAATTTTGAAACTTTCTTAAACTATTAGGGACCTGGAAATATTTTTGTATCATCTGGGCACTCCTTCACAACATTAAACATCAATTAACAGCATTATTAAGCGATTTTTTTTTAAATACTCGTATCTCACTTTGCACTTTCAAACAATTCTTTGTATAAAACTCTTTTCTTCGTATTCTCACTCTGTTGACACTTAATTAGCATACTTTTATATGTCTTTATTAATTTAATATTTATTTTATTATTTGCACAATAAATTAGCAAAACTATTTAAAAGTATTTCAAATGTCAATAAATTGATTTATGAATGCATTTATTTAAAAAATTTAAATGCTCGTTGCCATCGATAGTCCACTTCAGCTAAAAACACAAACAAACACATGCAACAAGTTTAGGAAAAAAAAAGAAACAATAAAATTAACAGGTATGCGTTAAAAAATTGCTTTTAAATAAAAACAATTTTATTGTTCTTTTTACAATTTCATTATAAAAAAAAACACAAAATAAATTGTAGTACGAAATAAGCACGTGTTTAATTCACAATTAAACTATTTAAATATGAATAAATAGAATGAAAATGTACGCGCTGCAAATCAAGTGCCGTCATTTGAAAAACTTATTCACTTGTATAGATATTTTACGATTTACGTGATTAAAACTTACTGGGTAATAGTTGTTTCAAATATCCTGGGTCTAGGGTGGGCGCCACATCACGTTGATCGATATTTTGGGCATAATTGCAAATATAATCGATCATTTCTTTGCCATGTTTTCTAAAATCTTCCACATTCATGTTTGTTTATTCTTTTTTTGTTTGCAATATTATTAACAATAAAAAAAATAATATATTTACAATATTAATTAACAAAAAAAAACTACTACTTTTGTTCTTTTTTCAAATTTATCTGTAGATCAGCTATAAACTTAAATTTGACTATTATTTTATGTTATTGTTAATTGAAAACACTTTTTTTCACTAAGTGATTCTTTAGAAATTCACTTGATTGCTTGATTTTATTTTCAATTTATTGTATTTGTTTTATTTTGCTGTTTTAAATTAATTAAATTTATTAGTGGTATTTATATATTTTCTTATTTTGTTCTTTTACCACATTCGATGTTTCTTAACTGAATGATCATTTCTAGCAAATGTAGAGCTTTATATGAAATAAAAGCTGCACACAATTGTTGTTCCAAAAGCACTGTGATTTTCTGTTTGCTAACTTAACTCTCTTTTTTATTTGCTCTCTTTGTTGTATTGATGTCAGAGATGTTAAACTTGATTTGTGTAAATCAGGGGTCGCCTTTTTTCAACTGACCGAGAAGTTTGAGTACTTTGTTGACGGACATTAACTACCTGTTTTTTTTTTTTTGTTAATAAAATTATAATTTTCGTTTGGGATTTTACATTGAAAGTAATAAATAACAAATTTGAGTTTTATTTATTGTAATTTCAATTTAAACGCTCAGATGAAAATTTTTATTTGATTTACAAAAATAGGCAGTAAATTTGTTTTTTTTTTCAAATTTGATTTAATTTCTTTGCACAAAATTTTACTTTTGCTGAAAACGGCACATAAAAAAGTACTCCACGTGCTTTAAAAGTTGGCCAACTTTTGTACTTTGCGTGACGCAGACGTAAGGAATGTGAGGAGGCTCGTAACATAACCGCATTCGATATTCAATATACTCGTACATATATAAAAATTTCGATCGATATCGAATGCCATAATTTGCTCTCTATTTTTGAAATAATTGAAGATTACGACGCATTGTGTACGACAGATGTCTCTGTATGTCGGGTTTATGACGTTTCTTTATTTTTTATAAAATATGCAACATTTATAAAAATAAAATAATTTTCAGTCGCAAAGCAGCTCTGAGTCAGTCAACATCAAGCCCACGGTTGCCACTGAGTAAAAAAATTTTCTACCAAAATTTTCCGAAAATGTTACCAACAATTTTTTTTATAAAAACAAAAATCTCTATTTTTATTAAAATAAAAACAACAACTTTTATTAATAAAAAACTTTACATAAAACGTTTTAATTCATTTTAGAACATAAATAAATATTTATATAAATGCATATAGACATTGCTTGACTACCAACAAATAAATTTCATTTATAAATAAATATTTCAATTCATTATACCTACGAAGTCCGTATTTAATTTAAATAAATTATTTAACATTGCAGTCATTTAAAATAATCTTTTGCTGACCAAACATAATGACATTTGCATATTACGCCGTTGAACAATTTGGCGCACATTCACACAGTTGTTTTTAATGATTTTTTTCTCAGTGTTGAGTAATGCGGAAAAATGATAAAAGAAAAGCAATAATTTGATAGTTTGTCAAGCCTTAAAAACAAAGTTACCAAGTTACCACCCCTAAAGAAAATGACCAATTTTGGTAGAATGTTACCAACTATGGCAACTGTGATCAAGCCTCCTTGGCAATTATTTTTTAAGTGCAGCCAGACAACTGATCGTTTACTCTCTTTCGAGAGTTTTGCGTCTCACTCGCACTAGTTAATTTCGACACCTCAGATAACCGTATAAATTTACAGTTTTTCTGAGGAATTTTCCGTAGTTAACTGCGTTGCTACTTCTTACGTGAAGGCATAGGTCGTGTACAGTCAGTCACAGTAACGGAAAAAATACTACGGGTTAATAACATCGCCGTCATGTGGTCTAGTCACTCCATCGGCATCTGTGCACCAATACTTTGCAAATTTACTTTGTAAAGTATTCTACGAATAAGAATAATAATGAAAAAAAATAATAATAAATAATTTGTAAGGAAGTCGATAAATATGTAACATGTTTTGTACCCCACTGTACTTCAGGGTTAAGATGATGCCCGTTTTTTGTATTTTTCCTAAATGTTTCAATTACAAAAAATAGTTTATTCTTATGTACACAATTTTTTTTTTTTTTTTTTGAATTTTTATGACAAGTTTCTTAAATTCAATGTCTGTAATTCTGTAAATCACGTGACCAAAATGAAATTTTCATGAAAAACAAGAACAAAATTTTAAAGGTTTTAAAAATTAATTTTAGTTTTTCATACAAATTGCTCGGACATAATATAACAAAAAGCTTTAGATTTATGCAGCCGATGGCTCTGGAAAAATCAAAGAGGAAATTAAATATTTGGACGTCATCAGGGTTGGGAAATTTCGTACTAACCAACAGTTAGAAAATTTGAAAAGGAATAAAATAAGTTTGCATATTCTATTTCTTTAAAAAATATTGTATAAACGATTGTAAAATAATTGAACAAAAAAAAACGCTGATGAGATGGTGTAGTGTGCCTCGAAATCAGTACTTATCCATTCCGATTTCATGACTATAAAAGTTTTCTAAATATGCCACTCTTAACAAAATTTCAAAATAATATAATATTTGGATCAGAGCTCCGAAATCTTCGCTCGAATTCGAGTAAAGAGTGAAACTCGCTCGAATTCGAGCACGAGTACTCCTGCGAGTGAAAAAAAATATCGAGTGTTCTCTATTTTTCTATGCCACTCGAATAAGAGCGCATATGCTTTGCTCGATTTCGAGTGCGGGTAAAATACGCTCGAAATCGAGCAGATTATACTCTTGCCGAGTATTCTTTCAGTCTTTCTCATAAAAAAAAAATTTTCCACTTAATATTTTTCCACAATTGTTAATTTCACAAATTGTGTTGTTTCCTTCAAAGTCATAACGAAAATATTTTCGCGTTTCACTATTTATGTCTTTATTGTTCATTATAATATAGAAAATATAAGTAAACTTTTAAAAATATAATAAAACTTTTTTTATAAAACCAACTAATTGCTCCGCACACGCGCACTGTATGGAAAGACTGAAAGAGTACACAAAAACCACACGCACACACAAGTCAGCAAAGACAAACAGTTTCTATTTTTCTACTCGATTTTACTTTTAAGAGTAAACTCTCACTCTATTTCGAAGATTTTTACTCCCACTCTTACTTTTTAAAAAGGAGTACTCGCGAGTACTCCCACCTAAAACAAACGAGTGGAGAGTAAACTTTTTGTAACACTCGTAATCTTCGAGTACTCTTCTTCGCGAGTATTTTTCACTCGCGAGTAAATCTGAGCTCTGATTTGGATATTTTGTTCAGAATATGCTTGTGCAAACATATAATAATATTGAGCTTGAAGAAGATATCGAGAGGATATCGAAATATTTGGAAACAATTATTACAAATTTATTAAATTTTATTAAAAAAGACCTCAAGCTCAATATTATTATATATTTTTATAATCCAAAATATTCGTAATGTTTTGTGATAATATGCCAAAGTTTTACTGATACAGCTCTGCTATAATTTTACTCTAAACTGTGTTAGCTTGGAACACAAATACTTTAAGTTTAGAAATAATGACTCTATTACTTTAAATTAGTCTTTTAATATATAATTTTAATAGTTTTGTTCTAAGGAAAACGCTTGAGCAGCGTTAGTTAAGGTATGCCAACAATTCGTTTTAATTAAGTTCACTAATTTTCTTTTGAAATGGAAAAATGCAATGCACAAGTTTGTGTTCGAAATAGTATATTCATCACTAAAGCTTTTAAAATCACACGATTATTGAAATTAACTAAATGATTGTTTGATAGAGATTGATATGGTATTAATTATTATTAAGATAATTGTAGAGAAGTCATTAAAAGTTAAAAAAATAATATGAACATTGGAAAACATAATACGCAAAATATCATTAAACTTGTTTATAAAGAACAAGAAATTCTGGGAAACACACTTGGAAAATCCCATAATAAGATCGTTATAGCATGAGCTTTTTTGTGTGTATTTGATTTCTTTTTTGTAATAGACATTCAAATTCAATTGAGCTCTTATGCGTATGCGATTCTTCTTAAAAGCTTTCAACTGGTAATAAATTATTTTCATCACACTTGTTAACTATTGCAAAAAGAAAGATACTGAAATTATTGTTTGTGCAATACGAGTACAACAATTTGAAACATATTTTTGCTAATGAAATTTGAAAATAATGAATAATTTACTTAATTTTATTTTTTAGAATTAATTCCCTAATTTTGTAAATCACTTTGCGTTAATAAAATTTAAAAAAAATGTTTTTGTTGCTTGTATAATTTTTTCAGAAATTCATACGTTGCTTTGCCTTTCCATCGATTAAACCATTAACAAATACACACATACATACGTGAGGGTATTTAAAACCAAGTATTTTAAAATAAAACTAATGGGTAACATTTTAATTGTCTGTTTTTATACCCTCCAAAAAAGAATTTGGAGGGTATATTTACTTTGTCATTCCGTTTGTAACGCTTCGAAATATCTATCTCAGACCCCATAAAGTATATATATTCTTGATCAGTGAAGAAATCTAACACGATCTGAGCATGTCTGTCCGTCTGTCCGCCCATCTGTGGAAATCACGATTCAGTCCAAACGAAAAGAGCTAGACTCTTGAAATTTGGTATAAATATATTTTGAAGCTTAGAGCAGGATAAGTTCGTAAATGGGCTAAATCGGTCAAGAGTGAAAAAAGTTCCCCTAAGAAGAACTAAACCAACCCAGAAAAAACAACATAATTTTTAAAGTTTTTTGGTTATTTTGTTAAGCAAATGATATATTTTTATGTCAAATACGGTCCAACGCCTTAAACTTGGAGCCATAAAAAAAATATCTTTGAACCCCGCCCACTTTAGTGGGCGTTATTATATGCAAAAATAGCATAAAAATTTAACAAATTGTTTTACTTAAGCCTACATTCCTTAAAAATAAAATTTTTAAGCTTTAATAACGAAGCTGAGATGAAACCTGGTACTACTCTGCCCTACCCCCTCCTCCCCCTTCACCCCCTAAATGACCCTACTAAACAAAAAAAATTTTTCTTTAATTTTGTATACAATTATCCCAAGCATTTATTTTTAGAGTTTTATGACTGCCGATTTCTGCCCTACCCCCACCTCCCCCCCTTTGCCCATTAAATGAAACTACCAAAAAAATAAAAAAAACTTAATTTTGTATTCAATTATCCCAAGCATTTATTTTTAGAGTTTTATGACTGCCGATTTCTGTCCTACCCCCTCCTCCCCCCCTTTGCCCCTTAAATGACCCTACCAAAAAAATAAAAAAAATTTAATTTTGTATACAATTATCCCAAGCATTTATTTTTAGAGTTTTATGACTGCCGATTTCTGCCCAACCCCCTCCCCCCCCTTTGCCCCTTAAATGACCTTACCAAAAAAATAAAAAAAATGTTAATTTTGTATACAAATATCCCAAGCATTTATTTTTAGAGTTTTATGACTACCGATTTCTGCCCTAGCCCCTCCTCCCCCTCTGTCCCCTAAATGACCCTATAAAAAAAATAAATTTTATGTAATTTCCCAAGCATTTATTTTTAGAGTTTTATGACTGCCTGTTTCGGTCGAATACAACGTTCTCACTTGTTTTTATTTTGTAATAACGGCCAAGTCAATGCCGGCCGCACAACTGCTGTCAGTTACCCAAATTTTTGAAATATGTAGCATTCTTTTATTGTGTTTTACATTCTGACTCTAGTTTGTAATTCCAATCGAACGGTATAATAATATTTAACACTCTAATAATATTCTCTATTTTTTTCCAATACTCATGTTACAACACTCTTAAAGTATGTAATTCTCATTTATTATAAAAATATGCTTGCGGTGATCGTAAGGAAAGTGGTTTATTTGCTATAAGTAATTTGTCATAAATAATCAATAAATATTTAGAAAACAAGACGATAAAAATACTATAAAATTAATCTAAATGTTTACTATTAATGTATGTATGTATACATACATGTACATACATATATGCACGCATATTTGTATGTGTATGTGAGTACATATTTTAATAAAAATTACTTTATTTTTATAGCGAAAAACCCCCTGTTTCGGAATTTTCTAATTTTAATACCCACTGAGAAATAATTTGGCAAAAAAAAATAAATCAATTGTAGTTGCCAAGAAATATATTACGTATCACACCACTGGCAACTGACAGCTCCCAATTACAGTTGCTAAATAGAGTATTCATGGACAAACTACTAATTCTAATCACTTAGTTTCAATGTGAACATAAATACGAGTATCAAATTAAAAAGTAACAAAATATGACTCTCACTGAAATAAATCAAGAACATTTTGATATTTGATAAGATTGCAATTTTCTCTTTATTGTCTGCAATTATTTCACTTCTTCACCTATTAAATAATCAGCCTGATCACTGAAATAAATCAAGAACATTTTGATATTTGATAAGATTGCAATTTTCTCTTTATTGTCTGCAATTATTTCACTTCTTCATCTATTAAATAATCAGCCTGCGACGAACGACGAATTTTTAGTCGCGAAGATTCGTCGCCAAAAATAAAACAAATTGGTGTATATGAAAATGCACACAATCGTGGTGTTGGTCGAAATTCGTCGTACTCAGCGGAAGTTGAAATAGATTTATTTCTAATTGTTTCGTCAGTGAACGACGAACAAAACAGTAATCAGGTGACCAGGTTTCATATATTCAAACTGTTGTGGAAAAACATAGTTTGGTAGTGTATCGTTGCATGTGGCACGAACATTTTCTGTGCATTCACTAATTCACAAAAATTTATCATTCGGACGAATTTTTCTTAATTTTGAACAATTTTTATAATATATTCTTTCTTCCTATTTCCTACATTTTCATATGGTCACCCCATCAGCTGTTAAATGAAAAGAGTAATTTATTTACAGACAAACCAATTTTCAGAAAATAATTACAAAAAGGAATTTGTTCTCGAAAAAATGGACACCACCGGGGTAATTATTGAATATCTACACAATCTGGCATCAGAGGATTACAAAGATTTTAAAAAATGTGCAATTTTTGTTGTTCATTATTTTAATTTATTCGTCGTTATTGTGTTTCATACGACGAATTTATAGAGTGAATTTTTACCAACGAATTCGTCATACTGAACGAAATGCGTCGTTCGTCCCAGTTATGGTTCTACCATGATTGTGTAAGGCGTTGGCGTTTACGCCGAAGGCGTATAAGATTAAAGTAACACACATTCAGTTTTCTTTAATCTAATACGAAAAACGCTAAAGCCTTACACAATCAGGGGGAATATTATGAAGAGTGTTTTGGCAACCAATGCAAGTTGCCATAAGTAACAGTTGCGTCACGCTACAGAAATTGAGTTGTTATCAATAACCGGTTCCATGAAGCACAGTTCCTTTGCTACTTGTCATGTTAAAACATTTTGATACGCAACAGAAAAATAAGTAAATAATAAATAGAAAATGGCTTGATTCTAATATGGAACTGGTGTGAGAAATTTTACTATTAAAACTTGCCAAGATATAGGGATTTTCCGCTACCCACTGACTCATCACTATTATTTTGATAGAGAGCTGCAATTTGATCTACAGATAGATCTCGTTGGAAAAATAATGAGGAAAATCTGAAAGTGCAACATATTCGCTTAGAGCGTTAACATTTCCGCCTATTTGTATAATATTATTTTTTTTGTAGGTGCTGTTGGCTGAAGTTGTAGAACACGATTCTATAAAGCGGAGGGTCCTGAGTTCAATCCCGCGGTGAGTCATGAAATATTGTGTTCAATTCTTCTGATCAGCATTAGTGCATGGTGTGTTAGTTGTTGCCAGGCTGTTTTCAATGATGAAGGCATAGGACTGGTCACTGAATATAATTGGCAGCGACTGACACGATCATGTACTAAAAAGCAGAGTAACAGCACCCTCCTTCGTCGGTCCCGTAGCAAAAATTAGGCGGCGAAGTAAAAAGGGTGAAATAGCTCCAAAAAAAACTCTCTATCTTCTCATCTTTCTTCATCTGTCCCTTCAATACTATCCCCTCCATTCTAGTTCCGGCGCAATGCACTGCATATGTAGGGGTCATCCCCTGAGTGCTGGTCCAAGATAAAAAAAAAATTTTTTTATTGCAGTTAAATCCTTGTGACGAAGTCAACAAAAATAATCTTGAGAGTAGGATAACTAAATGTCCTCCCGTTATATACCCTCCTTTCGAGTTCCCGAGCAATGCACTGCATATGTAGCGATCATCTTCCGAGTGCTGGTCCGAATTAAACAAAAAGGTGTTTGGAAAGTTTAATCATCGGGGACTCGTTTGAAGAGAATTAAACGTCTAACATATTTTGCATAAATGTTCATAGTTTTGGTGGCTGGGCATTTTTATGCAAAACATTACGCAAAATATTTTTGTGAAACATTTTAAACCCATAAATCTTGGCTTTTCTAAAAAAAAAAAAAAAAAAAAAAAAAAAAAAAAAAACTTCTATTCAGCCATAGAGCTAAAGTGAGCTTTTCCAACAATAAAATTGTATTTTCACTGTAACCTGGAATTAAATACGCTTTTTAATCTTAACTCAATTACTTGGGTTATTTATCAAAGTAGTTTTTATTTAAAGAAGAAGAAAAAAAGCTCACATGTTTAATTGCATTTACAGTTTATTGTTTGTTAATTATTTTATTACTTTTATATAAAATAAATTACAATAAAATATGAGTACAACGAGCACATTCACGTGCATAATTATAATTTTATAGTCGTAATAACTTTTTTAAGCTTCACTCTCTTGACGTTTATTTACAATAAAACTGCCAGTTGTTAAATCTATAAAATATTTAAAGAAAAAAGAATATACAATGTCGCGAAAAACAGTCAAGCCATAATCCGCCTGATTGTTTACGTCGAAGGCGTTTTTATACCCTCCAAAAAAGAATTTGGACGGTATATTCACTTTGTCATTCCGTTTGTAACGCATCGAAATATCCATCTCAGACCCCATAAAGTATATATATTCTTGATCAGTGATGAAATCTAAGACGAACTGAGCATGTCCGTCCGTCCGTCTGTGGAAATCACGATTCAGTCCAAACGAAAAGAGCTAGACTCTTGAAATTTGGCATAAATATATTTTGAAGCTTAGAGCAGGTTAAGTTCGAAGATGGGCTAAATCGGGCAAGAGGGAAAAAAGTTCCCCTAAGAAGAACTAAACCAACCCAGAAAAAACAACATCATTTTTAAAGTTTTTTGGTTATTTTGTTAAGCAAATGATATATTTTTATGTCAAATACGCTCCAACGCCTTAAACTTGGAGCCATAAAATAAAATAAAAATATTTTTTGACCCCGCCCACTTTAGTGGGCGTTATTATAGGCTAAAATAGCATAAAAATTTACCAAATTCTTTTACTCAAGCCTACATTCCTTAAAAATAAGCTTTAATGACGAAGCTGAGACGAAACCTAGTACTACTCTGCCCTACCCCCTCCTTCCTCTTGGCCCCCTAAATGACCCTAACAAAAAAAATTTTTTTTTAATTTTGTATATAATCATCCCAAGCATTTATCTTTAGAGTTTTATGACTGCCGATTTCTGCCCTACCCCCTCCTCTTCCTTTGCCCCCCAAATGACCCTACGAAAAAAAAAATTTTTTTTTTAAATATTGTATATAATCATCCCAAGCATTTATCTTTAGAGTTTTATGACCGTCTGTTGCTGCCCTACCCCTCCTCCCCCTTTGCCTGCTAAATGACCCTATTAAAATTAAATAAAATTTTTTTTTAATGTTGTGTATAATCATCCCAAGCATTTATTTTTAGAGTTTTATGTCTACCTGTTTCTGCCCTACCCCCTCTCCCCCTATGCCCTCTAAATGACCCTATAAAAAAAAGAAATTTTAATTTTGTATATAATTATCCCAAGCATTTATTTTTAGAGTTTTATGACAAAGGTGAAATATTTCCCCCACAGCCCTTGCCAGAGCGACCCCGCCAAAATACAGTTTTTATACCCTCCAATGAGAATTGGACCCTATAAAGTAAATATGTATATTCTTGATTAGTGATGAAGTTTAAGACGGTCTAGCAATGCCCATACGTTCGTCTGTGGAAAACATGATATTGTCTATTTTTAAACCCTCCCCCTTCAGCAGGCGTTAACGTACGATATTATATAAAGGAACTCTGTCCCACCAAGTTAAATATTTTGAAATCACTTACTAAATATTTGGAGGGTATTTAAGATTCGACCCGGTCCAATATAACGTTTTTACTTGTTTTCATTGACATTATTTTCCTATAAACATTTATCTCAAGCAGTTTTTGCTATTATGGGTAAAATTTTTCTTTGAGCTGTTTTTTAATAAAAATTTTAATAACTTATTAAATTTCGAAAATATTTTTAAAAATAAATTTGCCTTTTATTCACAACTAAATACACTTTTTTGCTGCGCTTTTAATATATCCAAAATTGCGGAAAAACTGCTCTCAGTTTTAAAAAGTGCGACAACATTGAAAAAATGTTTGTGTAGTTAGAAAGTATTTGAAAAGTTCTGTTACTTTAAAATTATGTCGTAGTTACTTTTCTCGATATATTTTGCATGACACTGTATGCGTTTTTTTTCTCTAATACATTTTATTATATTGTTTTACTGGATTTCACACGTTATTTGCGATCGTCAGTAGAGAAATTAAATAAACAAATAAGATTTTTGTTTTTTATAAATTTGGGACAAACCAAATTTGACAAAACATTTATATATATATTTATTTATGGAAAGCAGCCGAAAAACATTAACTGATACTTTTATTATTCATTATGACCCTAATGAATCGTTAGCATTTGCATTCTCGAACTACTCGTATTACGTTTTGATATTTGCATTGGAAAAAAATTATGCAAATATAAAACAACTGTTTTTGGATTTATTTATAGCCCCAACAAATGACAAATTTTATGAGTTTAATGAGAAATATTGATGGGAATATTTAAAGTGAATTGTTGTAAAATAAATAATCAATTTGTGCATATTTTTTTATTTGATGAAAAAATAACTTCAAAAACTTTTCATTTCTGATACGAGACGTTTTTGTCCCTATTTCTTTTGGTCTGCGTTGCCACTATCTATACGTGCGCTGCCCTTCGCCATTAGAAAGGGTGAATTTTTTAGAATAATGGTGATTTCTTTTCTGAAAAAATGTAACATTTTCTCACTGTTTTCTTTATAAACTACAATTGGGCGCAATTCTTAAAAAAAATCAATATTTTGTAAGAGATGGTGGATTAATTTCTAATAAATTCACTATTTCCAAATGTCTTGATATTGCAATTTTTTATTAAAAAGTGCAAAATATGCAGCATTCTTTTTTAGAAAAGAAATCAATATAAATCTTAACAACATCCTAAAAGGCAACAAGTTTTTAATGAGGAATACCAAATTGTATAACACTGTCATTTTATTTTATTTCTTTTTTTTTGGCGCGGGAGGAGGGTTTAAAATGCCTTCGCACTTGCAGTGACCGTCGTCAACTGCGTCGAGTGGTGTTTCCACTAAAACATTCCCCCCTCCTTTTTCTGGTGTGTTTGCCTTCACGGGACCGTTTTCTGCATTACTTCTTGCAGGCCCAGAACCTGCGTCCTCGAAAGGACTCTTCTTTATGTGCCCGCGTCTGGGCCCGCCATTCACTGCCATTGTGGAGCTTCTTCTTGATTATTCTGTGGATTTATAGACGTGGACTGGTTCTGTAAATGTTGGTGGAGGAACTGTTTCTTTCTCCGTAAAACATATTCAACGTAGTTGCCTATGGAACTCGCATTTATCATTACATTCATGCATTTTGCTTACAATGTTGTCAGCAGTAAACTCACCAATCTGTCCGCTTAGCATGCTTCGCGCTAAGCCACTTAATGCAGTCAAAGAACGTGTGGCCTGCGTCGTCGTTCCTCGTGCTGCAGTACATGCAGAATGAGTTCCCTGTCTTGCGCCCATGCGGCAAAGATATTGGAGGAAGTGGCCATGTCTTGACAGAGACTGTGTCAGGAAGTAGTTTACTTCCCCAAATTTTCCTTGAGGCCACGCCGCAATGCTGGGCTGGGAATGCGCCCCCACGTCCATCTACTAGCGGTTTCTGTGCTCCATCTGTTTAGCCATCGCTTAAATATTCGGGATGTTCGCTCTGCGGCCTTATTTATATGACAGCCCCTCTTGGAGAGTCATGCCTCCTTCCGTTCACGCCCCCAAAAGATCGACAGGTATCTCTTCACTTATTACGAAAACCGCTGCTGTCTATACCGTGCGATAAGCTGACACGACTGTTAAGTGTCGCCGTGTCGCTGCACCGCTTCCAGGGCTTTGCGCTTTGATTTCGTCGACAGTGCACGTCCCCAAATCTCACTGTCATATAGCAGTATTGAGTTTTTTGTTGCCTTAATCAGCCTCCTCTTGCTCTGTGTTGGCCCGCCGATGTTCGCCATTAGCCTTCTTAACATGCCAGTTACTTTTGCTGCCTTTTATTATTATTATTATTATTATTATTATTATTATGATTAGTATTATTATTAATATTATTAACAAATTTCAAATTAAATTAAATAATTAATTTTCCATTTATTTTATTTATTTATTTTTTATTATTATTATTATTATTATTATTATTATTATTATTATTATTATTGTTGTTATTGTTCTTTTATTTGTGGAAAATTATTATTATTATATTATTATTATTATTACTAATATTAATATTATTAATTCAAATTAAATTAAATAATTAATTTTTCATTTATTTTATTTATTTATTTTTTATTTTATTATTATTATTATTATTATTATTTTTGTTATTATTGTTCTTTTATTTTCTTTTAATCTAGTTAGTGTGCAAATTTAAAAACAGTCTAGCACAATTTTGTTTGCAACTAAACGCGATCATCAAGATATAAATAAGTTTTTTTTATGGTTAATCGTTTAAATATCAAAATATTTAACATTAAAATTATAAATGCATTTTTGGTATTTTTTAAGTATATTAATGTTGTCCGAGGCCACCCGCCCACTTCTTCTCCGTACATTCGAATGGGAATTGAAAAGCCATAACTGTTCAATTTCATTATTATATGCACAAACATCTACGACCTGTCGGACTAATCGCAAAGTAAAATGCTTTAGTTGATTCGTCCAAATAAAAAACAGCACGAAAAAAATTAAAAATTTAGTAAAAACAAGTGAAATCGTTATATTCGACCGGGTCGAATCTTAAATACCCTCCAAATATTTAGTAAGTAAATACAAAATGTTAAACTTGGTGGGACAGAGTTCCTTTATATAATATCGTACCTCAACGCCCACTAAAGGGGGCGGGTCCAAAAATAGACTATATCATGTTTTCTATAGACGAACGTATGTGCATTGCTAGATCGTCTTAGATTTCATCACTGATCAAGAATATATTTACTTTATGGGGTCCAATTCTCTTTGGAGGGTATAAAACTGGCAAGGGCTGTGGGGGAAACATTTCACTTTTGTCATAAAACTCTAAAAATAAATACTTGGGATAATTATGTATATACAAAATAAAATTTGTTATTTATTTTTATAGGGTCATTTAGGGGCAAAGGGGGAGTAGGGGGTAGGGCAGAAACAGGCACTCATAAAACTCTAAAAATAAATGCTTGGGATAATTGTATACAAATTTATATATATTTTTTTTTGTAGGGTCATTTAGGGGGTGAAGGGGGAGGGTGTAGGGCAGAGGAGTACCAGGTTTCGTCTCAGCTTCGTCATTAAAGCTTAAAAATTTTATTTTTAAGGAATGTAGGCTTAAGTAAAACAATTTGCTGAATTTTTATGCTATTTTTGCATATAATAACGCCCACTGAAGTGGGCGGGGTCCAAAAATATTTTTATTTTTATTTTATGGCTCCAAGTTTAAGGCGTTGGACCGTATTTGACATAAAAATATATCAGTTGCTTAACAAAATTACAAACAAAACTTAAAAAATTATGTTGTTTTTTAAAGGTTGGTTTAGTTCTTCTTAGGGGAACTTTTTTCCCTCTGGCCCGATTTAGTCCATTTCCGAACTTGACCTGCTCTAAGCTTCAAAATATATTTATACCAAATTTCAAGAGTCTAGCTCTTTTCGTTTGGACTGAATCGTCATTTTCACAGACGGACGGACATGGATAGATATCATCACTGATCAGGAATACATATACTTTATGGGGTCTCAGATGAATATTTCGCTGCGTTACAAACGGAATGACAAAGCGAATAACCCTCCAATTCTCTTTTGGAAAATGAATTACTTTTTGAAATGAATTTACATTTTGCTGCAAAATGTGTTTTTTTTCAAATATCCTTTAATGTTTTTTACCTGATAAATCAATTACAGTTTTTTGTTTGTGTCTATCCAAATGTTTAACTGTTCCTACCATGACTCAGTTATTTTAAGAAATTGTGCAATTTTATTATATACGATTTTATTAACACCTTTCGTATAATATTTTGACTAAATCATCATTTCACATATTAATTTATACGTGAGAGTGAGTTCATAAACAAAATAATGTAGTTTTCTTTGGTTTGCGAATTGTTTAAACAATCTTTCTCCATTCATTGTTGTTTTGTTTGTTATTTTTGTGGGGATTTACTGCTTCCCGTAAATTAAAAATATATAAAAAAGAAAATTAAATAAAATACATGTGAAATTTCATCTAAGCAACAGCTGGCATAAAAATATATAATCGTATTCGCATTAGAGTATCATATAGTACATACGAGTATGTACGTATAAACATATACAATTTTATAAAAAAAAAATTTAATTTTATATGTACGAGTACATATTTTATACGTTTGTTAGGGCTGATTCTTGTTCTGGAAATGATTCAAACAAAATAATTTTTTTTTTATCTTGGACCAACACTCAGGGGATGACCCCTATATATGCAATGAATTGCGCCGGAACTGAAAACGAAGGGACAGTATTGAGGTGACAGATTAGGAGAGATGAGAAGATAGACAGTTTTTTTTTGTTGTAGCTCTTTCAACCTTTTTACTTCGCCGGCTAATTTTTGCTACAGGTCCGACGAAGGTGGGTGCTATTACTCTGCTTTTTTAGTACATGGTAGTGTCAGTCGCTGCCAATTATGTTCAGTGACCAGTGACTATGCCTTCATCATTGAAACAGGCTGGCAACAACTAGCACAACCACACACTAATGCTGATCAGAAGAATTCAACACAATAATTCATGTCTCAGCGCGGGCTCGAACTCAGGACCCTCCGCTTCATAGTCTCATGTTCTACTACTTCAGCCAACAGCACCCATTCCAAGGCAAGGGTATCCTTTTTCACAATAAAATTTGTGTAAATAGGAACTGTTATCACATTCAACTAAGCCACTTAATAAGTGGTGACAAACACAATACACATGAGCACTGGTGATGAAAGGGTTGCGTCTTTCGAAAACAGCTGTTCTGCTCTGCTGTGTAAGTTGAATAACAAAAACTGATGGTGACTTGCCTTTGTGCTTTGGAATATTTATCATGTCTTTCTGAGATTTAAATTAAAAATTTCGAACAATTAGCCTATAGAATCTTAATTCAATTTAATATCGCAATATAAAATGTTCGTTAAAATTCTTACTACATCCGAAATTTATTTATTTTTATTATTTTATTGAAATTTGTGTTCAATAATTTGTGAACTTTTTATTAACTTTACGCAAAAAGAGCTATGAAGTTGTTTTAATAAAAAATTTTTCATACATCATTTTCCAGACATTAATGTTGATTTCTTTTCTGGAAAAGAATGCTACATTTTTTACACTTTTTAATGAAAAACTGCGCTATCATTCCGTTTCGAAATAGTAAATCTATTACAAATTAATCTACCATTGCTTAGGCAAATATATTATTCTTTTAAAAGTCCGCTTAAATACAAATTTTTGGATTAGAAATGAAAAAATTTTACATGTTTTCTAGAAAAGAAAACGCCATAAGAAAAGCCCAATTAAGGCCGTGACTGACTATCCCACACAATCGTGCGATCTGTCAAATATTACATGTGTGCTAAAAAAAGTATGATAGTGTGGCCTAAAACTGTAACTGTGTAGCAGATTTTTGACAAGTGATTTGGGAATGTTTGTCTGCTTTTACACACATCAGTTTTTCTTGAAGCAGTTCTCTACAGTTCTCTTTTAAAACTGCCCGTTTGTTTACACACAGACAGTCTGTGTTCAATTTCTAATGTCAAAATGTCAAAACTTAATATGACGCCATTAATGAGAATAAAATAACAAAAGAGAATTGAAGTAACTTTCCGGTACAATCAAGTATGTACCCCTCTCCTTGCCTCTTTCCTCTCTCTCTCATAAACTCAGACTTGCTTCAAGAAAAACTGATGTGTGTAAAAGCAGACTTTATGATAATTTTCACAGTTGCCATGCCATCAGAGTTGTATTTATTGTAAGCCAGATGTTTTTACATCTGTGTGTCACCTACAACGCCATTTTGAAGCGATTTTTTAAAGTCTGTCAGACTTTCCGCAAGACTTTCCAGTGAATGAATCACTCGATTGTGTAGGATAGCCAATATTCGCAAATATCAAAAATTCATATTCGCCACATCGCTAATACATACTTAGATATGAATATTTATAGAAGATATAAAAATATTGCACAACTAGATATATATTGCTACTATAACTACTATATATATAACTGCTATAACTACTCGTATAAAAGTTTCCATGTCAGATAAAAATTTAAAAATAATTTATTACAACTTATTTGCCATTTATCTTATAAACTATAACACAATAATACATACAATGAATAGTGAAGGGTATTTACAATTCCCTTACATACGAGTATTATATTTAATCGCTGTACAAAATTGTTTATTCATCTAATTTGGGCAGAATTTTTTGTTCATTTATTCGACACAAACTATTACAGCGTAAAAACGATCATTAGAAGCAATTATTTACATTATCTTTCATGATGAAACAAAATTTTGCGGTTCTTTTTACCGTTTTGCTCCCACCATAATCGTTTGCTGCCACAAAAAAAAATAAATAAATAAAATTCTAATTACAAGTTTATCAATGGCACACGCTATTATCTACCAGTTTATAATTAAATTCTTACCTTCACTTGGTTGTGACGTCACAGTGGATTATTTAAAAGAAATTTATGGAAAATATTTTCAAAATGATTCAACCGTTGCACATGAGCAGCCAGACAAGATTTGTACGGCTGCAGATGGAATCTAATGACAGAGATCATGACTTGATAGAAACATTAAGTCAATAACGTTTGTGGGATATCCGCTTTGTTATCTTATATTTAAAAGAAAAAGAGAATGTTAGAATAATATAAACTCGAACTGGGAATTACCTACAAACACTTTGTTTTATCTTTTGTCTCTTTAAGTAAAAAATATTGATAATAAAAAGTAAGAATAACGTATTAAAATGTCGTGCACAACAACTTATGAGGAAATATTGTTGAATGAACTAGACGTAATAATTTTTTTATGAATGACAGAAACAAAGTGAAAAGGATCCAGCCAAAAAAATCTCAGGGGTTTATTATTACAAGTTTTAGCACATTAGGAGAGATGCTGTACCATTTGCATGCGTCAGCATGAAAAAAAGAGCAAATTTAATGAAAAATCCTAAAGTAAATACTATTAACAAAGAGCAGCACTTAATTTATTATGCTACGAATACCTATAAAATTCTTATTTTATATGTATGTGTGTGAAAATTCTCTATTATCTTTCCATTTTATTATTAAATACGAAAATGTTTGCTGTTTTGAATTCATAGAATGATTAAACAACATTTAGTCATTTATTAGGAAAACTTAAATTAAAACAAATTAAATGATCGTGATAGCAGAAAGTAAAGGCAGTGACACAAGTTTAAATCATAATAAAACAAGGAAATATATTTTTAATATCAATGAGACGGGTCCTGTTCGTTGGTCCTGTAGCAAAAAATTAGCCGGCCAACTAAAAAATGTTGAAATAGCTACAAAATATTCTCTATCTTTTCATCTTTCTACATCTGTCCCCACAATACTATCCCCCTCTTTTCTAGTTCCGGCGCAATGCACTCCATATGTAGGGATCATCCCCTGAGTGCTGGTCCAAGATAAAAAGAAAATTAATTCATTTAAATAAAACTAAAGAAATTAGTTTCTCTTTGAACGTGTGCCGTCATAAAAGTTGAATTTTCATAAGAAATTTCCAACAAAAATAAATTCTCTTTTGGCCGAATTCTTTACTGATAGTCTCGCAGCCGATCGTTTTTTAATAAAATTGTCTTGAGTTAATAAAAATTAAGAAACTTGTTTTTCTGTGAACACATGCATGCGATCGTCAAAATTTTAAAATCAAACAAAATAGATTCTGCTGCTTTTGCTGGGGTGCTTGCCGGCGACAGTCACGCAGCCGGTTGGTTGTTTGTTAATAAAATGAGTCATTTCGCTAGTGGTCAATGTTTTTCGGCACTTGATCCTACGGTTTTGTGGATGTGCGTTTGCTCATGTTTCCATGCTGATGTTTTGTACATAAGTGTGTATGTACAGATGTACCAACAACATGCATAACAACTTAAGTATATTTGTTAACAATGATTTTGCACATTTTTATATCACTTTGAATCAATGTCCGTACGTTATTGGTTGCGCTCGATTCATATTTAAAAAAACTTCATTCATTAAATGGCCTACATACACACATATTGGGTAGGGGCAAAGCGAGTTTCGCAAAGAATGGTAATCGGTTAAGTTGTTTAACAAGACAATAATAAATATATCTTATATATGAAGATGTGCCTACAATGGCATTAGAATGTACACGTTATTAAATTGCCTAAATGGCAGGTGGTGTAAAAAATTCTCCGGTGTGATACTATCCAATGTCTTTCCATTCCTGTGAACAAAATTGTTGACAGACCAATTGGTCCATAATACTTCGCGTTGCAGCACAATGTTTTCCTCATACAATTAATACAACGTTAATATCATCTCGTATGTTTGAAATATACTCAGATACTAGACATCATGTAAATCGTTAATCCTTCTCTCTGTGATCGCAGTCATTTGTTGTTCTAATATCTACTTATGCATCTAGGAAGTGAAAAAATAACACTATAGGCATATGTGAAGAGTGTTTTTCGAGTGTAAAAATCTTTAAAAAAATATTCGTCTAACTACCTTACTGAGGTATTTAAGCCTATTTTAATATTAGTAATATTAGCATTTCGGGTGATCCGCGGAGCACAGTATTTTAGTTGTAAAAATCTTTATAAAATAATCGAATATTGTATACATTCAAAAAAATTCGTCTAATTACCTCACTGAGGTATTTAAGCGTATTCGTTTAAATGTTTTCCCTTAATAATTACCCAAAAAAATTTGCATTTCTGGTGTAGAAATCTTTACAAAATAACCTAACATTCTGTGTATTCAAAAATATGCGTCTAAGTACCTCACTGAGGTATTTAAGCGTATTTGTTTATGTTTTACCTTATGAATTACCCAGAAATATTAGCCGCAGTACAGTATTTTAGTTGTAAAAATCTTTTCAAAATAATCTAACATTCTATACATTAAAAACATATTCGTCTAATTGCCTCATTGAGGTATTTAAGCGTATTCGTTTAAATGTTTTCCCTTAATAATTACCCAAAAAAATTTAGCATTTCTGGTGTAGAAATCTTTAAAAATAACCTAACATTTTGTGTTTTCAAAAATATGCGTCTAAGTACCTCACTGAGGTATTTAAGCGTTTAACCTTTGCCTTAATAATTACCCAAAAATATTAGCCGCAGCACAGTATTTTAGTTGTAAAAATCTTTTCAAAATAATCTAACATTCTATACATTAAAAAAATATTCGTCTAATTACCTCACTGAGGTATTTAAGCGTATTCGTTTAAATGTTTTCCCTTAATAATTACCCAAAAAATTTTAGCATTTCTGGTGTAGCAATCTTTACAAAATAACCTAACATTTTGTGTTTTCAAAAATATGCGTCTAAGTACCTCATTGAGGTATTTAAGCGTATTCGTTTAAATGTTTTCCCTTAATAATTACCCAAAAAAATTTTAGCATTTCGGGTGTAGAAATCTTTACAAAACAACCTAACATTTTGTGCATTCAAAAATATGCGTCTAAGTACCTCACTGAGGTATTTAAGCGTATTCGTTTAAGCTTTGCCTTAATAATTACCCAAAAATATTAGCCGCAGCACAGTATTTTAGTTGTAAAAATCTTTTCAAAATAATCGAATATTGTATACATTAAAAAAATATTCGTCTAATTACCTCACTGAGGTATTTAAGCGTAATCGTTTAAATATTTTCCCTTAATAATTACCCAAAAATAAAAGCATTTCGGATGGCGAATAAATCCGCAGAACACAATGGTCGTAAAGATCTTCATAAAAAAATTTAACTAAAGCGAAATAACCTTTTCTCCATATGATCGATCACCCACAAATCCAAATACAACTTTGTTGGCTAAAAATATCACAAAAGCATAAATGTATGTATGTGTATGTTTTGAGAAATTGTCTGCTTCTTTGCAAATGACGTCGATAATCTAAAAATAAACCCGAAATGTGAAAACAAAGTATTCATGTATGTACGAGTATTTCATCAAAATGGTTAATCAAAGTTTAACCTAGACCCACACTTATAATCGAACAGGCATCCCCACATTCATACATACACAGGTGTATAAATACATAAATATGTAGTTTAAATATTTTTACAAAATTATAGCCAATAAAAATATACAACAAGTGGTCGCCTGTATTCGGCTATGGCGCATCTTATGTAACCTTCACCAATTTCAGATCGCTAGAAACAAGTGGAAATGTTAAAAGTATTATTATGCCCTCCAAAAAAGAATTGGATTTGTCATTCCGTGTGTAACGCAGAGTATATTTCCCTGAGACCCCATAAAATATATATATTCTTGATCATGGATGAAATCTAAGGCGATCTGAGCATGTCCGCCCGTCCGTCCGTCTGTGGAAATCACCAGCCAGACTCATGAAATTTGGCATAAATATATCTTGAAAGATAGCACAGGTCAAGTTCGTAAATGGGCTGAATCGGGCCAGAGGGAAAAAATTCCCCTAAGAAGAACTAAAGCAACCTCTAAAAAACAACATGATTTTTTAAGTTTTTTTTTGTAATTTTGTTAAGCAAATGATATATTTTTATGTCAAAGAAGATTCAACGCGTTAAACTTGGAGCCATAAAATAAAAATAAACCATTTTGGGACCCCGCCCCCTTTACTGGGCGTTATTATATGCAAAAATAGCATAAAAACTTAACAAATTGTTTTATTTAACCCTACATTCCTTAAAAATAAAATTGTTAAGCTCTAATGACGAAGCTGAGACATAACCTGGTACTCCTCTGCCCTACCCTTTCCTCCCCCTTTGTCCCCTAAATGACCCTATTAAAAAAAAATTGTTTAAATAAATGTTACATATAATTATACCGAACATTTATTTTTGGAGTTTTATGGCAAAGGTGAAATGTCTCCCCCACTGCCCTTGCCGAAGAGACCCCGACAAAATAAAATTTTAATACCCTCCAAAAAGAATTGGACCTCATAAAATATATGTGTACATATATTGTTGATCAGTGATGAAGTCTAAGATGATCTAGCAAAGCCCATACGTTCGTCCGTGGAATACATGATATAGTCTATTTTTGGACCCCGCCCCGTTTAGTGGGCCTTGACGTACGATATTATACGCAAAAATAGTGTAAATATTAAAAAATTGTTATTCCTTAAGCCTGTAAGAAGCTGAGATGTTCTCTGATCTTGCAGAAGTGAAACGTCTCCCCCACGGCCCTTCCCGGAATGACTCTGTCAAAATAGAGATTTAAAATTGGATACAGAGATGTCTTAAAGGAACTCTGTCGCACCAAGTTAAACATTTTAAATTTATTCCACAAATATTCCACTCTGAAAAATAAATAGAATGTAATCACATTCATTTATTACATAAAAAATATAAAATTATTTGCAGTTTCGCAGATTTGAACTTATAGCCTGTTGAGTAAATTAACATCCTGTAATACAATTTACATAAATAAAAGTTCACTATTAAAATAGAAATTCATACATAATTGTAAATTTACTTACTAAATATTTGGAGGGTATTTAAAATTCGACCCGGTCGACTAAAACGTTTTTAGTTGTTTTTTTTTTTTCAAATTAAAACCACAAATTTTTTTATTTTAGTTAATATATTTTTATATATTTTTTCTTTTGTTTGATGGCACATCTATCTCTAATTATTACGCGCAGGTCTGAAGACTGGCACGACGGCACCAAAAAGGCGGCATTTTTAAATGGTCATAAAACAAGAATTTTAATTTATGTATTTCACTTTTTGGCTTCTTGGAAATGTTGGATATTCCGTATTTATTTATTGAAATAATTTACTGAATTTTTCACACTTGACAACGAAATCTTAACACATATAAATTACCAAATAGGTAATTTGAATCACTATATATACATATTTTTGCATAAAACTATATATTGTGGGTGCTGTTGGCTGAAGTAGTAGAACACAAGACTATGAAGCGGAGAGTCCTGAGTTCGAGCCCCAGCTGAGTCATGAAATATTGTGTTGAATTCTTCTGATCAGCATTAGTGCGTGGTTGTGTTAGTTGTTGCCAGCCTGTTTTCAGTGATGAAGGCATAGTACTGATCACTGGACAATTACTGGCAGCGACTGACCCAATCATGTACTAAAAGCAGAGTAACAGCACCCACCTTCGTCGGCCCTGTAGCAAAAATTAGCCGGCGAAGTAAAAGGTTGAAATAGCTACAAAAAAAAAAAAAAAAAAAAAAAAAAAAACAACTGTCTATCATCTCTCATCTTTCCTAATCTGTCCCCTCAATACTATCCCCTCGTTTTCAGTTCCAGCGCAATGCATTGCATATATAGGGGACATCCCCTGAGTGCTGGTCCTACTCCTAAAAAAAAAAAAAAAAAAAAAAAACAAAATATAAAAATAACATAATATCCACTAATATGATGTATGTATGTGTGCATATATGTGTGAACACATAAATAATGTGCGTACAATATTTATGAACGCTTCTTGTGTCCATAGAAATAATGTTAAAATTTTTAAAGCATTTTTTTTGGATTTTTATAATATTTGACTTATTTGTTGCGATATTTATATACTAATACGCTGAAGAAAGTTGTTAGATAAATAAAAATGCCTTATTTCATACACGAGTACATACATACATATATATTTATGTATGTGTAGGTGGTTGCCAGCTCTGTATTCGACATTTAAAAACCATGATTTTTTAAATATGTTAAAAATTGATACTTTCCAAGAAAACTAAATGAGTTCTTACAAAATATTTCATAGTTCAATGAAATTCAAACTATTTTACGTACCGCTAAAAAGTTTGGTTCTTGTTATCCGTTTGTAAATTCCCAATGCATTAGATCATCATTATTTAATGCGATCAATCAACAACTTATGTTTAAATTGCTTTAAAAGACAAATTAATTGCAGGAAGATTTAATTGTTTAAGGAATGTAGGCTTAACAAATACAATTTGTTAAATATTTACACTATTTTTCCATGTAATATATTACCGCAACGCCCACTAAAGAGGGCGGGGTCCAAATAAGGATTTTATGAATTTTTGGGCTCCAAATTCAATCCTTTGGATCTTCTTCGTTAATAAGACACAAACTGATATTTTTGCAACAAATAAATTATTATTAACTACGCCGCTTAATAAGTTTTCATAAGCAAAAATACACCTGAGTACTGATGATGAAAGTGCAACGGATTTCGAAAACAGTCGTTCTGCTTTGCTGTATAGGTTCGATAATAAAACTGATGTTGACTTTCCCTTGTAATTTCATATATTTATCATGCCTGTTAATCTTTATTGAATTTAGTAAAGCAAACAATATATAAAATATGTAAATAATAACGTATCTTCTCTAGTATAGGGTCCGCCATCTAACGTTTTTTTTTTCAACTAGTGCTTATTTCGTGAATGGTAACACTTAGCTCATGTCTGATGTGACAGATAATTAGTTTTATCCTTCCGCTGAGCGAATATGGTTGTGTATACGCTTGAACAACGCTTCGCTAAGTGGGCCTGCGATCGACTTACAGAAGATGCCGATTTTGCCAAAAAAAAAATCATCTTTTCAGATGAAGCTCATTTTGATCTTGGCGGGTATGCAAACAAGCAAAATTGTCGCATTTGGGGCATAGAAAACCCACACGCATACATTGAAAAGCCGACGCACCCAAAACGAGTCACTGTTTGGTGCGGATTTTGGTCCACAGGCATAATTGGGCCAATTTTCTTCGAAAATGACCAAGGAGTGGCCGTTACAGTCAATGGTGATCGTTATCGGGCCATGCAGCCATTTGAATGAAATTATTTTCCATTATTAACCGGAAGAATTGTACTTTCAAATAAAAAAAGAAATTTTAGAAAATATTCAGCAGTTTTTTTTATAGCATATTCAAAAAAAAAGTTATTTGGCGGACCCTATATTATTTGCTTAACAAAATTACAGAGAAAATTCGTTTTTTGGCCGAACAGTCCGTATGTGGAACAAACTACCTGCAGATGTCTTTCCCGCCACTTACAATTTGAGGGGGTTCAAGTCGAATATCCACAGACACTACTCCCTTTATCCTCCTTCCCAAAATCTATTTTCCTAGTTCCAGCGCAATGCACTGCATATGTAGGGGTTATCCCCAGAGTGCTGGTCCTACTCCTAAAAAAAAAAATTACAAAAAACAGACTTTAAAAATTATGTTTTGTTTTTAAAATGTTGGTTTAGTTCTTCTTAGGGGAACTTTTTTCCCTCTGGCCCGATTCAGCCTCTTTACAAACTTGACCTGTGCTATCCTACACAATTTATCAATAGCAAAGTTCAAGGTTCTGGCTCTTTTCGTTTAGACTGTATCGTGATTTCCACACACGGACATGACTAGATTGTCTTAGATTTCATCACTGATCAAGAATATATATTCTCTATGGGGCCTTAGAGGGATATTTCTTTGCGTTACATACGGAATGACAAACTGAATATGACCTTCAATTCTTTTTTGGAGGGTATAAAAAAAGTAAATGCCTTTGCGAAGTTCATAAAGCACTTCGTCCTTTTTACAATCAAAGTAATCGACCTAGTCTGCAAGCAATTTGAGTATTTATTAATAATTTTCATGCTAATTTTACTCTTCTCGATCCAGAACCACCAACAAGATTAAGAAATGTACGAACCGAACAGAATATTGCAGCTGTTCTTATTTCTGTTTTCAAAAGTTAATCATCTAAACATGCAAGACATTTGATAGCAACGAGACTGTTCAACTTGCCATACCGCGCAACTTGCACTTATCAATCCGATTAGTTGATTTGATATGAAATATATCTTCAGAAGTGATCACCTTCACAGTCTCCCTAGGTGTTGAGATCTATGTAACTAATTTGCATGGGTCTATGTTAAGCCATTGGCCTATGCCGAAAAACAAGCAATTCGAGAAGTTTTGAAAGCCCATATTCAAGTCAGAATTTACACCATAAACTTTGGCATAAAGCATGATCATGATCACGATACTCTCTCTCTCCGTCTCTCCCTCTGTTAAGATTACAACAAACTAATAATTCACATATTTTTGTGATGCCTAATTTAGTTCATTTATAGAAATTTGCTCGTATCTAAATAAATAATGATATATTAAAACATCTATTTCTAAAACAATAGCCGTTCTTATTTTCTGTAGATACGGCTAATAAACAATTAAATTCCGCCATTTCAATGTTTTTGCTTTTCGTCTGCTTTTCTTTTTATTTAAGTATTTATACTAAACAAATAAATACTTCAAATTCATTGTTTACATAAGTTAAATTCTGTTCGGTATTCAAATATTATATTTTTATGTTCCTTGTGGACTTGGTTACGTCAACTGCTCCTACATACCAAATCCTAAATATAGTATAGGTACGTGTTTTTAATGGAAAACAATGACGACGTGGTGTTTATGAAAGAATAAGTAAAAGCTATTATTATTTTGAGAAATTCATTAAATATTTAAATATTTTCATTATTTATTTCAAAATTTAGTCTGTGGAATGAATCCTTGTAGACTATAAATATCTATTACGATACAAATAACAAATAGGAAATACAATAATTGTATTATATAAAAATAAAATTATATTTCGTTTAATGTTATAGGTAAGTACGAGTATTTTACTCAGGGAAAAACCAACAAAATTATAAATTTCTTAAAAATTGCAGTAATAATTGAGTTGGGCCTCTTCTGTACCTAGCATTTAGAAGGCTAATGCTTGTATTGAATCACCTCGTGGACAGTCTGGGAAGAAAATTCTCATCGCGTTGGTAATCAAGCGGTGATTAGATACATGCAGCAAACAAACATTTGCTCTAAGCTAGTGTTATAATGTTTTTTAAAACTCAGTAGGTGTGTCTCTGTTAAGGAGGCAACACTAAAAGGCACTGTTTCTTAAAAGGTACCTTTTATTAAAAGGTGTTTATTCACAAAAGGTCATTGTTTTAAGTTTATTGGTAACTATAACTTTTATCAAAAATTGTTTTCCTTGAAAATGTACTTTTACTTAAAAAGTACTTTTTCCTAAAAGCTGTTTATTCACAAAAAGTACTTTTTCTTACATATTCCTTTTAACAAAAGATATATTTTTCTTGAAAAGGTACTTGTACTTAAAAATTACTTTTTCCTAAAAACTGTTTATTCACAAAAAGTACTTTTTCTCAAAAATTTCTTTGTAAATAATCCTTTTATCAAAAGATATTTTTTCTTGAAAAGGTACTTTTACTTAAAAAGTACGTTTTCCTAAAATCTGTTTATTCACAAAAGGCAGTTTTTCATAAAAAGTTCTTTTGTTAATACAGTTGAATCCGCTTTAGCGCCAAACGCTTTACTGAAAAAAATGGTATTACTGAAAGCGATACAAATCCCCGCACTGATTTTAAACGCAGCTAGTCTTATTCACTTCGCTTTAGCGAAACATCGCTTTATTGAAAATATCGTATTACTGAAAACCAAAAGCAAGCCCACAACTTCGTTTTGTATGAAACTTACTTCGCTTTAGTGAAAAAATAAACAATGATATCAAATTGATTGCATAACTTAAGGCTGAAAAAATTCTGCATGTTTTGTCCGTTAAAAAATTAAATGGTAAATTTTATTTGTCCTTTTCGCTCTTACGTACTTTATGGTATTTTTCTATTATATTGTCAAGGCAAGTGGCTAGACATTTGATATAAAATGTATTGTTTTACTGATTTCAAGCAGTACGCTTAACTGTAAAAAATTTCAGTAATCCGAACTACGTTTTGAGAAAATATCGGATAACTGAAAAAATTGGGTTTTGGTTATTTTCAGTAAAGCGGAGTCGAAATATACAATTCAATTGAACAAGTTTTTAAACCGTAGACGTAATTACCTTTGCAGTGATATATTACAAGTCCGTAGCATTAATATATAAAGCATTTAACTAATAAACTTCTTCAAAATTGCCTCACTGTGGATTCTTCCATCAAAATGCCTACTATGCACTTCTCATACTTGCACTTAGGCTAAGTAAATATTTCTAATTGTTTGTTAGTGATTGTATTAGTTACGATATCTTTTTTGCCACATTGTGAATTCTTCTGTCAAAATGCCTACTACGCACTTCTCATACTTGCACTTAGGCTAAGTAAAGTTTTCTAATTGTTTGTTAGTGATTGTATTAGTTACGATATCTTTTTTGTGCCACATCGTGAATTCTTCCAACAAAATGCCTACTATGCACTTCTCATACTTGCACTTAGGCTCAGTAAAGATTTCTAATTGTTTGTTAGTGATTGTATTAGTTACGATATCTTTTTTTGTGCCACACCGTGAATTCTTCCAACAAAATGCCTACTATGCACTTCTCATACTTGCACTTAGGCTAAGTAAAGATGTCTAATTGTTTGTTAGTGATTGTATTAGTTACGATATCTTTTTTGCCATATTGTGAATTCTTCTGTCAAAATGCCTACTACGCACTTCTCATACTTGCACTTAGGCTAAGTAAAGTTTTCTAATTGTTTGTTAGTGATTGTATTAGTTACGATATCTTTTTTGCCACATTGTGAATTCTTTTGTCAAAATGCCTACTACGCACTTCTCATACTTGCACTTAGGCTAAGTAAAGTTTTCTAATTGTTTGTTAGTGATTGTATTAGTTACGATATCTTTTTTGTGCCACATCGTGAATTCTTCCAACAAAATGCCTACTATGCACTTCTCATACTTGCACTTAGGCTCAGTAAAGATTTCTAATTGTTTGTTAGTGATTGTACTAGTTACGATATCTTTTTTTGCCACATTGTGAATTCTTCTGTCAAAATGCCTACTATGCACTTCTCATACTTGCACTTAGGCTAAGTAAAGATGTTTAATTGTTTGTTAGTGATTGTGTTAGTTACGATATCTTTTTTTGTGCCACACTGTGATTTTAAGCAGTACCCTTAACTGTAAAAAATTTCAGTAATCCGAACTACGTTTTAGAGAAAAAATCGGATAACTGACAAAAAATTGGGTTTTGCTTATTTCCAGTAAACCGGTGTCGACTGTTTTCCTTTTTTCAAAATACATATTTTTCTTAAAAAGGTATTTTTACTTAAAAGTACTTCTTCTTAAAAGGATCATTTTCTTTAAACGTTGTTTTTCTTAAACAGTACTTTTTGCTCAAAGTTACTTCTTTTTAGAAATAGCTGTTTAACTTAAAAGGTACTTTTTCTTAAAAAGGACCTCTTCGTAAGACTTTTAAAGGCTGTTATCCAGTTAGCAGCAGTTAGCACAAGTGGTGATTTTTCTTAAAAAGTTATTTTTATCAAAAGATATATTTTTCTTAAAGTTTTCTTTAAATGGACATTTTTTAAGTGCTTAAAAGGAATGTTTCTTTTGCCTCATAGGAATTATTTATTCCAAAAAGTGACTTTTTCCTAAAAGGAATTTGTTCTTAATAGTATATTTTCTTAAAATGTACTATTTTTATTGGGTTCGTTTTCTTAAAAGAATTTCTGTAAGTGTTTGTTTTTCTTCTTAAGACTTGTTTTTAAAGGTAGTTATCGACAAAAGGTACTTAACCACAGTAGGTACTTTTTTAAAAAGTTTTTTTTATCAAAAGTTATTTTTTTTCTTGAAAATTTTTTAAAGGCGCTGTTTCTTTAAATGCACTTTTTTAAGTGCTTAAAAGCAACATTTCTTTAAATTTTATTACTTCGTAGGAGTTATTTATTCCGGAATGGTACTTTTTATTAAAAGAAATTTTTTCTAAATAGTACATTTTCTTAAAATGGCACTATTTGTAAAGAGTTCGTTTTATTAAAAGAATTTGTGTGAGTTTTTGTTCTTCTTTTTAAGACTTTTTTCAAAGGAAGTTATCCGCAAAAGGTACTTAAGCACTATAGGTACTTAATCCCATTAGGTACTTTTTCTTAAAAGTTTCTTTTTATCACATATTTTAATTTTTTTTTTATATATTTTAAGAGCTGTCTTTAAACGTACTTTTTGCGTAAAGGAACTTTTGTCCTAAAATTTGCTTCTTCGTAGGAATTATTTATTCCAAAATAGTACTTTTTCCTAAAAGGAACTTTTTTCTTAATTTTTTTATAACATTGTAAAGGATTCATTTTCTTAAAAGAACTTGTGTGAGTACTTTTTTTATTTTGGCTAATTTGAAATTATAATTTAGAGAACATGTAAATATGGACTTTTTTATCTGGAACTCAATATGTTAACAAAAGCGGTGTAAGAAATGGTGTAAAAATGTAAATGTCCCACTCTGTTCAATTAATGTTTATAAACTTTTTACTTTTTGTGCAAAATCCCCTGAATAAAACGCTTTAGATGCACTTTTAACTCTCATATAACTTTTATTTTTATGATTTCAAGCTAAATTTTTAGATTAAAAATGTTTTTCCAGAAGACAAAAAATATAAATAACTTTGTTTCGCTAATAAATAATGATAACAAATTGAGTTTTAAAAAGAGAAAATACAGCAAAGTTGTTTAATTATGGCTGTTGCTGTTATTGCTGGAATAACTGCCTTTACGTGGCATATTTGGTGACTTTTTGGGCGACTTTAGAACATTTATAAAGCCCAGATCATTTTCTGGCGATGGTGAAGAGCAAGCACCAGAGTTACGTCTAGACGATGAAGGTCTAACGTTGGTATCCAAATGACGGAATCTGAAAAATACAGGAAAATATATTTTTATGAAAATATTTTAATTTGCCAAATAAGCAGTTTATAAATATAAAATATTTTTTTATGATTTAGGTTCTCATAACATAAACACACCTCAATGAAACGTTACTCTTCTGACCGCTCTCTTCATTGCTGCTATTGAATAGAAAAGCCAATGGCCATGATATCCAAGAATTATGATCGATAGAACTTTGTGTACGTATAACAGGATTTGTTGTCCTTTGATTAATGACCGGTGATGAGACATCCAATGATACTTTAGGTGTGCCAGCCTTGTTGATAGCCGGATTGTAGATTTTTGGATCACTAACCATGCGTACGAAAAATGAACGCTTTTTGGCCAAAGTATCCTCTTTCTTTTTATTAATAATTTCGGTAAGTTCATCGTGTTGTTCCTTTTCTAACAATTCGTTGGCAAAATCAACAATAGTTTCCCACGCATAATCAATATCTTCTTCGGTAGCATTTTGTGCTACAGCACAAAAACGTATAATATAACGTTCATTGACACACGCTGGCACCATGTGCAGTTTACCCGATTCGTTGATGGCACTTAACAACTTCTCATTCAGTTTGTCAGAGCCTTGCAAACGAAAACAGACAAGACCAAGCTGAAAAGCAAGTGTATGCAATTAATGAAGATAAATTTTATAGTTTTCTTATAAAATCATTATTTAAAATCATTATTTTAAATTCTGTTTCTAATTCGATTTTAATAAAAATTTGCTTCCTGTTTTGTTCATTCTGTTCAACGCACAGAGGAGTAGTATTTGGCGTGAAAAGCTGGCCAAAATTATTAAAAGTGGTTTTTGTAATAAAAGTTTTAGTTTTTTGATAGTTTTAGGTGTAGTATGATATAAAAAGTCTAGTGGCAGATTTTGAAAAAATTACACTGGGCAACAAAATTACACTGCACAACAAAAAAAATTTTTTGTCTACTCTAGAAATAGAAGTATGTGGACTATATGGATTTTTATGCCTTTAATTCAAATCTGTTTTCCGTTTTTCTCTAGTACGTAAGGATTTTCTTTTAAAGGCGTGGCATATTTCACCCCCTAAATCGTTGGGTTGTGTAATATATTTTGTCATAACTTGAAAACGGGTTCTCCGATTTTAATAGAAGGAGAATCAGAAGATGCACCGGAAAATTCTGCTTAAACTGACCAAACACATTTATGTTCTATCTATTACTATTTCGGAGTTATTACAAATTTAATGGCGTAAAAAAATTTCCTGCAAAGTTCGTAAAATTTTTTGTTTTCAAAATGCAATAAAAAAAAAAAAAAAAAATAAAAAAGTTTAAATTTAATTTTAAATTTTAAAATTTTTTCTAAATATGTTAATTTTATCAACGGGCTTAAGTTCGAATTTGCAAGACTGCAAATCATTTTTTATTATTTTATTAATAAATGAATTTGTTCAAATTCTATTTTATTATTTATATTAAGATTGGAATATTAAGAATATTTTCAATAATCATCATTATTGAAAATATTCTTAATATTCCAATCTTAATATAAAAAATAATAAATAGAATTTGAACAAATTCATTTATTAATAAAATAATAAAAAATGATTTGCAGTCTTGCAGATTTGAACTTAAGCCCGTTGACAAAATTAACAATTTACATAAGAAAGTTCGACTAATAAAAATTCATACATAATGTAAAATATTGTTGTCTATCGAGCTGCGTACTTAGTTCTGAAGATTTCTTTAAATTCAGTTTTGCCTTTTTGGTCAGCTTTTTTGGATGAAATACCCCTCTGTGCAACGTTTCAAATCAATTTATCACACTAAATGATAACGACAAAACTAAAGTAAAGTTACTTCCCTACGAGAAATGTTGTTTGTACTAACTTTCCGCTAAGAAAATTTTAAGTTTTCAAAAAAGTGGGATGCAGAAATCCTAGTTTTCAACAGCTCTCGACATTTTGAGTTCCTGGAAATCTTCCCGTTCCGTGTTTATGAATGGTATAGGTATTGGGGAATCAGAAGCTCTTGATGTTCTTGGTATGAAAATATAGTGTGACGTTCGATGGACTGATCACATTTTTCATATTTCAAAAGAAGCATTCAAGTGCCTCGACTTTTTAAGACGCTGTAAGACATATTTCACCCCAACTGATCTCCTCACTATATACACCACCAACATCCGACCAAACATGGATTGCAACTCTCATGTATGGGCCGGTGCTTCAAAGTCTATTTTGAAGTTGCTCGACCGCGTACAAGAGAGAGAGAGCGAAGAAGCTCATCGGTGACAGTAGCTTAGCTTAGCCAACTCTATTGACTCATTGAAGCATCGACGCAACGTGGGGTGTGTTTCACTGTTCTAGTGATACTACAACGGAATGTGTTCGGGTGAAATATGGGTGCTTGTGCCCGAAACCCGTTTATTCTGGCGAGCTACCCGCACTTCACATAGGGCGCATCCTGTTGTGGTTGAGTTTGCTAGTGAACCGCATTACAGAGAGAATTCGTTCTTTGTCCGACCGGTTCGTAAGTGGAATAAACTTCCAGCAGAGTTCTTTCCTGCCAATTTCAACTTGGGGAGGTTCAAATTGAACGTCCACAAAAACTACTCCCTCTATCCTTCTTCCCATAACCAACTTTTTCCGTTCTGGCACAATGCATTGCATATGTGGGGGTCATACCCTGAGTGCTGGTCCAAGAAAAAAAAACTACTCCTGCGAAGCTGTGCCTATGTCTTATGCATCTAGATTCTAGAACAGGGATTTCCATTTCTTTGCACAATTGTGTACACCACTACTAACACATATTTTTATACTCTTCAATTCAGTCGTCGATGTGACTTCGACAAATGTACATGTCTAGCGGATGCTATATTATTTTGTTTCAGCTTACACTCAAAAAATATTGTGTATACCACTACATCATTCACAATTTTAAAACAAAACTTTTTCTAATATTTTCCCAAATTAAAACTGGTGATTTTTCCAATTTTCCAAAAACTTCACTTGTTTATAGAAATCTCGAAATCGACAAAAGATATGAATATGCCGAAATATTTGAAACACTTTTCAATAATTTTCAAGATTTTGTAATTTTACAACCGCTATTAGATCTTTTCGAAAACCCTTTTCGTTGCGATGTAAGCAACTACGAATTTGATATTCATTCAGAACTAATCATACTACGAAGCGAAGTAAATGCTCCAGACGAAAATAATATTGTAGAGTTCTGGAAAGATTTGGATGGCGAGTTCTATCCTGAACTAAAAAAAAATTCAGTTAAGTGCCTCTCTTTATTCGGCACTACTTACCTATGCGAACAAATTTTTTTCGGATTTAAAATTTATTTGTTCCAAATAACCTAATAAATTAAGTTCATCCCATTTGAAAAGCATTCTACTATTACGAAACTGCCATAAAAGTATAAATTTAGAAGATTTTATTTTATAAGTTGTATAACACAAGGGAACAAAATTAAACATGTTTTGTGTTGATAGAAAATTTGTAGCAGTTCTTTACCAATTCAATGTCGCTGATTTTAAAACTGCACTTTTTTTTCTATCAGCTGTGATTTGCGTGCAATATTTACTTTTTATGAATTTTTAAAACATAAAATTCTTTAAAAAAAAAGTGCAGTTTTAAAATCAGCGACATTGAATTGGTAAAGAATTGCTACAATTTTTTTTTTCAACACAAAAGATTTTTAATTTTGTACCTTTGTGTTGTACAACTTATAAAATATATTACTAACATTTTATTTCGGCTGTAATGAATGTATTCTCTCAATTTTTTTACTCTCTGGTACTCACTACTACACAACCAAAAAAAAATTTGGAAATCCCTGATCTAGAAAGTGAAAAAATAACTCTATAGGCATATGTAAAGAGTGTTTTTTTTAGAGTGTCACAGCACCAGAGCAACGAGCGCAAATTATTGATAAATCAAAATAATATATTCGTCAAACTAATTGTGTACTTCTTGGATTTTATGGCGTACATAATCGTCCTTCAGAGCGGCTAATTCAAAGAAGAATAGATCGTTTTCGGACCACATTTACTGTTATTGATCATGTGCATGCCGTGAGACGCCGAACAGTGCGCATTGCAAAAACTGTAGCCGCTCTACAGGAAAGCATTGAAGATGATCCTAATCAATCAATTCGTCGTCGCTCTCAGCAACTGTTGAAAATTTGTTTTTATTTGTTGAAAATTTGTGTTCCAGATTGTGCCTTCTACGCGCCAGCCTTTGCAGCCACATGGCAGAAATCATGTTTGAATATTAATTTCATAAAATTTTCTTTGCAATAAAGCCCGTTTCATTGACATTAAAAATATATATTCCCTTGTTTTATTATGATTTATACTTGTGTCACTCTAGAAAAAAAACACCCTATACATACCATGTACTCTTTTGGGTATTAATCTTTAAAAAATTTATTCCCATAATTAAAAATTCTGAGAAATATCACACTTTCTGGCATAAAATTCCACAACCAAAAAAAAAAAATCTTACCTTAACTTGATTGCAGATATCAAAACGTTTGTCTTTGAGTACATGCTGTTCGAAGCGTTTGGCCAACTCTATGTGATGCCTTATATACTTTTGCAGTCCGGAAATTCCATATGAACGTAACACAAACCTTCAATTGTATAAACAGATAGACAAAAAAAAATTTATCAAATAATTTGTTTAACCCATATCGTCCCATAGATTTTTTTTCGAATAAGTTTATAAAACTTCGTAGTTAAATGGTAATTTGGGTCCAGAAGATACGAATCAGATGTCCGTGATTTTTTTTTTAATTTTTATTAAACATTTTTTTTAAATTTTCATTAAATTTTTTTTTTTAATTTTCATTAAAAATTTGTTTAAAATTGTCATTAAAAATTTTCATTAAAATTTTGTTTTTTAATTTTTATGAAATTTTTTTTTAATTTTCATCAAAAATTTTTTTTTAAATTTTCATTAAAAATTTTTTAAAAATTTTCATTAAAAATTTTTTGAAAAATTTTCATTAAAAATTTTTTTAAAAATTTTTATTCAAATTTTTTTTTTAAATTTTCATTAAAAGTTTTTTTTAATTTTCATTAAAAATTTTCATTAAAAAATATATGTTCTTAGTCTTTCCTAAACAGAGAAAAAAAATTTTAATGTTTGAAGTTTACTGTTCGAAATGGGTTAATGGTTAATGGGTTTACTGGGACGAAATGGGTTAAACAAAAAACTAATTTGTGTTACGTAATTGTTAAAATTAATAATAATAAAAAAAAGAGTTTAAAACGAAAAAGCTGGCAAAAGTATGTAAATAAGTAATTAAAAAAAATCCCTACGCACCACAATTTCAGTGATCGAAAACGTCGGCTCAATGGAACTCCCCAATGGCGATAATCAATGGCAGCATCAGAGTAACCATGTTTTAAATATAATGGATCCACCACCAAGGCTGATGTCAAGCGTATACGATCACGTACCCATAAAGTGGAACAATCAAAGTTTGTCAATAGCCATTTGTTGGGATTGGTATTAAAGGAATCAGCATATTCAATGCCCTAAGGAGCGATGGATGAAATTAATTAAATTAATTAAACTATTTCGGCATACGCTCACCTTCAGCAATGGCTTTAATTCGGGGCATATAAACGAATTTCCAGCATAAGCAGCATCAACATGCAGCCACACACCCGGAAATTTATGCAACTCTTGGCCAATTTCAGTTAAATTATCAAACGCACATGAGCCAGTGGTGCCCAATGTAGTCGAAACGAAAAATGGCACAAAACCCTGCAATTCATCTTCCTCCATGGCCTAAACAGAGAACAAATTTATTAATTGTAATTCTTAAACAGGCTCAGACTCTTCAAGTGAATATCAAATGGAAAGATCTGCGAAAATATTTTGATGTTTACCTCCGCTATAGTTTGTCCCCTTAAGCTGGCATTCTCGTCGGGCTCTAAAATCCTTAACTTGACAAATGATATCATGGCTGCCTTTTCCACGCAACTGTGGGCTTCTTTGGAGCAATAAGCCATTAGTTTCGATAAAAGTTGGCATTCTTCAACAAACGGATGCTGGGACTTGAGACGTTTCAAGGCTTGGGCACGGGCTGCCAACATTGTTACCAATATACATTCCGAAGCGGAGGTCTAAAATCAGTGATTTCTTAACAATTTTACTCTTAACTTATAATCCGTGTTGTATGCAATCACCTGTATAACGCCACCACCAGTGCTGCCCTTTTTTAAAGCTAAAAAATGATCTGGCAACCCAATGGCCTTGCCCAACCAATCCAATACAATAGTCTCCAATTCTGTACAGGCGGGACTAGCAGCCCATGAAAATCCAATACAACCAATGCCATCACCCAACATATCACCCAGTATAGAGGGGAAAGAATTGCCAGCTGGAAAATAGGCATGAAATCTGGGATGCTGCCAATGTGTCACGCCCGGCATTATTTTGTCTTCAACATCACTCATGATTTGATCCCAATCTTCGGGGTCTTGAGGTGCTTCAGCTTTTTTTTTTTTGTTTTATTAATTATATAACAAATTTGTTATCTGTATTAAATCACATATTTTTGCGCAAATTAATTACTTACATGGCAGCAAATGTCTCAGATATCCCGGCTCTACACTTGGTGTTACCCGCCTTTCGTCTAATGTCTCCAAATATTGGCATATATACTCCACCATTTCAGTTCCACGTTTCCGAAACTCTTTGCTATCCATTTTTTAGGCTTTAAAAGGGCTTACCTATGTATATAAATTGTTATCGGGTTAGTTAATTTTATTATAAATAAAATTAATTTTTTTCCAAAAAAGGCTGCCGACAAAATTTGTTTGATATGCGCAATTTCTTTTATAACAAAAAAAGAAAGGATTTCGCAAATATGTTGGATTTTTCCAATATTCACCCGATTTGCCTTGACACTTACAATTATGTGGATTTGTTGAGTTTCCTTTTTATATATATGTGATATAAATTATTCCCCTTTATTCTGTTACGTCTCTGTCAAAGTCATATGATTCAAATCAACAGGTCTATCAAACACAATACTTGAAACTAGAGATGTGCAAATACCGTGATTTTTTCATGTCATGGTAGATTCACGTGTGAATCACTTGAAACGTGATTACAAAATATTAAAATCACGCGTGCGTGTGTGAGCACGATTGAAAAATGTAGGACTGTGCGGTGTAGTGCACACAAAACTGAATATAATTTTTATACTCTCCAAAAAAGAATTCCGTTTGTAACGTAGCGAAATATCCATCTGAGACCCCATAAGGTATATATATATATATATATATATATATATATATATATGTATATATATATATATATATATTTGACCAGTGATGAAATCACGATCTGAGCATGTCCGACCGTCCGTCTGTGGAAATCACGATTCACTCCAAACGAAAATAGCCACACTCTTGGTATAAATATATCTTGAAAGATAGCACAGGTCAAGTTCGTAAATGGGCTGAATCGGGCCAGAGGGAAAAAAGCTCCCCTAAGAAGAACTAAACCAACCTCTAAAAAACAACATAATTTTTAAAGATTCTTTTTGTAATTTTGTTAAGCAAATGATATATTTTTGCTCCAAAGAAGTTTCAACGCGTTAAACTTGGAGCCATAAAATAAAAATAAAATACTTTTTGGACCCCGCCCGCTTTATTGGGCGTTATTATATGCAAAAATAGTGTAAAAATTTAACAAATTCTTTTACTTAAGCCTACATTCCTGAAAAATAAAATTTATAAGCTTTAACGACGAAGCTGAGACGAAGCCTGGTACAACTCTGCCCTACCCCCCCCCCCTACCCCTTCACTCCCTAAATGACCCTACAAAAAAAATAAAAAGTTTTTTATTGTATACAATTATTTCAAGCATTTATTTTTAGAGTTTTATGACTGCCGATTTCTGCCCTACCCCTCCTGCCCCTTAGCCCCCTAAATGACCCTATCAAAAAAATAAAATTAAATTAAAAATAAAAAATTAATTTTACACTTAATTAACGCAAACATTTATTTTTAAAGTTTCATGGCAAAGGTGAAATATCTCCCCCACGGCCCTTGCCAGAGAGACCCCGATAAAATACAGTTTTAATATCCTCCAAAAAGAATTGGACCCCATAAAATATATATATTCTTGATGTCTAAGAAGATCTAGCAATGGCCATACGTTCGTCTGTGGAAAAACGATATACATATATATTATTTTTGGACGCCGCCCCCCTTAGTGGGCGTTGACGTACGATATTATATGCAAAAACAGGGTAAATATTCAACAATTTGTATTCCTTAAACCTATAATAACCTGAGATGATCTCTGATCTTGCAAAGGTGAAGCGGCCCCCCCACGGCCCTTCCCAGAATGACTCTGCCAAAATAGAGATTTAAAATTGGGTACAGAAATGTCTTAAAGGAACTCTGTCCCACCAAGTTAAACATATTAAATTTACTTACTTAATATTTGGAGGGTATCAAGGCAGATTTACCAGGGGGGCTACTCTGTAATGCGATGCGAATGAAAAACTGAACGCATCTGTATGCTATTTACATTGAAATGCGAAAGCAATTCTTTTCGCATCGCATTACAGAGTAACCCCCCAGGTACTCTCACTAGGTCAGCTATCTATTAAATTTGCCTTGGTACATGTCGAACTACTGTCAAAAGTTTATTTACAAGCTACATAAAATGTTTTTTTTTTCTTAAACCTTCCTTGTTAATGATGCTTCTTCTATCGTAATTTTGACATTAGCTCTAGCAATTCTACCAACAAAATACGTGTGGTTTTTGGTGTTGTTAATTGTTGTACTAGTGAGAGTACCTGGTAAATATGCCTTGGAGGGTATTTAAGACGCGGTCGAATATAACGTTTTGAATTGTTAGAGATTGATTTAGTTCTTCTTAGAAAAACTTTTTTGTTAGAGGGATATTTCGCTGCGTTACACACGGAATGACAAAGTGAATGTGCTCCCCAATTCTTCTTTTGGAGGGTAGAATATAATTTTATTTGAGAGATTTGTAGTCAGTCTGTTCATTTTCTTTACATCGGTTTCACGTTTTTTCTTCGCAATTAAAAAACATTTTTTTTAAATAAATTTAGGAAAGACACAATTGCTTACCAGAAAAGAAATTTTTCATTAACTAACTTTAAAAAAAAAAAAAAACTCCTTAGGGTTTTTATAGAAGAAAATGCATTTCGAGCTTAAACGTCGATTTTTTTTCTTTCAATAATATGAATTCGTTACTTAGCAAAAACAAAAAAAAATTTCCGAAAATGTGATGACGAAATCTCATCATTAAGACTTTTTTAAAATTAAGGGCAAATGAACATTTATCAGAAATAAAAATAAAATATCTAAATTTTAATAAAACCATAAGAATAATTTCTGTTAACTTTTATTGATCTTTATTTTATTTATTTTATTATATTTATTAAGCTCGAAGTGTTTTTATAAAATTATTAAAAATTTTATTTATTAAAATTCAATATTTCGTTAACAGCAGAAAGTTTAATTTTAAAATGTAAAATATGGTTTTCCCAGAAACATAAAATTTCAACACAAAATGTTAATATAAAAAAAATGAGAGTTATATATTGTAATAAAAAAGTAATATATTTTATTATTTATTAAGCTCGAGGCAGTTTTTTGTATAAAATTATTTCAAATTTATTTTATTATTCAATATTTCGTTAACAATTGAATTTTAAATTCAATTTCCTTTTACTCATTCCTGATGATGTTAATAAATTCTTAACGAAATATTGAATAACAAAATGAAATTGAAATAATCTGTATATATAAAAGAAAGTCGTGTTAGTTATATTATTTACACTTTACCGATTTGGTTGCAAATTGGTGGGAATTTAGCTTAGAGTCAGGAGAGGGGCATAGGATATGTGGGCCATTCCTTTTTATCCATCGCTATGATATGGGTATCAAATGAAAGTGATTTTCGAAAGGGAAAAATAAAATCTAATAAAATTATTTCAAAAACAATATGGCGGACGTCTCAATATGGTGGACGCTTCAAAATAGCGGAGCACTATTTTTTTCCATCCACGTGATATGTGTATAAAATGAAAGGGATTTTTGAGAACGATACATAAAATATAATAAAACCTCTTACAAACAAAAGGGCGCACCACTCCCATGACATGGGTACCAAATTTAAGAAGTTTTGGAAGTGGGAACACAAAATATAATGAAATATCTAGAAACGCCTTTTGAGACACGCCTACTACACGATATGGGTATCAAATTAAAAGAATTATTGAGAAGGAAACTGAGACTAAAAAAAAAAATCTAACAGAGAGATTTATTCTGACTTTATCGGCCTGAAAAAACTACAAAAAATCGATTTTGTATATTTTTTTTCGTTTCGCATTTTCTGTGACGATATATGACTTTCTATATATACACTTGAGCAGTCGGATCTTAAGCATTGATTTTATAGTAAATTTTCATTTCAAATATTTTTATAATTAAGATATATGCCTTTTTTTCTTTAAAGCAAAAAATATTATTTAACAGCAAAGTAGTTATATATAATATAAAAAGGTGTAAACGCAATTAAGACAATTTCCACCCAAATAACTCGCCGAGCAATGCCGGGCGGACCTGCTAGTTTTATATAAAAAAAGACCTCAAGCTTAATAAATAATAAAATAAATTGTAAAAAAATAATAATTAAAAAATAGTTAAAAACTATAAAATTTTAAACCCCTAAATTTGTACTGAAAATTTTTGAAATACAAAAAAGTTTTCAAAATCATCAAAAACTGAAAATGTTTAATTACAATTAAAAACAACATTTTGTTTTAGAAAAAAAATGGAATTGAACGGAAAAAACTTTGTAGTTAAAAAGGAAATTTAAAAAAAATACATATATGTAACCTTCTCCGAGAAAAGGGACCAAGTGTGTCAAAAAAAAAAATAGTGGATTCTGGTACCTAAAAGGGTGTAGAATAAGATGAAATGAGTTAGATTTCTGATAAAAATTTATTTACCCCATAAAAACGTACAAAACGAACTTGGGGAAAATCAATAAAAATGAGATATTGCTTTTATGAAACTTTAAATGCGTTTTTCTCAAAACTGCATTTCCACACACTAGGTCCCTTCTCTCGGTGAAGGTCACATATATTCTAAAATACACTTATTTTAATTCGGCGTTTTTTTTATTTTTTTGCAATTTGAAATTTATATCAAAATTATTTAAATTTTACTGTAGCGAATATTAAATCTTCAATTTAATTGTATCTGATTTCGAAACGAAGATAATATAAAAATTTGAGAATGAAATAATCCTTTGGAAAATTCGTGTTAAAAAACGATTATATATTAAGAATTTTAATTACGAGGGTTTTTATAATTTTTTTTTATTAATATTTCTATTAAACAAATATTTTTTTAAATTATTATTGTAATAAAACGTTATTATTTCGTTAATATTTTGAAAAAATGTTCATCAAATTACTCAAACTTTAGGTAATTTTCTCCCAATAATTAATTACTTTTTATAAGTTGATATTTATTTATGGCAAAACACTTACAATTTTTAATTAAAAAACTGTTGTTTTTTTTTATTTTAATATTTTATATTAATCACTTTATTATGTTTCGCATCCGTTTCAAGTTCCGTTTACCGTTTCAAGCTAATGCCAGTATTCAACTGATCATTAGCAGCAAAACGTATGATAAAATAACCTCGGTATCCGTTTCAGATATCCTGTGACCTGCTAACGGGATGTTGAAAGGAAGGAAGTAAGGAAGTTATTTAACGTTGTATTTAGCACTCCAACAACAAAGATATTTATAAGGAAACAAATAAAAGAATGGAGACAACAACAACAACAACAGCAAAATATGACACCAACAACATGGAGCATCAGCAGCAGAAAATAATTGAAATATTTGTTGTGCTCTACATCTATTAAATACCAGTACCAATTTATTTTTTATGCTTTTCATTCCTTCTCTATCGCACTTTTTCTCAACTTTGCTATCCTTCTCTGTCCACTATACACTAAGCCAACTGCTATGCAACCAGTCACTTTTTCCATTCATTCGTTTCTTCATTCATTCAACTACAGTGATGAAACCAACTTGAAAACTGGAAAAGTTCAACAATTCATTTTTCATATCCTTTAGGTCATACATTTTGTCAGGAAGTCTAGTGTGTCCGTTATCCTCTTAATAACATTAAGTTAGATTAGGTTAACAGGTTGCTGGTAAAAGGAAAAGAGAGCCGAGCCTACTTGGGTTCAATTATTTTGATCCCTTTGTGACACCTGTATATGAAAGGAAGGTGTATAGGTGAGAGAGGTGAATAAGAAGGAAGGGATAGTCAGAGTTTAGGTAGGAAGGATAGTAAGAAAATGGAATATGTATATTGACAAGAATTTTTTTTCGTACATGCACGTCTTAGGGGAGTCAGCTGCCGAACCATCCACTGCTCCTAATAAAGAGACTCAGGTTTTTCAGTTCTATACCTGATATCTCCGAAATGTCTCTAAAACGTGTTTTTTGTCCAGAGACTGTAGGCATAATAACTATTAGAAATATGCATTTAGAAGGCAGAGTGCAGAGTAGCACAAGAAGTAAATAATTTGCTATTGTACACTGAGATAAATATCTAGATGCTTTTATTACTGTTGCCGTATTCGAAGTCGATATAATACGACCCCAGTTTTAAAGATATGACTTTATCAGTAATAAAATTAAATAAAAAAGATTTTTAATACATACTTATTTGGATAAATATAAATATATAATATGTATATTAAATAAACTTATTCCCACCATCGCAATAATTTTGTATCTGTTTCCAAAAAAAGTGCAAAAAATTCAAAAAACGTTATTTATTTTTGTGCAAAAAATTCTTCATTTTTATAAAAATTGCCTCAGTATTTATATTATTCATTTAAATTATGTTTAATATCACTGTATTTGTATAAATGAAACGCTAAATATATAAAAAAAAATATTTATGTTCGATTGAAATCATAAAAAGGTAAAACTTGTCAACGGTGTGAGTAAAAAATGTTACCTTATTTGTGGGGCAACAATTTAAATTGGAATTTTTACTTCCTTGTTTCTATTTGAATCTTACATTTTGTTACTTTTCCTAATTTTGAACTCAGGCTTTTCAATTAAATTGATTGGCGCTGAACTCGAAAATATTCGAAAACAAGTAAAAACGTTACATTCGACCGTGTCGAATCTTAAATACCCTCCAAGTATTTAGTAAATAAATTCAAACCCCGGTATTCATAAAATTTAAAATGAATTTGAAATGTATTTTTGAATCAAATTCATTCATACAAATTTTTCTTAAAACTGGGGCCAAATTACCGCATTCGATATCGAACGAAATTTCCATACAATTTAAATACAAATTTCGATCGATATCGAACGCCGTAATTTGGCCCCAGATTTCAAATACGTTTTATTTTTTTATGAATACGCGGGAAAATGTTTAACTTGCTGGTTCAGAGTTCCTTTAAGCAGAGCTCCGAAATCTTCGCTCGAATTCGAGTAGAGAGTGAAACTCGCTCGAATTCGAGCGCGAGTACTGCTGCGAGTGAAAAAAAAATATCGAGTGTTCTCTATTTTTCTATGCCACTCGAATAAGAGCGCATATGCTTTGCTCTATTTCGAGTGCGAGTAAAATACGCTCGAAATCGAGCAGACTATACTCTTGCCGAGTACTCTTTCAGTCTTTCTGATACAAAAAAAGAATTTTCCACTTAATTTTTTTCCACAATTGTTAATTTCACAAATTGTGTTGTTTCCTTCAAAGTCATAACGAAAATATGTTCGCGTTTCATTATTTATGTCTTTATTGTTCATTATAATATAGAAAATATAAGTAAACTTTTAAAAATATAATAAAACTTATTTTATAAAACCAACTAATTGCTCCGCACACGCGCACTGTATGGAAAGACTGAAAGAGTACACAAAAACCACACGCACACACAAGTCAGCAAAGACAAACAGTTTCTATTTTTCCACTCGATTTTACTCTTAAGAGTAAACTCGCACTCTATTTCGAAGATTTTTACTCCCGCTCTTACTTTTTAAAAAGGAGTACTCGCGAGTACTCCCACCTAAAACAAACGAGTTGAGAGTAAACTTTGTTTAACACTCGTAATCTTCGAGTACTCTTCTTCGCGAGTATTTTTCACTCGCGAGTAAAATCGAGTAAAGCTGAGCTCTGCCTTTAAGACATTTTTGTGCCCAATTTTCAAACTGCATTTTGACAGAATATCTGCGGGAAGTGCCGGTGGGTAAGTATCTCATCTTTGTCGTAAAAATTTAAAAAATAACCGCCTTATTCATAAAAATTATGAGAGGCTAATAACAGCGTAATAAAACAAAATTTCATATGAAATTTGCTCTATTACACTCTTATAAGTCTCTCATAATTTTTATGAATAAGGGGTAAATATTTGGGGTAATTAATTGTAGAGAAAATACTGTTGTTTTTTTTTATTTTATTTTTTTATCGGGCCATCTAGAGGACAAAGGGGAATACTGGAGAACATTTTAAATTCGTTGTAAAAGCTTAAAAATCTAATTTTTAAGGAATGTAGCCCCAAGGAATAGAATTTGTTAAATATTTACACTATTTTTGCATATCTTACAATAACGCCCACTAAAGGGGACGGGATCCAAAATTGGTTTTTTCTGATTTTCTGGCCCCAAATTGAACGCTTTGCACCTTCTTTGACATAAAAATTTGCTTAACAAAATTACAAAAAAATGCGTTGTTTTTTAGAGGTTGGTTTAGTTCTTCTTAGGGGAACTTTTTTCCCTCTGGCCCGATTCAGCCCATTTTCGATCTTGAGCTGTGCTGTCCTTCGACATGTATTTATACTAAATTTCAAGGCCCTGGTTTTTTTTCTTTTGGATTGTATCATAACTTCCGCAGACGGACGAGCGGACATGGCTAGATCGTCTTATATTTCATCACTAATCAAGAATATATATACTTAATGGGGTCTTAGAGGTATATTTCGCTGCGTTACACACGGAATGGCAAATTAAATATACCTTCCAATTTTTTATTTTATTTTTTGAGGGTATAAAAATTGCATCTTTGTTGAAAGTTGCGAATTTATTACAAAACGTTGTCTATAAAAATTATAAGGCAGGGCCTAAGCTCGAAGGACCATCCTGTTCCTCGTAAAGGTGGTCTACATGGTGTTGAGGTTTAATTTGTCGTACATCAAAAATCTTATTCTTATCTTATAAGTAGATGAAATGGGAAAAATGTATTGATAAAATAGAATCTCAAAAAAAGCCAAGCGTTAACCAGAAAGACAAAAAGTAGTTCTGTAAAAATCAGTGTCAACATCTTTCTGAGAATACCTACACACGTATGAAACTTGGACCTGATCTAAACGTTTAAAATATTTTTAAATATATATTTTATGGCGCTATTGAACTTCTCAAAAATTGCTGCTATAAAGTGAAGTAATATGTAAAAATGTCGACCTAACCTCACAAAATACAATACGTACATAAATTTTGTTTATTCTGATATGTACTCTTATGTACAATTCAGAAAAGGATGATTAAAAAACAATCCCAACACCACCACACAAATGTTTGCAAATTCTTTTGTTTTTTTTTTTTACATCCAGTAACGAGTGTGAAAAAAGTTTGCCAAGGAATATTTAAATGGAAAAAATAGAATTATCACTCGTATCGTAGTCGTCATCTTTAGCATCATCATCTCAGTCAACCATTAAGGAATTCGTGAAAATATGTTGAGGAGGAAAATATGACGAAGAAAATTGTACATCTTAACAACAATTTGCTTAGAACACACACACACACACACTTTTATCTCAATACAATTGAAGCCACAATCTCTAGCACTTGATAGATGCTCTAAAACGTTTTGGTATGAATTTCACACATATTTGAGTGTGTCAATTTGTGGAGGTGGATTAACTTTCTTTGCATTAATTTAAACGCTTCTTTCAAATGAAATCCTTTCCTTATTGTAATTTAATTTGCTGTTAATCTTGTTAAATTGTTATCCCAATTTAAAGTTTTTTTTTTTTTTTTTTTTTGACATTCAAAAAGTGTTTTAACCATTCTTACATATTATAGTATTCCCGTATGTACATGAGTGGGTACGCAACAGTTTATCAATGAATATTTTTCAAAGCGATTATGCATTGAATTAACTAATAGAACAATTCAATTTAATTGCGCTAAACATTCAATTTTGATAGCACGAAAATATTAAAATTTATTCCCAAACAAAATAAAACCAAAATATTCGTCTGGTTTTTATACCCTCCAAAAAAAGAATTGGAGGGTATATTCACTTTGTCATTCCGTTTGTAACGCAGCGAAATATCCATCTGAGACCCCATAAAGTATATATACTTTTATATTCTTGATCAGACGACCTGAGCATGTCCTTCCGTTGGCCTGTGGAAATCACGATTCAGTTCAAACGAAAGGAGCCAGACTCTTGAAATTTGGTATAAATATGTCTTGAAGGATAGCACAGGTCAAATTCGTAAATGGGCTGAATCGGGCCAGAGGGAAAAAACTACCCCTAAGAAGAACTAAACCAACCTCTAAAATAAAACAACAAAATTTTTAACGTTTTTTAAAGAAGGTTCAACGCGTTAAACTTGGAGCCATAAAATCAAAATATATAATTTTTGTACCCCGCCCCCTTTAGTGGGCGTTTTTATATGCAAAAATAATGTAAAAATTTAAGAAATTGTATTACTTAAGCCTACATTCCTTAATAATAACATTTTTAAGCTTTAATGACGAAGCTGGGACGTAACCTGGCATTACTCTGCCCTATCCCTATCCCTTTCCCTCCTAAATGACCCCATAAAAAAAAATTTTTTTTATTTTCTATTTAATTATCCCAAACATTTATTTTTAAAGTTTCATGACAAAGGTGAAATGTCTCCCCCCGCGACCCTTGCCAGAGAGACCCCGACAAAATACAGTTTTGATACCCTCCAAAAGAATTGGACCCCATAAAGTCTATACATATTCATGATCAGTGATGAAGTCTACGACGGTCTCGCAATGCCCATACGTTTGTCTGTGGAAAACATGATATAGTCCATTTTTGGACCCCGCCTCCTTTAGTGGGCGTTGACGTACGATACTGTATGCAAAATAGTGTAAATATGGAACAATTTGTGTTCCTTAAGCCTATAAGAAGCTGAGATGTTCTCTGATCTTACAGAGGTGTAACGTCTCCCCCAGGGGCCTTCCCGGAATGACTTTGTCAAAGTAGAGTTTTAAAATTGGGTACAGAGATGTCTTAAAGAAACTCTGTCCCAGCAAATTAAACATTTTAAATTCACTTACTAAATATTTGGAGGGTATTTGAAATTCGACCCGGTCGAATATAACGTTTTTACTTATTTTAATTAAATTCTTCTTTATTGACCTTTTATTTGATTATTTTATTTTTAATTCTTGAAAATAAATATAAAATAAAATGGAATTCGCAAAAACATTAAAAGCCTCTAAAATTCCTGTACTTAAATGGTCTTGAAATTCCAAAGTTTATTAAAGTATATGGCAAAATTTATTATTATGACAACTTCCATTAAAAATAATTATAACACCAATTCATTTACTTTGGAAACGGTAACACACTGTCAGTTTGCCAGAATTTACTTTACAAACTGTATATTTGTACACACATACACATTTGAGATACGCAATAATTGTTTAAATTTTATATGTACGTATTGGCTGTCTCACAATTTAAATATCAACAAGTTGTTTCCGAAAATATCAACACATTTATTCATGATGGCACTAGTATTTTTATCTCCGGTTGATGTGTTAATGATTTAAATTGTTCGGGATAAACACGAAGACATCATTCTGTCTTGAGCGGGTATTAAATAAGTTTTTAATATGCATAACTCGTGCTAAAATAAAAATAGAATTACTTGGGAATAAAGTTTGTCAATATACGAGTATGGACATATCTATGTATATGTATGTATATACACATGTGTATGTGCCTGTATATACATACATTTATGCATGAATGTGGGATAAATATTGCCGTAGCTGGATTTTTCTAGGAGCAGCATCCAGAAGCGTTGTTCGCATTATATTATTGAAATAAACCATAATATGCTCTACCGATATGTCATAAAAACCAATACACCTTATTAAATAGATTGCAGAGCTGGAAATATTAAACTAATTTTTTTTAATTAAACCTATTTTATATTTCAGATAGAATTAAATTCTTATTAAAATAATAAAATTAACCAAATAAAACAAATTGTTTCGTTATAAATTAAACGTATTTGATATTTTTGAAAGAAATTCATTATTATTAGAAAACGATTATTGAAAAATAATAAATAGAATTTGAACAAATGCATTTATTAATAAAATAATAAAAAATCATTTGCAGTCATGCAGATTCGAACTTAAGCCCGTTGAAAAAATTAACAATTATTAGAAAACAGAAAAGCCAACCAGGGCTTTTCTCCAGCTCCAGAGCTGGAAAATTTGAAAATTTTTTTGGAATATTAAAATAACTAAATAATCTAATCAAACAAATTTTATAAAAAAAAGTAAATTATTATTGGAAAATCAGAAAGCTTAAAAAGATGGTTCCAGGGTTGGAATAAATGTCTGCACGCGTACGTCGGTTAAGGGTACATAAAAGTTGTACTTTTATATTAAATTGAATTAAGATTCATAGATAGGCTAATTGTTCGAAATTTGTTTTTAAATCTCAGAAAGACATGATAAATATTCCAAGGCACAAAGGAACTTGTACTTTTAATTGTTTTTTAACATCCCGCTAAGAAAATTGCAAATAAAAAAAGAAATCGTGAAACTACCTCGTTTTGAAAAAAAAAACGAGTTTTCACCAAACCTCGATGTTTCGAGCTGCAAGGAAACTTTCATGACTACTGCTGAGGAAGTATCACTATGTCTGTATGTATGCCTATCTGTGTGTGTGTGTCTGTGTAAGCATGTGACTTGCTTATAACTTTTGAACGGACAAACAAACTCTTTTAAACTTGGATTTTCTATGAATTGGAACCGATTCGGGCCCGTAGATTTTGAGAAATATAAAAAAATGTCTGGTGTCGTGGAACACCGGATAGGAATGAAGTTCTTTATTATAAAAATATTAATTTTAAGTTGTATTCGAGGTATAAATAAAATAATTATTCGGGTATACATTTTTTATTATTATTTTGTTTTTTCGCCGACCAACGAAAATACAGAATCAATTTTGTTCCCAAACGAAATTGAATTCTGTCACGGCACGGCTGCGTATGATTAATATTTGTTTGTATGAAATCGTATCACTCATACGTCTTAAACATTGATTTAGAACAGTGATGTCAGCCCCATACACAATTGTGGAAGCAATATTCACATGTACGCTTACGCTCTTTTTATTTTGAGAGCGTGAAATATAGTTGTTTACTGAAAAACACTCTCATTCAGCGGGAAGTATCGCAAGTCCTGTTTTGAGACCTCTAAACAGAAATAATATATTTATATAAATATATATATGCAATACATATGTATAAGAGGTTTGAAATAAGTTGGATTTACTGTATGTAGGTACATCTTTTCGAAAATTTCTTAAAGTAGCTTTTAAATTAATTCATAAGTTAGACTTTTTGTAAAAATTGCTTCTCTTGTATATAAACTAACCAAATGTTCAGCTTAAAAATGGAGAAATATTTTAAAGTTAAATATCTGAGCACTTGGCAATTTTCGAAACCTTTTTTTACAATTTATAAAATTAGAAGATATTATTGGTAAATAAAAGGATACTCTTAGAAAAGGCCACTAGTTAGGCCTCGCAACCGCACATTTCTCCCGCTGGGAATGTAAGAGACAAGAGTGATTTCACCAACACAATCACATTTGACATCACTGATTTAGAAACAAAAAATCTTACGTTACGAACGCTTTTTCCCGGTTAGGTTACCCTAACCAAAAAATCAAAAAAAGTGATATATTTAAAAAACTTTCGCATCGTAACTTAAAATTAAAATTGGGTACAGATATGTCTTGAAGGAACTCTGTCCCACCAAGTTAAAAACTTTAAATTTACTTACTTAATATTTGGAAGGTATCAAGGCAGATTTACCAGGTACTCTCACTAGGGTAGCTGCCTATTAAATTTGCCTTGGTACATGTCGAACTATTGTCAAAAGTTTATTTACAAGCTACATAAATTTATTTTTTTTTCTTAACCCTTCCTTGTTAATGATGCTTCTTCTATCGTAATTTTGACATTAGCTCTAGCAATTCTACCAACAAAATACGTGTGGTTTTTGGTGTTGTTAATTGTTGTACTAGTGAGAGTACCTGGTAAATATGCCTTGGAGGGTATTTAAGATTCGACCTGGTCGAATATAACGTTTTGAATTGTTAGAGATTGATTTAGTTCTTCTTAGAAAAACTTTTTTGTTAGAGTGATATTTCGCTGCGTTACACACGGAATGACAAAGTGAATATACCCCTCAATTCTTCTTTTGGAGGCTAGAATACAATTTTATTTGAGAGATTTGTTGTCAGTCTGTTCATTTTCTTTACATCGGTTTCGCGTTTTTTCTTCGCAATTAAAAAACATTTTTTTTTAAATAAATTTAGGAAAGACACAATTGCTTACCAAAATAGATATTTTTCATTAACTAACTTTTTAAAAAAAAAAAAAAACTCCTTATGGTTTTTATAGAAGAAAATACATTTCGAGCTTAATCGTCGATTTTTTTTCAATAATATGATTTCGTTACTTAACAAAAACAAAAAAGAATTTGCCAAAATGTGATGACAAAATGTCATCATTAAGACTTGTTTTAAAATAAAGGGCAAATGAACATTTATCAGAAATAAAAATAAAATATCTAAATTTTAATAAAACCATAAGAATAATTTCTGTTAACCTTTTTTGATCTTTATTTTATTTATTTTATTATATTTATTAAGCTCGAGGTGTTTTTATAAAATTATTACAAATTTTTTTTATTAAAATTCAATATTTCGTTAACAGCAGAAAGTTTAATTTTAAAATGTAAAATATGTTTTTCTCAGAAACATAAAATTTCAACACAAAATGTTAATATAAAAAAAGTAAAAGTAATATAATAAAAAATAATATATATTATTACCCTGTAGGAAGTCAAATACATTTTTAAGTAACTTAAAACTGGTTTTTAAATACGCCCAGCTAGTGTATGAAGTGACTTTTTTTCCTTCTCGTCCTATGACATGCATATTAACATCATCAAGGCGATAGTCAATTGGCCATCTCTGCATGACTTTTTAATTGATTACTAATTACTTATATTTCAACCAATTTGTAGTCAGTTTAATTTAAATTATTTAAAACACTTTTTTATTACTTCATTTATAAATAGTTAAGTTTCAATCAATTTTTTATTAAAAAATAATAAAAAAAGATATCTTTTTACAACGTTGATACTGATTTTAAATAAAAATTCAAGCACATTTCATGACTTAAAATGAAAGTTAAATTCAAAATATTTAGTTTTTTTTTGTTTGGTTGATATCTGCATTAGATTTAAACCAATTTGTAGTTAGTTGCAAAATAGTTAATTTATAATTAGTTTTTTTATAAACCGATTATTTTATTTCCTAAAGGGTATCTTCTGTTTTGAGTGCGTATTATAAAGGGTGTTTTTTATAGAGTGACATCAGTTTAAATTGTAGTAAAACAAGGAAATATATTTTTAATATCAATGAAACGGGCTTTCTTGGAAACTAAATTTCATGAAATTAATGTTTAAATATGATTAGTGCCATGTGGCCGCCACGGCTGGCGCATAGATGGCGCAATCTGGAACACCAATTTTCAACAACTAAAAAAATCTTCCATAAAGTGGAAGGAGACAATCCCTGAGAACGGCAACGAATTGATGGATTAGTATCATCTTCCTATACAACGGCTACAGTTTCTTCACTGCGCACTGTTCGGAGTCTCACGCGATGCACATTTTATCAGTAACAGTAAATGCGGTCCGAAAACGATCTGCAGTCGAATCCGCTTTAGCGCAACACCCTTTACTGAAAAAATTGGATTATTGAAAGCACTGATTTTAAACGCAGCTAGTCTTATTCACTTCGCTTTAGCGAAACATCGCTTTACTGAAAATATCGTATTACTGAAAACAAAAAGCAAGCCCACAACTACGTTTTGTATGAAACTTACTTCGCTTTAGTGGACAAATAAACAATGACATGGAATCGATTGCATAACTTAAGGCTGAAAAAATTGTGCATGTTTTGTCCGTTAAAAAAATTAAATGGCAAAATGTATTTGTCCTTTTCGCTCTTACGTACTTTATGGTATTTTTCTATTATATTGTCAATGCAAGTGGCTAGACATTTGATATAAAAAGTATTGATTTAATGATTTCAAGCAGTACGTTTAACTGTAACAAATTTCAGTAATCCGAACTACATTTTGAGAAAAAATCGGATAATTGAAAAAATTGATTTTTGGCTATTTCCAGTAAAGCGGAGTCGAGTGTGCCACACTGTGAATTCTTCCAACAAAATGCCTACTATGCACTTCTCAAACTTGCACTTAGGCTAAGTAAAGATTTCTATTTGTTAGTGATTATATCAGTTACGATTTCTATTTTTGTGCCACACTCTGAATTCTTTCGTCAAAATGCCGACCTTCGTCGGCCCTGTAGCAAAAATTAGCCGGCGAAGTAAAAGGTTGAAATAGCTACAAAAACAACTGTCTATCTTCTCATCTTTCCTGATCTGTCCCCCTCAATACTAACCCCTCGTTTTCAGTTCCGGCGCAATGCATTGCATATATAGGGGTCATCCCCTGAGTGCTGGTCCAAGATTAAAAAAATGCCTACTATGCACTTCTCATACTTGCACTTAGGCTCAGCAAAGATTTCTAATTGCTTGTAAGTGATTGTATGAGTTACGATATCTTTTTTTGTGCCACACCCTGAATTCTTCCAACAAAATGCCTACTATGCACTTCTCATACTTGCACTTAGGCTCAGCAAAGATTTCTAATTGTTTGTTAGTGATTGTATTAGTTACGATTTCCGTTTTTGTGCCACACCGTGAATTCTTCCGTCAAAATGCCTACTTTGCACTTCTCATTCTTCCACTTAGACTAAGTAAAAATTTCTAATTGTTTGTTAGTGATTGTATTAGTTACGATATCTTTATTGTGCCATACTGTGAATTCTTCCAACAAAATGCCTACTATGCACTTCTCATACTTGCACTTAGCCTCAGCAAAGATTTCTAATTGTTTGTTAGTGATTGTATGAGTTACGATATCTTTTTTTGTGCCACACCGTGAATTCTTCCAACAAAATGCCTACTATGCACTTCTCATGCACTTAGGATCAGCAAAGATTTCTAATTGTTTGTTAGTGATTGTATTAGTTACGATATCTTTTTGGTGCCACACCGTGAATTCTTCCAACAAAATGCCTACTATGCACTTCTCATACTTGCACTTAGGCTCAGCAAAGATTTCTAATTGTTTGTTAGTGATTGTATGAGTTACGATCTTTTTTGTGCCACACCGTGAATTCTTCCAACAAAATGCCTACTATGCACTTCTCATACTTGCACTTAGGCTCAGCAAAGATTTCTAATTGTTTGTTAGTGATTGTATTAGTTACGATTTCCGTTTTTGTGCCACACCGTGAATTCTTCCAACAAAATGCCTACTATGCACTTCTCATACTTGCACTTAAGCTCAGCAAAGATTTCTAATTGTTTGTTAGTTATTGTATTAGTTACGATTTCCGTTTTTGTGCCACACCGTGAATTCTTCCGTCAAAATGCCTACTTTGCACTTCTCATTCTTGCACTTACACTAAGTAAAAATTTCTAATTGTTTGTTAGTGATTGTATTAGTTACGATATCTTTTTTTGTGCCACACCGTGAATTCTTCCAACAAAATGCCTACTATGCACTTCTCATACTTGCACTTAGGCTCAGCAAAGATTTCTAATTGTTTGTTAGTGATTGTATTAGTTACGATATCTTTTTTGTGCCACACCGTGAATTCTTCCAACAAAATGCCTACTATGCACTTCTCATACTTGCACTTAAGCTCAGCAAAGATTTCTAATTGTTTGTTAGTGATTGTATTAGTTACGATTTCCGTTTTTGTGCCACACCGTGAATTCTTCCGTCAAAATGCCTACTTTGCACTTCTCATTCTTGCACTTACACTAAGTAAAAATTTCTAATTGTTTGTTAGTGATTGTATTAGTTACGATATCTTTTTTTGTGCCATACTGTGAATTCTTCCAACAAAATGCCTACTATGCACTTCTCATACTTGCACTTAGGCTCAGTAAAGATTTCTAATTGTTTGTTAGTGATTGTATTAGTTACGATATCTTTTTTTGTGCCACGCCGTAATTTTAAACAAATTTTAATAATCCGAACTACGTTTTAGAGAAAAAGTCGGATAACTGAGAAAAAAATTGGGTCTATTAGCCGCTCTGAAGGACAATTATGTACCCCATGAAATGGAAGAAGTGCACGATGAGTTTGACGAATAGAACAATTATTTTGATTAAAAATTTGAACAATTTGCACGCGTTGCTTTGGTGTTGTGACACTCTAAAAAAACACGCTTTACGTACTAACAATCACGCACGGTCCTAAATTTTTTAATCAGCCTCATGCATGCATGATTTTAATAATTTATAATCACGTGGTACGAAAAAGTCACGACATTTGCACTTCTCTAGCATTTAGCAATCGAAAAAAGCTCACGCTCACAACATTTGATTTTAACTGTCAAACAAAAAGTGTGTACTAGTGCATAATTCACTTAAAGTAGTGTTGCTATCGGTTCACACACATTCACGTGATTGAGCGAAAAAGTTATTTGCTATGGTGTGTTCATGATTTATACCTATCACTTCAGTGATGGTCGTTTCTAATTTAAAGCAACAACTGTACAGTGACTTAATGGAATGTATTCACGTGGCCACGTTGAAACAACACATTTATAGTACGTTTTGATCACTTCATATTCGTAAATGACAAACGTTTTACTATATAAATGAACACCTCACAGCCTAACTTGATACCACTGAGTGAGTAACCCTTTATTATATTATATTAAAAGATAATGTTAGATCTACTATATTAAAATATAAAAAAATATCAGAGAATTTTGAAGTTTTGTGAATGCCAACATGCGTTACAAATCAAAATACAACGATTTTGCTATTGTATTCCCAGAAATTCTAAGAAGCATTTTTACAACTTTTATGCTAAAAATTTAGTAAAAGTGTTGACATTGTGCAAATGTACGAAAAAATATCTTTTAAGCCATTATATGTTTCATTAATATTGGTGGACGATAAGATAGCTAGAAGTGTACTACAGGAAAATCGGTGTCGTATTTATAAATGAAATGATTTTGCTTCGTCGCTGAATATGCATCGATGAGGGCAGAAGATGTAATGTGCTTGCTAGCACACGATTTTGTCCACCGCTGGTGAAAGAATTGACTCTTTTACACAACTGCTTAGCATATTTTTTTTCTATAAATTAAACCACCATTTAACTTTCATTTCATTGAAAATAAAACTAGCCTCAACTATTATACAACTACAGCCAAAGAATTTATTAAAATTATTATTTATTCGTTCAACATCCAACAGCAAGTGTCAATACGCAAGGACGTGTCAAAGCCATTGTTATACAAAATAATGTACAAACACACAGACGTTTTAACAATTAAATTTTCTAATAGATCAATTTCCCACAAGCCACCCTCATTCACAGTGATTTAGAAAAATAAAGTAAAAAAAAGAAAGACTTAAATGGAAAATGAGTAGCATGACTTTCTTAAGGGAATGTTAGGCAGAAGGTTGTTGTTCAATTACCACCATGTCATCGCCATCTTTATCATCGTCATCTTAATCAAGCCATCAACAACACTTAATAAGTTATAATTCAATTTATTTTGTACACCATTTTCAATGTAAGAATTTAAATCGTAAAGGGTCGATGGAGAAAGAAAGCAAACAAAAAAAAATTTACTAAAAGAAAAAGGAGTTTATTTTCTTGCTTTCTAATAGGACATCAATTAAAAATCAATTCATTTGCTTGTACTTGTAAAATCATTATTTTGGATGGTATCGCACTAAATTTTTGAAGCGGTGTGTATTTGTGTGAAAAGTATTAGAATCTCTGAAAAAGTAAATTTCGGAAAAATTTTGAATAAGGGCCTTTCTACTTGTGACCATCGATATGTTTGTTGTTTACATCTGAGGTGTGGGGTATGTTCAGCAATTGTTAAGGCAAATATTTTCGCGGTTATCATTAACCCTCTAACTCCACCACATAACGGTAATTTTTGACAATTTTTTTTTACCGTAAAATCCTCTAAAACGGGTAATAGTGGAACAAAATGTTCTTTATTATTGAAAACTTAAAATATATTTAAGACTTAATTTTATTCTCATGCACAATTTGTAGTCGTCACAGAAAAGCTCGTAAGTCTTATGTTTACGTATGTAGAACAATACCAAAAACATTATTCTGGAACATTTTAAGCAGCTAAATCGTCGTTTCAAGGATCGATAATCATTGTGTTGCCCACTCCTGAACTGTGTTATGTCATTTCTTGAATTAATTTTATATAAGTACTTTTTTCAAAAATCACATTTGCCAATGTAAAGTGCTATTTCCTAAAATTAAATCTCAACACAAGTACTTATTTAAAAAAAATCCTTTAATAAGTTTCAAAAATTACTTTACCAGTGCGGTTTTAAATTAATTTACAGCATTGAAAATTTTAATTTATTTGAAAATTATTTTTATATTGTTTTATTTATTTTTGTTGCTCTTTTTTTCTCAATTTTCACAAATATTGGTACTATTAAATAAATGAGTTTTTGTTCTTGTTTATGTTGTTTTATTTTAGCATACATTTTGTTTAAATGTTTGTCAATTGTGTTTTCTTTTTTTTTTAGTTTTTCAATTTGATGCAGTAATGAGATTTTACAATAATCATGTTGTCGGGAAAAATGAATTCTATATAATTAAATTATATACTCTACTCTTACAAAAAATGAAATATTCTAAATTGCATAAAAAAGAATTATTTTCATATAAGTTGTAAACTAAGAATCTTTAGAAGAAATATTGTAGTGAATTAATTTTTCTTTATTAAATTATGGAAATATGAAATTAACATTTTGAGAAGAAAATGTTATTTGATTACTTAAATGACGGGGATGAAATAAATATTTGTTGTTGTAATTTTTCTTATACATATAATTAGTTTATATGGGTTATTATTTTTATTATTAGAATTTTTATAAGGAATTTTATATTGTTTTATTAGTTGTTAATTTCTTTATAATTTAATATATTGAGTTCTTTTTAGCGCTCCGTATGACGATTCCCTTCTTTGTTTGACTATGCGATTTATTTTAACATTTTATTGGTTTTCTGCTTTTATAATAATTATTTTAATCATAGGGGTTTTTAATTATTGTTGGTGTTTAATATTTATTTTATTAATTGTTTATGAATCTCTTACAATGATTTCATTTTGCAGATTTTGTGTGGTGTATAGCGTACTTTTCCTTTTCGCAATAAATACATACTATAATTCATCCGCATGATTTTATTTTTTTTTTTTTAATTTTTATTATTTTTTTATTTTTGCTTTGCCGCTTCTTATAGCGCACCAGCGCTTCAAACACATTGTTTATTTTTAAAGTATATATTACTTGTTAAATAATTAAAGATTCGAATTTTAAGCTTCACTTTCACCAGGCGCTGCATTTTCAGCCTCTTCATTGATGGGCACAATTAGATTTTCTTTTGACATGAGATTATATTTTGTTACAAAATGTGTAAACCGGTGACAGAGATAAGTCTCAGCTTCAAATTCATCGAATATACGCCGATGATGAAAATAAGCATGTGAAAAGATTCTATAAACACGACGACACACTGAACCTAATTTGGTTACAGATGATTCTTTTATTGAAACACTGGAAATAAATAAAACAAAATATTTTAGTTTTATTGTATTCTGATATTTTTAAGCTTAAGGTCTCTTTATTTTAATTTAATTTTCAATTTCAATATTTTGTCACTCCTTTGTGTGACTTTTTCACGAAATTAATTATTTTATTTGATATGAAAAAATATTTTGTTTATGAAACAAAATTATTTGTCAACAAAAAAAAATTTTTTTCAAATGAATTCAAATAATTCTAATAACTGTGGCTCCAAAACTGATATATAAGGATAAAAAAAGAATATGTACCCTATTAGAAATATTTCAAGGTCGTCCTTATGCCAAAGACTTTTAACCAATATGACAACTTTTAGTTTATAATATATCTATTAAATTTACAAAAATATTTGATCTAAAGTTAAACTTCTTGTAGGATTATAGTACATACATGTATGCAGGCTATAAACTATTTACTATAAAATCATCACATAACAAATGTTCTTGTATTAAATTTTTGTGAAATTTTCTTTTATGGTGGTTTATAAAAATGTTTTAAGTTTTTATAAAATGGCCTTTATATTACAGTCCAATAAATCGGAAGAAATCATTTATTGTTACTGCAGCTTCCTGAATAAAAATATACTAATTAATTTCTTTCAGTGTTTGGTATATCGTCATCGAAAATGCAAAACGCTCTACGTAACAAAAAATTTAAATTTGGCTTTTTTCCTAATTGCGGAGAATTTTCATTTTGTAATTTGATTTCACATTTTTTTGCTATTGCTTGTATTATAATATAATGTAAAATCAATATAAATGACAATTCAAATAGCTTCCACATAAATATTTATAATTGCAAATTACATCTGTTATAGATTTCAATTTCCAGAATAAACACGATCTGAAAAAAAAATCGTCCAAAAATTTAATTCCATTATTATTTGTTTGTCAGTACTCCTTGCGCAATGAAAATTTTCGAAATTATTTAGGCAAATTTATGTTTAAAACAACAATGCTAAGACAACTCCGTACAAATTTTTTTCCGCTTACATTGAAAACAGACCTAAATAACTACATATAAAAAATAGGTAAATAAAATCTATTGAAATCTTGTGAAATATTGCCCTGAATGTAGATAGATGTTTTTTATAAAATAACATCCCAAAAACTTACGTGGCATTTTTCAACATTAAATATAACAATTTATTTTCGGCAGAAATAAATTTTTTGATATTTTTTTTACCTATATTCCAAAATATATTATTCATTTAAATATGTTTTTTTGCTTTTCCTGAAAATTTTGTAAAATAGTGAATAGTTCGTTTTGCATTTACTGTGACGATATACTAGTTAATTAAGTAAAATCAAATATTCAGTAGATTAATATTGCCTGTAGTTCAAGTCTCGTTGGCAATTATTTTTTAAGTGCAGCCAAGCCACTGATCGTTTACTCTCTTTCGAGAGTTTTGCGTCTCACTCGCACTAGTTAATTTCAACACCTCACGTAAGTGTACATATTTACAGTTCATCTGAGGAGTTTTCCCTGGTTAGATTTTTCTTTAGTGAAGGCATAAGTAGTGTACAGCCAGTCACAGTAACGGATAAAATTCGGGTTAATAACATCGCTGGCATATGGTCCCAGTCACCTGTCGATATCTTTGCACCGATACTTTGCAAATTTACTTTGAAAAGTATTTTTTATACAAATATCGTCTGTAAGAATACTATGGTCCATTGGCGTTAATTAATAAATATATAAATCTTGTTCAGTTTAATCCTTTTTGATATATATGACATTTGAATTACATTTATTTATTTTATGTATTTATTCATCCACAAAAATGAAAAACCCAGCCTAAAGGCCATAATCGATTTCACTTATGCTACTACAAATGCATGTTGTACAATAAAATATATGTATATAAAAAAGCTAAGTACAAAGGCACTTGCAACTTAATCACTTTATAAAAATGTAACAAGTTTCTATACTTAAGAAAATCAACAAAAGACAAACCCAAGAATTTGAGTACATAAGTATGAACACATATTGTCGTAATCTAAGGGAATATAGATATCAAATAACCCTATTGAACGCCAACCTTATTCTGCTGATTAAATAAACATGTCCCAGAAACTTCCACACCATACAAAAACAATGGCATAACTCCTGCATGGAGAACCCGCTTCTTAATTTGAAAGGGTAACACTAAGTCAGCTATATAACATACGTAATACAAAGCAAACCTTCGAGGCTACAGAATTAATATGACTTTCAAAGCTTAACTCAGCATCAATGATAACACCAAGGCATCTAATTTTATCAACAAATTTAATTGAAGTACCACATACGTTCGAGAGACAACTCGATATAAAATGGTTATACCTAATCACTGTAATATAAAAAATCCTAAATCAAATTTCTCCATTTGTTTTATCAAAATGTAATAGAATTTCGTGAAGTGAGTAGAGAATAAATACAGTTATATCCCTCCGATGTGGATAAAAACAGTGAATATTCCTCTACCGAACATTTGTTAATCTACTTAAAGGAACACGTGTGATATGTTTTTATTGCCCGCAATCAAACTTTGCCTTACCGAAGTATACTGCAACAAATACAGTATCGTATTAAAGTAGAATTTAATTATCGAGAATGTTGTTTTACTTATTTAAGAGCAATCAATATTACTTACCGGCTTGGAAAATATTTATTGCTATTTAGTAGACAAGCAGCACCGTCCAATGTGTGACGGGTATAATCAATGGCAGGACATTCTTTTGGTGTTTTATGAGCAGCACATAAAAATATCCATTGATCGGTGGCAGTCATTTGAGTGCAAGTTGAGGGCGAACATTGTTTTTGCAAGCGCACCGCAAGACCATTTAATTCCATGCAAAATTGCCTAAACAATTGAAGAAGAAAGAAAGAATCAAACACTCATTATTAGATTGTAATGAAAACAAAGCGTTCGATAACAATTAACTAGATAAGAAGAACAAGAATAGAAGCTATGTAGCTATTTTGTACGCACCTTAAATGTTCATATTTCCACACTCCCTCATCTTGAGCCTCTGGCATATTTAATATTAGTTCCACATTTGAAGGATCCCTTTTTATCAATTGTTGTATATATTGTTGTACAGCCAACGTACTGTCCATTTCCTCTAAAGGTTCATCGGGCCACCGACAAAAGTCCTGAATATTAAAAACAGATTTCATCGAATGAACACATAATTTTATGCATTTATTCTTAATTTATTTAGAAGAATTAATTCGTTTTACCTTCGCTTTAGTTCCTGGTCTATTTCTACGTACAATAGTTGTGCCGTCAGCCATCTTCATGTTTTCTTTCAACTTCTTTTCTGCTACTCTGCCCCACTGGGAAGTATGTGAACACTGCTTTTAAACGAGCTTGTAATCCCTCTCAGTTCCCGACAGCTTTAATTAAACTATTTTCCACAGATGAATATAAAAAAGGTAATTATACAATTTACGATGAACGTTTCGAATTTGATAAATTTTTAGATATTTTATAAAAATCGAAGAAAAACCCTTTTTTTATATCCAGTTTTTCTCGTTTTCCCTTTTTTACTTTTCTTTCGTACAAATGAAAAAAAGTGACAATAATGTGTATTTGTATTCCGAGATGCCAGACCAATCATATTGAACGACTGAATGATACGATAATACAAAGGTTGTTGAATGAACTAAGATAACACAACTCTGTTCTGAATTATATTCACATAGCATTTAGCATTCAGTCTGCATATCTACATGGCCAAACAATCAAGTCATCCTACTTCCGACGAGTTTTTGCGGGGCATGCTTTGATCGTTAAAAATGTTCCATAGTGTCAAGAGTGGTTTACATAATGTATATATTTATTTGAACCAATACCATATTTTGTATGTACAGTTCGTTTAAAGTAAGATACTAAAGAAAGGAGCTTTTATATTAAGATATGAGCTACAAAATTGTTAACAAATGTCAATTGTTTGGATTGAGTTTATTTGTAAATAAGACTTTATTTTAGTACCGACCACCCTTGTGTAGGAAGTGTTCAGAAGTATTACTTCCTACACCAAGTCAGAAGAAAGGCAGATAAAGAGAACACAATTTGAAAAACGTACACGAATTGCGTAGTGAAATTAAGTGCAGAAATCCTAACAAATTTTTAGAAAACATTTGAAAATTGTGATAAATATTTAATAAGTTCAAAAAAGACTTAAAAGCAAAAGCTAATCCAAAGTTTAACAATGTCTTACGCATATTTATTCAAATACATAATAATTGGTGATACAGGTATGTTGAATGAAAACTAATCAGAAGAACAATGAAAATTTTTTATCAATTAAATTTAAAGGTGGATATCAGAAATTTCTCTTCATTAAACAATTATGAAATCCTTAAGTTTTTCGCAAACATATGTTATGAACAAACATTTCTTAATTCTATATCCAATATATACATGAATATTGAAGTTTAAAGCATGATTTTGTCATGGTTGAAAAATCAATAATTTTTGTACTCAGTATAAAGTAAGTTGTCCATTGTTGGTGTTGTTTTTTATAGCATTTATTTTTGGTGTTGTTGCCAATGATGATGTTATACAGAGGGTTGATGAGTTTGCCTAGAGTTGTATGGCTGAGTGTATGTTTACTGTTTCTGTTATGTTATTCCTTTGTCTAGTATCCCAACAAACATTCATGTTTAATTTGATGTGGAGGATTTGTCATATCAAATTTATCTCAAAAGATTAGTAATTCGAACGAATTTTAAAAATCAAATATGTATTGCATAAAGCATTTACTTCCGATCTATCAGTAATATTAGAAATATTTATTATAGAACTTCCAATAAAGGTTTAGGTTACCTTATTTTCTTATTAATAGCATATACATCAACTTTACCTGATCAGTTTTTATTAAATTTTCTTTTGAGCCTGTATTTACGTTTACACACGACACGTCGTTTCTGTTCAATGCTTACCATAAATTTGATATATTACGGTTGATAAAAGGAAATATAAAAACTGAATAGTACCGTCAAGTCTGTATACCTTTTCATGCTCGTCACCGTTCTCTCTTAAAAGGACAGATAATATCGTCATGAAAACATATTTAAAATAAATTTATATCAAATAGTAGCCATTAATTTTATTTGGTAGTGTGTTGGAATAAAAATGTTGGGCTATTGGCACTTTAGGGCCGCGTCAGGGATCGAAAAATTAAGCATTTAAGTGTACAAAGCCGTCTTACGTCTTTTTGACATATGGTACGATGTACAGAGTATATTTTATTAATCTTAATTTAAACCGGATATTCGCTTAAAAAGAAAAAAAACACTTGCAATTTTAAACAAAATACGGAGCATTATTTTTTCGTAGATGCTTGCAACATAATAGATGTTTAAAACACACACAAGATTTTTATACAGGTCTCATTTTTAATGATGTTTAAGACTTTGATACAGTATATAGTACATATATTGATAAACTTTAAAGTCCGACCAAATTTTGTCATACTTCTAAAAGAATGTGAAGTATTAATTTTATTTTATCTATTCAAACTCATTTAAAAGAATATTAAGCGAATATACATACATATATTGGTCTTTGGCATAGTAAGTAAATAAAGCACACATCGATGATTTTCTTATCAACAGTTTGCATAAATGCACATTGATCGAATAGGCATTATTGTATGATGATTATGAAACTTTTAAAAACTTTTAAGGAAACTACACCATCAATTTAGTTCCGCTGTGTCCATCCTTTAATTTTTCTGTTTCACCGCCCCTATCATTTCGTTATAAAAAAAAACGATTACGTATGTCCATTCCTAAGAAAAGATGAGCATATCAGCGACCCCTAATTTCTCTATAATTATATACAGTACTTGTAAGAGTTTTTTATAACTTGGTGGGTGTCTGCCTCACAAAGGAAATTATTTTTCTTTACTGTATGTGTTTTCGCTTGCCATTAATTGTGCTAAATTATCTAGGTGGATGCGGCAATATTATCAATAAATATTGACAGAAACATACAAAAATTATTTCTAATGCTACCCACACAATACCATATAAAATATTCCCTTCTATGCATATATGTATGTACATGAGATAGAACTCCATACGTTTTTGTGTATTTTATATAACAATTTTCGCTTGTTTTAAGAAATGCTAGGTTACGTACGAACTTTCGTCTGTTTTGTGAATGGTTAAAATTGGAGTAATGAATGGGAATGCAGATATCAACTATAATTACATTTACTTTTGTATTTAGTGCCGGCATGCTGCCTGCCACCTGGTAAATTAATTTCACATGTTTTAGCATCCAAATTTATGTTTTGGCTTTTTCAGTTAACGTACTAATATGTTATATCTATAATTTTTTTTTTTGCTTCAACAGGAGTTGGTAAGTCATGTCTCTTATTACAATTTACTGATAAACGCTTCCAGCCTGTTCATGATCTTACAATTGGCGTTGAGTTTGGGGCACGTATGATCACCATTGATGGCAAACAAATCAAACTACAAATATGGGATACCGCTGGTCAGGAGGCATTCAGATCAATAACAAGATCTTACTATCGTGGTGCTGCTGGCGCATTGTTGGTATATGACATAACCCGACGTGAAACATTTAATCATTTGACAACATGGTTGGAAGATGCACGACAACACTCAAACTCTAATATGGTTATTATGTTGATAGGAAATAAAAGGTTAGTTTAGATGAGGTTTAAAGATATTTCTAAAATATACCTATTTCAAATTTAAATAATATTTGCAAACAGCGATTTAGAGTCAAGGCGTGAAGTTAAAAAAGAGGAGGGAGAAGCCTTTGCAAGAGAACATGGTCTAGTATTCATGGAAACATCAGCCCGTACCGCCGCAAACGTTGAGGAAGCTTTTATTAATACAGCCAAAGAAATATACGAAAAAATCCAGGAAGGTGTTTTCGATATCAATAATGAGGTAAACATATATTTAGTCTAGTTGTATAAATCATATCAACGAAGTAAAATTTTTATGGAAACAAAAATTAAATTTTTAAGAGTTTTGCTGCGGATTGTTTGAACTTTTTTCTGCGGATTGTTTGAACTTTTTTCTGCGTCCTTACAAATTGACTACCTCACTTCGAACAGTTTTAATTCAAATAGAACATCGAAGATGGTATATAATCAAAACCGGTCATTTTAGAAAACAATATTGATGTGCCATAATCCCAAATTGCTCTTAATTTTAAATTGTACTCCACCAGTGCTATATATTACAAACGACGATTGTCACCAATATCCTATGAGTTTCAGCTAGTTCTCCACTAGAGTAAACACATTTGTAAAATATTTCACAATCAGAAAGCGCATTAACTACATTGTCTTAATATTATATTCAATGTAAGTCGAATTAAAAAACAAGCTCTATCTAAATAGAAAAATGTTATCGATCTTTTCGCGACAGTTGGAGTCGCCTTTCGATAGTCCGAAATTCAGGAGACCAGGGAAACAACTTTAATAAAAACGTTCATTTTTATTTTATTTTTAAACTATAAAATTATATATGTAAATAATAGAGCGCAGAGACCAAATATATCAAGATGCATTTTAAATTACCGGGAAGAGCTAATTACATGGATTTTAATCAATTATTGAATGCCTTTCAAGGGGCCTGGAAAACTTCAAAATATAAACATTCCAATGAGCGAATTTGGAATTATAAAGACTAAGCGTGCTTAATAGTCATTTTTATTTTGTGATTAAAATTTTCCAAATTTAATGTTTTAGTGTTGTGCAAATATGTAATATTGAAACTGGTGGCGAACCATACAAACGACAGTTGTTATATATATTAATCAAAATTTTTACTTTCTCTACGAATTTGGGTTTGCTTACCTACTTAATAAAATGAAACTAGTATATCACATAATTAAATTATTTAAGTATTAACTATTTATTATGTGTTATTTAGTTGTAGTAATATGGCTATTAAAAAAAGTGGATGCAGCGTTTTGGTTCCTTAACATGAACATTGTTTAAATTTTGCTTTGATTCTTTGAAAAAAAATGATTACTAAAACTTCTTAAACAATATTTTTTTTTCTTTTAGGCCAACGGCATAAAAATTGGTCAACAGCATTCCCCCACAACTCCTGCACTGCGTGCCATTTCATCAGGATCACCAAGTAGCGGTTGTTGTTAAAACTTTTATCATCTGTTCATACACCTAAAATATATAACAAAAACGACATCAAACTAACAGTGAAAACAATATATTATTTTTTTATAACATCTATGATGATCAAACTAAAATTAAATTCTTCTGAAATTAAATTCAACTTTTTAATAATTAGAAACAAAAACATAAATAAAACTAATTAAAAATAGTAACTTAAAATTCTATCAATTGATAACTAAAAAAGTAAAGTAAACAGTGAAATGTATATCAAAATATATATTTCAATGGAAGCTGCACCACAATACAATTCTTTCAATTAACTTATAAACAAAAAACATCCTTATAATATATGATATATGATAAATGACATCAAAAGTTTTATATATAATTGGCTTTTTATATAAAAAAATAAAATTAAAAAAATTATATTTCTTTAACAATTGAACAAAGCTATTGAGTTTACACAAAAATATTTTTAATTTCTTGTAAATTCTCTTTTGTGTTAAAGTATTTTTTAAAAGGTTAAGGATTTTCCATTTTAATATTAGTTTGTCTTTCTGTAAAGCCATACACATATGATTGTTTCGGGTACGACATAAGTTAGTTGATTCAAAACAATTTAAAAAAAATTGTTTTTGTGTTCGTTCGGCTTTGTTTTAATGTCTAGTGATGTTTGCTAAAATTCACGCATGTTAGTTTGAAACTTAAATTAGTAAAGAATCTGGAATAGGATCTGATAATGTACATACATATATCATGTACCAACGCCATTACTTTACGTTCAAACATCTATGTATATAGATAAACTTTGTGAAAACTATCATATGTTTATGGTTAGCTTAATGTTTCAATTTTAATATACATATATTAAGTTTTACATAAAATCAAACAAAAACCAAACTACATAGTATATTGTGTGTGTTTTATATAAAAATTATTTAAATAAACTAAACTAAAGATAGTAAGCCTAAACTTATACACATTAAACAAATTGAAAAAAAATAAAATTACAAATAAAATATTTTGTTTATGATTGGAGTGCGAGTTTTAGGTAATAGGCGTCAAAATCTGATTTGCAACCCTTTTAAAAGCTTAACATTGAAGTTCTGAAGCGTACCCGATCTTTTTGCTATTGCAATGCAGGTAGATTAAATTGATGCGTAGATCAAACGCTGGGAAAGCCTAATTCAATTCGCACATATATTAATATTCCCGCACTGCGTCACAATTGTGAAATTGTATACATAAATAACTGCCTTGAGTTATTTTTATATAGATTAACGTATGTCAACAGGCATTCTTACATACATATGTGGCTATCGCTGTGGAAGTAATTGTCTATGTTGCAACTTGCATCTGTGTCTGCCCGAATGGATTCTTTATGAAATAAAAAAAAAATTTAGAACAGATCGCCATTCACATGTACATTTTAGAGATACATATTCCGCCTGATTGTGTAAGGCGTTGCCGTTTACGCCAAAGGCGTTTTTTGTGCAAGATTAAAGAAACATACACGCAGTTTTCTTTAATCTATTACGAAATACGACAGGCGTAAACGCCAACGCCTTACACAATCGGGGTGATTATCGATAGGCATAAATAGGAAGGCCCTAACCCAAATAATGGTAACTTTACAGGAGAAAGCAAAAACAACAGAAACTGTAATTATCATTTACTTGCAAAATCCTAATTTTTTATACTATTGCACTAAATCCTTGTGACAAGGAGTATTTGTGTGAAATCTATGGGAAGCAAGAAAAAAAATTAATTGCATATATATGAAAGTTAGGGCCTTTCTACTTGTGACCATCGATATGTACATACTTATTAAGCATGTACGAGGAAGCATTTAATTTCTTACACAAAGCAAATTGTAAACATGTTTGACTGAATTATAGTGTTAATTCTAAAGAATATTGTGTATTGTTCGGAATTTAAATCTCCAATTTATTTTAATTTGATATAGCTACGAAGAATCATTTTCATTTCGTCGTCGTATTAATATATTGTATCACTCTACTAAACTCAATTATATGAAGAATTGTATCGAGCAATTTAAATTATTAGAGAGCGTTTAATAATCCTACTTTTACAGTTAACTTTGCTCAAAATATATGTATGTATGTATACATGCATAATATACAAACTTGCACATATATAATGTCAATTTAATATAACAGTATTACTCATTTCCACTGCATTTCTATTCTTATTCAAAAGAAACTTATGGCATCACATCTCGAGAATTGTGTTAGTGTGCGTATACCTATGTAGTGAATTTTCATATACAGCGAGTGTAAACAATATTTTCTGTAAGTATGCATTTTAAATAAACAATATTTATATATATATATATATATATATATATATATATATATATATATATATATATATATATATATTATGTGGATATATTATATACAGCCGGCTTAATTGAAATCTTTGGAATAGATTCCATATACATACATACGTATGTACTATCTAGTATGCGTATGTTATTCATGTGTCAAATTGTTTTTGTGCTCGATAATATTTTATCTTGGCAACACTATTCCTGTTAAATCTTGTTATATTTCACCACGAATCACAGCAGCATTATAATTAAACAAAACAAATTGCAAATTGTATGCGCATTTAATTGAGTGTAGTATCGCCAGCATAATATTTTTAAAGTATTAAATAAAGAAAAATAAATAGAAATAATAAAACAATAGTTTATGTACAACTTATTCATCGACGACAGCAAGGAAATGAATGCTACTTTGTGGATATTGGTGGCTATAAAAATTTTTATAATATTTTGGCTTATTTACTATATATTTGAGAGACGCAAACGGAAAGGTTCCGTAAACAATTTAGCTACAACAGAACAAGGTAAACTATATCTAATGTTTATATGTTAATAGTTAAGGTATTACAATCCTAGGAATGGTGACATCATATGCAGGTGCACCAGTAACTCAACTTTCTAAAGGCAGCGGTGAATATAATAATCAGCAACAGTTGTATCCAAATCTGATGGTTCCAAAGTAAGTTGTTTTAAAATTAGCATAATTTTACTTTATATACTCACATATATGCAAATAATTTCCATATGTTCAAAAATGTAAGTAAAATGCTTGATTTACCGAAATGCAGTTTCTTTCTCTTGCCTTATTCTACAAAGAACTTGGTAATTTGGAGCGTTCACAGCAAAAAGTTAGGAAATTTCTTTTAGAGAGCATACCATCGGAAATTACTTTTTACTTCCTATTACTAGTCTAGTTTTTTTTAATAAGTTGCAGTACTATTGCCGCTGGAAATGGTGTATGCACAACTTCCGTATTGGTCGAAAACTTCCGTATTTGTCTAAAACCGTTGAAAAGCTTATATTAGTGTGGGTGGTTCTATTTTTTATTTAGGATTAACAAAGGTGAAATTCGTCTATTATTTTACATGATACAAAATAGAATAATCAAATCTCGCTTTGCGTAATTTTCAATGGAAAACGTAATTTTTGAAGAAGAATCCCTGTGGTGCTACAAAATTAATATTTATAACTACTACGGGCATACCGTGTATTTTTATTCATCATGGAATATAGCACAGTTTTGAAAACTTAAAGAAAATTGTACAAAAATCATACCTACAAGCCATTATGTTTAAAAATCAGACTTGTAAAAAGTTGCGAAAAAGTTGAATGGCCTATAATGTCTGCTTAAGCCTAAGGTTTAGCTGCTATTCAGTGATAATAATTCTTAGAATTGTATTAAGAAAAGTTAATTTATCGAAATTAACTAAACTTTTTTATTAAATAATTTATTTTTTCATCATCTATAAATATAATTTTTAAAGAAAGTTAAATACTTAAAGTATAATTACACTCGCTAAAAACTATTATAATTTATGGTAAACATTACACACACACGAAAATATAAGAGGTAATATCAACTAATTGTGCTTATATGTTTTTATTTATTTATTTTTCTTCGAAAAAAATTCCCTGAATTTTATTACCTGTCTATTACTATAACGTATGTATCTTTTTTGAAATTACTTTTTTATATCGGTTTTTGTTTTATTGTTGATTATTTTATTACACAAAATTACAAAAAAAAACTCTGTAAACTCCTTTTCATATATGCATTTAGTTGAGATTATACTATGCACTTCTAGGAAATACAAATATATTTTTTTGTAAAGTTGAAATAATAATTTTGGGGTTTTATTCTTATATTTGCTTAAATCTTCTGTCCAAAAACATTTATTAATGGACATTGTTACTTCTAGATATTTACTACTTACAAAAATATACATAATTACGAAAAATGTATCCTAAATCCATTAATACATTTAAATATATTTTTTTTTATGAAATCATTATTACTTTATGTATTTCTATATTTTTAGCGTACAGCCCTCATCCGGAATTGCAGATATACAATCAAATGTCATGCCACCTATAAAATAAAACAACGGAAAGGGGGTTAATGTAAGAATATTAAAGCACAAGTCAATTGTTTCAATTTTTCTACCTATTTTGAAGAAAATTTTTTTTTTATAAAACGAATATATTATAGGAATTATGTACTATACGTATCAAATTCTTTTATAAAATATATTTTTTATTACATGATTGTATAAACAACCTTTTTGGTGAATTTTGTTTATGTATCATGTTTTTACCTATTTTATATGTGTAACTACTATGTTATCTACTAACAAAATGTATGAATAAATTTATAAAACAATGAATTAAATAGTTGCGAAATATTGTTACTTGAAGCAAGTTTTTTTATGTTGTTGGTTGGTTTTAAACATAACTTTTTTCCAAAAGAAGATTGCACTAAAGATTCAACAGTAAAATTTGTTCTTCGGAGATAGTTTTCAAAACGAAACTTTTTGACGCATTTTAAATAACTTTTGAATATATACATATTTTGAACACTCCTTAGCGAGTTACGTAATTCTGTTACGTTATAATTATAATTTGTATGAATAATAGCCCAAATAATATGAACTAATAAAGTTTTTTACAGGAGCTTATTGAAGGTATGCACGATATAGTTGAATGTTCTAGGGGTTTTCTGATAAATATGTACACTTATGTACATATAAATCGATTTTTTAAGTTTTTCTTTTTGCATACATACACACATATTGATTTAATTTTTTATTTGGCTTTTAGGTTCGTCTTCTCTCTCTCTCTCTCTCTCTCTCTTGGAATCGGTTGTTTTCAGACAATTAAAATTTCTTTGCCAACAATTTTTACATTCGGTAGTTTGATGTTTGTCTTTCATTCACAACAATATGACTAACTGCTACATCATATGAAGGAGGATTCATACTTCCTGACACTATTACGGGATAAGGAACTGCATTAGAATGAACACTGAAATTAAATAACTTTAGTGAAATACGTAAATAATTGGCTAAATAAAGTGTATACTTACCCAGGTACTGGAGATTGACCTGCGGACAAGTGCGCATAATTTCTGCAAAGAAATTTTTTTATCAGAGGGCTAGAAAATAACTAAATATGACAAAACGCAATCACACCTAAACGCAATCATGGCCTAAATTTAAAAAGAGCTGGGCGCGATTTTAGGCTTTAAAGGTAGTACTAACTGAAATAGACTAAAATTTGGAGCGGATAACATTTCCATTTTCAATAATTGAATAACTTTTCTAATTTTCAAAATCTCATAAGTCGATTCTAAAAACGTTGAAGATAACTTTACACACTTCTTAACAAAGGAAACTTAATTGGCAAAAATTCAAGAATGTCATCAAGAGAGAAACGCCAACAAAAGTTCAGAATTTATGAAAATGGACAGGACAAAAAGTTAATTTAGAGAAACACTTTATGTACATATTTTGAAGGTAAATATTATCCCTCTATTCATAAAAAAATCTTCAGGGTCTTCGTCGGCCCTCTGGCAAAAAATTAGCCGGCGAAGTAAAAGGTTGAAATAATTAAAAAAAAAATTCCCTATCTTCACATCCTTTCTCTCAATATTTTCTCCTCCTTTCTAGTTTCGGTGCAACTGCCTCTCCTGAGTGCTGGTCCGAGTTAAAAAAAGTCAAATGTATTTTAGATCTATTTTAAGAAAATTTGGCTAAATACACGTACACCTGCATGCAGTGTCTGTCAAAAGTCACCACGGGGTAAGAAATAATGAACTGGAATAAATATATTTTAAAACAAATTTTCACAAATTTGTTTTTAACACTAATAACATGTAAAACAAATTAAAATTTCAAAAATTGGTTTTACTGTAAATGTCATTCATGCGATCGAAAGAGAGTTTGGAACAGTAAAATTTTATGAATTAAACTTACCCCTGAGGTGGATATGGAGCCGTATAGGTCTGTGTTTGATACGACGTTACTGTAGATCCTATAGGCATTTGTGTCGCTGTATAACCACTGGGTGCAGTATGCGTCGCTGAGGTTACCACCACGGGCGCTAAAACAGATGGAAAATGAAAAATATGATGTAATAACACTTGAAATACTTGATTAATACTTTGTTTTTTTTATACTTGCTATTCTTCCTGAGATAACCTGACCCGTATAACGACTATTACGCGTACGACGTCTTATTAAGACAACTGTGCTTGTTATTATAAATATCAAGAAACAAACACTAATACTAATAACAATTGCAATCATATTGATTTCGAATAAAATCGTTTAATTAAACTTCTTGCTACACGTAGCATGCGGTTGATACTGAATAAAAGTTTGATAAAGAATACCAAATATACAAGTATGGGCGCTAAAATTACGAATAAGTTTGGCAGTTTCATTGATATGCTGATTAGATAACAATATCAAACCGTAATTAAGAAGAGAGAATGACAAATTATTGGCGTGGGATTTACCTTAAAACTTGGCGGGCGGGGGTTCATCTATGTATTAACGCTAGCTTCGAAATATCTACACTGCAGAGGGAAAAAAGTTTCCCTAAGTGGAACTAAGCCAACCTCTAAAAAACAACATAACTTTTAAAGTTTTTTTTTGTAATTTTGTTAAGTAAATGATATATTTTTATGTCAGGGAAGGTCCAACGCATTAAACTTGGAGCCATAAAAACAAAAAAAATTAATTTTTGGAACCCGCTCCCTTTTGTGGGCCTTATTATATGCAAAAATAATGTAAAAATATAACAAATTATTTTGCTTAAGCCTAAAAATTGTTAAGCTTTAATGACGAAGCTGGGACGTAACCTGGTACTCCTCTGCCCTACCCCTTATCCCCCTTTGCCCTACTCCCTCACCCCCTAAAAGACCCTATAAAAAATTAAATAAATAAAATTAAAAATATAATTTCAATTTAATTATCCCAAACATTTATTTTTAGAGTTTTATGTCAAAAGTGAAATGTCTCCCCCACGGCCCTTGCCAGAGCTACTCCGCCAAAATACAGTTTCAATACCCTCCAAAGAGAATTGGACCCCATAAAGTAAATATGAATATTCTTGATTAGTGATGAAGTCTAAGACGATCCAGCACTGCCCATACGTTTGTCTGTGGAAAACATGATATAGTCTATTTTTGGACCCCGATCCCTTTAGTGGGGGTTGACGTGTGATATTATATGCAAAAATAGTGTACATATTGAAAAAATTTTATTCTTTAAGCCTATAAGAAGCTGAGAAGTTCTCTTGATCACAGCCCTTCCCGGAAGAGATTTAAAATTGATGTCTTAAAGGAACTCTGTACCACCAAGTTAAACATTTTAAATTTACTTACTAAATATTTGGAGGATACGTAAGATTCGACGTTTTTACTTGTTTTATTTTAATTATTACATTACTTTTTGTATCTACTACCTTACCATTTCGTAAGTTTCTTTTGCTTGACAGAAACACTGCAATTGATGTTAGAAAAAACATTAATATACTAAACGTGATTGCAGTTAATAAAGCCAAATTCATTGTTCGTCAAAATCTATACTACACAATCTCGAAATGTATGACTAAACTTAAATAATAAAAATACAAAACCGCTGATATATTGTTGATAGATAACAGCATACAAATAAAATTAGATATGAAAAGTTGATAAAGCTGATAATGAATGAATGTTAATAATGAATGCAATTAAAATTAAACAGAAAGAGAATGACGTACAATTATTAGACAAATTTTGATATTTCCATCTTCTAATATCAAATATAGCTGCTTCAGCAGAAGTTGGTTGCTCCTTAATACAAAGTGATTTTAATTATGTTACTATTTCTAAAATTTTACTCATAAACAATTGGCCATGACTGCAATTATAGTCTTATTTGTACAAATTACATAAAACTTGAATACGAGAATTATATTAACAATATTATTCTATTTCTAGGCTATTGCTGGCCGAGGAAAAAAACCTGCACCACAATGTACCAGTTTTATTTTTCTTTTATTTCATTATGATTGAACTAAAGAAAATATTTGTAATAAAAATACTTTGTAAAGTCAATTTGCAATATATCGGTACACAGATGCTGGCGGGGTGACTCACTGTATACGACTTATGACTTCCCCTAAGAAGTAGCAACGTAGTTAACCATGGAAAACTCCTCATAAAAACTGTACATCTATACAGTTATCTGAGGTCTCGGAATTAACTACTGCGAGTGAGACGCAAAACTCTCGAAAGAGAGTAAACGATCAGTGCTCTGGCTGTACTTAAAAAATAATTGTCAACTAGGCTTGACTTAGAGTTGCTTTGCGACGAAAAAAAAATATATATATATATATATATATATATATATATGTATATATATATATATATATATATATATATATATGTATATATATATATATATATATATATATATATATATATATATATATATATATATATATATATATATATATATATATATGTATATACATATATAAGCGAATTGATAACTTTTTCCTTATTTCAAGTATTTTTAAAACTAGTTGCATACTTTGTTCACACACTGTTGTTTGATCGTATACATTTTTACGTTTTATGCAACATGTAACGATCACAGTGATATTTATGATAACAATTAAACCACCGACACATAATCCGAATATTGCACCTGCTGGCAATCCACCATCCATTTATGAAGTTTGTTATTTATTATTTAATTAATATATGAAATGAATTTACTTAAATATTTAATAAACAATTGCTTTGAACTATTTTATGCACAAGCTTTCAAACAATGATTCACACTGATTGGTAACTTCGGAATATTAGTTAAACATAATAGTTTCGATATACAGCTGAGTAAATAAAACAATTGATAAGATTATGTTATCTCATATATCGCTCCTTTATTGTAATATAGTCATATCTCAAAAAATTGAAATTTTTAGTTATTTAAACAAAAGTATTCTTTCGTATAATCTGCATTTGTAATAAATTTTCAGCATTATATTTACATACAAGTATGCGATGTGTTTACATACAAGTATGTATATGTACATTGTGGTAACTAAGCCAGCAAATTCGAAGAAACCGGAATATCCTATTCCTAGTAAAAATTTGTTGTAATTGAAAATATTTCAATTAAAATAGTTTTTATCATTACATAAATTCACTAAATGACAAAACCTTTGTGGGACTTGATATGGGACTTTTTTCTTTGTGTGTGTGTACTATTTAACATTTTTTTGTAATTTTCTTTGTAATGTCCCATCAATTTTTGTAAAATCTCTTTACTTGCAATGGCTGGCTAAAATTTTATGATATAACATACAACTTTAAAAATTCTTAAATTATTTAATTTTGACTAATGATTTTATAATCAAATTTCTGCAAACTCTTTCGATTCATTTATCATTGATAATACAAAATTTATAGCCTAAAAATTGTGAAAAAACAGAAGTAGCCACATTCAAGTTGCTGTAACATATTTGTTTATGGCGCGTTGTCTTTGAGTATACTTGTGCTAATTTATGAATATGACTCATACGCCACATGCGTCATGGAATATGTTTAAATAAAATTCAATTAAAGTACATTAAATTTAACTAACATTGTTGAGAAGAGAATGGAAGGCGAAAGCTGAAAGCACACTATGACATTTTTTATAGCAGCGTTTGTCATTTTAGTGTATCTCTTTATTATGTGACACTGTCTTCCAAACTGTAAATTTCAAAATGAGAGAACAAATGCGTTGTCACAAAATTCCATAGAGCATTTTCGGCTTTGACTTTTCGCATGGACCACAGATCGTATGCGTAACATTTGCCAAATGCATATGAAGTATACGCTGGATATTCAAACAGGCGATGTAGGTGACAAATTTTCACTCATATTATAAAGATGTTTGTTAAAAATTTTGATGGGTTTTAGATATTAATGTCATTTTCATTTGAGTAAATATTTTGCCGAATTTTTGTGTGGCAGTTTTAATAAAATTTGTAGAATGACAACTTTTCGTCCTTAATGCTAGAGTTAATGTCGACGTCGTCGACGGCGTCAAATGTCAAAAAAAAAAGTTGAATCGTATGAAATTGTATGAGAGCAGTTAATCTCAACGCGTTGCAACGCCATAAAAGTTCAATCTATTTCAACTTTTTCGGCGTTCAAACGCCGTCAACGGCGTCGACATTAACTCTAGCATGACTGTTTTATTTTATAACATTTAAATTTGATATATAAAATTGTTACAGAAACCATAAAGAAGATTATCAATTACAACAGCAGTTGCCTTGTATTTTATACAACGTATTTATACAGCGATTTCCTCGAATTGGCTGAAACTATTTCGGCGCTCGTTCCATTTGTGCTTTTAGCATAAGTTCCATTTAAAAAATTACAACAATCTTTGTTCAATATTTATTTAAATTTATTTTTAAAAATTTTGTGGTATTACAAAAAATAAAATACATTGATTGGAGTCTTTCCTGCGATTCGCCCAAAATAAAAATGGCATTTATTTTTATTTCGAAGGAAATGTAGTCCAGACCCTTATGACAGCAAATTGAATGGATGGAATTGAATATGAAATAAACAGCATATTCTTAAGATTCTATATAAATTTGTATTAGAATAGAAGTAAAACCTCGTAGGGGGGTGGTTGCGTTAATTTTAAAACTACAATGCACATGTATATGTACATATGTATATACATACATATGTTTATAATATATAAAACAAGGACTTTACGGAAATTAGGAAAAATTGTAATTCATCTCAAATAGTTTAAAGAATTGTAGGAAAACCCGCCACCGCAAGTAGCTTAATTTGCTCTTCCTCTGGAAAACGGATTCCAGCCCGCAACCTAGAGGTCATAATTATATACTTATTCTACATAAAAATAACTCATTTTATTAACTTAAAAAGTAAATGTACATATAAGCATAGATTACAAAATAACGGAAGATAATACAGTGGAACTTATATAACAATATTTTATGCAGTATATAGTTCGATATATTAAGTATTTCTAAATCGTATCGTTGCAAAAAAAAAATATTATTTTTAACAAATAAGTATACTTTGGATTTATTTTAAAGCTACAACAAATTAAGATCAATTTTATTTTTGGAATTCTTGGTAATGCTTTTGTAACAATGAAGACCACTCATTTAGTTTATCTTTGATACAATTGTTACTAACGAATAAAAAAGTTTATAAAAAAATTTTTTAATTAGTTTTAAGCATTTACATATTGTCTACTAAATAAGCATACATACATAATATGTAAACTATGTACACGTTTGTATAGATATTTTTATAATAAAATTTATAATTATTTGTTTATTGCTATGGCAACTGCTTGCTACATAGTCATCTAACAAGTCTTTGATTAAAGTTCCCTTATTTTAGTTTTTTCTTTGAAGTCGTTGGTTGTTTTGTGTTATTAATTTTACTTGTATTTACTTTTTTTTGTGGAAAAACTTGTTTACATTTGGTAGTTGGGATTGTATGCTGATTGTTTCTCATACATGGTATTATTTGGTTGTCCTGCACCAGCACCACTTACCGCTACATCATATGGAGGAGGATTCATACTGGCTGCAGCCATTGTGGGATAAGGAGCTGTATTATGAGGAATGCTGGAAATATATAAGATGTTGTCAGTAAAATCAAAATTTATTAATGAATTAAGGTGATTTCTCTTCTAAAAAAAATTTAAAAAAACCAAACGAACTTCAAACGATGAATTTAAAACAGAACACAGACAACATTAACACAAACTACAGTGTGATATACTATTTTTGCATGTGTTTAAATTTTCTTTTTAGCTTTAATTTAAAAGCCAAAGTAAATATTTTTCACTTTTCCATATTTAAAAAAATAATTTATGCCTATAAACTTCTATAAAAAAGTAAAATACAAATTAAAATAGACAAATTTCTATAAAAAAGTAAAATAAACAGTTTATAAAAAAATTTTTTTTAATGAATTATTTAGGCGCAAATTATAGGCCTAATTCATAAAAAATATTTTATGTGAATAAACTGCGTATTTGACAAATTTTTCATAGAAATTCTTATATCTTAATTTATAAAAAAAACTTGATTTATAAGAGGCTTAGAAAATCACATTTCTTTTTTTTTATAAATTAAGCCTTAGTTAATGTTTCTATATTCTTCTAAATTATATTTTAACAACTGTTTTTATTATTTTATATAAAAAGTTCTACAGCACGTTAATAAAAATTTTATTTAAAAATGATTTTTCATTAAATTAAAAAATGCTGCTCAATAAAAAAATATCCAGCAATAAAAATTTTTTTATTTAATGTCAATATTTTGAAATACAAGCTTATCTGTCTGCCATCTGTTAAAAATAGGAAGTTTTTTCTCATGCACTTTTTAACACGTTGGTTTTTTTAAAAACGCTATTAATTATACTCGCAATAATAACATACCCTGGTGCTGGATGTTGACCCGTGGGCATGGGCATAGGCATCGGCATGGGCACGTGTGGTGCAGCAACTCTATAAAGATAATATTTGATTAGAAATGAGAATAAGTAAGTGTGTATGTTCTTCTTAGAGTTTTTTAATTTATTTATTTTCTTTATAAAATTTGTTTTTCGCAATTTAAAAAAAAAATTCGGGAAAAGCAAAGATAATGGTTATGCATTAAACACATTTACGACAACAGGCTAGTGTCAATAGGACTACAGATATAGAATACTTGTGTTTATATGGGAAAAGTAGCACGGACAACAACCTGGGCGTGTAGCCCTGAAAATAATCATTTCCATATAAACATTCTTCCAATCAATAAATTTGTATATTAAGTTATAAATTCGTGAGAGAAATTTATTTCCATTTTTGTTCGTTAACGAATTTTATTTATAAAATTTTGCAAATAAAGAAATATTAATTCTTTATCATATAAAAATATATAAACTTTTTAGCAAAAAAAAAAAAAACAAACAGTGCATGCTTTGTTTTGTTTTTGAAAGAAATTTTATTGCTTGTGATTTTAGCATGCCCATATGAAATCTTTATGAATAACCGAAGTGCTGGCATATTGATAAATATGTATAAAAAATTTAAATTCTATTTTTCTTTTTGATTTTAATTGATTTATTTTGCTGTCATAGATTTAATTTGCAAAATGCATCCATTTAAATGTTTTCTTTTTCTCAATTTTCCAATTAACGTATAGAATTGCTGAGGTGGCAACACGCTGTGTAAATTCCTTTGCGTTCCGCACGTAAAGTCAAGCGAGAAATCATTTCATAGATAGTGAAGAAATGCTTTTCAAAAGTAAGCGAAGGACTACTTTTTGTCCTTTCGACTTTTCTTCCACTTCCCCGGCACAAGCAGTTAAATTATGCCTTTTCTCTGAACTATTTATATAAAAAAGAAAACCTGTAATTCTATTCCGAATACCACCATATCAGTACCTTTTGCCCCAGAGTCAGTTATAAGAATTTTAATTTATAAGACGAGAGTTCGGCAAAATAAAGTATTTTTGACGTCCCAATTTATGGGCATTAGTTTTTATTATTTGTTTTTCGAATATTTTAGAAATAATCGATTAATAGCAAAGTAATCAATACAATTAATCCTTTGTTGCAGCCAGACGTTAGTGAAAATAAATAAATGGTTATTTTTAAAGATTAAAATTCAGCTTAAAAATTCAGGTAAACTTACCCTTGCGTTGGATATGGAGGTGCATAGATTTGTGCTTGATACGATGTTGCTGTGGTACCAAAAGGCGTTTGTGTTACAGTGTATCCACCAGGTGTAGTATGTGTAGTTGAGGTAATTACCACAGGGGCTGAAAATATAAAATGAAATCGGTTTAGTTTTGATATAGTTTTAGCGTTATACTGCTTTCTAATAAATTTTGTGTATAGAATAATTGTTATCACATATACATTTATATAACTAGTAGTGATGATGCCAGTGTAGCAGCTCTCGTAAACAGCTGTTCTGCTCTGCTACATGTTAATTTTCCCATTTCTCTTGAAACATTTATCATGTCGCTGTGAATACAATAGATTAACAGTCCTAAGCTAAATTCCGACAGAATACAAAACTTTTGCAAGTACCCGTTACATGTATTTATAAATAATTTGAGGCGACTTTTCTAGAAAACAAGCTTTCGCAGTTTATGGATTGCATTAAGACTGTTGTTCGTAATGTTATATTCCACCTGATGCTTGTTTCGTGAAATATACAACATTTTCCTACACTACGAATAAATTCATTACGTATAATGTGTGTGTGAGGATAAATTAGCGAAGACGCAAACCGAAAGTTGTACGAAACCTATTCTGCAGTTAGCAGAGCTCTGTTAACCACTTAACATTTGGAGTAAAATTTGATTAAGTTTATGTGGAAGCCAAGATCTAGGAACTGGAGCTAATTCTGCTCAAACTGGTGAATAAAAATTATGGCCCAAGAAATACTTAATAAATATATATTTAAGGAATGTACTGGAAATATAAAATATTGTAAAAACATTCATTTGAAAAATAATATTTTCCTGGAGAGGTTTTCAGTCATTGTTGGTAATGGGTACACATATGCCACTATATACAAATGTCGGCCCAGAGAGCCCTTTATATTGCAGAAAGTCTTATATCTGAAATAATTTTCGAATTCGAATATCAATTATAAAAAAATTGTTTCAATAAATTCGCGCGACCATTATAGAAAAATGGGGATGGGTACACATCAGAGATCTCAGAAATTTAATGTAAACCGTTAATACAATGTACACCCTGAATACACTATAGACATTGTCTTTCTTTCATCGTGTACACCCTCTACTTGTGTATAACTATGAGTGTACTCGTGTATATGCTTTTTTAATTTGAAACTGGTGGGTATGTACAGGGCACACTGATACAGGTAGGAGCGGTTTTACAAAAATAAAAACCTACATGTATTTTGTTTTTGTGAATTCTAATTCAAACGTCACAATTAATTGTGTAGAGCAAAGCAAAACGAAAAAGTACAAAAACAAAATATACATGTTTGTTTCTACATTTGCTTTTAAATTTTGTATGTATGTAAATATGTAAAGAAATTTTGACGTTTGTATTAGAATTTCTCCCAAAAACAAAATAACCGTATGGGCTATCGCTCCTACCTGTATCAGTGTGCCCTGGGTATGTACATATAATATTTTCAGTGTTTGCTTTTACTGCGCACACACACATTAATTTTATGAAGTTACAAAACAAATACAATGTTATCATCTCCGCAAATGTGCATACATACATAAAGTGAATTCAATGTTTTCAATGTCTTCAATGTATACACTTGAGGTTCGATGCACAGTCCTGTACACTCAAGATTTATTGGTGTACATATATAGAGTGAGGCATGCATACATTTTTCAATGTCGTTGAGGTAAACTTGTGTGTACAGAGGATAAAATAAGTACACAATTTCGAACTCTGGTACACATATCCCACTATATACAAATGGCGGCCCAGAGTGCCATTTTTATTGAAAAAGTCTTATATCTGAAATAATTTTGCAATTGGAATGAAGTCAGTTTTAATTCAAATTGAATATTTTTCTACTACTTCCACTAAAAGCAATTCTTCACATCATATGTATACGAGTATGTATGTATGTATGTGGATAACTTACTTTTTGGAAATACTGCATCTACACTCCTTTTCTTCTTCTTTATATAAGATTTACACAATACAAATAAAAAAATGGTGGAAACAAAACCAAACAGAACACAAATAATAATTGTGGCGGTATAAGGATCAATATGTTGGACTTCGCCGGCCATAATTTTAACGATATTTTTCTTTTTTCAGATCACTACAAGCATTTTACAATTAATTTAAAAAATCTTTACTATTTATGTATAAGAATTGTAGCCAAGGTCACAGTATTAAATTAATATTAACTTCACCTCAAATTTAATATGACAATGCTTTGACTTCGCAGTGTTAACTTGAATTGAAATAATGGATGCTTAATAAATATTAATAGACAAAAGAGTAGTGAGAAAACTTTTCCAACTGCATAGTGGGACTTTATGGCATTTGTTATGTCAAAAATATTTATATTGAATATATTATTTACATTTTACTTAAATAAGTTATTATATTTGTTGTTAATATAATATGTACATTAGGGTGATAACTTTTTGCATTTTTTGCAAATATCACTTCTCCCAAAGAAAACTCGTATAGGGCATGGGAAAATATTAAGAACTATATTCTTAGTTTTTCACGATCGTTAAAAAAGTACACGCACCAAACGCCATGAAGTTTTTAATCAAAACGGATTTATTTTTTTACTAATGCATATTTTATAATTTTTATGTGAAAATGCCTTGCTTTTCATGTCATAATGTCATATGTCATAAAATTCAAAGTCATATTTAATTATAAGATATGTATGTATGTACCCCATGACGAATTAAAAAAAATTAAATAAAAAATTATTTAATTTTTTAAGGTTTTGTTTTTCTGGATCACATTAATTATGTTTAATTACTTCCTTCTTTATAACCTCTTTTTGACCCGTGTAAATAAAACTATTTTTATTTGTTTTTTTTATCTATATATTTCAAACCTCTCGGTTCATCTTCAGGATCTAATTGCTTTGATTTATATGAAAATTATTTTCATATACCGTTTCAGATATTGTATTTAACGCAGCAAAACTTCACAATTTATTCAGAATATCGAAAAAGTCATAAAAACCACAATTTCAACATAAACCTAATTATTTTCATATAAATCAAAGGAATTAGATCCTGAAGATGAACCGAGAGTTTGAAATATATAGATAAAAAAACAAATAAAAATAGTTTTATTTACACGGGTCAAAAAGAGGCTATAAAGAAGGAAGTAGTAATTAAATATAAATAAAAAATATTGAATCAAATATATCAAATACGTTTTAGAAATCGCTTTTAGTGCGTGTACTTTTGTCACCAAAATGAGTTAAAAAAATGTTTTTTATTATCAAAACAACACGGACTGTAAGATAGGACCTTGGGAGAATGACGCCCAAAAAAAGTTATTACCCTAATGTACATACCTATTTGCGGCTTTATTCATAAAAAAAATATTTTATGTTAATTTAAAGATTTATTTGATAACTTTGTAAGTTGTTAAGAATATTTGTTTTTTATGAATTAAACCGTTTCAGATATTGTATTTAACGCAGCAAAACTTCGCAATTTATTCAGAATATCGAAAAGTCATAAAAACCACAATTTCAACATAAAACGAAATATTACAAAACAAAAATACATCAAATGAGTTTTATAATACTTTTTACTGTGCAACGTTACTGTACGTATTTACTATACGAAACATATTTTAGATAAGATAAAATTCGAATATACAAAAAACAATGAGCAACCGTTTCTTTTGATCTGTTATAAAAATACCCATAATATAAATTTGGCTGCCCAGATACATCTTTAGATAGAAGGAAAAACCTGTTAGAAAATCGTAAGGTGACACGTTTTAAAAGTGTTGATAATCAGATCCGAGTTCTAGAACTTTATATGCAAGAACATTATTAAGATAATCTGGTCCTAATATAACTTTAATCTGCTTGATCTGCGTGTCAGTTAAAATTTTAAATAACAAAATTTGCGTTCTACTGTCTTTCTAACCTCATGTTTTTGTCTAAATCACTCTACAGTGAAAAATATAATTATTGTTTTGAATTTTTCAATGTATTAGTGTTTATTTGAAATAATACAACATGACGTGTTGTCTATGAAAGCTTGCGTGCCTAATTACAACTGAAACTGCAGTTCGCAGTCGACAAATCACATCAAGGTGTTTTTCCGATGAAGTGCCGAGGAGGTAAAATATGGAGTTTGTGCCTCGGCTAAGTTGAATAATAATTGGTCTGTATACGTGTGTGTGTGTTCATGCGAAAGTCGCTATATTTGTGTGCGTGTCAGATAACAATTGTATTTTTTAAGCACTGATATCATTTGCCATCACCTTAACAATGGAAAACAACTTTTATCTTCTTCTATATACTAGTTGTGGTATTTTGAAGATTGGTTGTTTCTTTTTAATTATTGGTGTGCAGAAAATTCATTAACCAAAATCAATTAAATCTACCTTTTACAAAACATTTTGAGTTGGGAAAAAAAGAGCTTTGATCCAGATGCGGGTTTCCCTTTTTATACCCTCCAAATAAGAATTGGATGGTATATTCACTTTGTCATTCCGTTTGTAAGACAGCGATATATCCATCTGAGACCCCATAAAGTATATATATTCTTGATCAGTGATGAAATTCAAGACGATCTGAGTATGTCCGACCGTCTGTCAGTCTGTGGACGGTCCAAACGAAAAGAGCTAGACTCTTGAAATTTGGTATAAATATATTTTGAAGGATAGCACAGGTTAAGTTCGGAGATGGGCTATATCGCGCAAGAGAGAAAAAAGTTCCCCTAAAAAGAACTAAACCAACCTCTAAAAAACAACATAATTTCTAACGTTTTTTGTAATTTTGTTAAGCAAATGATATATTTTGATATTAAAGAAGGTTCAACGCGTTAAACTTGGAGCCATAAAATAAAAAATAATAATTTTTGGATCCCACCCCCTTTAGTGGGCGTTATTATATGCCAAAATAGGGTATAAATTTAACAAATTTAACAAATTTTTTTACTTAAGCCTACATTCCTTAAAAATAACATTTTTAAGCTTTAATGACGAAGCTGAGACGTAACCTGGTACTACTCTGCCCTACCCCCTCCTACCCCTTTGCCAGCTAAATGACCCTATAAAAATAATTTTTTTTAAAGCATTTATTTTTAGAGTTTTACGACAAACTCTTACTCCTGTTTTTTTTTTTTTTTTTTTTTTTTTTAGGAGTAGGACCAGCACTCAGGCCTGTTGCCACAGGCCACCACAATCAGTCATTAAAACTATGTTATTTAGAAAAAAAAAAGTTGAATTTGTTTTATCGTAATATGTTGGGTATAAATATGTACAATAATTGCAATCAATTTATGGGGGCAGAAAATATCTCACTCATGAAAATGCCATTGAAAATATTATTTTAAAACTTCAAAAATAGAATACGTCTAGTCACGCTATTATTCGTGGAATTTTTAATTTTAATGTTGATGTTGTTTTCTCTTGAATACATTTTCTAAGTTATTAATGAACAAACAATAGGACGATTACATTACAGTTGCCGAAAACGTTATTACGCACGGCAACTGTCTACTTCCAATTTCACTCACTTCTCTTCGGCACATACTTTCAGTTGCCGACTTGTGATGCAACTGAAATTCGATGGCTATACATCCTGTAATCGATCTATTACAGTCATAAAATAAAAAAAAAATATATATTTAAACTTTAATCTGTATGTACCAGTAATTTAGGAATTGTTAACATCCGTACCCCTATAGTTTGTTTGATGATTTTTTTCTCTCAACTTTAACGTCTGTCGTCTTATAAATAAAGCAATTAAAACAAAAAGAACTGCTAAAATCACTATACACACAAATGCAATAATTATATTCATATATAATTTCATTTAAAAACTAAAACTTTTTACGACAAATTGATTAATGTATTTAGTCAGCTACTGAAAATCAACTAAATTAATGTAAATAATTTGGTGGTAATTCAGTAGAAAAAATGAAGCGTAGAAAATCGAATAAGTGAGCAAAAAATTAATCAATATCAGCGATAAAAACAATTAATATCTATGGACGAGGACAGTTTAATAATTCCCCCATTGTAGTTCTCAACTCTTTGCTTAGTTTCGGTAACGTTTTCATTTCATACAAAAAACTTTTTAATCAGCGCTTAACTTCATTAATTTTTTATTCGTCAAACTTAATAAAGATACTGGTTTGCATGACAAAAGTAAATAATAGAAGAGATATTTACATATATGCGAGAGTTAATGGGATTTGTATGTTTGTATCTATGTATGTGTGTTAAAAATATTAGGAAGATCCTTTTTGGATTACAAGGAAAATTGTGCTTGTAAAAATCTTGAAAAGATCTCGGGGTTGTATTATCGCTATAAACATTACAGTTGTTTTTTAATTACGCATACTATTTCTATATATTTGGGACTTCAACTGTAAAGACTTAGAATCGCTTTATGTTTTAATCCAAAAAGTTAAATAGTATCTATGTTTAATAAATAATTTTCAAGATTAAAAATAATACGGCTAAGAATGCAGCATATCATTCTGCAGTACGGCCTGCATGACGCCGTTTTATATATTTATTTCATTAAGGATTTAAACATTTTTTTTAATAATAATTTATTATTATAGCATTAGACAATAATTAAAAATTATTTACTAATGCTCATATTAGGGACATGGTAATAACACAGGAAAAAACTTTCTTCAAACGAATTTTTTTTACAATATAGTAACTTTCAGTGCAACTTTATTAAGTATCTGTGGGTGGAAGTTTCAAATGTAAATAGCTTACAAATGCGTTCAGTTTTTCATTTGTATGGCATTACAGAATAATTTCACTGGATTTTGGTTCCGCTATGGATGCTAGTCCTGGTTAACACTATGAAACTTTTGTTGCAGCAATTCTTATTTTGTGTGAGAGTGCTGAAATAGGAGTATATACTATTTGTATTCCTTTTTCGCTCTTCCTCACTAAATACTCAAGAGTTGCTGCAACAAAAAATTCAAGTGTAAACGGGGACTTATCACATTTTGCAGCTGAACTGTTAAGGAGTTAACAGAGCTCTGTTAACTGCATAATGGGTTTGCTACAATTTTCGGTTTGCGTCTTTACTTGTTAAATTTATCTTCGCACACTTTACATACATATGCATTAGGTGTGTAACATACATATATACAGTGAAACATCGATATAACGAATTCCAAGTGATTCCAAAAATACTACGTTGCAAATATAATCAGGAAATTCTTGATATAACGAAATTTGATGAACTACGAAAAAAAACTCGTTATATCTATAATTTGGCACACCCATTAAGAATTCGTTCTTTTGATAACGGGGCTTTACTATTTTGCTATAATGTTATTCTTACTTCTTTGTATAGAGGCTTTTGTACGACTACTTCATTCTCTACAGGATTTACAAATGCGTTTGTCAATAGATTTAGACTTCGCAGTTTTTATAACAAGACTTTGACATTTAAGATTTTGTTATATTGAGACATTTGAAGGAATATTTCGCTATATAGAGGCTTTTTTGTTTAAAATTTGTTCGTTATAGCTATAGTGCATTTTTCCTTTTTAATAAAGAGGTTTTCTCAAGGGACTCAATAATACATACGTTATATTAAGTTTTTCGTTATAACGAAGTTCGTTATATCGAATTTTCGCTGTAGTTGTAAAGTATGTATAAAACTAAATAAAGAACATGAGATCTCGTCAAATTATAAACATATGTACTTGGTTCTTTTCTTTCAGTACTTTTCACTTATGCACACGTATTAGCTTTTCAACTTATTCGCCTTAAAACGACGCTTATAAGACTTGAAATTTGAAAGAATTATTTAACAATTATTTTATTTTAAAGAAAAAAGTATAGTGAACAGAAGCAAATACTTAGCACGCTATAAAAATATGCCAGCTTAAGTTGTTTTGTTATACGAGTAGCTTTTTTCCTTCTTTTTCAACACATCAGCATTTGAATCCTATAATACAACTCAACATGTATACATACATATGTACGTACATTGGAAATCCCTACACAGATTTTGAATTTTGTATGTACATACATTTATTGATATTCTGTTTATTGTAATTTGAAATTCTGTTTAGCTCAGCAAAATAAAAAAATATTTATAGGCATACATATAACGGATTATCCATTTAGTGTTTTCAACATCGCCGGTTTAGCAATGCAATCAGCTGCTAAATATCAGTCATATGAAGTTATTCATTTAGTGAAAGGTTTGTATTTTACGAATATTAATTGTTTAGTAACTGAACGTCCCGTAGATGTAGTTGGAACTTCTGCACAAGTGTAGTGGTTCAATCGTTGGGAAAATTGTAATAATATTTGAATCGACTGAAAGTGTTGCGGATATGGTCAGGCCTGCGCATCATTGTACCGAAAATATCCGCCTCCTTAGTGAAATTGTAGTGTAAAATCCTAACTTATCGACTCCATGGTGTTCTCTGCAATTTGGACTATTTTGCGGCGTCTTTTCTTGACGTGCAATAAAACATTATAGCCGGGCAAAAATCTAGTTTCGAAACGATTTTGGCTTATTTCATGCGAAGTTTCCAGAAAGTACTTCACTTTTTGACGCGTTTGGTACACAATGACAAAGTTCAAGCATTATAGTGAAATAAGTTTGTAATCATAGCATTATTTATTTTATTTCATTTTACTTTTGAAACAAAAAAATGGATAACCCGTTACAATGAATCATATTGCAAATAATAATACTGGATATATGTACATATAAGTGTCTATATGTATGTATATATTTAAAAATACATATGCATGTTATAAAAACGCTGATAAAACATTATATGAATGTGACAACAAATATATCATAATTATTTTTGCCACACATATTATATATCAAATTTATCTTTAAATAAACAACTTACCAGATAAAACTGCTCCACGTTGTTTACGGGAACAGCAGTACCCACAGCAACTCATAATGATGAATGCTAAAAAGAAAAACATAAAAATTCCCCAAAGATCCATGGCGCCGTCGAAATCGTCAATATCGTCCGGAAACCCCACTATAAACTTGTATAAATTTTCAAATTGTAATTGTCAGTAACTTTATAATAAACTAATTACATACTTATAAGAACTTATTTCACAATTGCTTAAAACTCTGTTGTTAAATTTTAAAAATACCACTTGTTGACTTTTTATTCCAGAAATATTTTTTGTCAAACACTTTGGAAACTTGTGATTATTATTGTGCGCTTTTCTTAATATTCTTCTATTTGCTTATATTTAATTACTTTTCCAAAGATTTTAAGAAATATAAAAGTTCTCGTCTTTTGTTCTTTTTTAAAGTTATTTTTTTCTTAACAAAAGTTGTGTGACATTTTAGTGTTTTTATAGCAGCTAGAACACAGCTGTTAATATTAAGAGCGATATTTAACCAAAATTAATTTTAGCGTTATGCAGAATATAGACGTTAAGCCAACCATAAATCAAATATGTATATATATCGTAGAATTATAAATAGTAAGGGGTATCATGTATAGTATGTTTATAAAAATAAAAACAAATAACATTCGTGGCAGTTTTTTTGCTTCTTTTAGTGAAAGTCGCTCTTGTATCGGATATTAATTATTCTTATTGTTCTATTTTTATTCATAATATTGTTTTGCCCCGCTAATTTGCTTTGGAACAACCAAAATAATCAATTAATACGATTTGCTGTCACATGCATCTCAAAGCCGCTAATAATTGTTTCAAAACAGGTTTTACATCGTCTATACTCTGCATTATATATATTTCACCACTGGTTGAGCAAAATAGTCACCTGGCGTAGCCACTGTTTATTACATCATATATTATATATCAATTTTTGTTCCGCTGGTGGCAACGCTAAACAGATGTTATTATTGTGCTGTGCGCTCAAGAACAAAATATATTTGGAAGGATTTACGTTATCTTATTCATCCACATGTCTAGGAAAAATAAAAATATTGTAGCAAAAAAAAGTAAGCGTCGAGATAGACGCAAAACGAAAAGAGCTTTTAAGAGAATGGAGAAGGCTGGAGAAAAAAATACCATCTCTGGAGGGAACGCGACTGCAGTGAACCAGCAACAAATTTGGGTAAATAAAATATTAAATGGATTGGATGTAAGTTTCAAACTTGAGGAGATGTTTAAAATGTATTTTATATTCTACTATTTACCTACACGTACCCATTTTGCGGGCAAAATTCATGTCTATGCATTTCCTTGGACATTGGACAGATATGCTTGGATTGCTCGTATTTGCGTACACACCTCCACGCATATATACATACTACATATCTACTACACATGTTACATTAACACAAGTTGTATTTAAATCTTTCCTGATATTATCATAAGTTTGCAAGTAAAGTTATCACATATGTACGTACTGATATATCAGTAATTACAATATTCGATTGGACTATAGATTTATCAGTAGAAAACCTCCTAGGGGAATTCATTGGTATTCCTACTCGAATTCATTTGTATGGATAGTACGTATCAAAACAGGAACTACCTTAGCATGTATAAAGTTTTACAGTAGGACTCAGTTACAAGGGATTATGGGTGGATTCTCTTCTGAAGCACCAACGTTTTGTTTAATTAATTATGTTCGTAGGTAATGACGATTTCCTGATATCTCATCTACTGTATGGTTCGGCGATAAAACAATTAATAAAATATACGGAAAGCATAGCATAAGAGACAAAATTTAGGAGATATGTACATATGTATATAATTGAAAAGTAAGAATATTGAATATATTAGATATACAAAATTTTTTATTTGAGTCCCACTTGCATTACAAAGCTGTTTTAAAATATATCAATAAAGCATATTGGGCCTTATTACGGTTCTCGATTCGACTCGAAAGAATGTAATAAATTAAAGAAAAATACAAGATATTTCTTTAATCTATTACAAACACTCGGGTCGATTCGAGAACGGTAATAAGGTAGATTAAATGCTATATACATATCGTATATTCACAAAAACCCTAAGTTACAACTCAATTTAAAATCAACTTATTCATTGACTAAGATGTCCTGTATCAAAATACACGTTACTGCAACATTTTGTACTCCTACAATTATAAATGACATTCTTATCAACAAGCTTAAACTGAAAAATTTTGAAAATATTTGGAAGATTTTTCACATTAGAGATTTTGTTTGCTTCTAATGTCAAATTTGTTTAATGTAACTTAGGGCTTTTTTGAAAACATATGACGATACAGAAATAAGCTGCTGAATCGGAGTCGATGGAAGGCAGCATATTATAGAAGGTACTTGTCTATATGACAGATAGTTTTTATCTTATTTAGTTTCTACCATTTTTATTTTCACTTGCAGATGATTGGATCGATTCCCATGAGGTTTACGTTATTTTCAGTTCACACAAAGGGACCTACTACAATTGAATAGGTTTATTTTTGTTAATCACAACTGACAGCCTAAGCAAGCTAATTTGATAGACTATGTTGAATTGGGAATGCAAATTATTTTATTGGGGAGAGAACATTTTGTGTTTCAGTTTAAGCATTATAACTAAAAATCGTATGATAGTAGAGTTCTGATACAATAACTAATAATATATGAAATAATTAAATGTATTAAATTAGATAGTTTCCCGATCCGTTTTAACCTGTTCCTTTACAGAAAATCATGTTATTGCAACTGCAATATTTAAATAACGTAATGAAATTTATATAATTAAATATTCAGTATAATTTTGTATTCAGCCGTAGGTAGGACCTAGAAGATAGAATTCAGAAAAATTATAAAATTCTAACAAATACACATATACGTACAATTTTTTTAACATACATGCATATATACATACATACATTCAGACATATGCACACATAGTAAAAAAAAATATTTAACTATTCCCAGTCAGCATTTTATGAAATTAATGATCATATTCGAGTCTTTTTCGACTTCTTCGCACGATTAAAATAAGCATTTATGCGCTCGTTTTCGAGTCGAAAATGACTGTTCATTCGGGAGAAAATGGTATCCTAGCCGTGACTCTTCTAAAGAAGTCTTTTATGATTCGCGCTTCTGATCAATTTCGACTCATTATCGAGACAGTTTGTGGTAGTTTTTTATATATATTTTTTGATTTTACTGCACGAGCTTGCTGTTTGCGTTTGTTTTTTTTAAATCACTTTCTAAGTATTCCTGGGAATCATTTTCGAGTCTTATTTTAAGCGCCGAACTGATTAATCATCTAATGTACTCGAAAAAGACTTAGTTTGGTGAAACAATCTTCCACATGCTGACTGGGTTATTGTTGATATGTATGTTATACATATATACATACATATGTATTCATTAAACTTCCTAATTAAATTATTTCAGTATAAATTTTATCCACTTGCTGCTCGTCTTCAAGAACGTATATGGCTTCTCTACCCAATGTAATTGGGATGGAATTAAAATTTTTGCGTATACTAGACATGGACCTGAAGTAATTACAATCAACTACTTCATCGATATAGTCTACATCTTAATATATGTATTTCTCAGGTTGTGCTCGCAAAAATATCTATAATATCTATTTAATTTTTCTTGCCCTGCTGTTGGGTTGAATAACCGTCCTTATTGTTTTTGATGTTTTTTGTCTTCAAATACGACATTTTATAATAAATTAAAGACAATTTTGGTTTTTCTCTTTACTCTATTACAAACTTGGAGTTTGAAGGCGAAAAACGTTTCCAACGTGGGTGTTTAAGAATTTGGCTCATTCTTTAATATAGTGTAAAACATATTTTATGAATTTTAGAAATACTCCTCCAATAACTCTTTTTGACTTTCCTGCAATAGCAAATTTAAATTATTACGTATTGCATATATCGGGTTATAGTGTTTGGGGGTCTTTTGGCATTAATTTCGAGATATTGTATCTTTGATATACTACAAAATGTAGAATTTGAAAGCGATAAACAACCAACACAATAGAACTGATAATCACAGTGTCTCCAATATTTGTGTTGTTGTTAAATGATCAAGTTCTTTAATACGAAAAATCAAATTAAATACGGGTTTTATCAGCCTAAACGGAATAAAAGGTAGCATTCGAGGAATTTTCTATTTTAATATGTTCGTATTGATTTTTGTTTAAGGTTCGGTTGCAATTTCAGTATTTTTCATATTTTCATTCAATGTTATTATTAAGCTTTCAACATATCTTGTAACTTTATCGTCTAATACCAATTTTTAAAAGGAAAGCAAAGCCTTTATAAAGGAAATATACTATATTCTGGTTATATAATGCATTTATTTTTTATAATTAATTTTCGAAAGTCAATGTATTAAAATCCACATATAACGCATATAATTCTTCTGTGATATATTTCATTATCATGTGATATTGGATCATTGTTCAGAATATGTTTTACACAATTTTAATTATATACATTTTTTATATTAAGTTTATGGAAAAGCGGTTCTAATAATTTCTTGAAAACATATTCTTTTGTAAATTATTCACCCTTATATAAAAATCTATTCAAATATAAAATCTATTGTAACATATAAACATCTATTACAAAATGCACAACTTGATGGCCAAAAACGCCAAACACGATAAGGGTGATTGTTTAGAAACTGCTAGTGTATACTAATATGAATATTTAAAGTCTATTTAAAATCCATTATAACGGAAAACTCTTAACTATGTAATCACCCTTATTGTGTTTGGCGTTTTACGCCTTCAAATTTCACAAATTGTAACAGCTTAAAAACAAAAAGCTAAAATTTTCTTTAATCTATTGCAAAATATCGAATCTGAAGGCGTAAAACGCCAAACACAATAAGGCTGAATATGTTTTCCTTCCATTTAAAGAATCATTTTTAACATTTTAAAAATTTTAATAACAATTTGGTTTAAAGGCTCGATTTCTATCTCTTTTTTTTTGCTTTAGAACTTCATTTGCTAGTAGATTTTTTTAATTTTCTTTAATTTAATAGCAACGCCCTGCAGGCGTAGTATTTTTTAAAGCTTATTTGGTTGCTTATGTTTATGTATGATAAAACATACGCTTTAATGCTGGAATACATCTCGGAAAAATACGAAAACGTCAGCAAATCGAGCGGGTTTTGAATTTTTCAAACCGATGCCCTAAACTAATCCAGGAGTAGTACATCATAAGTATCACTGATTTTTTGGATTGATACTATAGACAAGAAATATGTCATCTGCAAAAAAAAACTTGTTAATTCTAAAAATTAAACATAAGGAACTGCATAGTTTCAAATATTATTTTCATTTTACATATTGTTGGTTGTTTGTATGAAAGCAACGCTGTTAACAGCTGACAGCAAGCTTTTAAGCTTACTTTTTGCACCCCCAACAATAATAACAAATATTCTGACGACCACCCCTTTAAAAAAAAAGGTACGAAAAGCTCAAAGTGTTAAGAAAAAAATTTTTTTTTGACTCATACATTTGAATAGAAGGAAAGAAACACACAAAAGAAAAATTAAATTAAATCATAAAAAAATACTTTTATACATTTTTATAGTTAAATAAAGTATTCACCCGATACATACACATGTAGATTCCTAATTATAACTACCTCCAGCTTGTAACAAATTTAATAAAAAAACAAAATAATAATAGAAATCGGTTGAATTATGGCAAATTGTGATTTATATGATATTTGGTCCAAGGCCTGTAATTATTATGACATACCTGAAGATACAATTCGTTCCTGGTATGAGCGTATACGCACTAAACTAAACGATGATGCTACCAAACGTGTCTACCACAATTGGTCTAGCATGTTGGCACCCAAACGTATAGAATTGGAAAATGCCAAACCACATATTGTATTGGCAGCTTTTTTTCAATATTATGAGTTTGATTTAGATCGAAATTGTGCACATGATAATTGTAAAATATTTAAAGAATTTTGCCAAGATGGAATGATTGAAGATGTAAGTAGACATTAATGAATGCATTACTACTATTAAATATATAATAAAATATGTACATATATATTTTTTTAAATAGGAAAATATGAAACAGTTGGTCTTTTGTTTGTTGGGTGAAAAGACTACAGAAGCTGTGAGTGGCGATTTTGAATATGACATGGCATTTTTACAAGACTTGGACTTATTAATATTGGCGTGAGTAATTTAGTTTTAAGGAAAGAATATATTTATAATTATTAAATTCTTTTGGTTTCTTGACCTCTTTTTAATAATTATTATATTCTGATATTTTTAAGCTTAAGGTCTCTTTCTTTTATTTTAATTCTTAATTTCAATATTTCGCCACTCCTTTTAATAAAATAATTAATTTCCTGAAGAAGTCACATAAAGGAGTGACGAAATATTGGAATTAAGAATTAAATTAAAATAAAGAGACCTTATGCTTAAAAATATCAGAATATAATAATTATTAAAAAGAGGTCAAGAAACCAGAAGAATTTCATAATTATAAATATATTCTTTCCTTAAAACCCTTTCCTTATAATTATCATCTTCGTATTCCAACTTTTAATTGTTAACAAAAAATGTGTTAAGTTATCTAAGTTGCATATCTGTTTTAAGAGAAATGAATTTCATTGCGATCATTTTTAAATATTTAATTGGGCTAATTGTTCGTAACATGTAAATTTTTTAAAATTAGTATTGGTTTCCCCTTTCCTTCCTCTGTTCCTTTTGTTTTATGAACAGGCCGTTTTCGGCAAGGTGCCATTTTAACTGTTTAATTTCTCATACTACGAGAGTTGACAGATTTAATTCAGTTGTTCAAAAGACCGAGGAATAAATATTGAAAACAAAGTTAAAGGTCTAAATATGAACCATGATCGACTTGGTTGACGGAAAATCCTTTCTCTTCGGAACAGAAATTTAAAAAAAAATTATTACACTGAGAAAATATAACTAAGACAATTCACAATAATGAGTTTGTAGACTAAAAAAAATATATTTTTTTTAGAAAGCGTTTTTAAAACAATAAATTTGTTTCTTAGAAATTTTTGCAAGTCTAAAAGTAATTCTTATGAATAAGGCAGCCAATATTTAAATTTCTTTAAGCAAATTATCTACATTATTTTAGCTCTACACCAGATGTCTATAAAAACTATGCCGAGTTGTCCCGTCAAGAATGGTCAACATCGGGCAAAACTAATTTTGATATGTTAAGGCGCAAGGTACGTTGTAATATTCTATTTGATATCAATTAAATACATATAATATGTTTTCCCAATATTTTCAGACTTTAACCACACTATTGGCTTTGGATATTTACCAAACTCCCGAATTTAGTAATAAATATGCCAAAATTGCTCGAGCAAATATTGAACAGGAACTTAAAGAACTAGAAAAGTGTTAAAAAATGTTTTATAGAATTGCCTAAAGCAAAAAGTTTGAGTTTTAACAAGTTATTTGACTATATACAGTAAAACTGAGTTAGAATTAAACTCCGTTATATCGAATTCTTGGTTATAACGACCAAAAGTTTCAGTGTCGCCACCCAACGACCTAAATTTTCTTCTTTTCATAACGAACACTTAAAAATATCAGTGGGAATATTCGCTCTTATTGTGTAAACCGTTGACGTTTTTCTGTTTGTGTGTGTTTCTTTAATCTTGTACAAAGAACGTCTTCGGCATGAACGCCTTACACAATCAGGTTGATTAATTTTTAGGCTAGCATTTCCATTACTTAGTGAATTTTTTAACCAACAGTTAAAATAATTTACTAAAACATTTTTTTAAGTAAAACTAATTCATAACTTTCTTTCTATCGAACATAAGTTTTCAAATTTGATCACCACACTTAGTGAGAACTTCTCGAATAATAAACTATTTTTTACTGTTCACTATAACGAGTTCTAGTGTAGGAGATTTTTAACAATACAGTATTAATGATTTATAGCAATTTTTGCTTAATGCTAAAATTTTTGTATACATAAAAAGTTTGCAATCAAAATATATATATATTAGGAAAATATGAGAACATTTTTAGGAGAAACGTTCATTACATACGAATTCAATATAATTGATTTTTATTAACTTATTATTAACATTTTAATTGCATGTTTATATATGAACAGAGGTACGAAATTTTCTTCCTTGAATGTTGTATTTAAAACCAAAACAAATTGGAATTTATTTACTTCTAAAGTACGCAAAGGCCTACGGCAGGGCACACTCATACAGGTAGGAGCGATAGCCCAGTTGATTATTTTGTTGTTGGGAGAAATTCTAGTACAAACGTCAATATTTGTTTATATATTTACATACATACGAGTACTTAAGAGCAAATGTAAAAACAAACATGTATATTTGTTTTTGTACTTTTTCGTTTTGTTTTGTTCTACACATTTAATTATGACATTTGAATAAGATTTCACAAAAGCAAAATGCATGTAGGTTTTTATTGTTGTAGAACCGCTAAAAGCGGTATCAGTGTGCCCTGGCCTAAGGTGAACACTTTTTATCCCGCCATGTTTCAACAATTTTCTTTGTTGCGCTCTATCTACATGCCTAGATTTCATTGGCTCTTATACCAAACCATCTGAAGACTTTAATAGTCAGAGGCTGTCAATTGTCCACAATTAGTGCGAAAGATATTCGCCCCTATCATGAATGGCAACAGCGACGTACCATCAAGACGACAGCACAAAATTATATTTATCTACTCTTTGTCGGCGGCTACAGACTACTATTGACATCTATCAATGTGATATGCCTTAGAGAATACTAAGAGATTGTCAAGGGTAATTAATTATTATCGACCACAACTAGTAGACAAGTGGTTATTTTTTGCTGTCGAGTTGATGTAACGTCGATGTCGTCACTCATAATTGCGGTGATAGTCTTGCCGTGATTTTGACATATAAGATTTTCAGAATAAAGATGAAAATATCTATAGGAAAGAATTGAAATGAGCAGGCTGCAAATATTATACAATTGGTAGTAAATTTTTGGAATAAATATTGAAAAGTAAATAAATTATTTTTATTATTTTCTACCTTCTTAAGAAAGTTTTCAACATTTCCTTCTTAAGGACAATAAAAGCAGTTTTCTGTTTATCAATTTGCTTTTTAGAAGTATTTATCGTTGCTTGTATATATATTTTTTTGTATAGTTGTGAAATTATAAAGCCAAAATAGTATAAAAAATCAGTGTAATATTACATTAAAAAATATATACAAAAATATATGTAACTAATTATTATAATTTTAAATTTTGTAGTTTTATTCCATTGATAAAGACTACATTTGTAACATGACTTTTTATGAAATTTATTGCATGACATTTTTTTTACATGCTTATACAGGGGGACTATAGACCCAAGCGGGCTAGAAAATGGTGTGGAATTTGTAAAGATTTTTCCCAATTTGTTAGTATATAAAAAGGTATCATGCCTTGGAATTTAATGGAAAATGTCATGACACAAATCGAGTCGTAATTCATGTAACAAAAGTAACTAAAGATTCAATCGCTGCTATTAAATAACAGGTAAAGTATATAGAAAACAAATTAAAATTTGTATTCGTGAAAATTAATTAATGGAAAAGTTAAATTTGGATTGCACTTACAAATGAATTGAGATGAACTACTGAGTTGGGGGGTTTATTTAAAAATATATATTTTAATTTTGACATTTTTCTATGCCAAAACTATAGTTTTTCCATATTAAATTCAATTAAGATTGAAATTCGTAACATATTGTAGTCAAAAAGTTAAAAAAGACATAAATATTCCATGGAATATATCAAAAAATCATCACCAATTTAATTGACCAACTTAGAAAGAAGAGCAGAACAGCTGTTTTCCTAACCCGCTACACCTTCATCACCACTTATTAGGCGGCTACATGAAACTGTCTTTGTTTTTAAAAATTTTATGAGGATATAGTATACGAGAATTGTTTCAATACCGTATACTATTTCCTCATAAATGTATCCTTCCGTACTTTTTAAATGTTTGAGGACTTTTTAGGCATAAACAAAATTTTAGGTGACACAGCAGTAATTTTTGGAAAAAGTGCCCGTTTTTAAAAATACACACGGGCAATCCAGTGAAATATATACATACATTATTATTAAATTGTACATTCAATTACTTAAATAAAAACTTTTATGTTGTTTTCTTTTCTGTAAAAGAGTGCAACATTTTGTGCACTTTTTATGGAAAAATGGCACTATTATATAATTTCAAAATAGTGAATTTATTAGAAAATAAACTGCCATCCCTTAGGAATATTGATTTGTGTCTTAAAACTCCGCCTAACTGCAAATTTTAAGAAATAAAGTGAAATAATGTTACATGTTTTCCAGAAAAGAAAACACTATTAGTCATCGCAAATTAAAAAATTAATCGGCAGTTCTCGATATCAAATTGTAAATTAATTGAAACAAATTTAATTACATATAAATTTATAGTTTTCTTAAATGTAAAATTTGCTAGAAGTCGTATGACGCCCGGAAGAATAATAGTGACTTTCAATATAGAGATCTGTAAACTTTTGTATAGAAAAAGAAATATATAATAATTGACACTTTTGAAATGAAATCTTCAGAGCCTTAAAGATGCTTAAACTTTTGCACTCAGTCTTAAACTTAATTACCTTCAGAAAATTGAATACTGAAAAATTATCTGATATTCTCTTTTGCAATCGAGAATATCATTTCAAAGAAAATTTTAATTTGTTTTCTAATGGTAAGTATATTTCATTTATTTACTCCCATTCTCAACTTCTAAAATTCAAAAACGATTCAAAAGTACATGCATTTTGATAACTAATCGTCTCTTATTGTACTTTTACTCGTTTTTGAAAATATGAAATACACACTCATGCTTTATATTTAAAAAATTAATTATTAACTAATTCACTTTTTTTTGTTTGTTAAAATACATAAGCCTCGCAGCGAAGATGGACCATCAACTAGCGGAAATTGTAAAAAGAAATCACCTAAGAAAAGTCCTTGGAGAAATGCAGGCGGTAAACTAGAAACATTTAAGAAAATTATTGATGATCAGGCTGTAAGTGCAGTTAAAAAATATTAAATTAAAATTCACTAACAAATCGTATGTTTGCTATTTTTACAGTTAAGAACAGTTACGCGTACCGTTTTTCTCATGAAAGATAAACAGGGAGTAAGCAAATTGACACCGAAAAAGGTTACACCGAAAAAGTTTACACCGACAAAGAGGATGAACAAACATTTGATTAAAAAAAGTAAAAAGAAATTGGAAAAAGTAAAACACAAAGTCTTAGCTAGTATTTCTAGAACATTGGAAGAAGGTGAATTGCGTTCAGTTGTTGATGCATCTAAGGCTAACACTACCGTCGCTACGATTAAAAATGTTGAAATCGCTGACGATGATTGCGTTGTTATAGAGCCAACTCTAGAAGAGATAACAATCGACGATAACGATGATGAGGATTTTCGTTCAACAAGTGATATATCAACTACTAATTATCAATCTCTTATAAATGCATTTCAAGAGTGTGAATCTTCGACGCCTTTTCATCACAAAAAATCAGTCAGGGACATTGATAAATCCAACACGGACGCCACTCTACAATTTTTTGTAGATGTCCGACGTGGTACTGAATCTATTAACTCCACAGATAATTTCACTGATTACGTAAAGTTAAGCATGTTAAAATCCAACTCCCAAAAAGGACCTGTTTCGGCGCGTACAATACCAAGCACAAGTAATAATGAAGTCATTGATTTAGATGATACCAGCAATGACAGCATGAATGCAACTTTGGAAAACAAGTCTAATGATGTGATAGACGATTCCGTAATATTTGTAAGTGAGACAAATAAAATGGACTTTATTCCTATTGTAGATGATAATATTCCACCGAATAAGGTAATATAATGTGTATTCCGTATAAAAAAAAATGCATCACCTACAGAATTCTTCTTCATAGATTTTAAAAATTAGCAATCCTACACCAAAAACACCCGTCAAAAGGTTGGGCACGAATAATTTATTTACACAAAGTGAAACGAAAAAATTAATTGAATACAACGAAAATGCCTACAATCCAAGTAATAGCACAGCTTCCACCTCCCCCAAACGGGTGGTAATTATAGATGGCAGTAATGTTGCTTTCAAGTAAGTATTAAATTGAGAGAAAAAACCTAGGAAAATTTATTAATAAAACTTGTAATAATTTAGAGATAAACTTAATATGTATTTCTTTCAAGTAAACCCAAAATAATTGGTAGACTAAATTGAATTATTTTGTTCGACATTTTTTTTTTGTTAAATTCAGAAAGACATGATAAATATTCCAAGGCACAAAGGCCTTGTTTTTAGTTATTCAACTTACACAGCAGAGCAGAACAGCTGTTTTCGAAAGCCGCAACACTTTCATTATCAGTGCTCATGTGTATAGTGTTTGTCACCACTTATTAGGTGGCTTAGTTGAAAGTTAAAGTCCATGAATTTAATTCCAAATACTTAGTCAGTGTCAATAGATGTAATCTTAACTGACATGCAACAGTAATTTAAGTAAAGTCAGGTCGCACAGATTGTCAGTTTAAAGTAACCACTCAGCCCCATTTTGTTTCTAAATAGTCCCGTTCGATTCTCTGAAGACAATATTTGTGATCATTCCAGCAGCGATGCGAATGGAAAACTAAAAGGATTTGTATTGAAATACGAAAGCAACTCCTTTCGCATCGTATTACAGAACAACTCCCTAGTTCAAAATAAATATTGCCCTTTATTCCGTAACTATTTGTCAACGTCACGTTAAGACAATCCCCCTGATTGTGTAAGGCGTTCACGTTTACGTCTCAGGCGTTTTTCGTAGTAGATTAAACTGCTTGTGTATTTCTTTAATATTGTACAAAAAACGTCTTGGGCGTAAACGCCAACGCCTTACACAATTAGGGTGAATATCAAAAATACAATACTTACCTACTCCTTGTGGATAAAAGTTTATTACTTCTGACAGCCTGTGACAACCCTGTAAGGTCTTGAATAAAGCAGGAGGATGTTAAATACTAGGTCTGTTCCAATTAAATGCGGGCAAGTTTGGGTTAATGAGAGTAAAAAGAAAATTACTCTCGCAAAGTGCAAAATCTACCCAAATTTGTTGAAACGCAAAAAACCATAATTATATATTTTGAAAAACTAGTGCTGCTGACTTTTTAAATTAATTTTTATTTTAGTGGTTTTATACACTGAATAAGGCTCAACATCATGAAATGAAAGATTAGCATCATTGTAAATGTAACATGTCGTCTTCCTCAGATTCACTTGATGTGTCTATAAGTTGTTCACTAAGCTGAAAAAGCATTTTTGTATACTAAACAAAGGGGCAAATATGAGCAAATGTACTAACAACTTCAAGTTTTTTTGAAAAATCTTCCATTCTACTTTTAACCAATTTTCAATTAACAACTTCTTTCCTTTATTTGTAAATTTTCTTTTTACTTTTTTATTTTCAAATGTAAGCAAAAAACAGCTGATAATATAATTCTTGCCCAAACTTACCCAAAGAAATAGTTCGGGCGACTTTGTACAGGAAATGAAAAAAAATACTCTCTCATTTTCTCTCAAAATTGCACAAAAATTGTTATCTGGAACGCATTTGGGTGAGTACGGGCTGTTTCGGGCTGCATCTGGAACACAGCACAGAGGTGTAACATTTTTGATATTCGCCCTTATTCTGTAAGATTTTGTCAACGTCATGTCAAGACAATATCAAAACATTTGCATATTGTTTTTCCTTCGTATTTAATTTCTTTTAAGGCCTATAAACCTTATGGAATAGTCAGAGGCTGCCAGAAGTAATCGTTTGGTGCCCACAATCAGAATGCAACTGCACTATTTTTGATATTGTCTTGAAGTGACGTTGACAAATAGTTACGGAATTAAGGTGAATATCTTTGACATGACGTCGACTAATGTTTAGAGAATAAGGGGAATTAGTTAAAAACTTGAATAAATTCAGAATTTATGAATTGATTACTAATAAATGTTAACTCAATTTATTTGTAAAATTTAAAATTTTCTACAGTTTAAAATTTTAATGAGTGTTAAAAAAAATTTCTTGAACGAAATTTTTTTGTGATAATCTGCCTTATTACCGTTCTCGAATCGACTAGAGTGTTTGTAATAGATTAAAGAAAAATCTTATATATTTCTTTAGTCTATTACATTCTCTCGAATCGAATCGAGAACCGTAATAAGGCCCAATAATTTTGGAATATCTGTGAAAATATCGGCCTGATTGTGTGAGGCGTTGGCGTTTACGCCAAAGGCGTTTTTTGTACACGATTAAAGAAACATACACGCAGTTTTCTTCAAACTATTACGAAATACGACTGAGGCGTAAACGCCAACGCCTTACACAATCAGGGGGTATAAGACTATTGAAAAACTATAAATTATATTGATTTCAATCCTTCTGTGTTTTTTTTATTTGAATCGAAGATGTAGTCCTCGAGTAATTGCAAATTATGTCATGCAATATTTTGAGATACAGACTCAATTCAAAAAAACTCACTTATAGGCATTGATGCCAAGTATACACAAGTGTATACAAATTGACTACAAAATCTTAGGTGTTACATACAAAATTTGATTAGATTAAATTTTGATCAATATTTTATTAAAAAAAAAATTAACTGTGAATACATGAAATTTCAATTTTGTTTCTCCTTTAAATTTAGACATGGGCTGGATCAGAAATTTTCTGTTAAAGGTATAACAATCGCCGTTGAATATTTTGAAAAAATAGGCCATGAGGTAAAAGTGGTTATACCACAATTTCGTATGAATAAATCAAAATCAACAGATCCCGAGGAGTTGGAAAGATTACACAAGGCGGGTAAAATTGTACAAACACCTTGCAAAAACTTGCCAGGACGTACCACCATAAGTTATGACGATCGGTAAGCTGTCGCCCTAATGTTTGTAATATATATTTTAGACCATTTTTATAATTGCCATTTTTCAGCTTCATTTTGCAATTAGCCTTTGCCATGGATGCTGTCATTGTCTCGAATGACAATTTTCGCGATTTAATACATGAAAATCCGGCATTTAAGAAAATAGTGCAAAATCGTGTTATCGGTTATACGTGGTGCAATGATATATTTATTTTACCCGTAGATCCCTATGGCAGATGGGGTCCGAAATTGAGCTCAATCTTAAATCGTTGTTGATTAATTATTTTTAAGTTTTCTCTACCTACATGTGTATGTATAAAATAGAAGAGCGCATACTTGTGTATCTACTTTATATAAACATTTTCCCAAGACGTAGCTATGTAAATATAAATGAAAAACACTGTTACTAATTTATGTATGTATATAACTGTAACTAGAAGTGTATTACATTTAATTTAATTTTTTTATTTTAGTATTTTTGTTCAGTTAGGGGCCCTAGAGGTGGTAAAAAGAACTGTCAACTATTTTAACTCCGTAGTGTTCGTTTGTAACAGGGATGGTATTGAGTATTTTAAAATCGTTCCAAAAGCTTTAAAGATTTGTACTTTTCTATTTAAATTGTCTAAGATTTTTATTTTTGTTTCGAAATTATTTTCAAAAATACCACTCTTATATTAATTCTTATTAATCTAACATAAAAAAGCTATATTTAACGGTTTTTATATTGATTTCGAGTTTGAAATTTAAATTTTAATAAGAAATTACCTGCAATTTTGTAAGTTCAATGAGTCATTTTTTTTTTTGGATTAAACTACAAAGAGTTTCGGTTATTAGTCTGTTTTTCTGATTTTTATATTTTTATATGAAAAGATTATTTCCTACATTTATGGCAGTTGAGGACAAATGCATACATTTGTTTATTGGAATTGTATATGAAATTATAAAAAAAAATAAAGCCTGATGCTAGAGTTAATGTTGACGTCGTCGACGGCGTCAAATGTCAAAAAAAAAGTTGAATCGTATGAAATTGTATGAGAGCAGTTAATCTCAACGCGTTGCAACGCCGTAAAAGTTCAATCTATTTCAACTTTTTCGGCGTTGAAACGCCGTCAACGGCGTCGACATTAACTCTAGCATGATGGTATTACAAAACAAAATGATATTTATTTTTCAATAAGTATTAGAGGCTTTTAAAATGTTAATTCTGAAATAAAACAAAAACAAAAATTTTTTTGGGTTTTCAGCACACAACTATAGTGATTGACATATTTCTTTTATCATCTCCAGGGCATTTTATATATTTATATACTTTTACATAATGTACTATAACACATACATATACAACAAATTAAACAAAATGACATAGGAGCGGTCCCAAGAATTTTCCTTAAACGACATAGATATACTATATGTGCATTTTGTTTATTTTGTTCATAGAGTTTTACAACATGCAGTTCTATACAAAGAGCAAAAGGAACCGCATACAATCAACTCGTTGAAATTATATGCTTTTTTGGCTCATTAATGTAGTTTCTAGTTAAATAAAGGTCATAGTCTGTTTAACTCTATTTATATGTATGATAACTTTAAAATAAATGTAAAAATTTTGTAACATAAAAACCATTAGATTTGTTTTTGAAAATCTGCAATAAGGCTCCTCAAAATTAATAAAATAAATTAATATAAAAAGACACTGTAGCAACAAAAACAGACACTAAAAAAATTAACAAGGAACAGTACAGATATACTACAAAGTCTGCATCTTCGGTCCCTCTCCAACGAACTTCGTCGGTCGGTGTTTAAATTTTTCGGTTGTAAAAGGAAACAAAGAATAATAAAATTATAATACCAAGAAAATATTTCGATCAAAAAATATTATAAAAATCAGAAAACAATTATTTTTGTAAAAAAAATAAACATCAGAACACATCAGCCCCATATTCATAAAAAAATAAAAGCTATTTGAAATCTATTTTAGGAAAATTTTGAATAAAATGCATTTCAACCCCGTTTTAAATTTTATGAATAAGGGGGATAAACTATGCTAACGCAAAGTGATTTTAAAAAATAAAGCGGCCCACCCACTTGCAATATAAATGCAATTTTTCGTATTGTGCAATCATATCGCCAATGTGTATGTCATATTCAAAGGTGGCGCAATATATTGGCAGAAATCAAAAGACATTTGATTTTTATTGTACAAACCAAAAGAAGTGCAATATATGTATGTACTGTGAAATGTGTTGGCAACATTGTACAGTATTGTTTTTGTTTTGCTTATAGGTTATGTTTACTTTTTATTGTAAGAAAGTTGTGACATATTTTATTTGAAACTATTGCGCCACTTATCAAATACTAGAGGCCAAAATGGAAATAATATGACAAATAACATATACAATAATATCGTATAATGGATAAGTGCTAAATTAAAAATTAAATTCCAAGCAATTAGTACCAGGACGTATTTAGGCCTTAATTGTGTAATATTTGCTCTCTTTTACTCAATTTAATTTTATTTTTCATAAAAATTTTAAACATTTAAGTTCTTTGTAATATTTATCAAGCTTGTGGTCGTTTTTTATAATATATTATTTCTTATAATTATAAGAAATAATATATTATAAAAAACGACCACAAGCTTGATAAATATTGAATAAAAATTATAAGAAATAATATATTATAAAAAACGACCACAAGCTTGATAAATATTACAATAAACTGATAAGGTCAATAAAAATAAATCAACATTTAAGTTCTTCGAATAATGAGAAATAATCCAAACTATTTGCAGAACGATTTCGTAAGCTATCGTTCGATCGAACAAATAATAATCGAAGGACAGCTTGCCACATCATTCAACAGACAGTAAATTAAAATTACAAAAGTAAACACATTTTTTTGTTCAACTTTAAAATTAAAAAAGAAAAATTGATTTATTTCAATATATTTTATAAGAATCTATAGAAATCTCTAATTATCTTCATACAAAAGAAACTATAAATGTCGGAAAATATTGAAAAATTAATATTTCATAAGAGCAATATCAAACTCAAAGCGAAAAGTTTTAAAACGTCTTCCGAAATATTAAATACAGATATGAGATCTACATCAAAACAACAATTAGATGCTGATGGTTCAGATGACGATTGTATAATAATTGAGCCACACATAGAAATCGTAGAAATATTAGATGATGAGAGCAACACAAATATGTCAATACGTCGGAGGTTACGTAGTGACACAATTTGATCTGTTAATATTTAGCTTGTCTCTGGAATGTGTAATAAAAATTATAGAAATAAAAAAAAAAACGGTTTAGAATTTAAGCAGTGCGAGAAAAACCCGGTGTCAAAACAGATTGGAGACTTGGATTAGTCTATTATTGAAAATTCCATGGTATTTTAAATTAATTGTTTCATTTTCAATGTTATTCTAAATAAACTACAGCATTTTACACTATATTCCAATGAGAATTTTAATGTTTCATTCTCCGTGTCATTATTCATGTTACTGTAAATGATCCGTTTCATACCATTCTGTTTTTATACTTCATGTTATTCTAAATAAACCGTTTCTTATTAATTTTTCATATTTCAACATCGAATCGTTTCCTTTTTTTTGCTATTTTCAAATAAATATGTTTTACTGTTAAACCGATATGGGGGCAAATATGTCATTCAATATCCATTGAAATTTGTATTTAAAATTTATAGGAAGTTCGTTCGATATCGAATGCGGCAATTTGGCCCCTGATCTTAAAAATAAACAGTCATCATGTTATTTTTAATAAACTTTTGATGTCAATAATATGTAATGTACTATATATAAAAATGCAAGTTACGTATTTCTTTTATTTGAAAACATATTCACCCCAATTATAAATATTCCCGGGGAATTCATTTTCCCGGGAATAAAACTCCCTTATTCTAAACAGACGGGGAGAACAGTATTATGGGAAAGGGAATTTCGAATTTTCGCAGTCATCTGTTATGCTTTCAGTTGTTTTGACTTAAAAAGTGAAAAATATTTTTTTCAGCACAACTCCCTTGCAATTTTTTGAAGGAATTATTTTCTAAATTTATTATCAAATTCTCCCTTTAATTTACATTCATAATACCTACTTTTTTCCCGGGGAAGAGTCTCCCATTTTCGAAGTTTATTTAGAATAAGGGAAAAGGGAGAAGGGAAAAATCTCCCGGGGAGATTCTATTTAGAATAAGGGAAAAGGGAAAAGAGAGAAAATTCCCGGGGAGTTGTTATTCATAATTGGGCTGATTGTCGTTATTTATTTAATTTATTGTATATAATTTACTTGTAATTAAAAAAACAATTGATGATAGAACGTTGATGCAAATAAAACTCTAATTGATCTCAATTAACAATACAGTACAACAATTAATAGATTGAGAAATCAATACTTAATTGTTTCATATTTTAAACCAAATTCCCAGTGTAGTTGTAGTGAATTGTGATGAGATTAAAAATGAAATGTAATGAAAATGAATATCAACTGAAATTCAGGGTTAGTAAATTTACTTAAAATTTTAACAGAGAATATACATCTTTTTTTTAGAAATTCATTCAAAATCTAGCGCAAATTTTTACAAACAAAGTGATTAAAACAGTTTTAGATAGCAAATTATAATTAAGAAAGTTAATTTGAATATCTGTGAACAACAAAACCAATAACTCAATTTATAATTTAATTGGCTCCATTAATGTGCATGTCTAAAATTATGTTATTAAATACGCAATGAGCTTAATTGGCCATATAACAAATCAATTACTGATTTAACTGATTGGTACTTAATTGCATGGCGAATTTGACTTATAATATTCTGAGTAATAACAAAACAGTTATGAAAATAAACATCTCAGACGTGAGCTTCGTCTAATGAATTTAACAAAAATTTTAACCAAATATACATTAATTAATTTTGTGACATTCACATAATTTTTTGTTTTACGAAACTGTTCTAGGTATATTATTATTATTATTGAGTAGTTGAGTGATTTTTGACATTAACTGCAATAGAATTGTTGCTATTTGAAATATCAGTTGCTACAGTTAATGTCGAAATAGCTGCCGAAAGTGTGCTTGATGTGGGAGTTGTTGCTGCATCGGTGGCATTTCCAACTGGTACGTTTTCCGCAGACGACTGTTGCTGTCTATTCAACGTATAGATTTGGACTACGTCTTCGTATGTGGGAGGTAAATCGAACTCTTTAACAGCGCTAATTGTTGTGTTATTGCTGTTGGAATTGTTGTTGTCACTAGTCGATGATACATAAGGACTTTGTACCTGTTGCAGAGCTGGTGCGAATAAAAAAAAAGAAAAAATAAAGCGTTAGTATACATATGTTCATACATAAATATATACAAGGTCAACAATTTTTATCCTTGACGTGATTAAGAGATCAAACTGGATTATTTCATATAAATAGTAATGAATGCAAGAAAATATTACACAAAATTGGTGTTAACAACAAAGAGTATGATTTTATTGTTAATAGGTATTAACTAATAATTCGGAAATTGTTAAAATTTGTACTTAACGTTTTTTTATACATTTAAAAACTCATTTTGGCTGAGAATAAAAATAAGACATCCCTGGTTTCATTTCACACAAACGTTCCATATCAACAATCAGTGATGCAAACTTGCTTTTCACATAATTATTTATGCCTTTTGTTGCTTTTGAGACATTAGTGAATGGATTGACGCGATGAAACATGTTTATTGAAATTAAACACAAAATACGATTTACTGCATACTTATTTATTATCAAATAGTATTCTAAAACAAATGTTTAAATTTTGTTTCGCCCACAATATGTTCTCGTCGAGTAATACTAATAATAAATACAAAAAATAAACATGCCCATACTCCATTCATATTTAATTCCCACACTCAAATTTCGAAAAGTTGGCAGCACTAGCATAAATGAACACATGAATTTGTGCGCATGTTTGTTGCTTCAGTCTCTTACTAAAATTTGTTGAACAAAAAATAAATACACGTTTTAGTAGTAGAAATAGCAGTCGTCGGTCGGTTTTTACTTTGTTTGTTTGTAAGTGGTTTAGTTAAGCATTTGTATGAATTGTTTGAAAGATCTTCGTAGTGTTAAATTAAAATTAAGAATATGTAAAATAATGACAAATAAAGCTAAAGCTCTTGGAAATTCCTATGTTTAAATTGCTCAAAGAGCTATTAAAACAAACCAACATAATTAAGGTAAACCTTTCATTGGGTAGAAGTTTATGTAATAATTATTTGATAAAAAACGAGATTGTACGTCATCACATAAATATTAATGCCGCAGCCCATGGCCCTTACTTATTGGCACATCCATTCATAAAATCGATATTTCAAAATTGTAATAAATTTTAGTTAAATATTTAAATTAAGTGAAAGTTAGTGAGCGCTTTTGTTAATAGTAACAAACACATAGTATGCATTTTGTAAACAACACATCGATCCTATTAGCAATTCATTCGCACTTTTTATTAAAGTAAAAAGAACAAGAAACAGAATAATTTAAGAGATTTTTAAAGAAAAAGTGTGTGAGAACGGAAAGAGAATTTACTGTTTTCCAAGGACATTTTTAGCAATCAACAATCTTTATTGTGTATGTTTGTGTGTGTATAAATAACGGTCTACTCTTACGATAGTTTAATGCTGCCAAAATTCAAAGCAACTGGAGAAATTCGTATGATTACAAATTCGATGTTCATGCCAACTGCTGGAAATTATGCGCTATTGTTACTTAAAATATATAAAAATATTGTATGTACGATAAAAATTACTTATGTACATACTATGTGCTTCTGTTTGCAAATGCAAAAATAATTTATTTATTTGATTTCGTCATACACTATATTTTTTATTTAATTGTGATCATCAATGTTGCTAGATTTCTTTTTAGCCTTCTAGTCAAGTGATTTGTCGAATATCCCCAAATGAGCCCAAATATCGCCAATATAAAAAACAGTAAATTCGAGCTATAAAAAATAGTTTGATTTCGTAATTACATTTCAAATATTATTAAATTTGAAATTCAGTAGGTCAGTAGTTCCGTAAAACATAAACATGTGGTGTTTAAGAAACAACAACAGTTCATTTATAAAATGTACTGTCATATAAAAAATACTCAAAATAACTTATTCCAAAAGATCAATGGAAATAAGATAAATTAATTATTTAAATCTTGCGATAAACTAAAATTAATGTTTACTTAATAGTACATTTCCACTATGAGCAAATTAAGTTGATTTGAGGGAATTATATCAAAGTGTTTCCATTAAGTTATAATTCATTTTATGTTTGAATTTTCAAAATCAATTTGACATTTGTATTGTTTACTTATTTTTTAACATAAGAAAGAAGCAATAATTTTGTTTATTGAAAAATAATAATAAAAAAATGATTTAAAAATGCAAAATAAAATTGAGTTTTTCGTAAATTATATTTAACAACTAAAATCTGCGCCATTTTATTCGTACTTAAATGTCACTTTTTCTTAAATTTGTAACTCAGCAATAATGGATGCCTCAATGTTGAATTTGTAAGAAGAGCAGCCGCGCTGTGTTGCACAGACAAATTTCGAAATAATCTGGAGCAAATTAAGTCATTTGAGATAATTTGCTCATATGAAAAATATATGAGAAATCATGTCGCAAATTACTTAGTTTGGGCAAATTAAATGATTTGGCCGAAATGACATAGATGGAAACGTTCTATAAACGTGTATTTAAGTACTCATTATTTTCAGTATCATTATTGTGGTTTGTATTCTTATTGGAATACATTTGTTTCGAATTAAATCTAACACAAAGTCGATGTTATCACGAAAATATTGTAATACCAGACTATGGAAACGAACTAGTGTCTGTTGTAAAAAAATGACCTATTTTTAACATAATTCCATATTATTGAAATCATAAAAATGTAGCAAAAAATATCGCAATTTCAGAATTTATATCGCCAAAAATAAATTTTAATCGCCACGTTTGGCAAGAAATCGTCATATCTGACAGCACTGGTGATTATGCGACAAAACTAAACGTTGAGTAAAACCGACATTGTATTGTTTTGTTTAGTAAACGTTTTGTTTTTAAGTCGGATGATTAAACATGCTTTATGCTGAGCATGTTTGGATGTGTGGCTGTGTTTCATTTAAGTTTTATTTATTTTTTTTTCTTTTGTCAAATATAGCTGCAGTAAATAAGAGACAAAAATAACATCGTCTTTTTTATATTTATTCATTATCAAAGCAATCATTATAGAGCTGAAAGAGCGACAGTCTGAATTTGAATGAAATTCTCAGCGCCAATAAATTAAATTAATCATTGTTTAGCTGACTTGAAATCAACAGTTTTTATTGTAAGAAAGCAAACAAATTCATGGTCTGGGATTAAGACTAAATGGTTTTATAATCACTCATGCCGTTCTCTGATACTTAAATACGCAGGCCTTACTGTAATATAAATTTTTAATTAATTTATACGTTTGCCTTTTAGTCGATAACTATAACTTTTGAAGATAGATTGCAAGACCAAAAAGATTGTTGGTAACGACTTAATTCATAAAAAATATTTTATATTTGTAAATTGCTTATTTGACATTTTTGCTAAATAAGATATAAGCATGAACTATTTTTATGAATTTACATACGTAGAACAGAGAGGTTACTCTGTAATGCGATTTGAATGGAAATCTGAACGCATTTTTTAAATTGGAAATGCTGAAGCAATTTCTTTTGGCTCACCAAAGGTACGTTGCTATCATACGTGAATTGATCATCAATCAAAAGGATTACGATTGTTAAATTAATAAATATATGAAAAAAAGCTAATTTTGTTTGTAATATATCATGAACAATTGATAATTTTAGGTTATTTTGCAAAACAGGTCACATGAGGAGGTGAGATATCACGTCAGTGCCGAACATTTCAAAAGGGCAAAATAAAATATATAAATGCATTCCAGAAATAAGCGAAAACTACGTACAAAGCTGTTAAACATTGAGGTTTCATTAAATATGATTACAACAAAAAAAAAAATAAATTATTCCTACTCTTAAACATTATTTTGCTTGTTTTGTGCAGCGGAGTAGAAGCACACCCCCACACCAAAACTGTCAATTCTCATTAAACACATTGTTGTTCTCCATGTGCATTCACTTTAATAACAAAACAAAAAAAATAAATAAATCCAAGTTACCAATAATCGTAGGGATTTTGTATGATAAAGAAAAAACTAATTTCCTTTTATTTGCAGTTTCCCTCAAGATATCTGACGTGCCATAGTCTTTGACGCTACAATGATAAAACGTTTTGTTGCATACAGTGTTTTAAGCGCCAGTGCCATTGGAACAGGTTTAAGCTTGCACACAAATGACTACGATTTAAATTCACTGGGCATAGTGCGACTGGGACGTTCCGCCGTGGCTGTAGTGGACGTAGCGTTAACGTACAAACGTGAATTATATTACAAGGAATGGGATAAGAATTCAACGGAATATAAAGATGAAAAAAGTCGTGTTCACACACTTGCCGCACAACGACTTTTGGAGTTAATATGCACAAATAAGGGAGTGTATATTAAAGTAGGTCAACATATTGGCGCCTTGGACTACTTACTGCCAAAAGAGTTTGTTAAAACTATGAAGGTTCTACACTCGAATGCTCCACAAAATCCCATCGAAGATTTATATAAAGTCATAAAACAAGATTTGAAGCGAAATCCGGAAGATATATTTGATAATTTTGAGAGAGAACCTTTGGGAACCGCCTCTTTGGCTCAAGTACACAAGGCGACTTTAAAGACGGGCGAAGTAGTTGCGGTTAAAGTACAGCATCCTTATGTTAAGGGCAACTCTAGAGTGGATATGAAAACCATGGAATTGGCGGTTAAAGCTTTAGCCTTAATTTTTCCAGATTTTAAAATACAGTGGCTAGTGGATGAGTCCAAAAAGAATTTACCCATTGAGCTGGACTTTCTCAATGAGGGAAAGAATGCCGAAAAAGTACAAAAACAATTTACTAAATATAGTTGGCTAAAAGTGCCCAAAATCTATTGGGACTATTGTTCGCCGCGTGTGCTAGTCATGGAATTTCTAGAAGGTGGCCAAGTAAACGATTTGGAATATATACGAAAAAATCATATAGATCCTGTAACAGTATCCAATAGAATTGGTCAATTGTATTCTGAAATGATTTTCAATACGGGTTTCGTACACAGCGATCCTCATCCTGGCAATATATTAGTGCGAAAAAATAATAATAAGGCTGTCGAAATTGTACTCCTTGATCATGGTTTATATGCCAATTTAACAGACAAGTTCCGTTATGACTATTCGAAATTATGGTTGAGTATTTTGAATGTAGATCGTGTGGGTATGAGAACATATTCGCAAAATTTAGGAATAAAAGGAGATTTATACGGTCTATTCGCATGTATGGTTACGGGCAGGCCTTGGGAGACTCTGGTGAAAGGTGTAAACAAAGTTAAATATACCAAAGAAGAGGTGTGTATTACCGACAAAATTGTGAACATGTCACCCGATTTTCATTCAGTTCCCTAATATGATATCTTTCGAATGATAGATATATAGTTTATTTAATCATTCATTGAGATTGTTATTTTTAAAAATCAGTTAGAAAAAGTAATTTTTTACATGAAAAAACTACGTTTTTGAATGATTGAACTGGTTGACCTTATTATTACAACAATATCATATACATATATAAAATTAATGTATCACTGTTTTTATATTAGCCCTATTCACAATCTTGTGCAAATGGTCGTGCATCATTGCATTTGCAAAATAATTGTACTCTACAGCAACAAAATACATTGAAAATGCTCTCAAATACTCTCTCAATTTGCAAATGCTATAATGCAAGACCATTTGCACAGGATTGTGAATTGGGCTATTGTGTTTGGCAGATTGGTTTTGCATTAATATTTCAAAGACAATATAAAATCATATATATGCAAAATAAGCTCAATTATTATATTATTATAATTATTATTATTTTTTGTCTTTTTAGAAAAACACACTGCAAAATAATACCTCTCTAGTACTACCTCATATTTCCGATGTCCTTGAACAGGTTGATCGTCAAATGTTGTTGATATTGAAAACTAACGATTTGATACGCGGTATTGAATCAACATTGCGCACACAAAATCGCATGACTGCCTTTTGGGTCATGTCCAAATGTTGCCTACATTCGTCCTTTAGCGAGAAAATGTCTCAAAGCACAAAGAAATCCCAACGTTTGGGTATTTTCTTACGAGAAAAATGGGAAATATTTAAATTAAATATTTATTATTTGTATTTGGGTTTGATAAATTTCGGTTTATTGGCCGCTGCAAAAGAGCTTCTTTGATAAGTAATTAAAATTTCGTATGTATTGTAGTTAGATAGACAATTGATATTTTATGAGATATTTTAAGAAATATTCATATTTGTTATATTTTTTATAAAATAAACCATAAAGTAAATAATATGAGAAAAAAAAGGTAATTTAAGGCCGTTGGTATGTGATTGCACACAACATGTTCTTTATCGTAAAACACGGTTAATCCCATCTTTAACTATCGTACGATTTATGCATTCGCATATTGGAAATTAAAAAAAACTATTTTTTTTAAATGTGTTTTTTTTTAAATAACTTTTAAACGATGAATTCCCACAGCTTTTGGAAATAGAAAAATATATGTCGACCGCCACTAATCGGGTAAAATCGGTTGATGCATTCGAGAGCAAAAAATTCTCAAGTGATTTAAAAAAAAACTCCTAAATTAAATATGTGAGCAATTAAGGCGGATTCACCCGTGCATTCCACAGAAAATTTTGTTTCGTACAAAATTTTTTTTATATAAAGTTTGACGTTTCTCTCAGGGAGACAATTAACTTTTTCTGGTGAACTCTCAGATTAAATTGCTTTAATTTTACATTTATTCCGAACAAACTTGAAATGAGATACCAATAAACTAAATAAAAGTTTAATTGAGTTGCCCCATGTTGAACATAATTAATAATTTTAAAGAAATTTATTTTAAAGTGAAGAACAATGAATATATCGCCCAAAAACAGCAAAAATAAAATCAGTACTGCCACTTTGTAAAACGAATACATTTTGTTTACATGTGGCAGCTTTGATTTTCTTGATAAAATTGTTGAAATGAGGGAATCGTTTCCCAGAAAACTCTCGTTAAAAATATTATTCTCCGGAAAATAAATTTCTTCAGAACCAATGGGCGAATCCGCCCATTTAGTGTTCTCGATTCTTTTATAGCACTCGAAAAGCTACATCAATCACCGCTCATCACGTGGGAATTGATTGATTCATCCAAAAATTAAAGCAGTTTGAAAATTAAAATAGTAGTGCTTCATCAAACTGTTTAATTTGATTATATGTTGCGGGGATTTACCGCTATTTAAGTTCACAGGAAAAAAGCTTGCGTCGCTAATCGATTCCATTTAACAGAAGCGAGTTTAATAACAATAAAATGTGTACTTTACCTATTCTACGTTGAGCAGCTACACGTTGTTCTAGTTCTTTACGGCGAGATAGACCGATCTTAAAAAAAATAGATAATAAATTTTTTGAAAAATAATTACATCTATTAATGTGTTCATATTAATACCTTAATGCAAATAATAGCTGCAATTAAGACTATAAGCAAAAATGCATAATAAGCGTACGAATATGTGTACGAGTATGTAATCAAGGGCGGACTGAGAGTTATGTAGTTGGGATAATAGGGATTATAGATCGAAGATGCATTATTATTTATCGGCATCAAAGTAGACTCCTTCAAAAGTGGCAACACGGTCGTATTTGAAGTTGTAGTTGAAATAGTTCCCGTTTTATTAATGGGAGTTGCCAAAGTGTGATTCATTAAAACACTCGCAGAAGGCATATTTTCGATGTTTTCTTTTCTAAGAATTTCGGTTCTTCTACGAATACACGCGTTTGTTTTGAAATAATAATTGCAACTAATTTACAAAATCAATTTTGCTGAAGGCGTTTGGTAATTTATCTATTTTACGATAAAATGACAAAGTAGACTGACTTAAGGTATGACTTTGGTTTATTGGTTTCGGACTTCAGTTTTTTTTTTGGAAATGTGCAAAATGCTATTATATTTGTGTGTATTTTTCTTTTTTTTTTGCTTTAAACAAAGATAATTTTCCTTCGATATCTTTTTTTCTAGATTTTATTAAATAAGTAATGACCCATTGATAAGATAATTATTTATATATGTAACTATTCCTAATGGGTACTGATTGCATATTTGCAAAATTATTAAAATTTCAGTTTATCTATTTGCAGAAATATGTGTAAAAAAATATTAATAACATTTACATGTGTGGAATAAAATTATTTTCTGTCATTTACTGTTTATTACAATGCACGAAAGTGTGGCGCATATGTATTAGTATTTCCGAACATGATTCTTAGAAATATTTTCTTTATAAACATTAACAAACAGTTTTTTATACGAAAATAAATTTAAAATTTCTCAGCATAACTGAACTAAGATTTTTATAAATAAACAGTTTTATTGGATGTCCCTCAGACTCAACAGTGGCATACAGCGAAATTTTAATTTTGCCAAAATCTATTTCCCCACATATTCGAAAATTGGTTAAATGAGAACGATTTTGAAAGAAATATATTATTCTTTTTCTTTTCTAGGCTATCACCCACTAATGCAGGGATTTCAGAAACAAAGTTTTCGCTGTATTTTTTTTTTGAGGAGTTAGTAATTTTCTTTTTTAAATATTTAATTAAAATATGTAATTTGATTATTTTATTTTTTTTATTACTGCCTTGCAGCTTGAAATTTTCTACTTAAAAAAAAATAGTTCTATTTTGAAACGGTCTGGTTCTTTCAATAACGCAAATTTTAATCAGCCTGATTACGGCTGCCGTTTTTCGCCTTCAAATTCCACAACTTGTAATAGATTAAAGGCCAAGGACTGAATTTTTTAATCTGTAACAAATTGTTGAAGTTGTAGACAGAAAATATCAACCGCAATCAGCTCTGAGTCAGTCAACATCAAGCCTGCAATTATTTTTTAAGTGCAGCCAGACCACTGATTGTTTACTCTCTTTCCAGAGTTTTGCGTCTCACTCGCACTAGTTAATTTCAACACCTCAGATAACTGTATAGTTTTACAGTTCTTCTGAGGAATAATCCGTGGTTAACTACGTTGCTACTTCCTATGTGAAGGCATAGGTCGTGTACAGTCAGAAAATACGGGTTAATAACATCGCCGGCATATGGTCTTAGTCACCCCGTCGGCATCTGTGCACCAAATACTTTGCAAATTTACTTTGTAAAGTATTTCATTCAAACAAACAAACAAACAATCAACCGCAATCAGAATGAATATAATTCCTTTTAATACTACAATACGCAATATTATACGTACGTATAATATTGCGTTTTAAGTTCCTATAAACAGTTTTTATAACTACGAAAAAGTTAAAGCACTTTCTTGTATAAAATAAGAGAACTTTATTTTATTAAAACTAAAACTTCTTATACTTGTTTTTGTATTTCTTCTTGCATTCATTTCCTTTTATTTTTCTACTTTAAAAGAATACAAGCTAACGTCGATTTAAAAACACACAAAAAAAAACGCGGTTTAAAAATCGTGGAAAAAAGTAATGAAAATTATACAAAATACTTTCAAAAAAACAAATAAAAGTAGCCATCCGGGATTTTAAAATCATCGTGTGAATTGGATGGACTTGTTATTTACTGTAATTGTACTGAACAGTACACAAAGAAAAAGAGCACTAAATAATTAATACTCACCTGCTTGTTGTTGTTCCAAAAAATGTATTTGACGAGATAGCTCAATATTATGCCAACATAAAATAGTTATCTACATAAATAAAATGGAAAAGAATGTATAGTTTAATCAAGTGGTAAATATAATTTTTATTGATATTATCGATTCATTTATTACTGTTGCAAATTTAAACATTTTTACAATTGATATCGCAATGTTATTAATTAAAATAAATTTTGTTTTTTTTTGTGTTCGAATACAAGTTTTTTTGTGCTTGATTTTTGCCATATAAAAATTGTTATGGCACAAAATTAAATTCCAATGGAAAATAGAATTCAATGAAATGAAATAAAAATATATGTTATGCCAGACAAATTTTCTGTTTTTAATTTTCTGAAGAACCAAAATACAGGATGAGTTCCGTTTTAAAATTCCCATTTAGTATTTCACTTTTTCAGCTTAAAAATAATTAATATTTTCATTCGCTTCATTCGGTTTCACAATTAAAATTTGAGCTTGAAGGCAAAGTTTTGCATTTTTCTTTCCAAATTTTGACTTTCAAAGTACATATTGATATTTTCAGGTTTCGAAAATGTGTTTTTGAATTTTTTAACGGCTTGTCTTTAGCTTCAAACGTATTTTATAAACGCAACCAACCAGCCATTTTGCTGAATTGTATAGGCAAATCGTAAATTGTGGAATTATTGTGAGAATTTCAAGAGTGTCTTAGAAATTATCTAGAAGAGTTTGTATACCTTTCAAAATCTGATTTTATATTATAAAAATAGTTCGCCAACTGAAAAAGTTTTAACTAAGACAGTAGTATATGTAGCTATTAAAATGGAAAATTCCTAGTTAAATTAGAAAATTCACAAAATTTTACAAACGTTAATTACATACATATATACTTACTCTTATAATAAATAATAAAAATGGCACTGCTATCACGACTATCAGAACTACAGTGAAATCATCCATTTTTTGACTTTTGTAAATATCACACCATTTACAAAACAAACAAAAGTGTTTAATTATGAATTATCTAATTTAACACGTTTATTTAATGTTTATTTTCTTTTCTTAAATATATTTGCGCTGTAAAATGGATGATTTAAAAAACGCGTAGTTGGAAATGCAAATCGTACTTGTTCAACAATTTAGGCACAACATAGATATTACTGCATCTCCCATTACATAACTGTTAACTTATATCTCAATCAGAAGCTTCGTGTACACATGTATGATAAAAACAATATTTAGTAAGAATGAAAATAATCCAATTAGTGTAGGAGCATACTAATATTTTCTATAAATCTGGCTCCTTTAAAAATGTATTTTTTCCAAAAAGTTCCTTTCTCTTAAAACTACCATTTCCAGAAAGTAGTATTTCGTAAAAGTACAATATAAGAAAACAGTTTAAAAACAGTACTTTTCCCCTATATTTTCATATAAACTTCTTTTCACACAATGTTTATTGGCCAAAAAGTACCTTCCTCAGAAAGTACCTCATATAGAAATAAAGTGTTCCACAAAATATCTTTTTTATAGTTTTTTTTCTGGCAATAAAATCTTTTTAGAATAAGTGCCGTTTTAACAATTTGCGTTTTAAAATAAATATAATTTTATCAAAAGTACCAATTGAAAAAGGTGCTTGCCTAAACACTAACCCCCATATTCATAAAAAAAATAAAACGTATTTGAAATCTGTTTTAAGAAATTTTTTATAAAAAATTTGATTAAAATACATTTCAAACTCATTTTAAATTTTATGAAAACAGGGTAAGAATAGTATTTGTAAAAAGTTTATTTTCCAAAATATCACAATTCGTAATAGTATTCTTATCTTAGCAACAAACAATTTTTCCAAACATAAACAAAGTATTTTATTCTTATATTTCATTTTGCTAATGTTAATAGAACCTCAATCACATTTCTTTAAATTTATCATATCGAAAATTATCATTTGGCACATTTCTAATATGCAACTACTCTTATGTATCTGCATATATGTATGTACATATAGGCACATAATTTGGTCGTCACTTTTTAAAGTTACGTCCATTTTAACACATAACTCGAAAAACACCATGTGGGGGCGCAAATGAAATATTATTTTTTCTAGTAATCATTTAACAAATAGGAAAGATAAAAGTGCAACACAGCAATTCAAATAAATAATATAAAATGCTGTCTAAAAACACGGCCTATTTTGATTGGTGTCAATAGATCACTTCAGTTGAACTGGATAAATAGAGGCCCTATCCAGCAAGTATGCATTCTTACTTGAATTTACACTTTATTTTAGGAAAATATTTCCGGAGAACTTTTTTGTGTGAAATTCTGATTTAATTAACTATTGTTGAACGAGTGCGACACATGTATGTAGGTTATTTTAATTTTTTTTTTAAATCAATTATAATTAATATATCTTATGTCTATTATGTTTACGTTCGCGTTTTATACTACCGTTTTCATAAATTTTATAAAAATCTAGAGACATACAGGCATATAATAACACAAAGATGTCTCCAATTTTTTATTTATCAGTTGTGTAGGTATTGCTCACAGAAGTGTTAATGATCGCTTTATCACTATGGTTCTTTCTATGTTTATCGTGCCTCATACAATATTTTATTATCAGCAGTAAGGTAAATAAATAATTTTAAGGAGATTAGTTTGAAAATGTTGTACAATTTTACAGACTTTAATATAAAGGCGTTAACAATTTTAATGTAAATTTAAAATTTGTATGATGTATATATACATACATACATATGTATATGCTTCACACTAGTGACATGTGTACTGATGACAGCTTTAACCATATATTTCATTTATTTTATTTTTTTTGTAACTGAAATTTTAACAACTAGGCATTGAATATTAAAATGCAACTTCGAAAAATAACTAAATAAAATTCTTAAAAAAGATTCAAATCAACATTTTAAAAAAGCCGATGCTCAGTTGAAGGGTACATTCAACCTATTTATAGAATTGAAAACGAATGTATTAGGTTTGTTTGGGAAACCGCATTTGCGATGAATGATAAAGGTTTTTGGCATAATTTTGACCACAGAATTTGAATTGAAATAATTTGCCAGTATTTATGCCTTATTTTTGCACTTTAACTAAGTACTTATAAACAAATATTATATATAAGCATGTACGTATGTATTTAGTTAATAGATTTTGTAATAGTTACCCATCATGTGCCAAGTAGCATAATAATATAAAGCATCAGTCTGCCAAACTTATGCTGCTGTATCTTCGTTACTTGGAAAGCTTAGCTCTTTAAATACATTTTACTTTCAGACACTATTCTGCTGTGTGCAACAAGTTCCTTCCTTCTCTCGGGGAATCGATGTAGCGGCGGTTAAAACTCTATTTAATACAAATATATACAAATAAGTAAAACTTAAATTGTATCTTTTATAAAGGTAAGGAATGTACGTACCATGTGGTGAAAATCAATTGTTCTGTATCAAGGTCAATCTTTCAAGAAATCTTAAACTATTGCATCCAAAATGTAGGCTATATATAAAATAAGTACCAGTCATTAAATTGTTTTATGTCTGTAGCATTTTTTATACAAACCTTTGAAGCAACAAAATTATAAAACAAATAAAGAAGTAGATCGATGAATATTGGTAAAATAATTTAGATATATGTATGTACATCCATAGATATGTATATATATATCTATATATGCGAAGATTTTGTGATTAAGTAGTACATAGCAAAAATTAGTGTGATAATTAAAAAAACTTCTTTTTTTTTAATTCTTATATGTAATAATCTACATGTTGTGTATTAAATTTTAAATTTTATGGTTTGATTATCTGTAGAAAAGCTTCCTCTACAAAATCATGTTTAACAAGGATTTGGTTTTGTAATACTTTATTTTCGCTTCGATAAGATCATACTCCCTTTCAATATTTCTTAATCTTTTCTTCTCTACTTCTACTTGGAGCTGATGCAATTCTATTTGGCACTTTAAGTCAAATTTTTCCAATTTCTTTATACTTTCGTCAATGGGATTTCTTCTTTTTGTATTGGCTTTCTAAAAATAAAATTATTGATTTACTCACGTTTAATTTCAAATATGTTGTATTAATGTGAACCTTTTTTAATTTTAATGTTGCTTTCTGGCGTTTTAAAGGGATTATCGTCTTTTCTACTTCCCCTTCATTCATAAGTATATTTTCGTTATTTTCATTTGTCGAGTTTTCGGATGTTTTCTCCATAATCTGAAAAGAGTTATAGTCAAACTTTTATAATATTACTGAGAAATATGTATATCAAGTTAACAATAGGGGCCATATTACCGCATTCAATATCGAACGGAATTTCTATACAATTCTATTACAAATTTCAATCGATATCGAATGACATAATTTGCCCACAAGAATAGAAAAGAGTTCAGAATAATAATTACTGAGCATATTTACATACATATTTTTTCTTTTGTTTTTGTTGGTCTGTTTGTGTAGATTTTGTATGTTCAAATATATTTTTATAATTCACAATTAATTTTTGAGCCTATGCAATAAAACCCCAGAAACGAGGAAGCATACAAAAATGCCTTGAAACAAATTAAGTAGAAAAGAAAGTTTCTAAATTTTATGCTAGACTAAATTATATGAAAGCTATATAGATATATATATATATATATATATATATATATATATATATATATATATATAGATATATATATATATATATATATATATATATATATATATATATATATATATATATATATATATATATATATATATATATATATATATGTATGTTTGTATGTATTACACTGAATAAAGGAATAAGTAATATACATTATTCTGTGCCAATCTGCATAAAAACATCTATTAAATAAATGGTTTATGTTTCATCGATGTTGGTGCAAGATAAGATACTTGAAAATTTGCCGTTTTTGTGAAGAGTTAAACTGATATAACGCTGCCTAATAGTAAGATAAGCGCCATACCTATCAGCAGATCAAATTTTTATGTTTAGGTTGAAAACAAAAATCCAGTTAAAACCAAACCCACACCGAAATTTTATTTTCCTAAGGACAAATTCGTAATAAAATCACTATTTAGAAATGTCATGTCTTAATTGTTGGATGCGCTCTACATATATGAGCGAAGTATTGGGCAGTATCTGACATTTAGGCTTTAGTTGTAAGATTTTGAATTATTTTAATATTTAGTTAGCACGTATTTATCTTCAGGTTTTCTTAAAAATATCACCTTAATTTGGATTCGGTTAACTAGATAACAATATATTTAATTGCGCGGGTAATATGGGGCTACTAACTACGCATTTCGTTTTACATGACATCCAAGAGAACTAATATAAGAGCCTTCTGCAAATAATATTTGGGGATTTTAACTGATCTACTACTTATCAATGTATTTCCACTTACCGGGACTATTTCGTTCGAATTTTCTGTTTGCATTCCCATATCACTTTCTTGTTGGAGGCAAATTGATTTATCTTGTTCAACTTTTTCCATTCCTTATGTTTTCTGCAGTTTTTAAACAAGAACTTTGCGTTTAAATTCTGTGCACATAGTCAAGCGGTTTATACGCGGTAATTAGTCGTCGAGAATTAATCTTGATTCATTTATCCGCCGATTGTTATTATGAACGACTTCATTAGAAGCATACTACAAAAGAAGTTGGCATTCTAATTTTACCTTGATATTACTTATAAAATGCACAAAAATTCAAAATGTGTTTCTTTTGTATCATATTACGGAGTATAATTCTGTCATACATGGTTATTAATGACCACCGACTTCGCTCACTCTGCCGGCGTTGACTTGCATTAGATTTTGACTGCTCTGGCGGCGTCGACTTGCATTCAAATTGCGACTCAAGACTTGTTAGCATCTGACTACTCGACACTCTTTGAGCTGAGTACTCAGTACTTAAACATCATTTAATAAGGTTCCGGTTTTCATTTATATAATAATAATTGTTATTGTAATAATAATGATGTTGATAACAGTTATGCTAACATTTTTTTATTTATTGTTATATGTTACATTTACATTGTTGGTGCTAATACCAACTCACATCTAAAAGAAATATGAAAATATCGAGATATCTCCTCAGGCGCATTGAATAAATATATCGTAAAAATGCTTAGACAAGTGACTGAACAATCATGTGGATATATAAAAATTGATGAATATCCCATATATGTATTGTTACTCAGCATTTTGCATTACATCAGCTTTCGGAACTGACTACTCGGTACTCAATAGTCTTGCAGCACTTTTGTATTTGCCGCCAAAACTTATAATGCCATTTATTAAAAGTATTATACATATAAAAAATGGATTCTTTTGTGGGTAACAGTTTAAAATTAATTTGCAATGTAAGTATATTGTTAATTTAAGGAAAACAAATACTGTTGAACATAAATAATGATAAAAGATTGCTTTTAACTAATAGTTTGTATTATTTCATTTAACTACTTTATTAGGTTTTAAAATTAGAAATTGAATATGCAGATTCCGTACATTCCAACAAGCATGAGTTGGTTGATCTTTTAAATACATTAAACGCCAACGGACGTGTAAGTTTATACATAGACCTTAAAGCGGTTGGTGACTTTCGGCTAGGATTTCATCTTTTACTTTATGCATCCTTGCATATTATACTACATACATATATGTAAGAACATATTTGTTTTTTAATTAGGACTGAATTTCAGAGCATTGTATTGATAGGACATAGAGAGAAGGATATGAAGATAAGGAATTTTTTGTTGCCATGTCATTTCGGCGAATTTATGGTTTAGTACTAAAGAAGTAGGGTTCGGTAATAATCTTTAATAGATAATGATGTCAATGGCTGCCGATCCGGCCTGCAAAAACTGCTATGCCTTGGTCATTGAAGCAATCGGACAATAATTAACACAAAACCATCGACTAATACAGATTAGAACAACCCGAGCGTCATAGCCCACACATTAACTACTTCAGTCAACAGCTCCTCCATATGTACTATGTATGTATGTATATATTTACCATATATACATATCAAGCCATAACCGCCAATAAAGCTTAAGCGACACGCTCTTCGTAAATCGTTTATGGACGATAATCGATTACTTACAATAATATGGACCATCTGCCAATATATCAAAGTAGTGTTATGCACAGTTACGGACATACAGTTTAGCTCCTTTAAATGTTTAATTTGTTTAAATTTTTTTTTAACTGCGAAGGGTCGGTTAAGCTAACATTTTCTTTTTCAAATAGAGCAAAAGTAGTTCCAAACCTTCAAGGATATCAATGAAACAGTTAAAGAACATCTTGCTAAGGACGATGATTACAAGTTTTTAAATTGTTTAGTTAAATTAACTGATTTTTCACTATATCGAGAATATCTTAACATGTCTTAACACAAAAATGCATTGCATTATATGTGTCCAATATTGAGATTCTACTCCCATTTAAACCAAGGATAATTAAAAAATACTTCTCCTGTAAAGTTTATTTTTTTGTCGCTTAAGCTTTATTGGCGGTTATGGGACGATATATACTTTCCTTAAATAAAGAACAAAAGATTTTTCTTCAATGTAATACAAAATAATAACTATTTTATTCAAACATTTTTTAATTTATTATATTTCTTAAATTATTAAGCAATTAAATTATTAATAATTTAAGAAATATGGTAATACAAAATATTGAAACCTAAAGCGAAATACACCAACCTAAACAAGGTGCCTGTTATTGTTATATTCTGAAATTGTTTAATATAGAATTTCTTTTAGCATTTAGTTGCAAAATATTTTTGTAAGTTACCGTGGAATATTGGAAGCTTGAAAATATTAAGCATTTTACAAGAGCTTCGAATCCTTACAGCAACGGAATATGTGTTAAGGTAAACTACTTACATAAATTTGTATGTGTAAGGGAATTACATACTGACATACAAACATTTTCTTCCAGTTGTGATTGTTCTGAAGACATACAACTAATTTTAAATGACTTCCTCGAATCAAGATTTGAATTATTAGCGAATATATTAATAAATTCAACTTTTGGTAATATAAAATTAAAAGTTATTTTATGCGAACCCATTTATTACATCTTTTATTTTCCTATATTTTAGATTCTTCAAATTCTTTACGTTTAAATGCCTTATTAGAGGAGTGTTTTGAAAACTTATTCAAAGACTTGATAGTAAAACCGGAACTGAACGATTTGAATTTTTTAAGCTTCATTAAAGAATATGCCCCGGGTCTGTAAAATATGTGTATATATTATCTACTGCCACAATTTTCTTTAAATTGTTATGCAATAACAGGTTTTTGTTACAGAAAATACTTTACTTCCAATGAAAAGTGTAACAGAATATTGAAATTAAGCCCCTGAGTGCTTGACAATTTAAAAGATTATACCTACTACATATCACTTAATTATATCTAAAGTTAAAAAATTTCTACCTAGATGGTGATAACAATCTTTATTTTTATAGCATATATTCAAGTAAAAATTGTACACAACATTTTATCCTCGATTATGAGATTACATCAATCGAATATTAAAGAAGCTTTTCACGGGTTTTCGTCGTGGATTAATGAAGGTGTAGATAACTTAACATTTCCCCAAAATTTATATAAAAATGCAAGTTATTTAATAATAATTTTCATAAATAATTTCTTGTTATACCTACTATTTTTTTCATTATTATGCAGCTATTACATGAACACACCGAAGATTCCTTGAGTTACTTACTTAAATTTTCTATCAACGACAACTTCAGGGAATGGAAATTCTATTTAATAATGCTGCAAACTATTTCCAGGAATAATAATGAAATAGCTGGTCCTTATATAAGAAGTAATTTCGATTAAAAATCCATTTTGTTTTACAATATAAGCGTACAATTTTATTCATAATCTAGAACATCTTAAATTACGTCTTAAACAATGTGCTGCTCTACCCTGCAAACGAACTATCATACATATGCTGTTAACTGCTAGAGCTGCTACCGCCACTACCATGAATATAACAAAAAATTTGAACAATTATGCTGAATGGTATAAGACTACCATTGGAGAAATGAAATTTTCCCTTAAAGATAATGAATTTCAGAATGTTTTAGCTATGCTGGATCAATGCATCAAGTACGAAATGGAAGTTGATTATTTAGAGGTACTTTCAAATCTTAAAACTTGTGAATGAAAATATTGTAATTGTAAAATTTACTTTATAGATCCATACAATTGTAATTATTTCACCAGCTGTGCTATGCGGCAATTTGGTAAAAATCTATAAAACTAAATGCAAACAACGTTTACAACAAATTAAAAAAGGAAATATACAAGTGGATGAACTAAATGAAAGTATTATGATAGAGGATAGTAATTAAATTTTGGTATAAATATTATTTACTTTAAAAATGATTATTATAATTTACACACGTGAAATTACAGTTTTTGGGAACGTTTGCCACCAGCGGTAGGTTTGTTGCGTTCATCCCAAAGCGTCACACCATCACATGCACAAATTTTCTTAAAGTTCTGCAAAATACCAGCGGAACGAGCAATTATACCGCACGCAATTCTACATGTAATTTGAAATGAAAAGAACAAGTTTTTAGGGTAAGTAGAAAATTAAAACAAAAAGAAATAAATTACCTGTTTCCAGCATTGCCATCAATTTGGCTTTGCTGGTTATGCCCTCTACCCAAATCATCTGGATTTTGTGTAATAACAACTGAACGTCCAATTATTTCCCAAACTTCTAAAATGTTGTCCATAAAACGGAATGTTGCACGGCCTGTATTATCAGCTCTGATATTTCCCAAATCTCCGGCGTGTCTATGTTCTATATCATCATCTGGCGAGCCATGTGGTGATCCCCTAGGATTATAATGACTGCCTACCGAAGCACATCCAGCTGATACATCTCCAGTCTCATGTATATGTATACCATGCAAACCTGGACTGAGACCATCAACTACACCATCCACCACTAAACCTGGTTTGTCTTTTGTTGTTGCCGTAAATCTTATAACACCTTGTATTGGACACTGGTCTACATCGCTGCCAGTGTTGTTTATAATAGAAACAGCCGATTGGCCACCAAAACCATTAAGTACTGCCTTACGGCCAGTTTCTTCGATTTTTTCTTTAAGAATAAACCAGGGTTCTTGGGTATAAACTATGACTCTTCCTAAGTTAGCATCAATTTCCACTTCTCCCATGCCCTTTAAAGCTTCTCGTACTTTGATGGCGCATTTTTCTCCGCGCATTTGCACTGCAAACTCTATCTATAAATAAATTAAATGTTTTCAATATTTTTTTTGTATGCATTACATTTTTCTTTTGTATTTGATGATTACTTTTATTTCGCTCATTTTGAATACAATGAAACAGCAAATTTTTCTGGAATAATTATTCAGTTTGTCTTGTTTAGAAAATCAAAGATCAAAACAAAAGTTTTGTTGTTTTTGCAGTCAGCTGCTTTTGCATACTGACAACTGAACACAACCTCATTATTTCGTTGAATGTTTAGCTGTAAATGCATGAAAGCTTTCTTGAACGTTAAAATTTAATTTGAAATATATGCGAAAGTATCTATATACAGTTGAATTCGCTTTACTGAATAAAATCGGATTACTGAAAGCGATACAAATCCTTGCACTGATTTTAGACGCAGCTAGTCTTATTCACTTCGCTTTAGCGAAACATCGCTTTACTGAAGCCCACAACTACGTTTTGTATGAAACTCACTTCGCTTTAGTGAAAAAATAAACAGTGACATCGAAACCATTGCATAACTTAAGGCTGAAAAAAATTGTGCATGTTTTGTCCTTAAAAAAATGTATATGTCCTTTTCGCTCTTACGTACTTTATTGTATTTTGCTATTACATTGTCAATGCAAGTGGCTAGACATTTGATATAAAACATATTGTGTTACTGATTTTAAGCAGTACGCTTAACTGTAACATATTTCAGTAATCCGAATTACGTTTTAGAGAAAAAATCGGATAACTGAAAAATTAATATATAATATATAAAGCATTTAACTAATAAACTTCTTCAAAATTGCCTCACTGTGGACTCTTCCATCAAAATGCCTACTATGCACTTTTCATACTTGCACTTAAGCTAAGTAAAGATATCTAATTGTTAGTCACGATATCTGTTTTGTGCCACACCGTGAATTTTTCCAACAAAATACCTACTACGCACTTCTCATACTTGCTCTTAAGCTAAGTAAATATTTCTAATTGTTTGTTAGCGATTGTATTAGTTACGATTCCTGTTTTTGTGCCATATTGTGAATTCTTCCGTCGAATTGCCTACTATGCACTTCTCATACTTGCACTTAGGCACAGTAAAGATTTCTAATTGTTTGTTAGTGATTGTATTAGTTAGGATATTTTTTTGTGTCACACCGTGATATTAAGCAGTACGCTTAATTGTAACAAATTTCAGTAATCCGAACTACGTTTAAGAGAAAAATCGGATAACTGAAAAAATTGGGTTTTGGTTATATCCAGTAAAGCGGAGTAGACTGTACATATATTCAGCCTAATTGTGTAAGGCGTTGGCGCTTACGCTCAAGGCGTTTTTTTGTACCAGATTAACGAAACACATAAGCAGTTTTCTTTAATCTACTACGAAAAACACCTGAGGCGTAAACGTGGACGCCTTACACAATAAGGGGATTAACGACTATAAATGAATTTCATTTGTAATAAGTATTTAAGGATTAATATTAATACAAAATTACGATTGTTCTATAATTATTCAATTACTAGACCGCAATATATCTGAATTCTCCATGCACATATTGCATGTGTGATTAAAAAATCCTTACTAGATAAATTTTACAATGCAAAACATTTTTCTGAGCGACTTGACATGTGTATTTCAAGTCGCGTGTTTCAACAAAGTATTAATTGTGATTAATTAATTGAAATATAACAACTAAATACAAGTTATAAAATAATAAGCTCGATTTATGTTTGTGATAGTAATACAGTTTATTTTAACATTTTAAAATTCATTGTTTGGTGTCGATTATGGGCCGGTGGTATCTTTAGACCGCACGCGAAACAGTGGGCCAATTGAGTGGCAAGTTCGGTGAAGAGTTTATTTCACAATTGGCAGCTTATGTCTATGGGTACAAGCCCGAAATGGTTCACGCACTGAAAGCGAATATTGAATAAGTTGTTCCTGAGATACGGACCGATATGTTTGAGAGAGTATGCTAAAATTGAACCCAGCTTATGAACCGTTTACATGAAATCATCTTTAAACATTGAATTATATAGATCGTTCTGTCGACTCAAACATTTCATATATTTCTTTAAATTCTATTTCAATATAACGCACTGAAATATCCCTCCAAGACCCCTTAAACTATATATATTATTAATCAATGATGAAATCTAAGACTATCTAGCCATGTCCGTCTGTAGAAATCACGATTTAGTCTAAGTGAAAAGAGTCAAACCCTTGAAATTTGGTATAGATAAATTTTGAAGGATAGCACTGGTTAAGTTTGTAATTTTGTGAAGCAAATTATATATTTTCATGCCAAAAATCCGTTTTTGGGCCATGCAGTCTTTAGTGGCCGTGGAAGTAACATATTATATGGGAAATTTGTGCAAATATTTAACAAATTGTATTCCTTAAGCCTGTATTCTTTAAAAATTTAATTTTTAAGCTTTTATGACGAAGCTGAGATGTTCTTTAATCTTCCTCTGCCCCATCGCTCTCCCCCACCTTTGCCTCCTGAATGACCCTATCAAAAACTAATTTCTTTACAATTAACTCCAAAAATTTACTTTTTAAGTTTTTTCGATAATGGTCAGACGCCTCCCCTATGGCCCTTCCCGGAGTGACCCTGTCAAAATAGAGTTTTAAAATTGAAGAATGTCTGGTGGGTGCTGTTGGCTGAAGTAGTAGAACACGAGACTATGAAGCGGAGGGTCCTGAGTTCGAGCCCGCTCTGAGTCCTGAAATATTGTGTTGAATTCTTCTGATCAGCATTAGTGCCTGGTTGTGTTAGTTGTTGCCAGGCTGTTTTCAATGATGAAAGCATAATCACTGGTCACTGAACATAATTGGCAGCGACTGACACTGTCATGTACTAAAAGCAGAGTAACAGCACCCTTCTTCTTCGGTCCTTCACAAAAATTAGCCGGCGAAGTAAAAAGGTTACAAAAAATTCTCTATCTCCTCATATTTCTTTATCTGTCCCCGCAATGCTAGCCCCTCCCTTCTAGTTCCGGCGCTATGCACTGCATATGTAGAGGTCATCCGCTGAGTGCAGGTTCGAGATAAAAAAAGAAACTCTGATTAAACATTTTTATTTTATTTTCATCCCTTTGGGGCCCTTTGATATAAAATATTTCCACTGATTGTGTAAGGCGTTGGGGTTTACGACTCAGGCGTTTTTCGTATTAGACTAAAGAAAACTGAATGTGTGTTTCTTTAATCTCATATAAAAAACGCCTTCGGCGTAAACGCCAACGCCTTACACAATCAGGCTGACTAACTGCAAAAATAGCCTAAATTGTTTTATGCTGATGGAATGATTTTTATTTACTAAATATTTGGAGAGTATTTAAGATTAAGCAGAGCAGAACAGCTGTTTTCGAAAGCCGCAACGCTTTCATATGCAAATATATTCACTAAGCCACCTAATAAGTGGTGACAAACACAACACACATGATCACTGATGATGAAAGCGTTGCGGCTTTCGAAAACAGATGTTCTGCTTTGCTGTGTAAGCCGAATAACAAAAAACTGATGTTGACTTTCCTTTGTGTCTGGGAATATTTATCATGTCTCTCGTAAAATAAAGATTACGCCAACAAGCTGAAATAAAAATACTTTTCTGCGCATGATGGAACTCTGACGTCACTCAACATGTGTTCTGATTGGCTAATTAAATTCAGTTGGAGAACTATTATGTTATTGTAATAACAGGACAGTGGGGCAAATTGCGATTTTGTCAAATTAAATTTGTTTGATAATAACTAATTTTAAAAAATTATTTTATTTTCCACTTGTTTTTATTTGAAATTGTTAATTTATAGTTATTTTATATAAATATTGAACCCAAGTGCTAATTATTTTTCTTTTTTCCCCATTCAAAACAAATTTTTTGCTTGCAAAATATCAGCCATAACTTCCTTTGAGCTTCATTTCTTGGAAAACTATAAAAAATGACACAGCTTTTTGAAAACAAACAAAATTTTGATAACAATATTACATTTTAACACAATTATTTCTCACTTGTTTTTTGCTGTCACTTTGTTTGCAATTGCGCATTGCACATTTCATGCTTGCTCTTTTTGTTCTCTTTTCTCTTTCACTTAGGTTTTTTGTTTACAGTTGCCAAATTTTACATAAAATATTAATTTTGTTCGAGGAAGTAGGTATTAGTTTTGCATATAATAAACATTTGGCAATCTCTTCGAGGGAACAAATACGTCATCAAACGGTAAATCATGCGCAAGGCGTAATCTTTATTTTATCATTCTTGGATATACTGACTATCCCACTACACAGGAGTATACATATGGACAATGTTTAGTAGACGATAGTGGGGACGCTACGAAGAGTCGCACAAAGAGGAGACCGAGAACGTCTAATGTGTTCTATCTCATTCTCTCGCCGGCTGAATCCTATACATTTATGTGTTTGTGTCTCTATGGACTTATTTTTTCGTTTCATCGAGTTTGAAATCACAACAATTCTAAAGAAGTTTCACTTCAAAAATAAACAACACAGAATTAGTGTTGCCCTGTAATTAAAAATGTTGGCCAGTAATATAAAACGCTATTTGCATTTAATTTGGCATGACTATTGTTTTAATTAACGTGTGCTTAAATATTTAAAGTTTCAAGAAATTTCAAATAGTACAATCAGTTTATTTGCTACAGTTAAACAATGAAGTTTGAAATATTATTTTTAATAATAGCGATAAGTGCGATTTATGTAAGTAATAAACATATAATTTGAGGTGTTTCAAAAACTCCAGCAGGAGTTATTTAACGCAAAGTGTTTCATAAAATGGGAACCTTAATTTTTTCCTAAAAAGGTTTTTGTTTTATTTAAAACTGCTTCCCTATAAAAATTATTTGAAACATGATTTGGAAAAATGCTGCATTTTTAAAACACAAAATTTTTCGGTTCAGTGTACAAATTATTGCGGCAATTTTTATTTCTACAATAGTAAAATAATTAATGCATTTTTTTGTTCATATTCGTGTACATACTTTAGATATCCCACGGACAATTGACGAAATATGAATTTGAATTTTTGGATGAAAATGTTTTTGTACCCTGTGAAGATGATCCAGACAACTATGTGAATAGGATGTTTGACATAAGCAATTTAAACTTGTCCAAGACCATAGACGGAAGTCTATTACTGGAGGGTTATTTAATTTTGGCCCAAGTCGAGAAGGGACCATTAAGGGTAAGCGGCTACATAACCTTAAATAAATAAAAGTATCAGATGTCGTTCGGCTCATTGCCAAAACGTGTGTAAAAACTTTCAAATCGAAAATACTTAGTAAATTCTTATGAAATTTCACACATCTCGTACAGCTGAAATCACATCGAAAGTTCAATGAATTTTTTTTTATCTTTTATTTTTAAACAGTTAACTATGGAAACATTTAAAAAGGTTCGAGGAACTTGGCAGCCTACCATATATAATATAATGCGGAAGGACTTTTGCGCAGCCTTCTTCGATAAAATGGAAATTTGGCATAGCTATTTAAAAGGAACACCAAAGGAACAACAGACATGCCCATTTATATCGGGGGTATGTATTGGCAATAGATATTTCTTTTTCTTATAAAACCGAATCCTTGATTTGTGGTATGTGCAAGATCGCGTTACATGTACAGTCGACTCCGCTTTACTGGAAATAACCAAAACCCAATTTTTTTCAATTATCCGATTTTTCTCCAAAACGTAGTTCGGATAACTGAAATTTGTTACAGTTAAGCATACTGCTTAAAATCATTAAAACAACATTTTTTATATCAAATCTTAATATTTTTTTACGTCAATTCAACGCAAAAATTTTATTTAAAAAAAAATTATTCATAGAATTATTCATTTTGTTGTTGAAATTTTTCACGAATTCCTCGAAAATGTCTAGCCAGAATAATAGAAAAATACAATAAAGTACGTAAGAGCAAAATGATCAAATTAATTTTGCCATTTAATTTTTTAACGGACAAAACTTGCACAATTTTTTCAGCCTTAAGTTATGCAATCGATTTCTAATAAATAAATTTGTCATTATTTATTTTCTTACTAAAGCGAAGTAAGTTTCATACAAAAAGTAGTTGTGGGCTTGGTTTTGGTTTTCATTAATACGATATTTCCAGTAAAGCGATGTTTCGCCAAAGCGAAGTGAATAAGACTAGCTACGTTTAAAATCAGTGCGGGGATTTGCTTCGCTTTCAGTATTCCGATTTTTTCACTAAAGCGTGTTGCGCTAAAGCGGATTCGACTGTACTCTGTTCAGACCTGCTGTTACATAGATATCGATGGCTTAATATAAAAAACGCCTAACTCGGTTTTTTGTCACTTTACAGGAGAAGAAAAAAAAACTTAATAAAATCCTTAAAATTTAGGATACAAAAAAGTTTTGATGGCTATTTAATAAAATGTTTTCCATATTTTTTATTAAAAATTGCATCAGAACATTTTTTGTGTCACAAATTTTACGGATTTTATTAAGTTTTTTCCTTCTCCTGTAAAGTAACAAAATATCGAGTTAGGCTTTTTTTATATGAAGCCATAGATATATTATAAACTGAGTTAGTGACTTTGGTGTCATTGCCTGAATTAGTTAATGCGAGTCGTGTGATATTTTTCTGATTTGCACTAGTGCGTGCTATTAATAATTGTCAGCTTGTTTCTGTGACAAAAGCGTAGCACTGGTCACTGAGCATTGCCTACGGCGATTGATAATATAATGTGCTAAAGAGCGTATTACCGGAGCCCCCTTAGTGGACACTGTAGCAAAAAATTCGCCGGCAATATGAAAATTAATATAGCTACAACAAATTCTCTATCTTCTCTGCTTGACTGCTGGTGCTACTAAAAAAATTAGTTTGTTCAAATAGATTTTAACAGTTGATTATACTTATTTTTTATTTAAAAAGTAATTTGCAAAGTCTCGGTGCACACATGCCGTCGTATTCGTACTAACTTTTGCTGCTTCCTGGCCATCACTTGACTTTTTGTGGCATTCATAATAATCCCCCTTATTCCGTAACTAATTGTCAACATCACATCAAGACAATATCAAAAACTGGATACTTACCTACTCCTTGTGAACAACAATTAATGATTTCTGACAGGCCGTGAACATTCTGTAAGGCCTTGTCTTTACCGAAATGCTGTTCAAAATGGAGAATTGCTGAAGCAAATCAGTACACAAGTGGTCTACTTTTGACATTGTCTTGACGTGACGTTGACAAATGAATACAGAATAAGGGGGAATATTTTTAAGAGAAATTGATTATTTTATATGTATTTTCTTTCGGTTAACACTTTTATTCAATTCACTAACCGTAAGTTTCAGTTGATATTTCTTTATACATATTTTTATTTTCCTTTTCATAAAATATAAATTTATGACATGGTGCATATTTCAGAACGAGCGCACCAGGAATTTGGGCCACTAATATGAAATAATTAAGTAATAATTGCTCAATTTATTAATTGATTTACTGTAGGCTAAATTTAACTCAATTAAGCTTTTAATTACGTAAATTTTCTAATTGCGCAATTACAATGAAATTAGATATTATCTCATTTATTACAAAGAATATTTCAAAGTGCTAGAGTGGCTTCGATTTGTCTTGGAAAATTATTTGTTTGCCATACTCTCTCCAACATATTGGTCCGTATCTCACGAATAAATTCTTCAATATTGATTTCCAGTTCGTAAACTGTTGCTAACTTGTCCCTATAGACATGAGCTTTAACTAAGTCCCATAAAAAATAGTCTAAAGGCGTTAAATTGCACGATCTAGGCCCAAACGTGAAATAAATTGTTCAACTGAATTCGCTTCACATTTGGGTCATTATTTTGCGTGCTGTGTGGCTTCGTTTTATTGAAGCCACACAATTTGTAATCATAGTAACGTCGTCTTGGATGCCACCGGCACACCAAAACTGCATATTTCGGGATAAATTGGCAGTTCTTCCAGTGGTCCTGGCTGATCTTCATATCAAATACGGCAATTTTATTTGCTCAGGTATCCATTTAACCAGAAATGAGTATCCATTTAACCAGATATAAGCACGACACACTTTCTTAATCGATCATGAATTTTGATAAGAAAATGCAATAACCTCAAATGTTTTTCGTTCTATAAGTCGGTTTACGATTAAATTTTAAACCAAACTGAACATGTCTAACAGTAACATGTTACACGAAAACAGCTGAGCTGCCAAAAACAGTGTTGCCAAAACAGTGTTGTATGCTTAAAAATTGTGCCAATAAGGCATTTTATTTATTTTCACCAACTGGGCGGGCCGTTGAGGGAGGCTACATGGTAGGCAATTGCCTTGAATTATTATATTAAAATTAAATTTGATGGTTAATTTGTATTGCATTTTTTACATATCATAATTTCGACTTAAATGTCACACAAGCGGCTTGTGAAAAATTAAATATGACATCAAAAATATCTTAAAGGCCAAATACACTACTTAAGCGGCTTAAAAAACAAGGGAACATTTTATGTTTGTAATGGGTCTTTCATAAAAAGCAAGCGCTTAATCTTTAACATTAAATAAAACAAAATGTGTCAAAATCAAAACTTTTTGTTCGTTTGAAAGACTGGTTGATGCTACTAAATGTGGAATATAAAATTGTTGTGACCATGGCCCTCTTTTTATCATTAGGAAGTAATTTCTAATTATCTTCTAATGTTTATAAATAAATAAATAATATCGTTCAAATGGCTGGCACGATTTTATCTGCCTGAAGGACATCCGAAATGTCCAATATTTCTTGACTGTGGCGCATAAATCAGACTGAATTTGACCGATGGGAAGGGTTATGTTGGCCTTGAGGACCGCCAATATTTTTTTACTTATTCGCATACATCCTGCGCCTTGAGAAAATTTCACAGCAAAAATTATATGTCATGTGGATTGCCATCCTCCCAAATTCGTTTGTTAACGTACCCATATATCGTGAAATGAACCTGATCGCTGAATATGATTTTTCGATGAAAATTAAAGTCAGTTAAAGCCAACCGGCTTTTGATAAAGCAATTTTATTATTTGCTCTTGTTGATGAAGCCCAGAAAAGACTGAATAAATGACAGCTAATGTGACAACATGGCCATTATCAACTGTCAGGGTTCGAAAGTTCATGTTCGAGGACCCTTTTCCGTTGTTCATTGACGTGTTTGCTTATTTGTAAAAATTTTGAAATTTTTTTTTTGTCTGAAAATCAAACTTTTTTGAAATAACTGTTTTATTTTCCATTTTGAAATATGTAGTGCCGATCCAAGAATGATAAAATAAAGATTACGCCAACAAGCTGAAATAAAAATACTTTTCTGCGCATGATGGAATTCTGACGCCACTCAACATGTGTTCTGATTGGCTAATAAAATTCAGTTGGAGAACTATTATGTTAGAGTAAAAACAGGGCAGTGGGGCAAATGGCGATTTTTCAAATTAAATTTGTTTGATAATAAACAATTTTAAAAAATTATTTTACTTTCCACTTTTTTTTATTTGAAATTGTTCATTTATAGTTATTTTATATAAATATTGAATCCAAGTGCTAATTATTTTTCTTTTTTCCCCATTCAAAACAAATTTTTTGCTTGCAAAATATCAGCCATAACTTCCTTTGAGCTTCATTTCTTGGAAAACTATAAAGTGACACAGCTTTTTGAAAACAAACAAAATTTTGATAACAATATTACATTTTAACACAATTATTTCTCACTTGTTTTTTTTGCTGTCACTTTGTTTGCAATTGCCCACTGCACATTTCATGCTTGCTCTTTTCGTTCTCTTTTCTCTTTCATTTAGGTTTTTTGTTTACAGTTTATGAGCCTTAAAAATCAAGTTTTAATAAGTTTTTTACACTTTAAGTTATTTAATAATTATTTTAATATATTTATTTTAAATTATAACACAATTTATTATAAAATATAACACAAAACTTGCACTTTCATAAATCCGATTTCATTTGCTTGTTAGAAATCTCTCTGAGTAAATTGGCAATCTCTCTGAGTAAATTGTGTAAAGAGTTGCCATTATAATATAGCATAAAATATTAATTTTGTACGAGAAAGTATTAGTTTTGCATATAATAAACATTTGGCAATCTCTTCGAGGGAACAAATACGTCATCAAACGGTAAATCATGCGCAAGGCGTAATCTTTATTTTATCATTCCTGGTGCCGATCAAAGTATATCTATATCAAGTATATGCAAGAGCCCAGCTGACTAAATTTTTTTTTTGTTTTTACCAGAAAGTATGTCAAAGTTTGTTTACTTTTGTAGCGAGCCATATTTGTTTATTCCGTTGAAAAAATAATTTTGTAAAATTGTGAAAAACATTATTAATTCAACAAAAGTAGCAAAAAAGAATTGTTGTGGAAAAGATTTTTGTGAAAAAGTGTGCAATTTGAATTGCTTAAGAAAAGTAACAAAAAGAAATTGTTTTAAAAAAGGTCTATGCGAAAAGTACTCAAATTTTTGGAAATAATTGTGAACAAAATATCTATATTATAAAAGAAAATTTCTGACACAAGATTTGAATTTTACACAAACAAAATGTACGGTGGTTTTTGTAATTTTATGTTGTTGTACTCTTGCGACTACTTGATATCGATAGATATACTTTGGTGCCGATAAAAAAAAAAATAACTGTAACCCCTCAAATTAGCACGGCCACCTATTATAAAGGCAATTTCGTGTCAGTGTTTAATTTCTTTTTGTATAATTATAAATTATTTATCACTTTCAGCAAATAATAGATTTCAAAGTGGCTGAGTCGACCTCCTTCTCGATACCATCTTCATCCGAGGAAGGTGAGTATGTGGCTCATACGCATCTGTACAGCGAAGATGATCATCATATGTGTTGTAATATTTTTATGCGCGTATTTAAAGTTTAGACTAAACTATGCATGCATGTGCATGCAAATATGTTACGTGTACATACATACATACATACATATTTTTTATAACATAATCTTGCACTTGGGTGAAACATAATTTTGTTGTTATATTATGAAGACTTGCGTCGAAATTGTTCGCCATTGGTTTTGTCTAAAACGAGTGAATGAATGAGTTCGATCCAAGTCTGCATAATGTGACAACAAATTTATTTACTCTGGAAATAAATTAAATTACAAACTGCAATTTTATTGGGCTTTTTGACAGATTGTAGATAATTATGGTGGTATAAAAATATAAGAGAAATGGCACCTAAAATAAAATTTGTAAACTCTAACCCCCATATTCATAAAAAAATAAAACGTATTTGAAATCTGTTTTAAAGAAAATTTTGTATGAAAAAATTTGATTAAAGCTACATTTCAAACTCATTTTAAATTTTATGAATGTCGGTGTGATATTCGAATTATAATAGAAAATATTTACATTTTCTATTCTATTCCCCAACTAAAACTAATAAGTGAACAAATTAAAGGGGAAAGTGAAAAAACCCGCGGGAAAAAATCTTTCACGATAAGGGGAACTTAATTTTAATCATTCACGGGAAATTTTTTCATGATTGCAATTTTAGGGAAAAGAGAAAAATATCGAGGGAAAAATTATTGATGATAGAGGTGAACATGAAATCAATCTCGAGGAATTTTTTCATGATTGCAATTTTAGGGAAAAGGGAAAAATTATTCATGATAGGGGTGATGTTTTCTTAGATTAATTTTATTTTTTATATATCACAAAATTGGAATAATTCACAGAAAATCTAAGTTTGCAGGAACCCTTCCCAGGAGTAGTCAGGAATCCTTCCTAGGAACTCGAAACGTCGAGATCTGGTGAAAATTCGATTGTTTCCAAAACGGTGTAAAACCAGTAACTTTCCGTTTTTTGTTAAAAATTTTCAATTTTCTTAGCGGGAAGTTAAAAAACGCATATAAAGGGTCCGCCATCTAACGTTTTTTTTTCAACTAGTGCTTATTTCGTGAATGGTAACACTTGGCTCATGTCTGATTTGACAGATAATTAGTTTTATCCTGCCGCTGAACGAATATGGTTGACCATCCAATGCGTTTTCGTTTCGCTAAGTGGGCCTGCGATCGACTTACAGAAGATGCCGATTTTGATCTCGGCGTGTATGTAAACAAGCAAAATTGTCGCATTTGGGGCACAGAAAACCCGCACGCATACATTGAAAAGCCGACGCACCCAAAACGAGTCACTGTTTGGTGCATATTTTGGTCCAGAGGCATAATTGGGCCATTTTTCTACGAAAATGAGCAAAGAGTGGCCGTTACAGTCAATGGCGATCGTTATCGGGCCATGTTGAACGAATTTTTGTTCAGAAAAATTCAAGAGGATGATATTGGCAACATTTGGTTTCAACAAGACGGCGCTACGTGCCACACAGCCGAAGCTACACTCGGTGTTTTGCGCCCTGTTTTTGAAGATCGCATTATCAGCCGCAGAGCTGATGTCGTTTGGCCACCTCGGAGCTGTGATTTGCCACCGTTGTGGGGTGCCGTCAAAGATAAGTGTTACGCCGACAAGCCAGAGACAATTGACGCTTTAAAGGACAATATTCGTGAAGCCATTGGTGAAATACAGCTGCACACAATCGATAATGTGCTTAAAATTTGGACCGATCGTGTAGGCTACTGCATGGCCAGCCGAGGCGAGGCCATTTGAATGAAATTATTTTCCATTATTAACCGGAAGGATTGTACTTTTAAATAGAAAAAGAAATTTGAGAAAATATTCAGTTGTTTTTTTTATAGCATTTTCAAAAATAAAGTTATTTGGCGGACCCTGTATGAAAGTCGCCTGTTTTACAGAACATCATATACCCCGAATACTTGTAAGAGCCTTAAAGACAATTCCTCTCACAATTAGCCAAGGACAGGCTTTTAGAATTATTCTTGCCAAAAATTTCAAGAAAATAGTGCTTTTTTAAACAAAGTTAACCCTACTTTTTTTGTTAAAAAAAGAAATCGTAATTTTACACTTAAATTTACAAGTTTCTATTTTATTTTATTATATTTCTAAATGTAAAATACATCTAAATGTAATAATTCTAACTATTTGTAAGTGGATGATACAAAAAAGTCCAAAGGAAAAAAGAAGAAATTATTGCAGGAACAAATAATTTACATTTAAAACACTATATGTAAATATAAAAATATCGCTTTCAAACTAACAACTAAAAGAAAATACAGCCCACAGTGACTTCACAGTGTGGAATTCAAACATAGAAATCATCATTTCTATATTTCCTCCTCAAACTATGCTTCATAGGCTGTGGGTATTTTGCTGTGAATGTGGTGGTGTGGCAATGGGTAGAACAACCGAAGATCCTATCGGCTCTGGTGTATAAGGGGGCGGTGTCAAAGGTCGCAAATGGGTCGCAGCCTCTCGAAATGGCGGTAGTGGAAGTGTGTTATCGTTGATGTTGGCACTTGAACCGGAAGCGCCCATCGTTAAAGCACTAGGCGTGGCCGGTATAAAATTTGCCGTAGGGGATACCGTTGCCGGTGTAGGCAGGCTTGCTATGCGCATAACTTCATCATACGAAGGCAAATCCTTATCATCCTTTTCCAATTGGGCTCGTATGCGTGCCGCTTCCTGACTGTTGGGCTCAATGAAGAATATATCGTTGTAGCGATTATCCCTGCTCGTCTCATTGGCTTGGGCACAGTTATTACTCTGGCGATCTGTAAATATGAAATAATAGCAAATTATTAATTAATGCAATATTTTTAAGTTTCAAGACTTAAACTTAATTCTTTTACTTGTAAATAAAATGTTAACGCGCAGCCTAACGGCCAGATATATAACGTAACCTAAACATGAAAGTACAACGAGGATGGCTAATCCTCCCATGATGTACGGCAACAAATGCCACATTATTTATGTTCTTTTCTTGAGCGTCTTTATTTAATTATTGAAAGGCAGAACATTTTTATATCATTATATTAACGCTCTTCATTCAAAATAGATAAGATTGCTTGAGTATTTAACAATGTTGACAAAAGTATTTATTTATTGTACAATAAATTGGTTTATTGTCTTATTTTTGTTTTAAATAAGCGCTAAGGTAAGGCAACACCATTGACCGTTTCTTTAGAGTTGGGGAAATTTAAATTGCAATGAAACGCGAATGTAGTTTTCTTTAATATGCACGAAATTGATAATAAAGAGATAAAAGCAGTTTATTTTGGGTCTGTCCAAGTTCGTGGATTTGCTGAATGTTGCACGATGTGGAAATAATTCTCTCTTCTGTAGAGTTTTACAACAACATTTCAGAATTTGATTTTGTTTTTTTCGTCATGATTTTTGGTTTTCTTTCGTCATAGAGCACCCGCGAAGTTATGGGGTTTTCTTTTCTACAAACATGTAACATATTTTTGCTCTTCTTTTCTAGTTTTTTTTTTTTTTGTTAATCTGGGTTTTAAAACAAAATTTTATTTCTTAATTTTATTCGTGCTGATTCTAGCTACAAACCCTCAATAATCAATTTTGAACTTTTTATACCCTCCAAAAAAGATTTTCAGGGTAGGTTAGGTTAGGTTGAAGAGAGGGTCATAAGCTATACCAATCCGTTCAGGATTACACTTAGGCCTCATAGGCCTGTTGTGCGCTCTATAATAAGGAGTTCCCATTCCACTGTAGGGAGCCTCCACCGCTACCATGGAAACCTTTGAGTTTGATTACGACAAGAACCGAGTTTCTTCAATGTACTTCCTTAAGTTTCTCCAATTATAGCCCCCAAGAAATTCCATCTCCTGTATAATCTCCTGATTAAATGTTTGTCTTCTGACTGGCTAAAAGCTGGACAGTAGCACAAGTAGTGCTCCACTGTCTCGTCCTCTTCCTGACAGGCCCTGCATGTTATATCGCCAACGATACCCATTCGTGCCAAGTGATTCCTTAACTCTGTATGACCTGTTATTAAATAAACCAATGTCCGTAGTGCTGGCCTTCTCAACGTTAGGATCTCCTTTGTCCTGTTACCATCTGGGTCCCCCCATAGAATTCTAGTCTAGTTGCAGGGTATATTCACTTTGTCATTCCGTTGGAAACGCAGTGAAATATCCATTTGAGACCGCATAAAGTATGTATATCTGTGGCAATAAATGATAATGGCTTAAGTTGACATAAGTGTCTTTTCATTTTAATATATATTCTTATTCTCTTCTTCAAGATCTATCACTCAGCTAAATTTTAATGTATAAGATGTCATTTTTAATAAAACTATACGCATTTATATTTTAATTTAACTTAAACACAATTTATTTTGGACAAACCCGTTAATATCTCTAAACACGAAATTTCGACTTAAGCTATTATTATTTAGTGCCCCAGATATATATTCTTGATCAGTGATAAAATCTAAGACGATCTAGCCCGTCTCCGTCCGTCTCCTTCTGTGGAAATCACGATTCAGTCCAAACGAAAAGAGCCAGACTCTTGAAATTTGGTATAAATACATATATCTTGAAGGATAGCACAGGTTAAGTTCGTAAATGGACTGAACCGGGTCAGAGGGAAAAAAGTTCCCCTAGGAAGAACTAAACCAACCTCTAAAAAACAATATAATTTTTAAAGTTTTATGTCAAAGAAGGTCCAAGGCGTTAAACTTGGAGCCATAAAATAGAAAAAATGATTTTTTGAACCCCACCCCCTTTAGTGGGCGTTATTATATGCAAAAATTGTCTAAAAATTAAACAAATTGTTTTACTTAAGCCTGCATTCCTTAAAACTAACATTTTTAAGCTTTAATGTCGAAGCTGACACGTAACCTGGTACTCTTCTATCCCAAACCCTCCTCCCCCTTTGCCCCCTAAATGAACCTTTAAAAAAATTGAAAACAAATTTTACATTTAATTATCCCAAACATTTATTTTTAGTGTTTTATGGCAAAGGTAAAATGTCTCTCCTACGGCCCTTGCCAGAGCTACCCCGACCAAATACAGTTTTAATACCCTCCAAAAAGAATTGGACTCATAAAGTATATATATTCTTGATCAGTGATGAAGTCTAAGACGATCTAGCAATGCCCATACGTCCGTCTGTGGAAAACTTGATATAGTCTATTTGGACCCCGCCCCCTTTGGTGGGCGTTGACGTACGCTATTATATGGAAAAATAGTGTAAATATTGAACAATTTGTATTCCTTAAGCCTATAAGAAGCTGAGATGCTCTCTGATCTTGCGGAGATGAAACGTCTTCATCACGGCCCTTCCGGGAAGAGATTTAAAACTGGGTACAGAGATGCGTTAAAGGAACTCTGTGCCACCAGGTTAAACATATCAAATTTACTTACTAAATATTTGGAGGGTATTTACGATACGACCCGGTCGAATATAGCGTTCTTTACTTTTTTGTTTTTAATCTTAAATTTTCTTAGCTGGAAGTTGATAAGGTACATTTAAGATGTGTACCGGCTTATGTTATAATTTTTGTAATAAATTATTTTCTATGTACATATTTACATAATAACTATTGCAATATTGTGACGCCAATGAGTCCCTTGTTTAGGATTAAGCCACAAAGAGTTACGAATATTAATGTGCTTCTCTCTTTGGTTTTGATATTTTAATAAAAAATTATTTGCAGATGGATGTAATTTAGAATATACGAAAATAGTCCAAGTGGCATATTTTGTCAAATCTAACGGCATCACAAACTAATTGTTTAATTCTCTATCAATTACAATTCGAGTCTTTTAAAATTATTAATTTTGAAATAAAAAATTGGAGGATTTTGATTTGTATCAATGATTTGCCGACTCTGGATACTCTGTCTAGCAGAGTATTGCTGGGTATGCCGAGGGGCAGGGAGCAGAGGTTTGGCGGGGGGGATGGTCATTGGCTTTCCACACAGATTTACTTGGGAGGATGGTGGTTCTTCCATAAACTCTAGGAGTTTAAGGTGGTATACGGACGGATGGAAAACCACAGAAGGCTCAGGAGTCTGTGGACGTAATTTGATATTGTTCGTGGCTATGGGCGAGTTTCCCACAGTTTTCCAAGCCGAGATTCAGGCAATCAATATATGTGCTCGCTTAAATCTTAGGAAGAGAATCAAGGGTGCACATATGGCTATATTTTCAAGTAGTCAGGCCCCCTCAGAGCGACCTCTTCTCTGATGGGAGTTTCATTTTAATCCTGAGTTGAAATGGTTTGACTCACTGGCGAGACTATCGACAAGAAATTAGATATCTTTAATTTGGACACCAGGGTAATTATGGCCGGGCAGCGATAAGAGAGGATGGTACACTGGTAATTTGGCTTATTTCTCTGGGTATGAGACAAATCAAGAAATTGGTGTAATCCTTTTTGTTTTAGATTATCCTTAAATTTAAAAGGAACAGCCTATTTGATTTTCTTTGTGGTTTTGGTCTTAATAATCTTTTTTGTGGAAGAGTAAACTGGTACAGGGTGAGACTACGGCACACATTCTATGTAAATGCATTGTTTTGCGAAGTTGCATGAGGCGTGTTTTCCATTCCGGGCTTTAAGTATCGGTTGACATTAGACGTGCGTCTCTAAAATATGTACTGACACTCATTAGGAGCGTCGTACAATACTTCGATTAAGAAGTGATCTATGGCACAAAATATCCATTTAGTATCTCTGGATCAGGGGCGAAATTACCGCATTCGATATCGAGCGAAATTTCCATTCAATTTAAATACAAATTTCGTTCGATATCGAGTGCCGTAATTTGCCCCCAGATCTTTTATCTATTTCACCATTTATCTATTTATCATGGTCAACAGCTCGTACGTGTAGCCGAAATAACACGACTGCACGCACACAACTATTTCACTGACGTGCGTGCTTCTTATCGTCTCCAGGGCACTCAGTGTTTAAATTTAGATATTTTGAACATTTCGAAGTGCAGCCTTATTTTTCAGACACACGCACCCACACATCCATGTCTATTCACATTTCAATTTATATACTTGTATTAAACGTCACATGTGTTATCTTATCGCTATACAATTTCAGAAAAATAAATTCTTATAATAGTAATTAATATAATTTTTTTCTAAGTTGAACAACTGCCTATTTCTCATTGTCGAATGAATTCTTTCTTTCGTACAAATATATTTAAAACAAGAACGAAATTTTATAAATTATCAGGCCTGTTCTGTAAATCACGTCGGCTTGAAATCGCGTGATTTTAGAAAATCATCTCCACTAATAGAAATATTTTTCCAGACATTTTTCAATATTCAATATTATATTTGATAGCTTCAAATATCATATCCAGAAGAAAACTGCCGCATCTAATTTTAAGAACGTTTTCAGGACCATGATTTATTTTTGAATTCACGCGATTTCAACCCGACGTGATTTACAGAACAGGCCCGTATTTTTGTTTCAAATGTATTTATACGAGAGAAAGAACTCATTCGGGAATGAGAAATTGGCAGCAAATGTGGCACATAATTTTTTTGCTTGAAATATTCCAATCAAGTTGAATTTTTGTTCTTTTTAAAACATTTTTAAAATTTGTTTTGTTTTATGTATCATGTTTCCACTGTAGAACACACAAATTGATTCAGTCTCTTAATGACTTTAAGCATTGGGCCTGTTTCCATATCTCCTTCGTCATTCATTTCGACAATTCTTTTACTCACTCGTGCTATTAATGTTTTGTTGTTGTTATACCACTAAAAATTTTGTAAATTTCCTATTTTTTTAAACAAATTTCTGTTGCTTAATTATATATATATATATATATATGTATATATATATACATATATATATATATATATATATATATATATATATATATATATATATTTTTTTTTTTTTTTTTGTAATTTCCCATAGAAATTAGAGAGTCCACTGATTTATTCGTAATTCCGATAGGAATTAAAATTGCACGATCTACAAATAAGATAATTCAGTTTGTAATAGTTGGACCGCTTGACTAGGAATAAGACTGTGGCGTTAAATGCTATAAATTTAATTTAATAGATAAAATACGTACACAAAAGTGGTACGATTACTTGTAATAAAATAAATATTATTATAATTAAAATCACATATCCGAATATGAAAATCACCAACGACTCCATGGTTTTAGTAAAATATTAAGTGACAAAAAAAATTGTTTTAGTAACGTTTTTTATTTCAGCCCTTTTAACCGCGAATAGAAGCGTCATAATGGGGGCAGTTTGAATTTATTCAACTTTATTTTACAATTAACTGGATTAAAATTATTTCAACATTTAGAATTATAACAATGATGCGCAAAAACAAGAGATGTTTTGTTTTATATGATAAAAACATTTACGGCAGAAAACGATAAGATTGTACAAATAAAAAAAAATAAAACAGAAAAGTAAAGATATAAATTAAATTCTCGTGGTTTTTTCCGTTTTTATTCATACATACAAACAGAGAGAGAAAGAGAGAGAGAGAGAAAAAAAGAAAAACCAAAGTAAATAAACAAAACATAAATTTTTTAAATAGCGTGTGTATTAAAATTCAATCATATGATGTGTCTTATTCACAGATAAAATTTTTAGCAAGAGCTTTTCAGAGTTCATTCTTGAATTACGTTTGCACAATTGCAAAAACACAAGTAGCAGGTGATCCAAATAATGGGTGATTTTTTGATTTGATTAAAAAAAACAAAATATGGAGAATTGTATGAAATCGTTATTTAAGTCGATAGAACGAACTATATAATTCGATGTTTAAAGATGATTTAAAAGACATGACTTCAAGATAGTTTGAGTTCCAGGGCATGAAGGCATTCAGGGAAAAGAAATGGCCAACGAATGCGCAAGAACGGCTTCGGCCTTAGATGAAGCAGTCTCACGTAGGAATATTGACATTCCCTCACTTGATCTGCTGAACAGGATTCAGGAGTGGGCAGAGAGGAAGGTGACAAGCAGGTGGTCAAGAACTACCGCCTGTAGGGTCTCCAAAACTCTATGGCCCTCGCTTGGCAAAGTTAGAAGTAGACAGCTTCTAACTTTTGGGAAAAGTTCGTTGGCACTCCTGATAGAGGTCTTGACGGGGCACTGTGCAATTGGACACATGTCGGAGCATTTGGGCTTTCCCCATGATGGTCGCTGCAGGAGCTGTTTCGATGAAGAAGAAGAAGAGTCAGTACAGCATTTCTCGCGTGACTGTCCGGCCCTGCAGCAGCATAGGCTTAGACATCTAGGCTCTCGTTTCCTACGAGATCTGGACTGCCTCAGGGATGCACCGCTGGCTGCCCTGGCGGGCTTTGTGAGAAGTTCTGGGTGGTTCTCAGGAACCAGTACTTCGTTTTGAAAGGATTGTGTAGGGTATAGTCCTCTGGGCATCACAATGGGTCTTTATGGCCTCTGAGTGTTTTTCTCACTTACTGCGCGCAAACCTTCTAACCTAACCTAAGATTATTTCATGTAAATTTTAACCGCGTCTACGCCTCAAATGGTTCATGCGTTGGGTCCAATTTTGGCATACTCTTTCCATCATATCGACCCGTATCTCACGGAAAAAAACGGTTGCGGGCTTGTCCCTCTCTATTGACATGCGCCTTAACGTAGTTCCACAAAAAATAGTCTAAAGGCGTTAAATCGCACGATCTGTTCATCGAACTCGCCTGTCAATTGGGTCTTTGTTTCGCGTGCTGTATGGCTTGCGGCACCGTCTCGTTGCAGTCGCATGTCAGTCAAGTCAAGCTAAAAAAAACCATCGCGCTTTTCAAATAATAATTATTTTAGGTTTGAAGCTGCTGCCTGATATTGGCTTTGTCGATATTGTTTGATTATTCCTTTATTTTTCAATTTAACGATCCTGCCTTCGTCGTCCAATGATGCCACAGGCCCATAATCCACACCAAACACTCCATTGAGAGTTTTTGCAGGGCTTCGGACTGCTTTTCACACTAAATATGGCATTTTTTTTTGTTCGCGTTTCCATTCAGCCAGAAATGGGCACGATGCTTTACACGAGCTGTCAAAAACAGTGTTGTTGTGTTCATAAAATTAAACATTTCAAGCTCTCTGTTTTGTGTTTTTTTTAATTACTCGCTCATTTCTTTTGTTGTTTGTTTTAGTGCTTCCTAAAATGAAAAAGTTGACAACACTAGCTGCCGCATGCAATTCGTGTAGTGCAGGAAAATCTAAAGTTGGATTCACCCATTGTTTCGGGACAAAATTTTTGTTCCGAAAAATTTTAGTTTTTTGAGAGTTTGTTTTGAAACGATTCAACCACTTGTAACAATGGTTCTGCAAAAACAAGGCTACCATATGAAATGTTTTTGTAAACGAGCCGCCTTAGTTTTACAATTGGGCAGCACATTAACAGATGCCTGCAATTTGCTTGTTATTTTGGCGTCTCATCCATATATTTCATTGTATAATAAACAAATTGTAAATTAAAAAAAAAAATAAAACAAATGCAGCACAGTTCAATTGTTTGGGAACAAAAATAAAATTAAACCAATTTAAGCTGAAATTGTTCCGAACCGATTTAACTCCCTTCCTTTCTCCCTCTCAAAAACAGAGACGTCAAACTACACATAAAGAAAAATATTTCGGAACAAAATTGGGCGAAGCCATGGTGAAATAAATATAAGGTGGCAGCGCTATGCCAGATGACAGTTTTATGCCCGACCTCTGGTTAGTCAACATTGATGTCAAGTTTTTGTGTACAAGTGCTCCTTGTGTTTGTATATGTGAGCGTCGTTAGTAATTTTGCATGTGTGCAGTAATACAATATTGTTACAAAGTTTAAAAATAGATTCAAATATAACGACAATGTGGCTATATGTACTTGGCAGCACTGTCAAACCATCTCTAGTTGTCAAAATGTTACAACCCTGGTCAACACCATGCAGATAATATTTGAATTAACGGAAATGGAATATTCCGGATACATCGTTGAGAATATACAAGATCATTCGAGGCTGTGCAATAATAAGTGTAAATAACAATAACGAAAAACCTAGCAACATCAATGCTAAGAGATGATGATGTTATTCTTAATGATCTTGTACGCAAGTATTCGCTGCTAATAAAAACTAAACATGTACATCAATATACACACAAATATACACAGCAACATGCCCACATAGCACAAGAAGAAACAAAACTACACAACACACAAAACACTCATACATACAACCACACATAGTTACAATAAACAAAACACAAGACAGCATTGTCATATATACAAACACACGTATATAGCTACATGTTAAGTAAAGCACAACCAACAACAACCATGACCAGATGCTTCGCGAAGTTACCAGACGTCGTCATTTTGCTATATAAAGACGCTGCCAGTGAACAGCGGGATCAGTGAGATTTTGAATCTAGACGTGTAAACATCGCTAAGTGTTTAGTAGTACAAATACTCGTATTAATTAAATAGTAAATAAAGTGTTGCCGCATTATATTTCTAAAAGTAATTGTCTGTGTTATTAATTTGATGCAATTAAACGAATCCTTGAGGATAAATAAAAAGCGTTTTTACGAAAAGGTCTAAAAACGTAACAATTGGTGTCAGAAGCGGGATTGCAAAAATAATTAAAAAGGACATTGCAATATAAGAAAAAAAAGGACATTAAAAAAAAATTATTATGAAATTTGATGAACTGAAAGTTGAACAGCTAAAAAAGGAGCTTAGTAAGCGGGAATTACCAACAGCAGGTAACAAGGCTGAACTGCAGAAGAGGCTGATAGATGAGTTTAAGAATCGCGGCATCGACATCGGGACATACGAGTTTGAGGACAAAGACGATGTAGAGGTATGTCCTCCTGCTACGACCAGCAGCATGGACATAAATTCAATGTTCGCTGCTATGATGATCCAGATACAGGAAGCAACAAGGATCAGCACTGAAAAGCTTGTAGCCGAAATAACTGGAATAAAGCAGAACTCAGAAATCAGCAGTGAAAAGCTTGTAGCCGAAATAACTGGAATAAAGCAGAACTCAGAAATCAGCAGTGAAAAGCTTGTAGCCGAAATAACTGAAATTAAACAGAACTCTCAGCAGATGCATGAAGCATCAAGGATCAGCACTGAAAAGCTTGTAGCCGAAATAACTGAAATTAAACAGAACTCTCAGCAGATGCATGAAGCATCAAGGATCAGCACTGAAAAGCTTGTAGCAGAAATACAGGAGTCAAATAGAGCCACGAACGAGACTCTGGTAGAGGTTTCTGAGGCCATTAATAGGAGGGTGGATTCTATTGAGAACAAATTCTCAGAGCTGGCAGAGAGAGTCCAACATCTAGAAAGCGGTGGCCTAGAACAGCATGCAAAAGAGTTCGAAGAAAAATTTCATGCTCTAGAGGACAAAGTGCATAACCTTGAGCGTAGTGGCGGGACAGTGCGAGCAGTTGCGGAGGTTTCTGCGCGAATAAAAGCGCCATGCTTTGACGGCAGCGTACCATTGGGCATCTTTAGATTCCAGTTCGAGACGGTTGCTAGCAGAAATGGATGGGATGCTGAAGAAAAGGCCATAGAGTTAATTTTGTCCTTAAAGGGTACAGCCGCAGAGGTACTTGAGACCGTGCCAGTAAGCAGCAGAAACAACTATAATGAAATAATGGCAGCATTGCAGCGCAAGTATGGTGGTGAGCACAAGCGCGATTTATACAGAATGGAATTGCGATGTAGAGTTCAAAAGCCTAACGAGTCTCTACAAGATTTCGCAATGGAAATCGAACGGTTAGTGCAGCTCACATATCCAGGCGAGAGTCACCCGTTCCTGGACCACTTTAAAACTGAGGCGTTCGTTAATGGCATTCGCGACTCTGATGTCAAACTGGCCGTGTGCGCAACGCAGAAATCCACTTTCGCTGAGACTGTTTCATTTGCGCTGGCTCAAGAGACTGCAAGGATGGTTTTCAAGCCACAGATATGTAAAGTGCGGAATGTGGAGGTTTTGCCCGAGGAGGATAACAGCCTAGTTGCTAGTTTGAAGGAGGCAATGCGACAACTGTTGGCGGAAGGTGCTACCAAAGAAAAGTCTAAATGCTTTAACTGCGGAAAAATTGGTCATTTTCAGCGCAACTGCAAAGCACCAAGAAAAAGAGGTAGATCTGTTTCGCCACCAAGAAACAGCAAACGGGTGAACCAAACAACATCACAAGAGTCCCCGTTAAACTAAAACGAGCTAGCGCTAAGGGGCAAGAGCTAGCTCCCACAAACGAGGGCCCCACAATCTCCATATCAGTTATGCAGCAGAAAAATAGCAATCTTACTGCGTCTGGACACATCAACGGGGAAAAGCACGTACTTACCATAGACACAGGGGCGTCGCAGTCAATAATAAGGCCCGATATAGTAAAGGGGAAATGCGATCGTTTAAGCAATATACGGCTACGTACAGCTACTGGAGAGCCTGCCACTGTCTATGGTAAGATTGAAGTGAAGGTGACTATAGCCAACATCAACGTGAGGCATGTGTTTATTGTTGCCGATATTGTCGATGAGGTAATTATTGGAGCCGATTTTATGATTAATCATGGCATTAATCTACACATGGGGCAACAGCTGATGATTTGGCGTAATGTGGAAATACCCCTTGATGTTGGGTATGACAGCAAGCCGCAAGTAAGAAAAGTATATGCTATTGAGAGTCAGACGTTACCGCCGCAGTCTGAAACAGTTATATGGGCGCGTATGAAGGGAGATTGTGAGGACAATCGGTTGTGGGTTGTAGAACCAGCAGATCTAAAGAGAGAGCTTATAACAGCAAAAGCTCTAGTAAAAACTAGTAAAGGAGGAATAGTCCCTATAAGAGTACTTAACTTGGCAGACCATGAAAAAGTCATCAAAGAAAATTGCGATATTGGCCAGTGTATTCCAGCAGAGGCAATAATAAACTGTGAGAGGAAGATAGAGCCTACCAATTTGTCCGCCAAAGAACGTGAACAATTTGAGGAATACGTAGGAAAATGGGTAGCAGGACTGTCAGCGACAGAAAGAAATAAAGCCAAACAGTTGCTAGAAAGGCATGCCAGTATCTTCGCCATGGGAAACCAAAGTCAGGGTAGAACTGCATTGGTTAAACATGAAATAAACACAGGCGAAGCTAGGCCGATTAAACAGCCACCTAGAAGTGTACCCCTAGCAAAGCGAGATGAAGTCAAAGAGCTTGTAAGAGAAATGGAGCGTGAAGGCGTAATTGAGCCATCTTCTGGTCCTTGGAGTTCGCCAGTAGTCTTAGTTAAAAAGAAAGATGGCAGTACTAGATTCTGCGTAGACTACAGGAAGCTCAATGACATAACCAAGAAGGACAGCTATCCGCTCCCCAGAATCGATGACACTTTGGACACGCTAGCTGGTACGAGATGGTTCTCTACGCTAGACTTGCGAAGCGGATATTGGCAAGTGGAGATTGCAGAGAAAGACAAGGAGAAAACTGCCTTCAGCGTCGGTAACGGATTATGGCAGTTCAAAGTTATGCCATTTGGTCTCTGCAATGCTCCGGCCACATTTGAACGCCTAATGGAGAAGGTACTGAAAGGACTCCACTGGAAGACATGCTTGGTATATCTGGATGACATAATCGTGATGGGGAAAACTTTTGATGAACACCTCAAAAACATGGCAGAAGTTCTTCAACGGATATCATCAGCTGGATTGAAACTCAGCCTGAAGAAATGTGCATTGTTCCAGAAAGAAGTGAAGTATTTGGGGCATCGTGTTACAGCAGACGGAATCTCAACAGATGAAGATAAAATACAAGCAGTAAGGGACTGGCATCAACCTAAAAATCTTCATGAATTGCGCAGCTTTTTGGGCCTTTGTACATACTACAGACGCTTTGTGCCAAATTTTGCCAGTGTAGCTGCAAGCCTTCATGAGCTGACAAAGAAGTCGAGACCATACCATTGGGGCGAGCCACAGGAAAAGGCATTCCAGAAACTTAAAGGATTATTGTGTACGTCACCAGTACTAGCGTATCCCATACCTGGAGAAAAATTCGTGCTGGATACTGATGCGAGCGGCTATGGCATAGGGGGCGTGCTATCCCAAGTAGTTAATGGCACTGAGAAAGTCATAGGATACTATAGCCGTGTACTCTCAAAACCTGAGAGGAACTACTGTGTGACACGACGTGAGCTTCTGGCAGTATTGGAATGCATTAAACATTACCATAAGTACCTGTATGGTCAACACTTTACATTAAGGACTGACCATTCTGCACTGAGATGGTTATTGCAGTTTAAAAATCCTGAAGGGCAACTGGCAAGGTGGATTGAGCGCCTGCAGAGCTACGACTTCAGTATTGAGCATAGAAGGGGCACAAAACATAACAATGCGGATGCTCTTTCAAGAAGACCCTGCTGTTTAGAGTGTAAACATTGCGTTAGAACCGAACAAAAGGAAGGCGTTGTTGATGTTCGGCTAATGCACATCGACTCTGATGAAGACTGGTCAGCGGCACAGAGGGACGACAGTATACTGGGGAAAATTATAGCAGCCAAAGAGGAGGACAGAAGACCGTCCCGGAATGAAATTTCGGCTGAAAGCCCACTCGCCAAATCTTATTGGGCTCAGTGGAACAGCCTCAAGGTAATAGAAGGGTGCCTATACCGCGTATGGGAAAGTGTAGATGGCAAAACAACTTCAAATTTGGTAGTTGTGCCATGCTCCAAGATAAGTAAAGTTTTGCAAGAATTTCACAATGGACCTAGTGGCGGTCATCTTGGAGTCACAAAAACACTTGAGAAACTGAAGCAGCGTTTTTATTGGGTTGGATGCCAACAAGCCGTAGCCGATTGGATAGCAAACTGCCCACAGTGCATAGCAGCCAAAGGCCCAGTAAGAAGAAGCCGGGGACAGCTACAGCAATACAACTCAGGAGCACCATTCGAGCGGATCGCAATGGATGTAGCAGGTCCTTTTCCCGTCACTGAAGCCGGAAATCGTTATGTTCTTGTGGTAATGGACTATTTCAGTAAATGGCCAGAGGTATATGCTATACCTAACCAAGAAGCAAAGACAGTTGTAAATGCATTCGTCAACAACTGGGTATGTCGCTATGGTGTCCCAATAGAATTACATTCCGACCAAGGAAGGAATTTCGAGTCTGCCATATTCAGGGAAATGTGCGAATTATATGGGATAAAGAAAACCAGAACAACGCCGTTGCATCCACAGTCTGATGGCATGGTAGAGAGGTTCAATCGCACCTTAGAAGAGTACCTGCGAAAAGTGGTAAGCAACCATCAGAGGGATTGGGACGAGCACATTCCCAAATTTTTGATGGCATATAGGTCAGCTGTACACGACTCCACATCGAGAACGCCAGCTAAAATTATCTTCGGGACGGAATTAAAACTGCCTGGTGACTTGGAATTTGGTGTTAAGCCAGCGGTAGAAGAAGGAGCCACTACGTCCCAAGAGCAGGAGAACTTAAACGAGCTGCATGATTTCGTGCGTAATAGAATCAAGATGGTCAGTGACAAGATGAAGGCTAGATATGACCGCGCAGCAAATTCGGAGGGATTTATGGAAGGTCAATTGGTTCTACTTTATAACCCACAACGGAAGAAAGGATTGTCCCCAAAATTACAGACTCACTGGGATGGCCCGTATAAAGTGATTAAGAGAGTGAATGACGTTGTGTACCGGATACAGAAGCACAATAGCCCAAGGTCGAAAATGAAGATAGTACATCTCGAACGATTGGCGCACTATGGAAGAGGTGATTGTATGCCTATTCGGGTCGAACAGGCTTAAGTGGGCGGCAGTGTTACAAAGTTTAAAAATAGATTCAAATATAACGACAATGTGGCTATATGTACTTGGCAGCACTGTCAAACCATCTCTAGTTGTCAAAATGTTACAACCCTGGTCAACACCATGCAGATAATATTTGAATTAACGGAAATGGAATATTCCGGATACATCGTTGAGAATATAAGTTAAGAAATTCCTTAATGGGATTTCTAAAAAAAATTATTTTTATTTTCCGGTCAGCACGACCGCACTTTATTTAAATCAGAACTTAACTAATTTTACAAAATTTCTTAATTTATATTAAACTAAATGACCTAAATCTAGAGGTGGCGTGATTTTACAATAATTGCACTATTGCAGTTTTTGGAAAATACTTTAAAATATTATTGCTTAACAATAATTGCACTATTGCAGTTTTTGGGAAATACTTTAAAATATTATTGCTTAACAATAATTGCACTATTGCAGTTTCCGGGAAATACTTTAAAATATTGTTGTTTGACCTAATTGACGAAAGACGCTGATTAAGTCAATTGTAAAATATGTACTTATGATTAACTTATTGCGAAAGAGTTCGTTAACTTTGTTTGAGTTAACTCTTCCCCTCTTAAGTCGATTGTCCACAATCGATTATTTATTAATTTGGGATTTTGAAATTTGCAGAAATGGTCCACTTTTTATATTTGGGATGTGACCCGTGTTTATTTGTGGTTTCGACAATATATACCATTTCCGCTTAATCTTTAAAATTATTACAAATGTTATAAAAAAAAGAATTAAAATTGCCACATCTGTGCTTAGACTAATTACATGTGTATTTCTATTATTACTTGTTAGTATTTTAATGTTATCCTCATGCTGCAATTGTTTAATGTATAAATTTTCAAGTTTTAAATTAAGCTTTGTATTATTATTTTCTTTTATTTTTGTAATTAAATTAGGTAAAATAAGTGTATCATATATCTTTAGATTAGAATTAATATATGTTTTATTTAGTACATTAATTTTACAATTTTCAAATCTGATAAGAAACGTTCCTTTTTGTTTTATTTTTAACTTACTGCAGTCATGAGTTATTTTCCCTTCAAAATGTTTAAATATAATCAATCCTTGAATAACTTCTGTAACTGTGGTTTTTTCTGACTTTTCGAGCTCACATTGAGCCTCTCTAAAATCTAGAATATTTGATAAGCATTTATTGTCTAATATAATTAAATTTCTTTCCAGGTTGTCTTTAATGTTTACTGTATAAATATTGTTATTGTTATCGGCTAATATTTCTGTTTGGTTTAATATTATTGATTTATTCTGAATGTTTGGTAGGGGCTCAAATTTTATTTTTGACAAAATATTAGAAGAAAATTGGGGTATCAGTAATGTTAATATGATCTTATTATTTTGAAAAAGTACTACAATTTTTATCCTACTATAACTATCGAAGTCTGTGATTAAGTCTAATTCCTTTTGTGTCAAAATGTCGGTGGGAATAACGCCCAACTTGCAGGAAAATACTATTCGTCCAATGTCCTCGACATGGTTGTTCAGAAGTAGTATGTCATTGTTAACTCTGTATACGTGTTGGATGAATTGAACTTCATCTTCAAGTGTTTTAATTCTGTTTTGCGTTTGGGATCTAAAATCATTAATGTACCTACTAATGAGAACTTGTTGTTTGTTTATATGTTCCGTAATATTATTAATTTGTTCGCTCATGATATTGTTTACAAGAGTTAAGTTATTAATTGTTCTGTCAGTAGTCTGCTCACTATCATGTATTTTTGCTATGGTGTCTCGTATTTCCTGTTCGTCATCACTGTCCATGGATCCCGCTATGATCTTTAAACCTTTTCCTACAATGTTAAAGAGTCCTCTTTTGGATTTAGAATTTATATGGAGGTTATTTATTCGTGTGCTGAGTAATAAAAAGTTTTTATTTATTGTACTAATAAGTTGTTTATCTTCAAAAGTGGTGGCATTTAACGTCCTTATGTTTTCGGAGATCAATGACATCGTGTCCTCATATGCAGTCAAGTTTATGAAGTGAAAAATCTTATCATAGTAGCTGATCGTCTTCTGTTCACCTGTTTTGATAGCTATATAGCCATTATTGTTGGTCAGGTCTTGCACGTCCAATTGTTGTGCTTTCGCCAATAGTATCCACATAAAGATTGTAATTAGCAGTTCCATATTGTCCTAAAAAAAATGTATGTACCTTTAAGATTTTTAAGATTGCTTGATGTTGTTTTTATGAACCACTCTTTTTGACTTAGTTACTACTGTTGTATTGAAATCTTGTGCCACTATTTCTTTTTTGTATTTAGCCGATAATTTGTTTCCTAGTCTTTTGTTTATTTTTACGAAAATTACGTCTCCCTCTGCATATTTTTTTGGTGGTGTTCTATTTGTATTGTGGTATGAAAGATCATTTTCCTGTTTTTCTACTAGTTTTTTAATGGTTTCTTCTCTATCTTTCGCCAGCAGTTCTGGATTGGTGCTGACCCGTCTGCCAAAGAATGCTTCTATAGGTTTTTTTCTTGTGACCGTGTGAACCGATTGGTTATACTCGTTTACGGATCTTTCCAAAAGTTCTTGAAATGACCGGTGTATCTTTTCGGTTTTCAAACAACACATAATTTCTTGTAAGGTTGAATGAAATCGTTCTATTTGACCATTAGAACAGCTAGTATAGGGGGCTGTTCGAAAAATTCTAATTCCAAATTCATTTTCGATCATAAATTTTATGGATTCTGAGCTGAAGGACTTCTCATTATCCATCACGAGGGTCTCGGGCATGAATGCATAAAGAATATCCCTTAATGGTTGCCTTATGTCTTCGGCAGCTTTGGATTGTATAGGTTTTGCTATAGCATACTTCGAGAACTTATCAATTGCTGTAAGAACCATGTCTTTTCCGACTAAAAATATATCCAGGTGGACTATCTGTCCTGGGAACTGCGGAATAGGTGTGGCTTGAATTTGTGGTTTCGTTGGATGCCGATCATATTTATTTTCTTTGCATACAACGCATTTTTTAATAATGCTTTTGATTTTTCTTGTCATTGCGGGAAAATAGCTATTTTCAAGAATTTGTGTTTTATTTTCCCTTGCGCTTCTGTGAGCGCGCTTATGTATTTTTAGGATAATTTCTTCTTGCTCTTGTTCGCTTTTAACATCTCTTACTTGTATGTTGGAAAATCTAATCTTATAGTTTCGGAAATGGTCTAGAAATATTTCTTGTATCATTCCTATAGTTGATTCGGATGCTTTAATACAATTTATGATTGATGGGTACAGATATTTTTTTAAATTTTGTACTAAATTATTCGTATTAAATTCGGTTTGGGTTATTGTATGCCTGTGATAGGTGGGGAAAACAATTTCAAATTTGTAATCAGGTGTAGGACCGATATTGAGAAGAATTTGGTTTTTGAACACATTTATGGGGACGTCGACATGATATATTAAGTTGTGAGAAGAACTTTCTGCGCTATTTGTTGCTATAGAAAGGGTGTGGATATCAGTTTCTTGTGGTATTCTCGAGAGAGCATCAGCGACAAGGTTAGCCTTACCTGGTTTGTACAGGAGTTCGTAGTTGTACTCTTCGAGGATAGCCTTCCAGCGTTTCATTTTGCTGTTATTGTTCTTGTTACTCAAAGCATAAATGAGGGGCTGGTGATCAGTGTATATCTTCACCTTTGCTGATCCGTACAAGAAATTTCGGAATGAATTTAGTGCCCATATTATGGCTAGAAATTCTTTTTCGTTGGCAGCATAGTGTTCTTCTGCCTTATTTAGTGTTCTTGAAATGAAGGAAATAGGCTTATTGTTCTGCGATAGAACTGCGCCTAACGCAAAGTTGGAAGCATCGGTTGTGAGTTCCATTTCTTTGCTAAGATCGGGATATGCTAGTATTATGTCTTCGGATATCAAGGTATTCTTTATTCTATTAAATGCTTCTTTAGCTACTGGATTTAAATTCATTGAAACAAGGGAAGATTTCCTTTTTGATATTCTTCCTTCTTCCCCTCTTAAGAGTGATGTCAGGGGCTTGGCTAATTTCGCATAATCTCTTATAAATCGTCGGTAGTATCCCGACAGGCCTAGAAATGATCGAAGTTCCTTTAGTGTCTTAGGTTCTGGAAAATTCGCTATTGCTTCTACTTTGACCGGGTTTGTTCTTATTCCTTCCGCAGAAATTATATATCCTAAGAACTCAACTTGTCTGTGAAAGAATTTGCACTTGTCAAGTTGTACCTTTAAGTTAGCGTCTTTCAAAGTTTTAAAGACTTCTTCAATATTACGCATGTGCTCGTCCTCTGTCTTACTGAAGATAATTATATCGTCAATATAGACATAACATCTCTTTCCAATATGTTCTCGGAGGATGTCGTCGAGGGCTCGCTGAAAAATTGACGGGGCATTTTTGAGTCCAAAAGGCAGCCTGGTGAACTCGTATTTACCGTTGCAAATAGAAAATGCGGTTTTCTCGTAATCAGCTGGTTTCAGTGGTATCTGGTGAAACCCACTCTTAAGATCAAGTACTGTGAAAATTTTGTTTTCGCGAAGCTGCGAGGTGACAACGTTTATTTCTGGTATGGGATACCGGTCCGAAATGGTTGCAGAGTTTAGTTTCCTATAGTCTACGACCATTCTATACTGCTTGTTGCCTTCTGAATCGGGCTTCTTGCTTACAATCCATACCGGGGAATTGTATGGGGACCGCGAAGGTCTAATGATACCATCTCGTAATAGTTTCTCTATTTGTTTTTCAATTTCCGTTTTTAAGGCGATAGGGTAAGGATAAAACTTGGTATAAATAGGTGTGTCAGTGTTCGTACGTATTTCGCCCACTACTTTTGTTGTAAAGGTAAGCCTTTCGTCGGGTTCCGAAAAAAGTTTCGCGTGTTTTATTACCAACATATTTAATTTTTCTTTTTGTGACGGGGTCAAGTGTTCATCTCTTATTTCTATTGAGTTTAGGGGGGAATGAGATGCTCGCTGTTTCATTTTTACTTTGATGTCCTTTCCTATTTGTATAAAGTTCTCGCCTGCATGGATAACAGCATTGAGCTGCTTTAGCGTTTCGTTCCCTAAAATACCATGGAATGATTTTAATGATGGCATTATATAAAATTTAATTTTCTCCTTAAGGTTGAATAAATTAGCGAAAGTATGTTCTTTAATCTCCACATCACCTGCTACGGATTTTGCATAGAAAATATGTTTATTTACTAGGGGCATCTTTACAAATTGTGGTTGGATATAGTTTTTGGTTGATCCTGTGTCGACCAAAATTTTTAAGGTCTTGCCGCTCCTCGTCGTGAACTCTATGTATGGCAACGAAGAGCTCATCATTCTAAAAAATGAATATCATTAAATTCTAGATATTCGTTGTCAAGCTGTGGTGGATCTTGCGTCGAGTCTATGTAATCCTTTAAAGTTTGGTCTTCCTGGTCGTCCAAATTTTCGATATCTGCTTCGTATTGTTGATACTCGGAGTCTATATGAAAATTCCGTGCAATCTTCCTTTGTGGTTGATTAACCGATGATGGAGGTCTTTCTCGGTTGTAACTTGGCCTTGGCCTATTCATATAGTCTATTCTCCTAGTGCGTAGACTTTCGTCTACCTCCATCGGCTCTGGAGCAGGTTGTGGCCTAGGACCTTGGGGCCTAGGAGGCGGTTGTGGGTGGAAATCATAGCGCCTATCCGGTATAAACCTTTGGGGATTGTTAAATTGGAAATTTTCGCGAGGAGTTTGTGGATTATGAGCAAGCTGAGGAAAGAATGTCATTGGGCGTGAACGAAGAGGAAGTTGTGGGTTACGGGCAACTTGATGAAAATTCTGGTGATTACGTGTTGATTGCATTTGCGAGCTATATCCGCTTCTACCAGGATTACTACCGTGAGCGTAATTTGCTCGATATGTTTGATTCTCAAGCTTCAAACAAAGGTGCAGAGCTTGAGGGAGATCTACCGGCTCTCTCATACCAAGGAGCTTCGGAAGATCGCCATTTAATCCCCGTATAAAAGTATCAAGGGCTTTATCCCTGTAAGTCTGAGTTAGTAAGCATACAGATTCGTTTGATGCATTTAGGCTTCCTAATTTGTTTAATATTAATGACAAATGCTTGTAAACTCTTTGGTAAAAATCTTGCACCGAAGATCTACCCTGTATTAACGAGGTCATCTGATATTCGAGAGTCGCTAAGTCTCTCTTGTCAGCATAGTGCAATGATAAGCACCTTACAATGGCTGTCCAGTCAAGCGGAGTATTGTATGACTCCAGTGCTATATCAGCCTCCCCCACTATTTTATTTCTAATGGTATTCAGTATACCGTAGTATCTGGGTGTACCTTTTGTGTTCTCATATATTTGCAGAACACGCTCTACACTTTTCCTCCAAGAGTTGAATTCACCCTGGCCTCCGGAAAATTCGCGTAAGCACTTCACTATGTCGGGAATCTTGTCAAGATCTCCCAAATTATTCCTATACTGTTCGTCTATTGCCTGGTCATTGACTATGTTCTGTCCTGAGTTAGGGTTAAGGGTTGCTTGTATTATTTGTGGACCCTGTCGTGTAAATACTTCTGTCGCTATGTTAGAAATTAATGCGTTCAGCTCTTCTAAACTAATTTGTGCATTAGGCGCACGGTTACTGCCTTGAGGAAGGACAGCAGGTCGTATCAAATTTTCGGGATTCGACATGTTTGAATTCTAAAATTTGTGTCGTGTTATATTTGTTCTTATAGATTAATAAATGTATTGTGACAATGATTCAAATTCGCTTTAGGCTTTAGTTTGACAAAAAATGTTGTTCAAATGTATTGTAGCACTTATTTAAATTTATTCAAGTTAAGCTTTAATTTAATCTAAATATATTTTTTCCAAAGATTCATATAAGTAAAGAAATATATACTATTTTTCTCTAATTTTAATCTATTTATTTTCTACCTTAATTCTTCTGGAAATTTGTTATAGTTGATAGTCGGCTAGCACGTAATGCTTCCCGTTTGCTGCTGCTACTAAGGGACCGTTGTCTATCAGGTTGTTTCCTTTAATTTGTCTGCTTCTGACTTCAAACTCGGATACTTTCACTCGGCTGTTTCTCACTTTTACTCGGACGCTTCTCATTCACAATTAATTTCCGCTTCGTGGTTACTTCTTCACTGACTCTACTTCTTTTCTTTTTTATTTCAATGTAACTTCACAGTTTCTAATTTTAATTTCGTCTTTCTTATTAGTTTTTATTTCTCAATGGAATTCCACAGCTTCAAATTTAATATTTTATTTATTACTTTAATTCCACAGCTTATAGTTTAATTTAATTAATTTTCATTTTTTAATTTAATTCCACAGTTTACAGTTTAATTTAATTTTTTATTAATTTTTATTTCTTAATTTAATTCCACAGTTAATAGTTTGTGTTTTACACCTTTTGCATTTAGTAGTTTTATTTAATTGGAGCTTTATTTCACGGCAAAGTTCTTTCAAAAATTATGTTCTTCCATAACAGGGTAATACAGTTCTTTCGATACCTTTTGCACGTTTTTTCCGCTTCTTTGTACACTACACTTTATTCGGGATTAACGTTAACTACACGGCGAACTTAAAAAGGAATGCGCGGTAGACTTAGTTATTTTTTTACTCCTCTGTAACTGTACTACTTCAGGACTTTTGTTACAAAAGGATACCCGTTCTTTATTTGCTCGGGCGCCAGTTAAGAAATTCCTTAATGGGATTTCTAAAAAAAATTATTTTTATTTTCCGGTCAGCACGACCGCACTTTATTTAAATCAGAACTTAACTAATTTTACAAAATTTCTTAATTTATATTAAACTAAATGACCTAAATCTAGAGGTGGCGTGATTTTACAATAATTGCACTATTGCAGTTTTTGGAAAATACTTTAAAATATTATTGCTTAACAATAATTGCACTATTGCAGTTTTTGGGAAATACTTTAAAATATTATTGCTTAACAATAATTGCACTATTGCAGTTTCCGGGAAATACTTTAAAATATTGTTGTTTGACCTAATTGACGAAAGACGCTGATTAAGTCAATTGTAAAATATGTACTTATGATTAACTTATTGCGAAAGAGTTCGTTAACTTTGTTTGAGTTAACTTATACAAGATCATTCGAGGCTGTGCAATAATAAGTGTAAATAACAATAACGAAAAACCTAGCAACATCAATGCTAAGAGATGATGATGTTATTCTTAATGATCTTGTACGCAAGTATTCGCTGCTAATAAAAACTAAACATGTACATCAATATACACACAAATATACACAGCAACATGCCCACATAGCACAAGAAGAAACAAAACTACACAACACACAAAACACTCATACATACAACCACACATAGTTACAATAAACAAAACACAAGACAGCATTGTCATATATACAAACACACGTATATAGCTACATGTTAAGTAAAGCACAACCAACAACAACCATGACCAGATGCTTCGCGAAGTTACCAGACGTCGTCATTTTGCTATATAAAGACGCTGCCAGTGAACAGCGGGATCAGTGAGATTTTGAATCTAGACGTGTAAACATCGCTAAGTGTTTAGTAGTACAAATACTCGTGTTAATTAAATAGTAAATAAAGTGTTGCCGCATTATATTTCTAAAAGTAATTGTCTGTGTTATTAATTTGATGCAATTAAACGAATCCTTGAGGATAAATAAAAAGCGTTTTTACGAAAAGGTCTAAAAACGTAACAATATGTTTTGTGTCCATAATTTTTACGTGGAGCATGACTTTACACAAACAAAAATTCCCTTGGTTGTTGTATTTGTTACCCTAGTACTGCCACCTTATATTTATTTCGCCAGCTTAACGATCACTATAAACAATAGTTTGTAGCAAATATTTAAAACACTTTAGTCGTTTTTATATAGAAACACACACGTCCAAATTTCATTTCGCCTTTGTCGGTAGTTGATGTAAAATATGGTTTTCACTTAGTTTGGAAACTTTTAAGATATACTTTCATGATTACAAGCATGATTATGAGCTAATATAGTTGATATATTTGTTTAGTTAAAAATCAATTTTTACCTTCAGTAACAGGTTGAGGATTTAATCGGCGCCAGGTATAAATAGCAAACTTTTTATTTTAAAAGGCAGCATGTTAATAAAAATTTAATTAATATATTTTGTACAACATTTAAAGCCAGTTTTTCGCATACGAAAGAATGCAAGCCTGTGATTTTAAGTGAAAGCAAATTTAATTAGCAGTTTCATTCTTAGCAGCAGATGACCCAATTAACAAGTCGAATAGAATTGTAAATAAAAATTTTGTTTAATAGCAAGATAACACACTTTAAAAAATTTATAAAAAAAATTTCCATCACAGCTGTTGACTTTCTTGCGATATCGAGCAACAGGCTTTTAATACACGTACAAGTAAAACATACAATTAAAATTAAATACACTCCAAAAAGGGCCGTTAAGGATATAACATAAGCCACAGGATCATCAAAATATTCTTGCTCATTATCCATCTTTAGTAAATTAAAATAATTGAACATATTTTTACACAAACAATTCGTATTTACATTTTAAATGCTTAAAGGTTTTTAAAAATGTTCACTGAAGCACTCCGGCAAAAAAATATAATAATTAAAAAAAGTTATCAGATTTAAAAACACCAACACTAGCATTAAAATATATTTTTACAAACAGACAGACAGTGTAAGCTCGTTAAAAAAGCTTAATCATATTGCAAAAAAAAGGAAAAAATTATCTGTAACAAATTCATTATCTGGATGATAAGATTATTTCATTTGCTTGAAGTTAATCAACTTGCGGCAGTAAATTGTCTTTTTAGTTCGGAATAATATTTATTATAAAATATATCACTGGCAGCAAAATAGTGATTTTTTCAAACTACAACCAGAATGTTAAAACAAATTTAATTTATATGTTTGATGAGAAAGGAAGTATCTACTATGTACACGTAATGGCAGACTTCAACTAACTGTTCGTTGATACCCTTATCCAAAATTATTATTAGCAGCGAGATAAGGTTAGAGTATCTGTCAGTTACATTTTGATATTTTGATATTTTTTTTTGGCAAAATGTTGGCAGTTGATTAGTTCGGCAAATAGATAAGTTTCCCAACAACTAGGAAGAGATCTTAAATGCAGGGTTGCCAGAAGACGACAGATTAAAAGTGCTAAATCGCCAAAAATAAAAAGTGCTAAACGTTCAAACTGCTGGCTTTTGTAAAACTGATTGAAAGAAGGAGTTTACGTTACCTATGCTATCATATCAACAGACATATACATACGTGGTCTGTTCAAAAAATACGTGAATTTTCAATTTTCTCAAAAAATATTTAATTATTCATGAATTTCTACTTTACTCTCTTCAAACTAGTCCTATTAACAACAAAGTACTATTAAAAAAAAATTAAATTAAAAAAATGCGGTTAAAGTTTTTAAAATGAACGCCTTCAGATACGATAGAAAATAATATAAAGCTCTGGCAAATTTGAGGTTAGGAAGTAAATTGGCTTAAAAACACATTTTTTTTTGACAAATTCAGCTTTATCAACACCAATGCAAAGTAGAAATATTGAGAATTAATAGTGGAGTATGATGTCGGGCAAATGTCCATCTCTAGCACGTGGGCAAGCGTCCGCTCTTTTCACAAAATTTTGAACTACATTTTGCAACGAAAAAGCTTCGCTTATCTCGTCAATGCAGCTCCGAATTTCGGCTTCCAGAGCGTCAGCTGTTTATGGTTTGTTCACGTGAACCCGGTATTTCAAAGGGCTGTAGAGAATATAATTAGCGGCGTTAACTAACAAGAACGAGGCGGCCAATTAACATCGCCAAATCGATAAATTACGCGACAGGGAAATTTTGTCATGCAATAACTGAATTCGTTTGGCCGACTGTGTGGCTTGTGGCGCCGTCTTCTTGAAAATAAAGGTCACTGATGTCAACATTAGCTAATTCTGGCCACAAAAAATCGTTTATCACACACTTATTCATGGTTTCAAAGAATTACCGGTTACGGCGTTTCTTTTCTCATTTTCGAAAAAATACATCACGATGATGCCACCTGACCACAAACCACACCATGTGGTCACTTTCTTTGGATGCAATCGTTTTTAGAGGATTGTAAGTGAATTTTTTTAGCTCCGTATGCGATAATTTTAGTTGTTTACATAAGAGCCTAATTGAAAATGGGCCTCATCCCTAACAGCCATACCTAAATATGGGCGGAAAGCGGATCGTTTTTTTCCGCTGAGCTTTAACGCTGAAATGCCATACCTAAAGAAAAGCGGCAACGTTATGTCAAAAAACAATAAAAACAGGGTTATCACACGAACAAATTAAACAACCCTGATTATTTTAACAGCTGGACGGACGACATTTGTGATTTTGTTATTGAAATTTTGTACAAATTACAAACGTGCATACATATTTATGTATATAATCATATTGCAAATATTTTCTTACCTCCATTTTCTAATACGAAGTGCACAAATTTTTTCTCTTATTATTTATTTCACTTTTGTAAATTTTTGCTTTTTCTCTCTGGTTACAATTGTTTTCTTTTGCAACTAACTTCATTAGAAAACGCTCTGTCAAAATCGGATTTTCCAATAGCAAAGCGTTGCCGCAGCGTTGCCGCCGCGTTATTTCGGTATGCTCCATACAAAATGTATGGACATGAGAACTTTTGACAGTTAAAAAACGCTTGCCGCCTGTATTTAGGTATGGCTGTAAAGGTAATTTTGTTGAAAAATTCGTTGTTTTCGACTCAAACAGTGGTCGGGCGGCGTTCCATGGCTAAAATTTCCAAACTTTTTACTAAATAAATGTCAAAGGATGACAGCTCAATTCTTGACATTTCCTAACCTCAAATTTGCTCACTCTATGTATATATATATATGTATATATATATATATATATATATATATATATATATATATATATATTAATGCAGATGGAATTAAAGATAATCATTCTAATTACGGTTGGCGTTTTTCGCTTTCAAATACGACAATTTGTAACAGATTAAAAACAAACAGCTTCGTATTTCTTTACAGTCCAACCTAAATTACGACGCTGTGTGGCTGTCAAAATTTCTCATGCCCATACAAAATGTATGAAACCAACCGAAATAAAGCGGCGTCAACGCTTGGCAATTCAAAAATCCAATTTTGACAGCGCGTAATGAAGTGAAGTCTGTTGCAAAAGCACTCTTGTTCGTTTTCTTGAAGTGTTAAGTGATGTAACTTTAGCTACTTTTAGGTCGACTTAGCGTGTTCATCTCTATTTTTATTATTATTATTATTATTAATCAAAGTGAGTAAACATTACTGATTATGGCGCAACGTTAACGCTTTAATTTATGTTACTGCCATCCCTAAATGTGGACGGCAAGCGTTTTTTAGCTGCCAAAAGTGCTCATGTCCATACATTTTGTATGGAGCATACCGAAATAACGCGGCGGCAACGCTTTGCTATTGGAAAATCCAATTTTGTCAGAGCTTTTTCTAATGAAGTTAGTTGCAAAAGAAAACAATTGTAACCAGAGAAAAAGAGCAAAAATTTACAAAAGTGAAATAAATAATAAAAAAAAATTTGTGCATTAGAAATGGAGGTATTAGAAAATGGAAGTAAGAAAATATTTCCAATATGATTACATATATACATACATACCAGAGACTTGCGCCGAAAGGTTTTGATCGGCGGCGGCTGGCTTTAAAAAAATAATCGGCGGCGGCTGAAATTCGGCTCAAAATCGGCTGAAAGCAACATTTTTATTTATTCATATATTTAGTAATATAACATAAATTAAATTTATTAAGTATAAAAAAATAGTCTTGGTTACTACACTATGTTTGAAAGTAATTGGTGCTACAATGTAATATTTTTGAAAACATCATAATTGTCATGAATGAAGAGAACTCGATTTATTGTTAAGGTGCTTAAATTGGATCTCTTTGCAGTTACTAGTGACCCAGCACTTGAAAATGCTTCCTCGGATGAAGCGCTAGTTGCTGGTATGCACAACGTTGATGCTGCTAGTTTAGCTATGTTGGGAAATTCCTATAATTAAAAACGTTTATTTATAATAATAGAAAATATCTAATTTCATAGTTTATTCACTTTTTCATGTTTTTGCCACCAAGAAAATGCTTCACAATCATTTTCACAATCTGATTCAAAATATTTTTTTATTTCGATCTCCAATGGATCTTTCTCATAATTTAAGTCGGTGGTTGATGCTATGAACTGCGCAATGCTACTCCGAATTTTGTTTGTTTCCAATTTCTAATAAAGAAAACATATATTAATATATATATATATATATATATATATATATATATATATATATATATATATCAAGCTTGTGGTCGTTTTTTATAATATATTATTTCTTATAATTTTTATTCGATATTTCGTTAACAGCTTGTTAACATCTTCAGGAAATAAAAATTTTTATTTCCTGAAGATGTTAACAAGCTGTTAACGAAATATCGAATAAAAATTATAAGAAATAATATATTATAAAAAACGACCACAAGCTTGATAAATATTACAATAAACTGATAAGGTCAATAAAAATAAATCAACATATATATATATATATATATATATATATATATATATTAATATTTTATATATATATATATATATATATATATATATATATGTATATATATATATATATATATATATATATGTATATATATATGTATATATATATATATATATATATATATATATATATATATATATATTTGGCTAGTAAGATGTTTTTACAATACATACATACATGAATTCTATATAAGGCAGATATGGTGTTAATTACCTGTTTCTTTGCGTTTTTTGAAGTTGAGGGTTCATTTTCACTTTTTTCTTCGGATTCTGCATGTGGAATAGTTGTAATTTCATCGTGAAGTAGTTTGTGTCTTGATATTCCACCTTCAGGGTCATCTTCAATTAAACGCGCAAATAACTGCATATGTTTGCTGGCTGGTATCTTTCTTAACCACTTCTCCAAACGTTTCCAATTTTTTTGAATTGGGTCCAGAAGAGCTGCCACCAAATGAATCTTATATACTTTGAACCTTTTTTCAAAATGCTCTTTAGCGAAGTGGTATATATTTATTGCTTCTTCAAAACACGCAAACTCTGAGTTTTGTTCAATACTTTCTACGATTTTTTCAAAAAAGACAATATAGGTGTTAATTGTAGCATATTTTCGACCCTGCAAGTATTTGGTTGCGTCCTCAAAAATTTGTAGAAATGTTAAAAATTCTTCGATTAATTTCTTTTCCATGGTGTTCAGAGCTAGGTCGCTATGGCCAACTTCGGCCAATGCGACATTTATAACTTTTTGATTGGTCTTAAAACTTTTAAGCATACGGCAAAGACTACTCCACCTGGTGTCATTGGAATTTTTTAAACTCTCAAAGGATTCATTGTTTACCAAAGTGGTGTCTTCTTTTAAGAACTGCTGTTCAACTTCCAATACTGAGCATATGTCAGATGCATCAGTCAGAAAATTAACAAGCTCTTCATCTTCAAAAACATTTTGTATTTTCATAATAGTCTCACAACTATAATTCAAACATTTATAAATTTTTTTTAATTTGACGACCACGTTTGAAAAGACACTAAAGTTGTTGTTGCTTAAAATATCGTGTACAATGAACCGATGCAATGAATGGCTTGAGCATGTTAACCGATTGATTTTTATAAGTTTAATAGCCGCAACAATATTACTTCCGGCATCACTCACTACTACTATATTTTTTTTTTCTAAACCAAAATTTTTCAGTGTTTGTATAATGTTTTCTGAAATTGTATATTTGTTGTGAGGATGGGGAAACACATCAGTTTTTAACGTTAAACATATAGGTTCAAACTGATGGGAAAATAATATTCTAATATTTATGTAGCTTCGCCTCTTAAAAGAGTCGGTCCACATGTCAAGTACTAGAGCAATAGTTGTGGGGCAGCTAATCCTTATAAAATTGCTTATTTTGGAGAGATATGTTGAGTACACATCGTCCAATGCAGACCGACTTAATGTAGATGCAGCAGGCATGACCATACTTGGTTTTATATACCTAATATATTCGATAAATCCCGGTTGTTCAACTATGTTGAACGGCCGCAAATCCCTACAACACATTTGAACCAGCAAACGAGCGTTTGCATATTTATTAGTTTCGTTCCTTTCTAATATATTTTTATTACCAGCCAAAACCAATTCAGTTTTGTGTTGCGAAATTTCGATTTTTTTTGAATTAATTTCAATACGGTGGGCGGTACGCAGATGGTTTATTAGATTGGATGTTGATGTTGATAAGCTAAATCTGAAATGGTTTGTTGTATTCAGTTCAGAATATTTGTCTATAAAGCCTAGTACTCTGTTTAAAATTTCATGTGAAATTCTGACAGAACCCATACAAAAAATATTCAATCGAAATATTTGTGGAAAAATGTTGCTAGACTAGTACTCTGTTTTAATTATGAAAAACATGTGAAATAATATGAATGTTATTTATTTCCTACGAAAATTTTTTGACACTAAAAATTTTCTCATTGACAATGGAAAACATAATTTCAATTAAAAAGGAAAAAACTGAAACTGAAATAACTGATGTTGCGCAACATATTCCACAAATTCAAACAGAGTACTAGGCTTAAGAATTTATATTTTTCCATAAAAATTAATTAAATACATAATCGTTTCGTTTGGTGGGTGGTCAAGTATGTCTAAATGGTGAATTTTATTAGTTCTTACACCAAATCATCTGTAGACTTTAACCTAATTCAAAAATAACGAAATAATACAATCAGAAAAGGATTCATTTCAATTTATATATTCTAGTCCGCATTATATTAAAGTAAATTATTCCTTTTCTGATTGTATTTCGTTATTTTGGAATTAGGTTAAAGTCTACAGATGATTTGGTGTAAGAACCAATAAAATTCGCCACTTAGACATACTTGACCATTCACCAAACAAAACGATGGTGTATTTAAATATCGAAATATCGGTCAAAATAATAATTATTTTATAAAAATAGGCCCCAAGGCAAATAATATTACTTAAAGTAAAAAATCAAAGGCTAAGAAATTAGAACAATACATTGCAAAATTGTTTTATTCAATTAATTTACTTACCCTTTTAAACGCGATGGTGTTTCTTCGAAACAAACTTTACACATAACATAATTGTTAAACATGACTACATTTTTTGTGACCATTTGGCCAAAATAGTTCCAAACTGGAGATCCACCCTTGGCCATTTTGTGAAGCAAAATTTTTGAATTTTCACGAAGCTCTTGTTTTTTAATTAACACCCTCTCATAATTTTTTATATCGCTTTCCAATTCTGTTAACTCAATGTCCGTATCGGAATCAGAAAGCACACTTTGTTGAATAATATCACTACTTGATTTAAAAAACTTTGTAATTTTACAATTTTTTTCCATTTTATATAAATTTTTTTTAGATTTTTAAATATCCACTTTAAAAATATGTAGTTTTGAACTATAAGCTGGCTGTGGTGTGAATTACCTAACTGTTCAAAGTATTCAAACAACAAAGCCTACTTAAATCAAAAAATAAAAAATTAAATAAAAAACAGCCTACTTATAAAAAAATTTAAATATAACAGCAACAACCTACCAAAGTAATTTTTAACAGCGTCGAATTTTCAGCCGCTAGAGGTCAGAATCGGCGGCTGATTCTTAGCCTTATTTCAGTCGGAGAAGAATCGGCGGCGGCTGGTATGTAATAATGTCGGCGGCTCGGCTGAGCCACGGCTCAGCCGGTTCGGCGCAAGTCTCTGATACATACATATGTATGTACGTTTGTAATTTGTACAAAATTTCAATAACAAAATCACAAATGTCGTCCGTCCAGCTGTTAAAATAATCAGGGTTGTTTAATTTGTTTGTTTGATAACCCTGTTTTTATTGTTTTGTGACATAACGTTGCCGCTTTTCTTTAGGTATGGCATTTCAGCGTTAAAGCTCAGCGGAAAAAAACGTTCCGCTTTCCGCCCATATTTAGGGATGGCTGTTACTCATTTCAGCGTAAAAGCTAAGCGCTAAATTACGTTGCGCTTTGCGTCGTAATTTAGGTTGGACTGTTAATCTAATACGGTTTGTCCAAGTTGAAGGCTGAAAACGTCAACAATAATCAGGCCAAATAACTGAAAATTTAATTTTTTTTGAGATATGGCTATGTTGCAGTTTTTCAACTTGTATGGGTGCTAGTAATATAAGTGGGCTAACCATGCCCATTTTTTCTACATAGCTTCTGTTATGCATACACATGCATCCGTATTATATATGTAATTTGCAGTAAATACGACGAATTTTAATAGAATAAAGAAAACAAAAGTATTCTTTATTCCATGAAAATTTCTTGTAGTATCAAATTCGACTTCCACATACATAAATAATATGGGTAATTATCCATACCAAATCTAGTTCCAATATCAGCTCCGGAACGAGAGTTATTTATTTTGGCCACACTGTCACGTTGTGGATCGTCATATCGCTATGACAATTAGCCGTTTAATTGATTCAAAATTGAATAGTAAATTTTAATTATTTGAAATGCAAATAGTGCGCATACCAACCTCTTATTTGTGTTGGCAAATATCTGCCAGTATTACGGCGTATCTGTTGCTCTCGCGACCAATATTCCGTGTATATCCAAAAGGAAAAACGTAAACAGAAACAAACCACGGCACCCGAAAGGAATACCATAAAAAAAGACGTCATTAACAATAAAATGTTTTGCATATCGCCGAAACGATTTTTAAATTAATAACTTTAAAACCAATAATATTCAAAAAAAAAATAAACAATTATCTTGTTTTTATTTGCGTTCAAACCAATCAACCAACCGCACGTAACACTTTTGAAAAATCAAATTGCTTATAATTATTCCGTTTAAGTTTTTTAGCGGGCCTAACGTTTTTTTTATTATTTTTCTGTTTTACTATCAGTTCTGTTATGAATGAGTATAAACAAATAAAATACCTAGATACACTATTATATAGTTTATATGTATGTGCGTATGCACATACTTATGTGTTGGTGGAAAGGTGGGTAAAGGTAGTACCGGGCTCTTTTTTTGGTTATTATTTATCTTGCCAAACTTAAGTACATGTCTGATAATAACATTGTCTTTACAGACTCATGTCAAGGTAATTCAAAAATATTTAATTAAAAAAAATATATAAAGATACGTTTGCGTTGGACAAACGTTCTACGAAAACTGCGAAATAGTTTTTTACGGTAGTGTGAATAATAAACCCCCAAAAAAGGTAGTTTCGATAACGTGATAGTATCTACATGCTCGTATCTGTTTCGGAAGAGAAATTTGTCGAGGCAATTTTTTTGTTGTTGCTATGAATCTGGCGTTTTTATACTCTCCAAAAAAGAATTGGAGGGTATATTCACTTTGTCATTCCGTTTGTAACGCAGCGAAATATCCATCTGAGACCCCATAAAGTCTGTATATATTCTTGATCAGTGATGAAATCCAAGACGATCTGAGCATGTCCGACCGTCCGTCTGTAGAAATCACGATTCAGTCCAAACAAAAAGAGCTAGACTCTTGAAATTTGGTATAAATATATCTTGAAGGATAGCACAGGTTAAGTTCGGAGATGTACTATATCGGGCAATAGGGGAAAAAGTTCCCCTAAGAAGAACTAAACCAACCTCTTAAAAACAACATAATTTTAAAGTTTTTTTTTGTAATTTTGTTAAGCAAATGATATACTTAAATGTCAAAGAAGTTCCAATGCGTTAAACTTGGAGCCATAAAATAAAAAAAAATTATTTTTGGACCCCGCCCCCTTTAGTGGGCGTTATTATATGCAAAAATAGTGTAAAAAGTTAACAAATTGTTTTACTTAAGCCTACATTCCTTAAAAGTTAAATTTTTAAGCTTTAATGACGAAGCTGAGACGTAAGCTGGTACTCCTCTGTTTTAACCCTTCCTCCCCCCATTGTCCACTTAATTACCCTACAAAAAAAAAACAAATAATTAAAAATAAATTTTACATTTAATTATCCCAAACATTTATTTTTAGTGTTTTATGGCAAAGGTGAAATGTCTCCCCCACGGCCCTGGCCAGAGCGACCCCGACAATATACAGTTTTTATACCCTTCGAAAAGAGCTTGATTCCATAAAGTATAATATATTCTTGATTGGTGATGAAGTCTAAGACGATCTAGTAATGCCCATACGATCGTGCGTGGAAAATATTATATAGTCTATTTTTAGACCCCGCCTCTTTAGTGCAAAATAATGTAAATATTGAAGAATATGTATTCCTTAAGTCTATAAGAAGCTGAGATGTTCTCTGATCTTGCAGAGGTGCCCTGCCCGGAATGACTCTGTCAAAATAGAGATTTAAAATTGGGTAGAGAGATGTCTTAAAGGAACTCCGTCCCACCAGGTTAAACATTTAAATTTACTTACTAAATATTTGCAGGGTATTTAAGATTCCACCCGGTCGAATATAAAGTTTTTACTTGTTTTTATTCAATTAGTCATTTATTAAAAAATTTTTTAGGTACAAAACAAAAAATCGAGACCCCTAATTGATCAGATATATAATGTCAGAGCTTTAAAAAAAATTCACTTATTTCGAATTTTTTTAGTGGCGATCGAGGTGGTTTTTGAAAGTCAAGAGCTGTGGAATCGATCGGTAAGGCCGTTTAAAAATCATCAAAAAAAGAAAACACACTTGAAAAAAATGCTCTTTCTTATATTGAGATTTCGGTTAAGACGTTGAAAAGTTACAAGCGGTTTACATACGCACCCACACACTTACAGACATAGACATAGTGACACCCTCTCAGGATTAGAGAGGGAAGTTTCCTTCAGTTTCAATACAATTTAAGTACAAATTTCTATCGATATCGAATGCCGTAATTTGCCCCCAGCTGAAAACCCAATTTGTTGCAGAACGGAGTAAACCCAATAACTTCCCGATTTGTTTTTAAATTTTGAATTTTCTTACTGCCATCCCTAAATACGGGCGGCAAGCGTTTTTTAGCTGTCAAAAGTTCTCATGTCCATACATTTTGTATGGAGCATACCGAAATAACGCGGCGGCAACGCTTTGCTATTGGAAAATCCGATTTTCACAGAGCGTTTTCTAATGAAGTTGGTTGCAAAAGAAGAGAATTGTAACCAGAGAAAATGAGCAAAGATTTACAAAAGTGAAATATATAATAAAAGAAACAATTTGTGCACTTCGTATTAGAAAATGGAGGTAAGAAAATATTTCCAATATGATTATATACATAAATATGTATGCACGTTTGTAATTTGTACAAAATTTCAATAACAAAATCACAAATGTCGTCCGTCCAGCTGTTAAAATAATCAGGGTTGTTTAATTTGTTCGTGTGATAACCCTGTTTTTATTGTTTTTTGACATAACGTTGCCGCTTTTCTTTAGGTATGGCATTTCAGCGTTAAAGCTCAGCGGAAAAAAACGTTCCGCTTTCCGCCCGTATTTAGGTATGGCTGTTAGCGGGAAATAAAAAATTTTGCCGGGAAGTAATTGCCATCATATAGGCTTTGATAGAAATGTTATCACATTCTGTGTCATTCTCGGCCATGCATTTTTGCAAAAACTTTTCGCTCAGCGGCAAGCAGTAACTCTGACATTGTGTTCCCTACACTTAATAGCGACATGCATAAGCATTTGAATTCTTACTCTTTCGGTTTTAGTCGTAATTATTTGGGAATAATTTTTCATATACGATAAGATAAGGAAAAACAATATGATAAGTACTTATCATTCATATAATTTTTAATATACCATTTGCTCTGCAATCCGATGATGACATTGAGTCGGTACGTTGCCATGCACTTAGCCAATGATTATGAGTGAGATGACAACGCGAAGGGCGGCACAGAAGCTCTAATTTCTTATTTTTGATGTGAACAAAGAAGCATATTATAGGCAAAACAAGAAAAAACAATAGAAATAAAATTAGGAAATATACTAAAAAACCCATTTCTATCGAAAATCGAATAAAGCACTCTTTTTAGACTCGAAATATTCGTTACACGTTTATGATATTGGATATTTTCTATCGAACTTTTCGTTTGCAGTCGTCCGGAAAGCCTTTATCAAATTATGGTTCATTGAATACTAAAACTAAGTCGATTTATTTACTTTAACTGATACCAACAAACCAGGACTGTAAATATTTTCAATTCGTTCCATTCATTTGAATTGATGTTGGAAATGTGGTTGGCAGTTTTAACGGGAAAAAGTTAAAAGCGAGATAAGCAGAGGCGGTGGTAGTTGATTGCTTTTCGCCAGTTCATAGTTATATGCGTATTAGTTTGGAGATAAGATTAGATGTAAATACTACGTGCAATATTTAATAGGACATTCTATTGGAGATGAGCTCGTGAGTAAGATTTTACTTATAGTCCAGCAAGTTCACAAGTCAAATACAAACTTGTTTTTGTCTTTTGTAAAATATATCACAAAACACAAGTAAGATCGTTATATTCGACCGGTCCGAATCTTAAATACCCTCCAAATATTTAGCTAGTAAATTTAAAACGTTTAACTTGGTGGGACAGAGTTCCTTTAAGACATCTCTGTACCCAATTTTAAGTCTCTATTTTGGCAGAGTCATTCCGGGAAGGGATGTGGGTGAGACGTTTCACCTCTACAAGATCAGAGAACATCTCAGCATCTTATAGACTTAAAGAATACAAATTGTTCAGTATTTACCCTATTTTTGCGTATAATATCATACGTCAACGCCCTCTAAAGGGGAGGGGTCCAAAATAAACTATATTGTGTCTTCCTCAGACGGATGTACATATGGGCATTGCTAGATCGTCTTAGACTTCATCACTGATCAAGAATATATATACTTTATGGGGCACAATTCCCTTTGGAGGGTATTGAAACTGTGTTTTGGTGGGGTCACCCGGGCAAGGGCTGTGGGGGAGAAATTTCACCTTTGTCATAAAACTGTAAAAATAAATGTTGGGAATAATTAAATACAAAATTTAAAAAATTTTTTTTTTTTATAGGGTCATTTAGAGGGCAAATGGGAAGGAGGGAGTAGGGCAGAGGAGTACCAGGTTACGTCCCAGCTTCGTCATTAAAGCTTGAAAATGTTAGTTTTAAGGAATGTAGGCTTAAATAAAACAATTTGTTAAATTTTTACACCATTTTTGCATATAATAACGCCCACTAAAGGGCGGAGTCCAAAAAAATTTTATTTTATTTTATGGCTGGACCTTCTTTGGCATAAAAACATATCATTTGCCTTACAAAATTAAAAAAAAATCTTTAAAAATTATGCTGTTTTTTAGAGGTTGATTTAGTTTAAGGGAATTTTTTTCTCTCTGGCTTGATTCAGTCCATTTACGAACGTGACCTGTGCTATCCTTCAAGATATATTTATACTAAGTTTCAAGGGCCTGGCTCTTCTCGTTTGGACTGAATCATCGGCCCGTTCTTTTTTTTCGAGAATGAGCAAGGAAACGTCGTCACCGTGCCAAACCATGATAAAGGATATTTTGTGGGCACAATTAATTGGATAATGCTGGTTTCGGCAAGACGGCGCCACGAGCCACACATCCGGCTAAACAATTCACTTATTACATGAGAAATCCCCCGGTAGCGTAATTTTTCAAACTGGCCATGTCAATTGGCAAAAGTGTGTTTTTAAGTCAACTTACTTTCTAACCTCAAATAATTTGCCCACCCTTTATATCTATTTATTTAAGATCATTTAAATATTATTTTTCCAGTATTTTTATTAAACTTCTTTTTAATTTTGTTTGAACGACTTGACCAGAGATGTCATTAGCTTATACATATATTTTTTGCGAAATGTGTAAAATAATTTGATGTGTCACCCACTCAAAACAGCTGGTTCAACTTAAAACGAACTTTTTTCTTAAATTTCTTAATTAAGTTCTTTTTAAAACAAACCGACTTTAACAAGCGATTATAGTAACGGGCCCATATGTGTATCATTTATAAGAAGAACTAATAAATAATTATGCGTTGCAATAAATCTGTTCACACGATACGATACGTAAGTATTTTATGTGCTAAGAAGACTGCAAAAGTTACGCAAATATTCTTCATATAGTAAAATTTATTGGTAACAATTTCAGCAGCAGCATGTTTGCTTGTTACTTTTATTAATACAAATACTTAATCATGAAAAAAAAATAAGAATAAAATTTTACCAGTAATATTGTGACGTTGACTGCTTCGTTCTCTACCGAAACCGCAATATTCCAAAATTAACCATAAAATAAGCTAATCGTTACAAAACAAATAAATGTAAAATATATTAATGAAAAAGAATTTGCAAGATGTACAAACTATTGCACTCGTATCGTTTGGTTGTGCTAAAATCATTGAAAGCCTATAAAATCGTTGGGGAATATTTTTATGATACAATATAAATTTTATCACAAAATAATAATAATAATAAGTCTTCTTTTTATAAAATCTAGCACAACTAACACAAGCGACAGTTAGTAAACACTTTTAGCTGAGAACACACTATGACATTTTGTGGCACCGCAAGCAAGCGCGATAGTGTATATCGTCATTACAGCATTTCCTTACAAACTGGCAATATCTAAATGACAGCACAAAATGGCAACAAAAAATATGCCAAGTGTGTAAACAGCCTTGCAAATGTCATTCACTAATTTTTGTTTACCCTAAAAATGCCAAACACTATGGGCATTACCAGGAACAAAAGGAAGAACATGAAAATATAAACACCAAAAATGTCCATAATATTTTAGAATTTTAACAATTAACACACGCACTTAAACACGCCAATTTACTGTTTATTTCCTATTTTTTAAATAAAATTTACAAACACTTTCTTTTTGCCGACGTTAAACTTAAATCGATTCAAATAACTAAAAATAGTTGATTTGTTAGCGACGCGTCGTCACTCTTCTTTCTGGTCAAATAGTAGTTATTTTTTTTTATCGCCTCCATAATTGGACGATAAGATAAATTGAATCAAAATTATTCAGCAAAATAATTTGTTCAATGTATTTGCAAATAATATGTGTGGCGAAAATGTTACTGGTCTAGCCCAAAATGTGTGTCTAAACTAGGGTTGCCATTTCCAATTTTAGAAAAGGAGTACAACAACCTTAAAAAAGGAGGACATTTGACTCAAAAAAGAGGACTCTTTTTTTTGCCTAAAATTCAAATACAAAAATCAAAAAACTCAATAAAATATACAAAATTACTTTTTGTTTTAATTAATATTGATATTGAGGCTTTAATATTGAGGCTTATTTTTATAAAATAATAACTATAAAACTATTTATTTTATAATTATATCAATATTTCAATATCCTCTGGATATCTTCTTCAGGATAACAATTTAAAAATTATTTATAATATTTCAACAATAACAAAAATAATACAAAATTACTTATTTTTATCACATTTTTTCAAATATTCATAAAGTGCTTGACAATTCATACAGTGATGCCAACGCAGTCTCTAACGCATCACATATGGCCCTTTTTTGTTCAAAATAGTGATTTTTACTGGCTGTTGTAAAAGCAGCAAAAAGTAGGACAACCCCGGACACTTGTTAAAAAAGGAGGAGGACGGATCCCGACGTTATAAAAAAGAGGACGGTGTCCGGGGAAAAGAGGACGGATGGCAACCCTAGTCTAAACAGAAGTGCCAATCGTTAGTAAAGATTGTGACTTTTATGATATTTTCCAAAAAAAAATCCCTATTCTTTTGCTGATACTTGTGTATTGAGTCATTTTATTTTTTTGTGCTAAATATAAAATGCGCATTTGTAAAAAGTTTTCAATAAAATATCAAAATAATACATTAAACACATTCATGACAGCAGGCTACCGACTACACGACTGCAAAAATATAATAAATGTGTTTAATTTCACGGCTACACGACAGGTTGTTGTCCGTGCTACGTTTCCCATATAACACACATATATTCTATTTCTGTAGGCGTGTGGTCGGTAGTCTGCTGTCATGAATGTGTTTAATGCATAAAGGGTGGGCAAATTTGAGGTTAGGAAGAAAATTGGCTTAAAACACACACTTATTTTTTTGACAAATTCAATTTTATTAACACCAATGCAAAGTAGAAATATGGGAATTAATAATGGAATATGATGTCGGGCAAATGTCCACTTCTAGTACTTCAGCAGACGTTTAGTTTTTTTAAAAATTTTTAGCCATATTTTGCAACAATGCTTCATCTAGTCAATGCAGCGCCGAATTTCATCTTTTAAGAAGCCACCTATTTCTGGTTTGTTCGCATAAATCCGGTCTTTCAAACGGCCCCTGGTAAAATAATCTAGAGGCATTAAATCCTAAGAACGAGGCAGCCAATTGATGTCGCCAAATCGACAAATTATGCACCGTCAAAATTGCTCATGCAATAACTGAATTGGTTGGGTCGGCTGTGTGGCCTACATCGTCGTTTTGCTGAACTGAAATGTCAGTGATGTCAATATGAGCCAATTGTGGCCACAAAAAAATCGCTTGTCATGGTTTGGTAGCGCAGAGACGGCGTTTCCTTGTTCATTTTCGAAAACATATAGCCCGCTGATGCCGCCTAACCACAAACCGCACCATACGCTCACTTTTTTTTGGATCGAATGGTTTTTCGAGGACTGTTTGTGGATTTTTTGAGCTCCATATGCGATAATTTTGTTTGTTTGCATAACCTCCTAATTGGCCCTCATCGCTAAAGAAGATTTTGTTGAAAAATGCGTTGTTTTTGTTCAATTTTTCAGACAGCCAATGCACAAACGTGCGACACAAGTAATAGGCGGATGGCATTCCTAAAATTTCCTAATTTATTACTAAAGAAATGTCAAAGAATGACAGCTCAATTCTTGACATATCATTATTTGAAAACCAAGTTACTTCCTAACCTCAAATTTGCCCACCCTGTAAATATCAATTCCATGGCGAAATAAATATAAGGTGGCAGCGCTATGCCGGATGACAGTTTCATGCTTAACCCATGGTTAGTCTAGATCAGGCATGCCCAGTTCATAAAACAATTGTTTGGAGAGAACTCACACATATTCTTAAGCTCTTTCATTTAGTCGTTGATGATAAGTCGACAAGTGCACATGTTTAGCGCATGCTTTATTACTTTTTTCAGGTTCACATTCAAAAAATGTTGCGTGGCCATTCAATGCCATGTTAATGCTTGTCACAAAAGTATTAAATTAGAATCGTTTATATATAAAGGATTCATAATTGCAATCTTTTTTTTTCATGAAAATTTTGAAAACGTTTTGATTTATTATAATGAATTATATTATTAAGTTGTTTTTGTTAAATAAAATTTATGCGGAATATGACATAAATATCATATTAACATCTTTTACTTTTATAGAGTTTATAAATAATAATTGAGTATTTTAATTTAAAATTTCGAAAATTAAATTGAATTATTTTATTTAAAAATATGTATATTAATAGGTTTGATTTTTTATATGAATATAATTATTCTGTTTTTCAATATCTTACTAATATTATAATTTGGCTGTAAATAAATCATTTCTCTCAATTTGTTTTTTCTCTCTTACTCACTAATATACACAACAAAATTTTTTTTGGGCATCCCTGGTCTAGATTGATGTCAAATTTTTGTATACAACAAGTCTTCCTTGTGTTTGTATATGTGAGCGTCGTTAGGAACAGCGCATGTGTGCAGCAATAAATGTTTTTTGTTGCTATAATTTTGACGTAAACCATGACTTGATGGTTGTAATGTTGTATTTGTTGCCGTAGTAATTCACCATGATCAATTCAATAAATACACAAGCTATCAGTCAGAGCCTTAAGGCCGAGACACATAGAATCCGTCATACGTTATATGTCGCCTTTTTCAAATGACATGAACGTACTGACGGAAAAGGCTGGCACAATGAGTACTTTGTTGACGGATATTAAATCAATTGTATGTCCTCCATTTTATTTATTTATGTTAAATTTATATATTTTATAAAATATTTTTTTATATTATTTAATCTTTCCTGAACACACAATACAAAAAATTGATTAAAACAATTTGAAAAACTCATCGATTTCTGTCAAAGTATTCAACGTACGTCAAAAGTTAAAAGTTGGCCAACTTTCGTACTTTGCTTCGACGCAGAAGTACTGAATGTGACAACTCACATAAGAAAGCATGCATTTCAACTCAGCTGTCAGCTGAAAAAGGCGACGTATAACGTATGACGGATTCTATGTGTCTCGGCCTTTATTCTATGTACATACATATGTATTAAACTATTTTTATCAATATTTAGTTAAATCTTTAAGAATATGCAATTTACCTTGAACCTCTCTCCTTTTCTTTATTCTTTGAAAAACCAAAAAAATTACAATTGCAAAAACACAAAAAGTAAGAAGTAAAAAAAAAAACCAAACATGATAAAGTGCTCCCAATAGCATATTTTTATCAAAACAAAATTCTATATTAACAACTTTGAAAGGAAAATTATTGTAAACAACTGACAACAATTGTTTGTTGTTTGGCAATCTAAATTTGTTTTGGCCAGAAATAATCGCATCGGTTATTGATAAAATTGGTATCAGCGCATAAAGTGCAAAACAAACAAAGAATTATCTATTTATTTACATATTCGGAAAACAATTTCGGTATAAGGTAAATCACCTGTTGTACAACAACATTAATCTGACAGTAAAATATAAAAAAACAACAGTTTTGATTTCCTATCGGCCAAGAAAGTTTAAGCGACAAAAAGTCAATTTCACAGGAGAAGAATTTTCAATATTGGCTACATACGATTGTAGTGGACTGTTATAAAGGGTGTTCCAAAATTAACGCAATATTTTCATTAAATAGAAAAGACAGTTTTTAGCCTTTAATTTTGTATTGAATCATAAATTACGTAAGAATAACACATCGGGCAAATGGCCTTTATGTCTTGGCATGCACAATAATCTTTTTTTCATCAACTTTGAATCATATAGATCGTTCTATTGACTCAAATAAATATTTAACTCTTTTTTTACCCTCCAAAAAAGAATTGGAGGGTATATTCACTTTGTCATTCCGTTTGTAACGCAGCGAAATATACATCTGAGAGCCCATAAAGTATATATATATTCCTGATCAATGATGAAATCTAAGACGATCTGAGCATGTCCGTCCGTCCGTCTATGGAAATCACGATTCAGTCCAAACTAAAGGAGCTAGACTCTTGAAATTTGGTATAAATATATCTTCAAGGATAGCACAGGTTAAGTTTGGAGATGGGCTAAATCGGGCAAAAGAGAAAAAGTTCCCCTAAGAAAAACTAAACCAACCTCCATAGACTTTTAACGTTTTTTTTGTAATTTTGTTAAGCAAATGATATATTTTTATGTCAAAGAAGGTCCAATGCGCAAAACTTGGAGCCATTAAATAAAATAAAATAATAATGTTTGGACCCCGCCCCCTTTAGTGGGAGTTATTATATGCAAAAATAGTGTAAAAATTTAACAAATTGGTTTAGTTAAGCCTACGTTCCTTAAAAATAACATTTTTAATCTTTAATGACGAAGCTAAGACGTAACCTGGTACCACTCTGCCCTACCCCCTCCTCCCTCTTTGCCCCTTTATGATCCTATAAAATTTTTTTTTTTTGAATTTTGTATTTAATTATCCCAAACATTTATTTTTAGAGTTTTGTCACAAAGGTGAAATGTGTCCCCCACAGCCCTTGCCATAGCAACCCCGCCAAAATGCAGTTTTAATACCCTCAAATTGGACCCCATAAAGTATATATATTCCTGATCATTAATGAAGTCCGAGACGATCCGGCAATGGTCATACGTTAGTCTGTGGAAAACATTATATAGTCTATTTTTGGACCCCGCCCCTTTAGTGGGCGTTGACGTACGATATTATATGCAAAAAAAAGTATAAATATTGAACAATTTTTATTCCTTAAGCCTATAAGAAGCGGAGATGTTGTCTGATCTTGCAGAGGTGAAACGTCTCCCCCACGATCCTGCCAAAATAGAGATTTAAAATTGGGTACAGAGAAGTCTTGGAGGAACTCTGTCCCACTAAGTTAAACATTTTAAATTTACTTACTCAATATTTGGAGGGTATTTAAGTTTCGACCCGATGGAATATAATGTTTTTACTTGTTTTTTTTTTTTAATAAAACAACACCCACTACATAAAACCTTCCCAAAAAGTTTGCAATTTTAGTTGAAAAAATTTGTGTGAAACTCCACTGAAATCTCTTAATGAAAAGTAAACTTTTTTTTGGTACATTATTTTTTAATTTTTGTGTGTTAATTTTGAATTTAGTTCTTCTAATTTCTTCGATCTCCTTGTTATACGTATATTTTGAAGCAAAAAGATCCACTTTTTTTTTACAAAAATATTAGCAATTTCATGTTAATACATAAAGAATTATAAGAATTTCTAATATTTACCGCAGCGACGGTATGCAAGATCCACACATCTCAGTAATATAACGTTAAAGTACATGCAACCGGCAACAAACACTACAAGTACTAGAACAATTCCCAAAAACGACAAACATTGCCAAACTATATCCATTTTGAATTTTGATTTTGTTTTCAGTATTAATGAAAATAGAAAAAAAAATAATTCACGATTTTAGGAATTAAATAAAAACAAAAAATCGTGTGTGCAGGCAATAAAATCGAATTTATTAAAAACATTAAACACCAATTTGTTGGCAGTTTTAACTCTTTTGTTCTAACCATTTCAATGGTTATCACGAATTTTGATATCTAAAATCAATTTTTTAATCTACTATTTAAGGAGATAATATGTTTAAATTTAGGAAGTTCAGCCACTAAGTGACTAATAATAAAATTCTTTATTCAATTTTATTTGTAATCAGGCAACTTAAATGCTATTGGCAATCTGTTAACAAACATTTCCATTTGGCACTGTACAAAATAAGATTCTAGGGACTGTTAACGGATCAACAGATAAATATAGGCATTATGCTTTTTTTAAAATTTGCAGCTTTTGGGAAATTTGTGTATGGACTCGACGTAGAAAGTTTTAAAATTGTTACATTTTACTTAGTACTGACAGCAGCAGGTATTCAAATACGTTTGAGGGAAATTATACATCTGCCACATATTATTTATAAATCAGAAAATCAAAAACTTCGTCATATGTATCAATTATCTTTTAACTTCTTGCTATAAAAATAGGAAATGTGATCTTCGAAAATCGAGTGCTTATCATTGAAAGTTATTATGTAATTCGATTCGAATATAATTTCGGAGTTTTAAAAGAAAATCATATATTGTTTAAGAAGTTTTCGCCTCACGAACGTATCAACCGATTGGTCGCCATCGAAGTGGTTTTTTAATGTCAAGAGTTGTTTGGTCCATGGAAGAAATCTTGGAAATCTAGCGATCCGAATGGGTTCCCAGTTTGATAGAACTCCTTGCAACGCCACTAGTTTGTTTCCATACAGTCATTCAAAAGCTACGAGCGGGTCACATAATTATATACACACACGCACATATACAGACGTAGTGATACCCCTCAAGAGTAGTCAGGGAAACTTCTTAGAATCTCAGAGCGTCCAAGGTAAAAAAGTAATGGCCCTAATTGCAGATTATATTAACTTTGGCATTCCATGTGTAACACAGGCAAATATCCCTGTAAGACCCCATAAAATACATATATATGTATATATATATATATATATATATATATATATATATATATATATATATATATTCTTGATCAGTGATGAAATCTAAAACGATCTAGCCATGCCCGTCTGTGGACATCACAATACAGTTCAAATGAAAAGAGCCAGACCCTTGAAATTGTTATAGATAAATTTTGAAGGATAGCACAGGCCAAGTTCGTAAATGGGCTGAATCGGGCCAGAGGGAAAACAGTTCCCCTAAGAAGAACTAACCCAACTTCTAAAAAAAAACAACATAATTTTAAAAAAGTTTTTTTTTTAATTTTGTTAAGCAAATGATATATTTTTATGGCAAAGAAGGTCCAAAGCGCATGGAATTTGGAGCCAGAAAATCAGATAAATCCTTTTTTTCTACCCCGCCCCATTTAGTGGGCTCTGAAGTAACATATTACATGAAAATATAGTGTAAAGATTTAACAAATTGTATTACTTAAGCCTGAATTCCTTAACACTTACATTTTTAAACTTTTATGGCGAAGCTGAGACGTTATCTCATAACCACGGCCCTTCCCGCAGTGATCTTTAAATGTCTTATAGTGTTTTCACACTGACATGGTTTTAATAAATTCTGGTTTTAACCTTAAAACCTTCTGTTAAAACCTGCTTTTACCATACAAAATGCTTTTGTTAAACCTTTCGAATTGCTTTTAAGTAGATTGTATGAAATGCAACCTTGTTTTTGGCTGTGCTAAGTTGAGTGCTGCCAAGTTATATATTGCAAACAGCTGTTATTGTTTATGTTAATAAGAATATACGCCTGAAATATTATGAAAACGTTGTCAAAGTGAATGCAGCCACAAAAAGAACTAAAAAATGCCAATAGAATTGAAAATTTTCTTTTTTTCCTTCAAACAAAAACTTTCGTTGTGCTGGTTGTCAATTAACTGTTGTAAAAATAGAGAACAATACATTTCTATTGGCGATTTGATTTATTTTGAACAAATTTATTATACAGCCTGTATGTTAAAACCACCATTTGCAGTGTGGACGCAAAATCAACTGTGCGGGAAATTTTGAAAATAGTCTCTATATAAAATTAAATTAAGATTGACAAAATATTATTGCCGATTTATTTTAAGCCTTTCCTCGAAAATTCCAAATTTTTATTTATCAAAATTAAACCAATATGTGAGTCCATAACCATTTTCAATGTGTGTTTATGAACCAGTTTACCGACATTCCAAAGGCATGGGCCTCATTTCAATTTGATATATGAAATAAAGAGTGTCGCTCTCTCTTTTTTTTATATAAAAATTAAAAGGTGGACATAATTTCGTTATAAGAACAGTGCGAACTCACCAAGTGCCGCATTGCAGGTTGCATTTGTGGCCGGATCAATGCGTATTCTTCTAATTACCCGTCTTTCAAGGTGTTGTGGATTCTCAGTTGTTACATTTCGACACAAGATAGCACACAAAATCTTGAATTTATTTTTTTTAAATAAGATAATCATTAAACAATATTTTGATGCACAAAGTTGTATCAGATGGAGTTAAACTTACTCTGGCAACGGCAAATATTAAGACGACTATAATACAGAGTATTATAATCGTGGCAATGTCCATCTTTCATTAATTTTATTATACCTGCCAGAATTTATAAAAAAAAAGTTCTTTTCCCGAAAATCACTTGTTTCTGTGAAATAATTTCATGTACAACTAAACATGGCGACGTTAATGCACGCCAGTCTTACGTTTCGTTTGTATTTTACTTTTAAGTTCAGATGTATTTGATTGAAATACATATAGAAATGCGATATTAAATAAATAACAAACGATTTCTTGCATTATTATTCTTCGTTTGCCAAATAAAATTCCCAAAAGCCCAAAATATTGCTCGTACTATCAGCAAAATAGTTCTTGCTTTCGAATAGATAAAGATACGTTGACAAATATACGATTCGAATGAAAATAAATAAATGCTATTATTTATTATGGATACTTATAAGTAAGTTAAATAATGCTTAAAGGCATTTACTTGTTAATGCAATTATATAATAGGTGTATTCCCGATGCTGTTTACTTCGACAAGTTTATATTTGTCAAATTTTCTGTAACTTTCCCATTAGCTTTTGCATGTTTGTGCAAGCACTATTTACACCTCACGTGAGAGGATTTTTAGTTTATTCTCTTTGAATTAAATAACAGCTGTTTCCAACTAGATTTTTTTTATTTAAAAAAAACAAAATATAACCAAAAATTCATATGAAAATTATAAGAAATTTTTGCTACATTTAAATTGAATTAAGATTGTTAGACACACTAAATGGCTTAGTTTTTATTTATAAAAATTTTATGAGAAAATTATATACGAGAAGTACATACATATATCAATCCTAAGCAGATGTCCCTTTGTGACTCGTCTCGTATTTTGATTGTGTCGGAAATTTCATTTGTAAATGAAAAATGATGTCGGACGGATTTCCCTCACGGCTACTCAATAAATGTAAATTTTTGTATATTATAATTTTAAATTTTGAAAAATATATTCCATTTCAATGTAGCGAACTATTCATGGCTACATTAAATTCAATTAAAATTTATAATTTTTAATTCAGAAAAAAACATGATAACTATTCCTAAGCACAACATCAATATCATTATCCAACTTACAGAGGGGAGCAGCTGTTTTCAAAAGCCACTACACTTTCATAATCAGAATTCATGTGCTTTTTTGTTTATCGCCTTTTATTAGGTGACTTTGTTGGATGTGACAACAATTTTTATTTATCCAAATTATATTAGGAAATTACATACGAGAATTGTAGCAAACCGATGGTAACATACTTTAAATCCCTGTGTTGCCGTTTCCTTATTTTCTACAAATCACGGAATTGGAGTCTGTTTCTGTGGCTGTGCGATATGTGGAACTAAATATCTCTCTCTCTCTCTCACTCTCATTGTACCAAACTTCTCCGTCGGTACGTTAATTTCACATTAAAAAAGACGGCGTATAACGTTTGACGGATTCTATATGTTTCAGCCTTTAATTATATTCAATTAAGCGATACAAGATTTTCATAAAAATTATTCTTAAAGTACGTGGGCTGTTTGTTAACTCCTTGATCTATTGAATTTCTTTTAAATGCAACAATGCTTCGCTCAAACTCCAGCTATTAATAGACAGCTGTCAAATTTTCTGTTTGACAGCCATTAAAAGCAGACAGACAACATCGTGATTTTTAACAAAAATGAAAAAAAATGATTAAGCATTATTTTTTTGTAAACACACATCACTGAAACCAAGGACAGACTTAATAAAATGCTTATGGGAACTACATCATCAATTTCAATGGTTAATGCATTCCTTTGTGATCGATAAAATTCCTGAAATAATATAGAACGATCGGAGAATAAAAATAGCTGAGCCTGTGGGCATCTCACACGAGCGAGTATGTCACATTTTACATTTTGAATATTTGGACATGGAAAAGGTATCCGTAAGATGGGTGCCGAGATCCAGATATTACACGAGTGCTCACGTTTGTAATTAATGTGACAAAAAAAAAACATAAATTGTGCTACGAACTGCTACCCCAGCCAGCATTTCCTCCAGATCGAGGCCTTGCGAATATTTTTTTTTTCAAATCTGAAGAAATGGCTGCGTGGTAAGAGATTTGGGTCGAATGAAGAGATCATAACCGAAACAAAGGTGTATTATTAGGACATTGAGAAAGTCTATTATTTAGAAAGAATAAAAAAAAAATTCGAAAAATATCTTGATCTAAAAGGGGAATATGTTGAAAAATAAAACGCCTATTTGACCAAAAGAAAACATTATTCAAAAATTCACAAAGTTATCAAACAGCCCACGTTTATTTAAAGTACAAACTTTTTTTTTATGAATAAATCACTAGATCTGTGAAATTTATGTTAATGATATTTGTTTCATTTTATTTAGTGAAAGTTTAAAATAATATCTGGTGATCTATTTACATTAGCGACACACAGAGGAGTATTTGGCCTGAAAAGCTGCCCAAAATTATTAAACGTGGTTTTTGAATTAAAAGTTTTAGTTTTTTGATAGTTTTAGGTGTAGTATGATATAAAAAGGCTAGTGGCAGATTTGGAAAAAATTACACTGGGCAACAAAATTACACTGCGCAACAAAAAAAATTTTTTTGTCTACTCTAGAAATAAAAGTAGGTGGACTATATGGATTTTGATGCCTTTAATTCAAATCTGTTTTCCGTTTTTCTCTAGGACGTAAGGATTTTCTTTTAAAGGCGTGGCATATTTCACCCCCTGAATCGTTGGGTTGCCTAATATATTTTGTCATAACTTGAAAACGGGTTCTCCGATTTTATTAGGAGGAGGATCAGAAGATGCACCAGGAAATTCTGCTTAAACTGGCCAAACATATTTATGTTCTATTTATTAGTATTTCGGAGTTATTAAAAATTTAATGGCGAAAAAAAATTTCCTGCAAAATTCGTAAATTTTTTTGTTTTCAAAATGCAATAAAAAAAAAAATAAAAGAACCGAAAAGTTTAAATTTTTAAAATGTTTCTAAAAGCCACACTCCTAAGGAATAAAAGACGGTGTAAATCGTGGTATAAACGTGTTAAAAGTGATGTGAATAACAGTTGAAATCAATAATTCAAAATGACGATATACATAAATCTATAAGAAAAAGTGCCTGATGAGAAAAAATAGAAGAAATGTGAAAATTTAAAAAAATCGTCAAAAATAATGGCGCAAACTTGCGCATATTTTTTATTTTTTTGTTTCTAAAATTAGAGTTTCCAAATTTTATTGTGGTATTAAACACAATTCGTAGAGATGCTAACCTCACTTTTAAAAACCGTTTCTTTTATTTATTTTTTTTTTTTTTGCAAAAAAAAGTGTATAATTTTTTTTTTAGGTTTTGAACGAATAGTTTCAACATGAATATTCAACATATTTTTAATATTTTTTAATAGCTTTTGATCAAACCTTTCAGCGAAAAAAAAAATTGTTAACCCTTTATTTGTTTAGACGCAAAAAATAACGCCCCTTTAGTGGGCGTTGAGGTACGGTACTATATATAAAAGAACTCTGTCCCACCAATTTACACATTTTAAATTTACTTACTAAATATTTGGAGGGTATTTAAGATTCGACCCGGTCGAATATAACGTTTTTACGTTTTAAATTTAAACTTTTAAATGGCCCACCATATATATTTTAATATACTAAAATATTTTTATTGGCACAGGTTAACTTTACCGAGGTCCGTAACTCCGAAAATATGCGTTTCCCTTGAATTTTTTATTTCACAATTTTTTTCGAATAAATATATATATATATATATATATATATATATATATATATATTTCATATCTAATTTAAAATAAAGAACAGACGAACGAACCTATACAATTCATTAAAGTAAGCAGCATCGTGAATGCTTGCACACTTTCGCAAGATAAAATTTATCATTAAGCAAAATAAACAATATAAAGTGTTTAGAGATGATTCTTGGAATTTCTTTTTATCAAGATCAAGTGAAAAAAATAAAAAAATTATAATAACTCTTGCCCTTTATATACTTTAGATTTGATATTTGTTTAAGAATATTTTTAGGAATCAATATTTTCTTGCAAAGTTATTGTTAACTTAACTTCCATACCTGTTCCCGGCAGACAGTAGCGATTATAATATATTTCGTCTCTTACAGCATTGAAATTATTTTGTTGTTCATTTGATTGGGTTGTAAATGCGAATCCCTTGTAAGCGATCTACAAGCAATAGGTTAGACGGGTTAATTTTTGAAATGCATTGAATATGATCATTTGAAAATCACTTACAATAAACAGTAAAAACATCAAGAAAATTATATAAATAATATCATTGATTTGCATTTTTCTGTTAAACTATGAAATTTAGTTTTTAATTCTCTGCTGCTGGTGTTTCACAAAAATATTTTGAATATTAAATAAGACTTGATCTGTGGACGAAGATATTAACTATTAAGTTTAACGTATAATATTGTATTAACATGAGTATGTATACGTGCATGAGTGCCTAGTTCATACTAAAAAAAAAAAAATTAAAACAAAAGAAAAACAAAACAAAATTGTATTGTGATTAATATTTTATCTTATCACTTTTAAATATTCAGTTAACATTCGGCTTGCCAGCAGTTCCCATCATTCTTTATTACCATTATTTTCAAAATGTAATAATTTTTTCATTAGGGCATTAAAATGGTACATAAAGTCACGAACTCTAAAATAGTAGAACAGAAAAATATGCCCATTTCGCACTTCCGGTCATAAATTATGGTATTAATTTCACCATTTGCGCTGTTTTTGAACTCACCAAATTTTGTTTATTGTAGTACTTTTGCCATTCAAAATTCTTTTATTTTCTTATTTCTAATATGAAAGCAGTTTCCATGCTTTTAGTAACCTTTTGCTAAATTGCTAATCGAGATTGTTAGTAATTTTGCTAATCACCCCTATCGTGAATAATTTTTCCCTCGAAATTTTTCCCTTTTCTCTAAAATTGCAATCATGAAAAAATTCACCGTGAATGATATCACGCTGAAATTAAATTCCCCTGATCGTGAATGATTTTTTCCCGCGAGTTTTTTCACTTTTCCCTTTAATTTATTCACTTAGTTTTTGGTGGGAAATAGAGTAGAAAATGTAAGTATTTTCTATTATAATTCGAATATTAGGAATTGCAAATTTTATTTTAGTGGCAAGACCCGTTAATAAGACACAAACTTATATTTTTTGAAACAAATCAATTACCTGCGTCTTTGTAAAACTTGTTGCTCCAATTCTAAAGATTAATGCTAGGAACACAACTGCGACGTACGACGAATTTTTGGTCGCGAATATTCGTCGCCAAAAATAAAACACATGGGTGTATATGAAAATGCACACAATCGTGATGTTGGCCGAAATTCGTCATACTCTGCGGAAGTTGAAATAGATTTGTTTCTAAAGGCCGAGACACATAGAATCCGTCATACGTTATACATCGCCTTTTTCAACTGACAGCTGAGTTGAAATACATGCTTTCTTATGTGAGTTGTCACATTCAGTACTTCTGCGTCAAAGCAAAGTACGAAAGTTGGCCAACTTTTGACGTACGTTGAATACTTTGACATACATCGATGAGCTTTTCAAATTGTTTTAATAAATTTTTTGTATTGTGTGTTCAGGAAAAATTAAATAATATACAAAAAAATTTTATAAAATATATAAATTTAACATAAATAAATGAAATGGGGAACATACAATTGATTTAATATCCGTCAACAAAGTACTCATTGTGCCAGCCTTTTCCGTCAGTACGTTCATGTGAGTTGAAAAAGGCGACGTATAACGTATGACGGATTCTATGTGTCTCGGCCTTAATTGTTTCGTCAGCGAGCGACGAACAAATCAATATGAGGTGCCCAGGTTTCATATACTCAAATTTGTTTTTTGTGGGAAAACATAATTCACTACTGTATTGTTGCATCTAGCGCCGAAAATTTTCAGTATATACTAAAAATGCATTCACCAATTCACAAAAATTTATCATTCGAACGGCTTTTTATTAATTTTGAACACTTTTTATAATATATTCTTTCTTCCTATTTCCTACTTTTTCATATGGTCACCCCATCAGCTGTTAAATGAAAAGAATAATTTATTTACAGAAAAAAATTTCAGAAAATAATTACAAAAAGGAAGTTGTTCTGGAAAAAATGGGCACCACCGGGGTAATTATTAAATGTCTAAAGAATCTGGCATCAGAGGATTACAAAGATTTTTACAAAAGTTTACATATATTTTTGCTCTTTATTTCAATTTATTCGTCGTTATTGTGTTTCATACGACGAATTTATGGAGCGAATTTTTATCAACGAATTCGTCGTTCGTACCAGTTGTGTTTCTACCATAAGAAAACTTTTAATTTGTTTTGTCTGGTGGTTTTCAAAATGTATCCAAATTATTTGACTACCAAATATTTAGGGCCTATTTCTCATTGTCGAACGAACTCTTTCTTTCGTACAAAAATATACTTAAAACAAAAACAAAATTTTATAAATTGTTTTTGTTTCAAATGTATTTATGCGAAAGAAAGAATTCATTCGTCGATGAGAAATAGGCAGTTAGACATACTTTTAAAATTTTTTTTTTAATTATTGCATAAACTTAAAATTTTCAACACAAATTCTTTGATTTTTCATGTTGTTTTCGCCTTTTTCTCGTTTTTTGCATTCCATAAGAACTGATAGCGGGAATAATTTCTCACGGGAGATTCACAAGACCATTTTTTCCCTTCGAGTGGAACAAAAATTCCCCTTGTTATTCACGATATGGGTGAATATTTTGCTACTTTTCAAAATAATCCGGCTAAAAGTTGTTTTGTTTCATAACTAATTAATTAAAAATTATGTTTCCCAATTTTTATATATTTGCAAAATTTATTAACTTCTTGGGAATTTTTGGTATTTGCAAAAATTCAAACCAAAAAAGTTTGACTTAGGTATGATGGAACAAAAAATTCAGAAAAATGGGACATGAAGAAAAATAATCAAACGGTAACACGGGTATTACAACAATAACATGTTAACATCAGGTTGATACAGTTCTCGGATTCTTTTTCACAATAAAATTTGTGTAAATAGGAACTGTTATCACATTCAACTAAGCCACCTAATAAGTGATGACAAACACAATACACATGAGCACTGATGATGAAAGAGTTGCGGATTTCGAAAACAGCTGTTCTGCTCTGCTGTGTAAGTTGAATAAAACTGATGTTGACTTTCCTTTGTGCCTTGGAATATTTATCATGTCCTTCTGAGATTTAAAAACAAATTTCGAACAATTAGCCTATGAATCTTAATTCAATTTAATATAAAAATTTTTAAATTTTCTTTTTTAAATTTTTTTTTAAATTTTCAATTCTTTTGTGGTTGTATTTTACAATTTAAATTTCTAGTGCGCTTAGAAAAGTACCCTCTATGTATATAATTAATTGACTTATCCCGAAAATGCATCCCCAGAACTTCCCCGTTTTTATACCCAAAAAAAAGGAGGGCATATTTATTCACTTTGCCATTCCGTATGTAACGCAGCGAAATATCCCATAAAATATATATATTCTTGATCAGTGATGAAATCTAAGACGATCTAGCCATGTCCGTCCGTCTGGGGAAATAACGATTCAGTCCAAACGAAAAGAGCCAGTCAACTTCGTAAATGAGCTAAATCGGGCCAGAGGGGAAAAGGTTCCCCTGAGAAGAACTAAAGCAGCCTCTAAAAAACAATATAATTTTTAAAGTTTTTTTTTGGCAATTTTGTTAAGCACATGATATATTTTTACGTCAAAGAAGGTCTAAAGCGTTGAACTTGCAGACAGAAAATCAGAAAAATTCATATTTGGATCCCGCCCCCGTTAATGGGCGTTGACATAAGATATTATATGCAAAAATAGTGTAAATATTTAACAAATTATGTTTCTTAAGTCTAAATAATTTAAAAATTAAATTTTTAAGCTTTTATCGCGAAGCTGAGATGTTGTCTGATCTTCCTTTGTCCTAACCCTCCAACCACCTTTGCCCCCTAAAAGACCCTATAAAAAATTTTTTTTTTCTAAACTTAATTAACCTTAAAAAGTTACTTTTGACGCTTTTACAACAAAGGTGAGATGTCTCCCGCATAGTCCTTCCCGGAGTGATCCTGTCAAAATCGAGTTTTAAAATTGGGCACGTCAATGTATTAAAAGAACTTTGACCCAACAGGTTAAATATTTTGAACTCATCTGCGTCTTGATATAAAACAATAAAAATATAGTTTTTATGTACTAAATATTTGGCGGGTATTTAAGATTCTACCCCGGTCAAATATAACATTCTTACTTTTTTTTTTAACTGGCAACCCTAGTGAAAAATAAATATTTTCTCTTGCCTCTCTTCACCGGAAACATGCCAAAACAAAAGCTTTCTTTAGATAAGAGTAGTAAAAATGTTAAAGGTAAAAATGTAAAGATGATTTATGATTTACCCCATAGTGGCGGGGATATGCTGAAAGTATAAATAAATCATGAATAATCTTGCATAATTTATTCATTTAATCACGAGATTGCAACCGAACGAGAATATGAAAAGTTCAAGTGCACTATTTACGTACTTTCTTCCAAGATAAGAGGAATTTAATTATTTATACATAATATTTGAAATTGTTCGCAATATTTGTATATCTTCATAAAGTTTTCAAAATTTTTTATTTTAATTATTATTATTATTAAGAAACTCGGTGGAATTATTAAAAGCAAAATGTGGGATGGCCTTTAAGGTCAAACGTTTTCCATATCTTTTTTTAGAAATTGCTATTCTATTACAAAATTTTTATTCCCGATTATATGATAATAAACTTTTTATAAACATTTTAACATGTTTTATATCCCCCTTATTCTCTAAGTATTTGTCGACGTCAATTTCAAGGCAATGTCCAACAAGCAAAAACGTTATATTCGTTAATCAGCAATTTCCAGTTGTTGTTCACAACAAACATGTAATTATCCCATTTTTATACCATTAAAAAGAATTGGAGGGCATATTCACTTTGTCATTACGTTTGCAACGCAGCGAAATATCCATATGAGACCCCATCTTGATCAGTGATAAAATCTAAGACGATCTAACCCGTCTCTGTCTGCCCGTCTGTGGAAATAACGATTCAGTCCAAACGAAAAGAGCCACACTCTTGAAATTTGCTAGAAATATATCTTGAAGGATAGCACAGGCCAAGTTTGGAAATGGACTAAATCGGGAAAGAGGGAAAAAAGTTCCCCTTAGAAGAACTCAACCAACCTCTAAAAAGCAATATAGTTTTTAAATGGATATTTCTTTTTGCAGTTTTGTTAAGCAAATGATATATTTTTATGTCAAAGAGGCTACTTACTTTTAAGTTTTTAAGATAAAGGTTAGATGTCTCCCCCATGGTTCTTCCCGGAGTGACCCTGTATAGAGTTTTAAAATTGGGCACAGAAATGTACAGGGTCCACCAAATAACTTTTTTTTTTGAAAATGCTATAAAAAAACAACTGAATATTTTCTCAAATTTCTTTTTTTATTTGAAAGTACAATCCTTCCGGTTAATAATGGAAAATAATTTAATTCAAATGGCTGCCTCGGCTGGCCATGCAGTAGCCTACACGATCGGTCCAATTTTTAGGGACATTATCGATTGTGTGCAGCTGTATTTCACCAATGGCTTCACGAATATTGTCCTTTAAAGCGTCAATTGTCGCTGCCAATTATGTTCAGTGACCAGTGACTATGCCTTCATCATTGAAACAGGCTGGCAACAACTAACACAACCACGCACTAATGCTGTTTAGAAGAATTCAACACAATATTTCATGACTCAGCGCAGGCTCGAACTCAGGACCCTCCGCTTCATAGTCTCGTGTTCTACTACTTCAGCCAACACCACCCATTATTATCTCAATGCTTCCACAATGCGTGCATGAGTTAATCTCATCCTTGCATTGCAGTACACACCGAGATTGAACTGCATAATTCCGCAGGACCTCGATGGTCTTCTTACTATCGGTACATATACGAACCGGTAGTCTGTTATGGATATCCTTTAACCACTTTATCCCTTCCGCAATAGCCGCGATCTCAGTTTGAAATACTGTGTTATGATCCGGCAGGCGGAAGTATTTACGAAAGTTACGCGCCATGTCATAGAATCCTCCACCCGATTACCCGGTTACCAATCTTCGATCCGTCCGTGTACATTTTAGTTATGGGATTCGTTGTAATTGCATCCTCCCATTCCATACCTTCTGATGTTAGGGTGGTGCAGTGTGATTGTGCATATCTAATAGGGATTCTATCGCACGTAACCGTGCGAGCGTTGCCACCGTGTAAGACATACATATATTATACTTGGTGTTTGGTTCTGTGTTCCCTTGTCAAACACTCGTCCATCACCATTAATCTAGTAGCAGCCAGAGCTGCTTCGTATTTAACCTGCATATCAATAGGCGGTATGGATATAATATTTTCTATCGCCTTAGTTGATGTGGTGCTTCTTATTGCGCCACAGATGCCGATACAGCACTCTCTTTGTATCCTTTGAAGATGCAGGGTATTTACTAGTCGGTTGAATATAACGTTCTTACTTGTTTATATTGTCTTGATGTGACGTCGGCAAATAGTTACAGAATAAAGAGGAATGTCCTGCATCTTAATAACCTCTAGACACTTATGTCACAATATATTTTGGCCTGCTATTTTCTGCTTCATTCGATAATTTATACAACTCCACAAAAAATATGTATGCAACATGTCTGCTCTTCTTATCAAACATTGCGATCACTAATTTGGTTATTCCATGTGTTCAAGATTTTGGTAAATACAAATCCCAATGAAAATGCCTGATAGACATTTGGATTAATAGCCAAAAAACATATGTGCACTTTACACAATTTAAACACCAAGGCCAATTAATAAACAGACACACACACACACTCACTTCAATTATCTCACTTGCATTGGTTCTGAATTCAGATCTAGTTAAAATATTCCTAAATTTCCAACTTTCTTCTGCCATACTTTTTTCTTTAAAAATTATTATTATTATTATAATTTTTGTTGTTGTTAACTTGAATGGTAAAAAATATGAACTTACCCATTGACAGAACTCGTTGGTGCTGAGAGCGTGACCAAACATATGTAACAAATATCTAATTAAAAACAGAAATTTGTTTAATACACAAAGAAAAAATTAGTGCCTAAAACATCAGATAAATCTCACCCTGGTAACTAGAGCCAAGATCAGAACTGAAAATGTTATATAAAAAAATGATAAGAGTAACATTTTTATTAATTTATATACAAAATTTTTTTAAAAACTTTTCTATTATTAATAATTATATATATTTAATTTCTTTCAACTAAGAATTATTAAATAGAGCACAAGCAATTTTACATTTAAGGAAGTAATTGAAGACTATAATTATTTCTATTCGATACCAGTTCAGTTTTTGTGAACAATTTTACAACTTATCCCACTAATCTTATCATATATTTTTGTTGTTCAAAATATATAGTAGAAATTAAAGTGTGGTCAGACTAGGCAAATATATTATAAAATAAGCGTAATCATAATATTTGAACAATTGTTAGTTAATAAAAATAATTCGTTTAACTCAAAGACTCAGACCTATAGAATCGACCAATTGGTTGTAAAGTTATTTTATTGTATTTTTTTAAATATCAGAATTCAGACATGGTTGATGCCGAAAGATGAAAAATTAAATTGAAATGAATCAATTAGCGTTTATCATTAAGGAGAATTTGTTTTAAAATATTATTACTAATTAATGTAGTAAATAAAGTATTGTCAGATGTGGCTTTAATACAACTATTTGAAAACGTAAAAAATTCAGTGGTAAAGTTAAAGAAGTAAAAGCGTTATATTCGACCGGGTCGAATCTTAAATACCCTCCAAATATTTAGTAAGTAAATTTAAAATGTTTGACTTTGTGGGACAGAGTTCCTTTTGAGACATCTCTGTACCCAATTTTAAATCTCTATTTTGACAGAGTCATTCTGGGAAGGGCCGTGTGGAAGACGTTTCACCTCTGCAATATCAGACAATAGCTCAGCTTCTTATAGGCTTAAGGAATAAAAACTGTTCAATATTTACATATATTTTTTAATATCGTACTTCAACGCCCACTAAAGGAGGCGGGGTCCAAAAATAGACGGACGTGTGAGCATTGCTAAATCGTCTTAGACCTCATAACTGATTAAGAATATATATACTTTATGGTGTCCAATTATTTTTTGAGGGTATTAAAACTGTATTTGATCGGGGTAGCTCTGGCAAGGGCCGTAGGGGAGACATTTCACATTTGCTATAAAACTGTAAAAATAAATGTTTGGGATAAATAAGTGTAAAATTTATTTAAAAAATTTTTTATAGGGTCATTTAAGGGTAAAGGGGGGGGGGGGGGAAAGGGCAGAGGAATGGCAGGTTACGTCCCAGCTTCGTCATTAAAGCTTAAAAATTTAATTTTTAAGGAATGTAGGTTTAAGTAATACGATTTGTTAAATTTCCACTCTATTTTTGCATATGATAACGCCCACTAAAGGAGGGGGAGTCCAAAAATAATTTTTTTTGATTTTATGGTTCCAAGTTTAACGTGTTGGACCTTCAATTGCTTAACAAAATTACAAAAATTATGTTGTTTTTTAGAGGTTGGTTTAGTTCTTCTAAGGGGAACTTTTTCCCCTCTTTCCGGATTTAGCCCATTTCCGAACTTGACCTGTGCTAGCCTTCAAGATGTATTCATACCAAATTTCAAGAGTCTCTCTCTTTTAGTTTGGACTGAATCGTGATTTCCACGGGCGGACGGACGGACAAGGCTACATCGTTTTAGACTTTATCACTGATCAAGAATATATATACTTTATGGAGTCTCAGATGAATATTTTGCTGCGTTAGAAACGGAATGGCAAAGTGAATATATCCTCCATTTCTTCTTTGGAGTGTTTAAAAACACGTTTTTTATTAAATTTGCCAACAAAAAAAATACAATATTGCTTAATTAAGCAATTTTGGAATACGAGCGAGTTGCAGAATTGAACAATTATTTGCTTGTTTCAATCAAAAAGTATTTATTTGCTAGTTATAGAAGAACATAGCGGTTACGCTCATTCTGTTAAATATTTGCTCAGTCTGATCGTTTCGAGTTATTATCTTCCTTTTTACTAATCATGAAGTACTCGTGTAGAATTTATTAAACATTTTTGTTCAATATTTATTGATAACAAAATAAAACATATTTATTGTGCATGAAATTTATTGAGACCTTAATTAAGTTTAACAAATTAAAGTGCGATATAAAGTCGAATAAATTAGTTGGTTAATTTGAAAGAGTTGTACACATATTTAAACGACCATATGGAGATAAGTCGTGCAGTCGACTCACGATAATTTGCAATTAATGAGACCAGCAAGAAACTTCAAATAATCGAGAGTTCTTATCAAGAGGAAAATAGAAAAAAGTTTTACAAAACAAGTGTTTATTTCGATGTTATAGACAGAAAAGCTAAAATATTTAGCATTTTACAATATCGCAAAAAAATAAAATAAAAAATAAAAACAAATAAAGACGAATTTATTCATGTTGTCCGAACAAAATTTTTATCCGAGCGAATTATTTTTTATGTGCAGGTTTGCTCTGACACGATTGTCAAATCCTGTAGGAGCCGTCAAATTGATGCTGCAGGTTCTGAGATTCACGCGTTTTATGTTATTAAATATATCAGCTGTTCATTAAAATCTTTAAGGCGCCATGTGGCAGGAATTTTTTATTTTATTTAAGAATATATGTATTTTAGACTCAAGTTTTTTATTAAGAGGGGAGTATTCAAAATATTTTTGATTTAAAGTAATTTAAAAAATTGCGGATTTGAACTTGAGCCGGACTTATTATCTTAATAATTAATTCTATTCTAAATACGAAAAATAAAAATTGCCCTAATTTTTTATTTATTTATTTTTTTATTTTGTATAATACATTTTAAATGCATTCAGCACATTCACGACAGCAGGTTACCGACTACAATCTGTCAGAAATAGAGCACATGTTCATATATAGGAAAATGATTATTTTCACGGCTACACAGCAGGTTGTTGTCCGTACTTCTTATGTGGTTGTAGTCAAATTAAACTAATTTATGTATTCATAGGCGACAATAAATAAATTAGTGCTGCCAACTGAATGAAAATTTTAAATAAATAAGTGCTTAAATTTTTTTTAAAGTGGTCAAGAATATGAACATTTTTGAAAATAATTACATAAGTGCAAAGATAAAGAGGATTGTGTAATATTTTTCTCTTGGCGTGATCTCTCTCAGTTCTGGACTTACGATGTTAAAAACTTTTACTTTTTATTGGTTATAACTGATATGGGTATCATTTCAAAGTGTTCTAAAATGTCTTTCTATTGGTATATAAACATTTAACATTTATTCACCCATTGCGGGTGTTATTAAATTTTGAAATTTTTTTATCTAACTTTTCCAGTAAAAACTCCATTATTTTGAAAATTGCGATACTTATGCATTAAACACATTCACGATAGCAGGCTACCGGCTACAACCTGTCAGAAATAGAATACATGTGTTTATATGGGAGTAATTATTTTCACGGCTACACGGCAGGTTGTTGTCCGTGCTACAACACGGCGACAATAATAAGTTAGTGCTGCCAACACAGTGAAACATCTTAAATAAATAAGCGTTTAAAAATATTTTCAAACTGGTCAAGAATATGAAAATTTTAAAAATAAAAAATGTAATAGCCCTTTCAAGAATAAAAATTATTTTGTAATATTTATTTTTTTTTGCGATCTCTCTCGGCTTCTATTTTTTATTTATTTCTTTATTTATTTTATTTATATATTTTTTGTTATATTTCCTAGAATATTGAACGCATATAAACGAATGGGTATCATTTCAAAGTACTCCAAAATGTCTTTCTATTGCTAGACATATTTTTCAAATTTAATCACCTATTGCAAGTATTATTAATTCTGACTTTTTAATTAAAATTATTTTGAATTCTTTAATTTTGTATATACTTGAGAGCCATTATCGATAAAAGACGTGGGTCAGGTCACAAATGAATTAACTCATAAACTCATTTTCATAGTGCCATAACAAAAAAGGACATCAAAATGTATTTATTACAAAATGCAAAAACAACAAACAGCTATAAACAAATAAAGTGTTTTTATGATTAATTTTGTTTCGATCTATAAATAGATTTAGAATAAGCGCTTTTATTTTTGTATATGAAAGTGGCACCACTAAACTGAGATGTTGACGCTGTAGCTGCCGCGTTCAAAATAATTAAGTAGCTGACTATACGGCGACAAGTGTTGCTAGCGGCACATGTAGCTATGTAGTCGGTAGCCTGCTGTCGTGAATGTGTTTAAAGCATTAAGCTTTAATTTGACATATACTTTATAACCGATATCATAAAAAGAAGTGAGATATAGAAAATAAATTTACTCATAAAGTAATTTTCATAGTGCCATAACAAAAAGGACATCACAGTATGCAAGTTTTTATTAAAATTGCAGTTTTTATTAAATTTAAACCATAAAGAGCTATAAACAAAGAAGTTGATTTCATTTTAATTTTGCTTCGATATGCAAATAGATTTAGAATTAGCGCTTTTATTTTTTATATGAATGTGGCACCACTAAAATTGAATGTTTGCGTGGTAGCCGCCGCGTTCAAAATAATGAAGGAGCTGACTACAGAGCAACAGTTGTTATTAGCGGCACTTGTTGTCGGTAGCCTACTGTCGTAAATGTGTTTAAAGCAAAACCCATATTCATAAAAGGATAACATATTTTTAATACCCATTTTAAGAAAATTTAGTTTTGAAATTTTTTTTATTAAAATACATTTCAAAGTCATTTGAAATTTTATGAATATGTAATTTGTTCTATAAAATTATTATTGCACTCCTTTAAATAATCTTAAGAAAATGTTCTTTGCAATGGTACAAAAGTTTTATCTAGGAAGAAAGAACTAAAATAAAAATGGCCTACTAAAAAGAGAAATTTAAGTGCTTCTAATCATATTATCCACAGTGTATCTTGCGATATGACACTTATGCATTAAACACATTAATGACAGCAGACTATCGACTACACGACTACAGAAATAGAATATATGTGTTTATATGGGAAACGTAGCACGGACAACAACCTTCCGTGTAGCCGTGAAAATAGTTACTCTCATATAAACAGATTTATTATATGTTTGCAGTCGTGTAGTCGGTAGCCTGCTGTCATGAATGTGTTTAATCATTAAACACATTAAACTTTAATGCATTAGTAAGGCAATTTTTTTTAGCACTTATGTTCTAAATTTCTGATATGGCAACCTCTCTCAACGACTAATGACTCAGAGAAATTTTGCACCATTCCTGTTTTCACCAGAAAATTGGTACACACCCGGCAGACTGAGTTTATGCGTCAATGTTTGCTGGGCGAGAAAAGTGAATTAAAAATTGTTATCGTTACGCACTTGTATTTATGTAAATCATGGAAATTTTCACGCAAATTCGTAGCCTTGAAATAAAATTTTATGAATAGCGAATAAAAATGTTGAGTTTTTGAAAAACCTGAAACAAATTTAATTTAAAAAAAAGAGTTGAAGAGAAAAAAACTACATCAGATACAAAAAGAAAAAAAAATAGCGTAACATTTCGCTGAATCTCTCGAAACTTGTAACGCTTCAAACTGCTAATTAAATGATACCAAATGGTAACGTAAAAGTTCAAGCAGACAAAAATAAATAACAATAATAAAGCAAAGCTGTTGCTGAGTGGACACACGATTAAAACAAAAATTAATGAATGTTTTGAGTTGTATGTGTCTTAAGTATTTTTTTTTTACATTTTCACATTTACGTACATACGAGTACTTTGCATAAGATCTTTGGGTTTTTATTAACTTACAAGCGAACATGTACTCATTTTTACATACACAAAAATTTATTTATTATTTTCCCTTTAAAAGTGTTATATGACCGCCGATTGTGTTGCTTTGCTGATTGTGTCACTTTGTGTAATTTCTAAAGCTTTATTTTCAAACTTAAACTCTTGGTTTACACTTGCGATCACAATCCGCAAATTGCAATTCGCAATTTATGCACATGTTGTCGCAGTAAATGATACACTTTGCATCACATGTATTTATTTATTTTTTTAATTTATTGTACGATGTGTGAGTACAAGTGCGTGAAACTAACGACAGAGTTAGCTCTTGATATTGCCAAATTGTCATCGTTGGTTTATTGAAATTTAAGATCGTTTTTTGTAATATTCAGTGATGTTCAAATATTGCACAGCGATATTATATTTAAAATTAGTGCATGCGTATGAACTAACAAGAATTGCAAACTACTGTGGGATCTATGATTACGCGTAGTTAATGTTTCTGGCCTGGCTGTAAAGAGAATTATAGCCACAACTATGAGAATAACGAAGATGTAAAATATAATAAAGTATATCACAATTGATTGCCATCGATCGGAACATCATTTTTATTTATTTATTTTTTTGCTTTAACAAAATACAACCCTTAAAGCGATTTGTTGATCTGAAAAAAAAACACTCAGTGTCTGCGGCTGCAATTGAACCGACGACCAACGGGCTGATAGACTAGCACTACTAGGTACCAATTTCCATGAAAATAACGCAACGTCGTACAATGTTAAGCTTTAAAAAAATTGTTATAAAAAATTTACATTTGTCACACATATTTTAATTAAGGAAAAATACCCGAATATAGAACATCAAAACTGTCACTACAAGAATTCTCATATTTCCCACAAACCATAAAATGGAAAGATAATGTATGAAAAAAAAGTTGGGTAATTATTCCGCTCTAACGCGAAGTTCTTCCCACGAAAAAACACCCAAGATTTCTGATTTGCTATCGTGAATATTTCCCTTGGCAAAGTTTTTGGAAGCGAATTCAAAAACTTAACAAATATGGCATCACTAATGGCAGCAATATGGCATCACAAGTGCAAATGTAAACAAGAAGGGATGTTATATATTTTATTTAAGGTAGGACTCTATTGAATTACTTATTCGTTTTATAAAAGGAATAGAGAAACATATTTAAAGCAAACGTTTATGATATAAAAATTAAAATATTAAGTGAAAATTTTAATCAACCTTAAATTTATTACAGTTTACAGCTCAGTTTTTAAATGTTTATTTAAGGTTGCCGGAAGATATGGATTTTGAAATTGTAATTTTGGAAAATGTGCTTTTGACTATGAAAACTTTTGGAAAAGTAATTTTTGAAAAGTTTTTTGAAAATGGTACGTTATGAAGAGCATTTGCTTAAAAATTAACGAAAAAAACTGTTTAGGAAAAGTATTTTTTAACAAACTAAATTTTTTTTAAAAAAGTATTTTTCCGAGAAGTTATTTTATTTAATAATGTACTTTACTAATATAGTTTTTTTTAAATATTTTTGAGAAAATGTACTTATTATTTGGAAAACGTACTTTTTAGAAAAAGGACTTTTTGGAAAACGTACTTTTTACAAAGAGGACTTTTTGGAAAACGTGCTTTGTCGAAAAAGGAGTTATTGAAAAAAGTACTTTTTGGAGAAGTACTTATTGAAAAAAGTACTTTTTGGAAAAGTACTTTTTGGAAAAAGTAGGGTTTAGAAAAAATTGTTTTTGGAAAAAGCACTTTTTGAAAAGGCACTTATTCAAAAATTGGTTGTTGGAAAACGTACTTTTTAGAAAAAGAATTTTTTGGGAAACGTACTTTTTAGAAAGAGGACTTTTTGGAAAACGAGCTTTGTCGAAAAAGGACTTATTGAAAAAAGTACTTTTTGGAAAAGTACTTATTGAAAAAAGTACTTTTTGGAAAAGTACTTTTTGGAAAAAATAGGTTTTGGAAAAAATTGTTTTTGGAAAAGTACTCTTTGGAAAAAGTACTTTTTGGAAAAACCAATTTTCGAAAAGGTACTTATTCAAAAATTGGTTATTGGAAAACGTACTTTTTAGAAAAAGGATTTTTTTGGAAAACGTACTTTTAAGAAAAAGAATTTTTTGGAAAAAGTACTTTTTAGAAAGAGGACTTTTTTCCTCTTTTGTAGAAAAAGGAATTATTGAAAAAAGTACTTTTTTGAAAAGCCGAAAAACTTCCTTCTTCCGCACAATCACATTTAAGACAAAAACAATTTATACAATTTTGTTTTTGTTTTAAATGTAATCGAACGAAAGAAAAAATTCTTTCGATATTGTTAAATCGGCAGTCAATTGTTTATTGTATTCTCTTGAAAGTTTCGCTATATGGTGGAGTCTAAACCTTCTAAAGATTTTTTGGATGCATTTTAAGCATTTTTCTAATTTCATTGCTACTCATTTAGAAAAATCAGTACCATGAACTAATTTTTTGTGTACTATTGTTGTTATATAGTATAAAATATAAAATATAGATAATTTATATTTTTAGTCAAGTTTCTTGATTATTTGCAATTAAACATCAAATATTTCTATTTATTTCTCTATCTTTAAATAGCCAAAAGAGAAAACTTATTACCAAGCAAATCAACATTAATTCAAGTCCAGTACATCGAGATTTGATAGTACATTTTTAAAATAAGATTACAGTATTTGTAACACATTTGAGTGTCTACTATTTGAATCTTTAGCAACTACAGCGGAAAACCAAGAAAAAAATTGGAACGCCCTTAAAACAATGGTCTTTGGGGGTAACGGCAACTTGAGAAAAAAATCGAGAAAACACCAGTAATAAAGTGCTGTTTATGCAAACCACACAAGTCTAGAAATTTTGTTTATGAAAATCTCTCAAATATATAAATTTAAATATACAATTTCTACTCACCTCAACTGTGTGGGTTGTGTAAACAGCACTTAAAATACATGTATATCTGGCATCAATGATACTAATTAAACTTGATGCTCTATTTAATGTATGTAATTGACACAGACAAAAAGACTGGATAAAACAATTTCAAAGTGCTTGCGCCACTTGCCTTATAATGAACAACAAAACATTGAATGCGTGGAATTTTTTTAAGTAATTAAAGCGGCCATCGCGTCGAAGCTTTTGAAACAATTAATTATGTGTAATCTCATACTCATACGTTTTCTCTAATCAAATAAATCTTTGCAGCTTTTGGAAGTATTAACGTGTTTGTCGATTTCCTTTTATAGAAATGTTGCAAGCAAGTGAGCAAATCAGAGTTGTACGGCTCCTGAATGAATTAATTCAATTGAGTTAAGCTGGATTCACCCAATTTTAGTTTTTTTGAGAGTTTGTTCTGAAACGATTCACCCACTTCGAACAATTGTTCTGGAAAAACAAGGCTACCATATGACATATTTTTGTAAACGATGCGTGTTAGTTTTTCAATTAAGCAGCACAGTAGCAGAAGATTGCAATTTGCTTGTTTTCTTGGCGTCACACTCATATATTTTTTTGTGTAATAAACAAATTGTAAAATTAAAACATCTTAATAAAATAAAAATTTTATTTTATTAAGATTGTATTGTATTATATAGATGTTCATATAATATGATGTGGCATCTCAGCTCAACTTTACTTAAAAATTTAAAGTAGCTGGCATCACAGTTGAAATGTTTCAGAACAAAAATTAAAATTAAACCAATTCATGTTCCGAACCAAGTTAACTCTCTTTCGCTCTCTCTCTCAAAAAGAGAGACGTCAAACTACATATAAAAATTGTTTCGGAACAAATTTTTTGTTCCGAAACAATGGGTGAATCTTTATTCATTCAATTGAGTGACGTGAATCATTCACTTTACCGAGCGTTTTCAGCTAAGTTCTTTCAGTTGTTTCTTTGGATCTGTCTTTTTCAGTAGCTCTTCAATGTGTGTATGTGAAAATCTATATGAGAAAAAGGAATTAATTCCTTCATATGTGCAGATACACACATGGTGTGGTGCCTTATATTATTAGAGTTGCCAGATGACAAATTTTTAAACAGCTCTGCCATGACACATATTTCGGTACTTATTAACTCTGTGTACTAAATATTTATACGAGAAAGTGAAATAAATAATAAAAGAAAAATTTGTGCACTTCGAACTAGAAAATGGAGGTAAGAATATATTTCCAATATGATTATATACATACATATGTATGCACGTTTGTAATTTGTACAAAATTTCAATAACAAAATCACAAATGTCGTCCGTCCAGCTGTTAAAATAATCAGGGTTGTTTAATTTGTTTGTTTGATAACCCTGTTTTTATTGTTTTTTACATAACGCTGCCGCTTTTGTTTAGGTATGGCATTTCAGCGTTAAAGCTCAGCGGAAAAAAACGTTTCGCCTTGCGCCCGTATTTAGGGATGGCTGTAAAGTGAGCAGAGCGGAAGAGAGCGCTCACTCAAAAGAGCTGTTTTGTACAACTCTAGAGCAAATACAAAGAATCAGTAAAATTACACTCAATTTTCAACATAATTTTCAAGACAAGTTTTTTTAATTGTTTTTACACTTTTGTTATGAAAAGCTTTTAGCATATAAACCTTGATTTAATTTCCTTGCAGCCAGAGTTAAGTTTTTCTGATTTGTTGTAGGTAAATCATTAGTTTCTGATTCTCATTTTTTATAAACAATTCCACAACTTCGTTTGTTCCATATAATTTTATTTTTTTTTACAGTTTCGTTTACTAGAATGACTCGGCGGTCAAAATTCGACCAACATTTACAGTTCTTTATTGAACGCATGAATATGCGGCTTTTTCTTCAAGTTAGAGCTAATAAATTTTAAGTAGAAACTGTTTTCCATATATCCTTTCATATGTTGGATAACCCATTTTAAGAGAACAGCAAAAGTAACATGTTCTCATTCTGCCAGACAATAAAAAATTCTACAGAGAGCCCTGAATGCTTGCATTTGTGTGTAAATATATGGAAAACAAAAACCAAGGCGAATTCATACCAGGCGGCCTTAGTTCAGAAATTGGGGATCAGCTGTTACCAAGGCAAAATTATTGAACTGTCAAAGTCTTCTTCTGGTTTTTCGTTTTTGTGTGCGGCCATTGCTTTTTCCAAAGCATTTCATTTGACAGTTCAATAAATTTTACACAGAGTTGCATAAATGAGTTCACCTTGTATGAATTCGCCTTGACAAAAACATTGTGGAAATATTTAGTTCTTGCCTTTCAAGCCAATTTAAAATGAAATGCAATTGGACAGGGATATTTATGTTGTGTCTATCTACACAACAATACCTTTTTAATAATATAACTTTTATTAATAATGATGAACGATAAGAGCTTTAAAGTGTACCACAAAAATACTTTTTATATTTTATACGCATACGGTCTGCTGATGAATTAGCACTGATACCACTAATTATGCAGGCATATAGACTAACTTAACCCATAACAAATGTTTTTTAGTTGCTGAGAATATCCAGAATAAATTTTATAATAAATATTAATCTGGTCAAATGTTAAAAACTGTATTGCCAATTACATTTGATATCAATTGATGTAATTTTAATGATAAACATAACATTTGACTTTGTACATGTTGAGATCATGCTATGATATCTTTAAATAACTCTCCCGTAATTAATGACCGAAAATATAAATCATTCCAACGATAATAACATATAATAAAAAAATATAATAGCTGAAAAGAAAAAAAATAAACAAATCGTAATGGAACAACTTGTTCATAATTGAAAAAAATGAAAGTACAAATTAATTAAATTGTGATGGCTGCAGCATGCGTGAGTTTGGATTTGAGGGAAACGCCAATAAACTCTAAAAAATATTACAATAAATGATACTGCAGATAATTTCAATTAAATCTTATTTATTTACTTAAAGTTCAAGGCTACAAAAAAAGAAATAAAAAACAAAAGTAATTTTATTACGAAATATATTCGGTCGGTCTTATTGTTTTCTTTTTTTCGCGCTGGTTATTCAAGTGTAAATCTAATTATAAATGTCTCGTATTTATACTCGCATTTCAGCTATTAGTATTTTGTTAAAGAACTTGCGGGCGTAACAATTTTATTTAAAAAATAATTAAAGCAAAACAAACTATAAAAAAAGCAATTTACGATTATAACAAACTAATTAGTGTTGATTTCTTTAAGACCTCATTAATGAGAGATAATTAATTTTTGAATTAAATCTTACCACTCAGCCAAGCAATTGAAAACAATATTAAATAGCTTTGCGCCAAATTTAAGATATTTTACTGATTTAAATTGTTGACCAAAATGAAAATATTCATGATACCTGGTAACCACAAGATTATTTTATAAATGTATTCCTCTTATTATAAAAATAGCTGAAATATTAAATTCTCTGGATAATAGTTTTAAATGGCTTGTTATAAAAATTTTTATTTATAATATGTAGTAAATAAAAATTCTATTTTGTTGGGGTCGCTCCGTGGGGGAGACATCTCACCCTTGCCATAAGACACTAACAAGTAATCTTTTGGGGTTATTGAGAGTAAAAAAAATTGTTATAGAAAATGTAGGTGGCAAAGATAGGGGGAGGGCAGATTAAGACTAGAGAACATTTCAGCTTCGTTAGAAAAGCTTGCAAATTTAATTTTTAAGGAATACAGTCTTAAAGATTCCATGTTGTTATAAATATATATACCATTTTCGCATATAATATCTTACGTAAATGCCCACTGAAGGGGGCGGGTCAAAAAATTAATTTTTCTGATTTACTTGGAACCTTCTTTGACATAAAAATATATCAGTTGCTTAACAAAATTAAAAAAAAAAACTAAAAATTATGTTGTTTTTTAGAGGTTTAGTCCTTAGGGGAACTTTTTCCCCTCTGGCCCGATTCAGCCTATTTACGAACTTGACCTGTGTTATCCTTCAAAATTCATCTATACAAATTTTCAAGTGTGTGGCTCTTTCCGTTTCGACTGTATCATGATGTCCACAGGCGGGCGGACGGTTGGAAATGGCTAGATCGTCTTAAATTTCATCAGTGATCAACAATATATTTTTTGAGATCTTAGAGGGATATTTCGCTGCATTACACATGGAATGATAATGTATTTTTTGGTGGGTATAAAAGTAATCAGCTGTTGCAGCGTCGCCACCCATTTAAATACGCTTCGCGTTATATCATAGATTAGTCGCAGTTCACCAAGTGGTAAAATAAATATAAAGTGCTAGCCTTTTCCGTCGGTACGTTAATGTCAGTTGAAAAAGGCGACGTATAACGTATGACGGATTCTATGTGTCACGGCCTTAACGCTGAAATGCAATACCGAAACAAAAGCGGCAACGTTATGTCAAAAGACAATAAAAACAGGGTTATCAAACAAACAAATTAAACAACCCTGATTATTTTAACAGCTGAACGGACGACATTTGTGATTTTGTTATTGAAATTTTGTACAAATTACAAACGTGCGTACATATGTGTTTATATAATCATATAGGAAATATTTTCTTACCTCCATTTTCTAATACGAAGTGCACAAATTTTTTCTTTTATTATTTGTTTCACTTTTGTAAATTTTTGTTATTTTTTTCTCTGGTTACAATTGTTTTCTTTTGCAACTAACAGACCAACCTAAATTACGACGCAAAGCGTTGTATGGCTGTCAAAATTTCTCATGCCCATACAAAATGTATGAGACCAACCAAAATAACCCGGCGCCAACGCTTTGCAATTGGAAAATCCAATTTTGACAGCGCGTAAAGAAGTGAAGTTTGTTGCAGAAGCACTCTTGTTTACTTTGTTGAAGTGTTAAGTGATGTAACTTTAGCTACTTTTAGGTCAATTTAGCGTGTTCATCTCTATTTCTTATTTCTAATTAGAGTTTTTATCAATCAAAGTGAGTAAACATTACTGATTATGGGGCAACGTTAACGCTCTAATTTAGGTTACTCATTTCAGCGTAAAAGCTAAGCGTTAAATTACGTTGCGCTTTGCGTCGTAATTTAGGTTGGACTGTAACTTCATTAGAAAATGCTCTGTCTAAATCGGATTTTCCAATAGCAAAGCGTTGCCGCAGCGTTACCGCCGCGTTATTTCGGTATGCTCCATACAAAATGTATGGACATGAGAACTTTTGACAGCTAAAAAACGCTTGCCGCCCGTATTTAGGTATGACTGTAAGAGAGCAAAATTAATTTTAAGACCACATAGAGCTGAGTACTTGACAAATTTCCCTTTGCCTCTCTCAGTTCTTTTGACAGTTGACATGTTGCGAAAGTTATTTTGAAAAAAAAATAAATTTCGATCTGCAGCAGAGTGATTGATTTACAGAACGATCTATTGTCTTTAAAAATTTCGTGATCCATATTATCGTGATGATATTATTTTAGAATATTGAAATCACGAAACAACCCATTGTCTTTAAACATTTCATAGTCCATTTAAGTTGTTAGCGGAATAAACGATTGTGTTAAATGAATTATATTCTTACTTTTTCCTGTGTGTCTGGAAGTCTTCGAGGTCGGCAGAAAATATTTTGCGTTTCATAAAAAATTTGGACTCTGCACTATCTCTGTGGTTTTACTTGGGCTGCAGTGTTATTAAAGACATTTTATCTTTGGTTATTATTTGATTTGCATTAAATTATAAAGTTAAGAATTAATAAATTGGACTCATTAAATTTGTGAGGCAATTTGTAATTCTTATAAAAAAAAACTTAATATAGAAATTTATAAATAACAAAAACCACTTTGCTAACATTGAAAATTGTTGTTGCCTTAGATTTGAATTTTTTCAATTAGTTCAAAATCTGCACTTCCTATATCCGTTTTCCATAGAAATTAACATATTTTTATGATTTTTTTTTTTGGTAAACAACACGGAAATACACGATGAACTGCTTTAGTTTAAATCTCAAGTATGCAAAAACCCATAAAACTAAGCAACCCAGTGGAATTAGACAGTTTAATGTCATTTAAATAAGAACTCAAAATTAATTTGCAAAAACACTTGTTAGTTTGTGATTTAAATATTTCTTTTGTTCTATGGCGAAACATTCAGGGGTCCATAAAAATGATTGACGGCTCTTGTAAAAGAATTAGTAATTAAAGTGGCTGGTAGCAGCACATTGAAATAAAAATTATTGTTGTAACTTTTTATCTAATTTATGTAAAATGTAATATATTATTATAACGCCTTGCCAAATGCGAGTGTATTAAAGGTAACACTATTATTGTGTTACTCAAAGAATGACTAAGTTATTTTCTTATGGCATTTATAAATATATAAACCACTCGTATGATTTAAATAGTTACAAACAGCACACAATAGTGCAGTCAGAAATCAAGCTAACCGGACATCCCCTCGTTATGGTCTGTAGCTCAAGAAGACATTGCCATCAAAGTGAAGTGTTAGATTTACAATAAATACGATTATTTGAAGTTTATATTGGGTTCACATGTGTTACCAGGATAGCCTGGTGGTCAATATTCGATCACTTGTCATTTACAGTTTGAATAATTATAGCCATTGGCAAGAGTTATTTATGCCTTTTTCGCTTACATGAGTAACATTAAATAAAACAAGTAAAAACTTTATATCGAATCTTAAATACCCTCCAAATATTTAGTAATTAAATTTAAAATGTTTAACTTGGTGGCACATCTCTGTATCCAATTTTAAATCCCTATTTTGACAAAGTCATTCCGGAAAGGGCCGTGATGTTCTCTGCAAGATCAGAGAACATCTCGGCTTCTTATAGACTTAAGGAATACAAATTTTTCAATATTTATACTATTTTTGCATATAATATCGTACTTCAACGCCAATTAAAGGGAGTGGGGTTCCAAAATAGACTATATCATGCTTTCCACAGACGGACGTATGGGCATTGCTAGATCGTCTTAGACTTCATCACTGATCAAGAATATAAAGGGTGTTTTTATAAGAGCTTGCTGATTTGAAATTTAAATAAAACACATGTCAAATTATGAAATGGCCAAAAAAAATTTTTTATTTGGTAGATAATTTCTTGTCATTTAACATATAAATATAATTTCGGGCATATGGCCCCCTGGAGGTCTAATTTTCGAACACCTTTTCAAGCATTCGAGGGCGTATTTCAGTGACAATGACACGTTGAATACTGGTTTCCAAAGCGTCAATCGTTGCTGGTTTATCCACCAATGATTTCAGGTATACCCACAAAAAATAATCGAGTGGCGCCAAATCACACAAACGCGGGGGCCAATTCACCGGTCCATTTCTCGAAATAATGTCGTTGAAATGTTCTTTCAATAAGTCCATTGTTTCGCCCGCAGTATGGCAAGTGGCACCATCCTGTTGAAACCACATTTCGTTTACATCCATATCTTGAAGTTTTGGCACCAAAAATTCATTGATCATGATTCTGTATCGATTTCCATTCACGGTAACGCGTCGTCCTGCCTCATTTTTAAAGAAATAAGGACCGATGATTCCACCAGCCCATAGACCGCACCAAACAGTACATTTATCGGGATGCATTGGTAATTCTTGAACGGCGTGTGGATTATCTTTGCTCCAAATACGGCAATTTTGCTTGTTGACAATCCATTTAACCAAAAATGCGCCTCATCACTGAAGAGAATTTTGCGGTAAAAAAGCGGATAAACATTTTTAATTGAACACTGTTTTTGAAAATTAATTTCCACGATTTGGAAGCGTTGTTCTGGAGTTAACCTGTTCATGATGATTTGCCAAACAATACTGAGTAGAGACGTCACTTTAAACTGTCAAAACAGCTGTCAGACAACAGAGTGATTCGAATAAAAAAAAAAACTTCATAAAAAACACCCAGGGGCCGTGGGGGAGACATTTCACCTTTACCATAAAACTCTCAAAAGAAGTGTTTCAGATAATTAAATGCAAAATTTATTTAATATTTTTTTTTTGTGATAGGGTCATTTAGAGGACAATGGGGGAGGAGGTAGGGGTAGGAAGAGGAGTATCAGATTACGTCCCAGCTTCTTCATTAAAGCTTAAACATTTTCCTTTTAAGGAATGTAGGCTTAAGTAAAACAATTTGTTAAATTTTTACACAATTTTTGCATATAATAACACTCACAAAAGGGGGCGGGGTCCAAAAAACTTTTTTTCACTTTATGGCTCCAAGTTTAACGCGTTCTTTGACATAAAAATATATCATTTGCTTAACAAAATTACAAAAAATATATATGTGGCTTTCTAGAGGTTGGTTTAGTTCTTCTTAGGGGAACTTTTTTCCCCTCTGTCTCGATTCAGCCCATTTACGAATTTGGCTTGTGCCATTTACGAATTTGGCCTGTGCTACCCTTCAAAATATATTTATAGCAAATTTTAAGAGTCTGGTTCTTTTCGTTTGGACTGAATCTTGATTTCCACAGACGGACGGAAGGACGGGCATGCTCAGATCGTCTTGGAATTCATCACTAATCAAGAATTTATATACTTTATGGGGTTCCGGATGGATATTTCGCTGCGTTACAAACGGAAGGACAAAGTGAATATACCCTACAATTCTTTTTTGGAGGGTATAAAAATCTATAGGTTGAATAATCAGCAATAAAAAAAAAATTTTTTTTTTGCTTTGAATGAAGTTATGCGTCTGTGGAAAACATGATATAGCCTATCTTTGGACCCCGCCCCCTTTAGTGGGCGTTAAAGTACGATATTATATGCAAAAATAGTGAAAATATTGAACAATTTTTATTCCTTAAGCCTACATTTTTATTCCATAAGCCTGAGATGTTCTCTGATCTTGCAGAGGTGCCCTTTCCGGAATGACTCTATCAAAATAGAGATTTAAAATTATGTACAGAAATGTCTTAAAGGAACTCTGTCCCACCAGGTTAAACATTTTAAATGTACTTACTAACTCCCTTATTCATAAAAAGTATGAGAGTCTAAAAACAGCGTAATAAAACAAAATTTCATATGAAATTTACTCTATTACACTCTTATAAGCCTTTCATAATTTTTATGAATAAGAGGGTAAATATTTGGGGGTTATTTAAGATTACCAAGTAAAATGATCTTTTATAAAAAAAGTGAAATAAAGATTGATTAAAAAACAGATATTTAAAATAAAATTTTAGAATTTGAGTTTAATGCAAACGTACTTGTGCGAGAGCACGATATCTGGTGAAATCGTGCGACTGGCAGTAAAAAACTCCAAATTTGTTTTTGTACACAATATAGACTAGCCAAAGTTTTCATTTATATTTCCAAAGCCTGGCAGATAAAATGATTGATTTATTTACTTAATAAAAAATAATTTTTCTGAGTGTTTTCCTATTGACTAGTTCGTCATCCGCAGAGTAACTCCCTTAAATCAATATCTGTTACAAACTTAATAATTATCAAACAACCAGTCATACAAATAGTATATGAATGAACATATAATGTGGTATGTAACACATAAGAAGACAAATTCCAAATAAAATAATTACAGGTGTCTTACTTTGCTTTCAAACCAGCACAGTGAAGTGCAAGTTTTTTTTATATATTTTTTGGAATTCCCCACTTACTCGTATGTGAGCATGGCACAATATAGAATAGGAAATGACACAATTTCTTCACAGTAAAAAAAAACAATGTTTTTTCACTTTAACCCATTCCGTAAGTCAGCCAGTCAGTCATAAAGTCAGTAAAAGTAGGCGACAATTTCCACGTTTCTTAAGAACCTTAAATGTAAAAAAATGGAAGAAAAAAAATGCAGTCAATTGGTTATGGCTTTTAAATTTCACAATTTATTATGCTGCTTAAGCCAAAAACAAAACTGAAACGTACTGTGCAGTTAATAAGTTATGAATGAACAATGTACGAGTAAATATTTAACTTAAGGTACAACTAAATAACAAAAAAAAAATAAATAAATAAAAATAAAATAAAATAAAATTAATAAATATTTAACTATTCATTATGCAATGCCTTCACCCGTTGTGGAAAGCAAAAATTTCAATAAGAAAAAAAGTAAGAAGTGAAAAAATATACAATAAAATTAAATGAATAAAATAAAAAGAAAGGTAAATTACATGGCAGAAAAGAAAAAGTAGACGAATAAACTTTTTGTATATGAATTTATGAATAATGAAGAAAAAATTTGTAATAAATGTAACATTTGCTATGCCATAATGCAATCGTATTAATGAAGTAAATTTAACTAAAATTAGAAATAAAATAAAATACGAAATCGTAAAATTGATTGTTTTGTGGAAAAACATTTATAGTCCAATAAAATGTAAAATAAATGAATCAATTTCCATGTAAAATCGTTACAAAACAAAAGACTTAAGCAACAAACCTGCAAATTTAATTTATTTTCTTTGTTGCGGCGCAATTGTGGTTTCAATCGCTTGAAAAAGGGGAAGATTTGTTTGTTTGTAGTACTCAACTGTAAAAGATTTTAAAATATGTTTGAAATTAAATTTACTTTACGCACACTCCTCCGATTATAAAAAAAAATTATTGTTAATTTTCTCAACGGGCTTAAGTTCGAATCTGCAAGACTGCAAACCATTTTTTTTATTATTTTATTAATAAATGAATTTGTTCAAATTCTATTTATTAATTTATATTAAGATTGGAATATTAAGAATATTTTTCAATAATCATCACACCAGCAGAACGGATCAGTACTGATTTCGAGGCCGCTACGCCATCTCATCAGCGTTCTTTGTTCAATTTTTCCACTTTTGCAAGTGGTGCTAGTTCGTAGGAATATCAACTATTTAACCAATATTTTAACGAAAATTTAATATGAGAAGTTCCCACATTCATATTTTTAAGTTATTACCTTTTTGGTTAGTACGAAATTCCCCAACCCTGACGATTAATTAATAAAATAATAAAAAAATTGTTTGCAGCAGAGCTCCGAAAAAATGGTCAAAAATTTTTTTTACTTAAAAGCATGCGATTTAAGCTTTTTCGGAAGCTTCTTCGCATTTGAAACTCCTTTCAATACTCACTTATTAGATATAAACGCCTTTTGGGTAAAATTGGGTAAAATTGTGTTTCAACCAAAAATTGATTTTTTGCAAAGAGGTACCCCTTTCCAAAGAAAATGGTTAAAAATTTTTTTTGCTTAAAAGCATGCGATTTAAGCTTTTTCGGAAGCTTCTTCGCATTTGAAACTCCTTTCAATACTCACTTATTAGATAAAAACGCCTTTTGGGTAAAATTGTGTTTCAACCAAAAATTGATTTTTTGCAAAGATCAAAAAAAAAAATGGCCAAAAATTTTTTTTACTTAAAAGCATGCGATTTAAGCTTTTTCGGAAGCTTCTTCGCATTTGAAACTCCTTTGAATACTCACTTATTAGATATAAACGCCTTTTGGGTAAAATTGGGTAAAATTGTGTTTCAACCAAAAATTGATTTTTTGCAAAGAGGTACCCCTTTCCAAAAAAAAATGGTCAAAAATTTTTTTTGCTTCAAAGCATGCGATTTAAGCTTTTTCGGAAGCTTCTTCGCATTTGAAACTCCTTTCAATACTCACTTATTAGATATAAACGCCTTTTGGGTAAAATTGGGTAAAATTGTGTTTCAACCAAAAATTGATTTTTTGCAAAGAGGTACCCCTTTCCAAAAAAAATGGTCAAAAATTTTTTTTGCTTAAAAGCATGCGATTTAAGCTTTTTCGGAAGCTTCTTCGCATTTGAAACTCCTTTCAATACTCACTTATTAGATATAAACGCCTTTTGGGTAAAATTGTGTTTCAACCAAAAATTGATTTTTTGCAAAGAGGTACCCCTTTCCAAAAAAAATGGTCAAAAATTTTTTTTGCTTAAAAGCATGCGATTTAAGCTTTTTCGGAAGCTTCTTCGCATTTGAAACTCCTTTCAATACTCACTTATTAGATATAAACGCCTTTTGGGTAAAATTGGGTAAAATTGTGTTTCAACCAAAAATTGATTTTTTGCAAAGAGGTACCCCTTTCCAAAAAAAATGGTCAAACATTTTTTTTGCTTAAAAGCATGCGATTTAAGCTTTTTCGGAAGCTTCTTCGCATTTGAAACTCCTTTCAATACTCACTTATTAGATAAAAACGCCTTTTGGGTAAAATTGGGTAAAATTGTGTTTCAACCAAAAATTGATTTTTTGCAAAGAGGTACCCCTTTCCAAAAAAAATGGTCAAAAATTTTTTTTGCTTAAAAGCATGCGATTTAAGCTTTTTCGGAAGCTTCTTCGCATTTGAAACTCCTTTCAATACTCACTTATTAGATATAAACACCTTTTGGGTAAAATTGTGTTTCAACCAAAAATTGATTTTTTGCAAAGAGGTACCCCTTTCCAAAAAAATGGTCAAAAATTTTTGTTGCTTAAAAGCATGCGATTTAAGCTTTTTCGGAAGCTTCTTCGCATTTGAAACTCCTTTCAATACTCACTTATTAGATATAAACGCCTTTTGGGTAAAATTGGGTAAAATTGTGTTTCAACCAAAAATTTATTTTTTCCAAAAAAAAATGGTCAAAAATTTTTTTTGCTTAAAAGCATGCGATTTAAGCTTTTTCGGAAGGTTCTTCGCATTTGAAACTCCTTTCAATACTCACTTATTAGATATAAACGCCTTTTGGGTAAAATTGTGTTTCAACCAAAAATTGATTTTTTGCAAAGAGGTACCCCTTTCCAAAAAAAATGGTAAAAAATTTTTTTTGCTTAAAAGCATGCGATTTAAGCTTTTTCGGAAGCTTCTTCGCATTTGAAACTCCTTTCAATACTCACTTATTAGATATAAACGCCTTTTGGGTAAAATTGTGTTTCAACCAAAAATTGATTTTTTGCAAAGAGGTACCCCTTTCCAAAAAAAATGGTCAAAAATTTTTTTTGCTTAAAAGCATGCGATTTAAGCTTTTTCGGAAGCTTCTTCGCATTTGAAACTCCTTTCAATACTCACTTATTAGATATAAACGCCTTTTGGGTAAAATTGTGTTTCAACCAAAAATTGATTTTTTGCAAAGAGGTACCCCTTTCCAAAAAAATGGTCAAAAATTTTTGTTGCTTAAAAGCATGCGATTTAAGCTTTTTCGGAAGCTTCTTCGCATTTGAAACTCCTTTCAATACTCACTTATTAGATATAAACGCCTTTTGGGTAAAATTGTGTTTCAACCAAAAATTGATTTTTTGCAAAGAGGTACCCCTTTCCAAAAAAATGGTCAAAAATTTTTTTTGCTTAAAAGCATGCGATTTAAGCTTTTTCGGAAGCTTCTTCGCATTTGAAACTCCTTTCAATACTCACTTATTAGATAAAAACGCCTTTTGGGTAAAATTGTGTTTCAACCAAAAATTGATTTTTTGCAAAGATCAAAAAAAAATGGCCAAAAATTTTTTTTACTTAAAAGCATGCGATTTAAGCTTTTTCGGAAGCTTCTTCGCATTTGAAACTCCTTTGAATACTCACTTATTAGATATAAACGCCTTTTGGGTAAAATTGGGTAAAATTGTGTTTCAACCAAAAATTGATTTTTTGCAAAGAGGTACCCCTTTCCAAAAAAAATGGTCAAAAATTTTTTTTGCTTAAAAGCATGCGATTTAAGCTTTTTCGGAAGCTTCTTCGCATTTGAAACTCCTTTCAATACTCACTTATTAGATATAAACGCCTTTTGGGTAAAATTGTGTTTCAACCAAAAATTGATTTTTTGCAAAGAGGTACCCCTTTCCAAAAAAATGGTCAAAAATTTTTGTTGCTTAAAAGCATGCGATTTAAGCTTTTTCGGAAGCTTCTTCGCATTTGAAACTCCTTTCAATACTCACTTATTAGATATAAACGCCTTTTGGGTAAAATTGTGTTTCAACCAAAAATTGATTTTTTGCAAAGAGGTACCCCTTTCCAAAAAAAATGGTCAAAAATTTTTTTTGCTTAAAAGCATGCGATTTAAGCTTTTTCGGAAGCTTCTTCGCATTTGAAACTCCTTTCAATACTCACTTATTAGATAAAAACGCCTTTTGGGTAAAATTGTGTTTCAACCAAAAATTGATTTTTTGCAAAGAGGTACCCCTTTCCAAAAAAAAATGGTCAAAAATTTTTTTTGCTTAAAAGCATGCGATTTAAGCTTTTTCGGAAGCTTCTTCGCATTTGAAACTCCTTTCAATACTCACTTATTAGATAAAAACGCCTTTTGGGTAAAATTGGGTAAAATTGTGTTTCAACCAAAAATTGATTTTTTGCAAAGAGGTACCCCTTTCCAAAAAAAATGGTAAAAAAATTTTTTTGCTTCAAAGCATGCGATTTAAGCTTTTTCGGAAGCTTCTTCGCATTTGAAACTCCTTTCAATACTCACTTATTAGATAAAAACGCCTTTTGGGTAAAATTGGGTAAAATTGTGTTTCAACCAAAAATTGATTTTTTGCAAAGAGGTACCCCTTTCCAAAAAAAATGGTCAAAAATTTTTTTTGCTTAAAAGCATGCGATTTAAGCTTTTTCGGAAGCTTCTTCGCATTTGAAACTCCTTTCAATACTCACTTATTAGATAAAAACGCCTTTTGGGTAAAATTGTGTTTCAACCAAAAATTGATTTTTTGCAAAGAGGTACCCCTTTCCAAAAAAAATGGTCAAAAATTTTTTTTGCTTAAAAGCATGCGATTTAAGCTTTTTCGGAAGCTTCTTCGCATTTGAAACTCCTTTCAATACTCACTTATTAGATATAAACGCCTTTTGGGTAAAATTGTGTTTCAACCAAAAATTGATTTTTTGCAAAGATCAAAAAAAATGGCCAACAATTTTTTTTGCTTAAAAGCATGCGATTTAAGCTTTTTCGGAAGCTTCTTCGCATTTGAAACTCCTTTCAATACTCACTTATTAGATATAAACGCCTTTTGGGTAAAATTGGGTAAAATTGTGTTTCAACCAAAAATTGATTTTTTGCAAAGAGGTACCCCTTTCCAAAAAAAATGGTCAAACATTTTTTTTGCTTCAAAGCATGCGATTTAAGCTTTTTCGGAAGCTTCTTCGCATTTGAAACTCCTTTCAATACTCACTTATTAGATATAAACGCCTTTTGGGTAAAATTGGGTAAAATTGTGTTTCAACCAAAAATTGATTTTTTGCAAAGAGGTACCCCTTTCCAAAAAAAATGGTCAAAAATTTTTTTTGCTTAAAAGCATGTGATTTAAGCTTTTTCGGAAGCTTCTTCGCATTTGAAACTCCTTTCAATACTCACTTATTAGATATAAACGCCTTTTGGGTAAAATTGGGTAAAATTGTGTTTCAACCAAAAATTGATTTTTTGCAAAGAGGTACCCCTTTCCAAAAAAAATGGTAAAAATTTTTTTTGCTTAAAAGCATGCGATTTAAGCTTTTTCGGAAGCTTCTTCGCATTTGAAACTCCTTTCAATACTCACTTATTAGATATAAACGCCTTTTGGGTAAAATTGTGTTTCAACCAAAAATTGATTTTTTGCAAAGATCAAAAAAAATGGCCAACAATTTTTTTTGCTTAAAAGCATGCGATTTAAGCTTTTTCGGAAGCTTCTTCGCATTTGAAACTCCTTTCAATACTCACTTATTAGATATAAACGCCTTTTGGGTAAAATTGGGTAAAATTGTGTTTCAACCAAAAATTGATTTTTTGCAAAGAGGTACCCCTTTCCAAAAAAAATGGTCAAACATTTTTTTTGCTTCAAAGCATGCGATTTAAGCTTTTTCGGAAGCTTCTTCGCATTTGAAACTCCTTTCAATACTCACTTATTAGATATAAACGCCTTTTGGGTAAAATTGGGTAAAATTGTGTTTCAACCAAAAATTGATTTTTTGCAAAGAGGTACCCCTTTCCAAAAAAAATGGTCAAAAATTTTTTTTGCTTAAAAGCATGTGATTTAAGCTTTTTCGGAAGCTTCTTCGCATTTGAAACTCCTTTCAATACTCACTTATTAGATATAAACGCCTTTTGGGTAAAATTGGGTAAAATTGTGTTTCAACCAAAAATTGATTTTTTGCAAAGAGGTACCCCTTTCCAAAAAAAATGGTAAAAATTTTTTTTGCTTAAAAGCATGCGATTTAAGCTTTTTCGGAAGCTTCTTCGCATTTGAAACTCCTTTCAATACTCACTTATTAGATATAAACGCCTTTTGGGTAAAATTGGGTAAAATTGTGTTTCAACCAAAAATTGATTTTTTGCAAAGAGGTACCCCTTTCCAAAAAAAATGGTAAAAAATTTTTTTTGCTTAAAAGCATGCGATTTAAGTTTTTTCGGAAGCTTCTTCGCATTTGAAACTCCTTTCAATACTCACTTATTAGATATAAACGCCTTTTGGGTAAAATTGTGTTTCAACCAAAAATTGATTTTTTGCAAAGAGGTACCCCTTTCCAAAAAAAATGGTCAAAAATTTTTTTTGCTTAAAAGCATGCGATTTAAGCTTTTTCGGAAGCTTCTTCGCATTTGAAACTCCTTTCAATACTCACTTATTAGATATAAACGCCTTTTGGGTAAAATTGGGTAAAATTGTGTTTCAACCAAAAATTGATTTTTTGCAAAGAGGTACCCCTTTCCAAAAAAAATTATAAAAAATTTTTTTTGCTTAAAAGCATGCGATTTAAGCTTTTTCGGAAGCTTCTTCGCATTTGAAACTCCTTTCAATACTCACTTATTAGATATAAACGCCTTTTGGGTAAAATTGTGTTTCAACCAAAAATTGATTTTTTGCAAAGAGGTACCCCTTTCCAAAAAAAATGGTCAAAAATTTTTTTTGCTTAAAAGCATGCGATTTAAGCTTTTTCGGAAGCTTCTTCGCATTTGAAACTCCTTTCAATACTCACTTATTAGATATAAACGCCTTTTGGGTAAAATTGTGTTGCAACCAAAAATTGATTTTTTGCAAAGAGGTACCCCTTTCCAAAAAAAATGGTCAAAATTTTTTTTTGCTTAAAAGCATGCGATTTAAGCTTTTTCGGAAGCTTCTTCGCATTTGAAACTCCTTTCAATACTCACTTATTAGATATAAACGCCTTTTGGGTAAAATTGTGTTTCAACCAAAAATTGATTTTTTGCAAAGAGGTACCCCTTTCCAAAAAAAATGGTAAAAAATTTTTTTTGCTTAAAAGCATGCGATTTAAGCTTTTTCGGAAGCTTCTTCGCATTTGAAACTCCTTTCAATACTCACTTATTAGATATAAACGCCTTTTGGGTAAAATTGGGTAAAATTGTGTTTCAACCAAAAATTGATTTTTTGCAAAGAGGTACACCTTTCCAAAAAAAATGGTCAAACATTTTTTTTGCTTAAAAGCATGCGATTTAAGCTTTTTCGGAAGCTTCTTCGCATTTGAAACTCCTTTCAATACTCACTTATTAGATATAAACGCCTTTTGGGTAAAATTGTGTTTCAACCAAAAATTGATTTTTTGCAAAGAGGTACCCCTTTCCAAAAAAAATGGTAAAAAATTTTTTTTGCTTAAAAGCATGCGATTTAAGCTTTTTCGGAAGCTTCTTCGCATTTGAAACTCCTTTCAATACTCACTTATTAGATATAAACGCCTTTTGGGTAAAATTGGGTAAAATTGTGTTTCTACCAAAAATTGATTTTTTGCAAAGAGGTACCCCTTTCCAAAAAAAATGGTAAAAAATTTTTTTTGCTTAAAAGCATGCGATTTAAGCTTTTTCGGAAGCTTCTTGGCATTTGAAACTCCTTTCAATACTCACTTATTAGATATAAACGCCTTTTGGGTAAAATTGGGCAAAATTGTGTTTCAACCAAAAATTGATTTTTTGCAAAGAGGTACCCCTTTCCAAAAAAATGGTCAAAAATTTTTTTTGCTTAAAAGCATGCGATTTAAGCTTTTTCGGAAGCTTCTTCGCATTTGAAACTCCTTTCAATACTCACTTATTAGATATAAACGCCTTTTGGGTAAAATTGGGTAAAATTGTGTTTCAACCAAAAATTGATTTTTTGGAAAGGGGTACCTCTTTGCAAAAAATCAATTTTTGGTTGAAACACAATTTTACCCAATTTTACCCAAAAGGCGTTTATTTCTAATAAGTGAGTATTGAAAGGAGTTTCAAATGCGAAGAAGCTTCCGAAAAAGCTTAAATCGCATGCTTTTAAGCAAAAAAAATTTTTGACCTTTTTTTTGGAAAGGGGTACCTCTTTGCAAAAAATCAATTTTTGGTTGAAACACAATTTTACCCAATTTTACACAAAAGGCGTTTATATCTAATAAGTGAGTATTGAAAGGAGTTTCAAATGCGATGAAGCTTCCGAAAAAGCTTAAATCGCATGCTTTTAAGCAAAAAAATTTTTTGACCATTTTTTTTGGAAAGGGGTACCTCTTTGCAAAAAATCAATTTTTGGTTGAAACACAATTTTACCCAATTTTACCCAAAAGGCGTTTTTATCTAATAAGTGAGTATTGAAAGGAGTTTCAAATGCGAAGAAACTTCCAAAAAAGCTTAAATCGCATGCTTTTAAGCAAAAAAAATTTTGGCCAATTTTTAAGGAAAGGGGTACCTCTTTGCAAAAAATCAATTTTTGGTTGAAACACAATTTTAACCAATTTTACCCAAAAGGCGTTTATATCTAATAAGTGAGTATTGAAAGGAGTTTCAAATGCGAAGAAGCTTCCGAAAAAGCTTAAATCGCATGCTTTTAAGCAACAAAAATTTTTGACCATTTTTTGGAAAGGGGTACCTCTTTGCAAAAAATCAATTTTTGGTTGAAACACAATTTTACCCAAAAGGCGTTTATATCTAATAAGTGAGTATTGAAAGGAGTTTAAATTGCGAAGAAGCTTCTGAAAAAGCTTAAATCGCATGCTTTTAAGCAAAAAAAATTTTTGACCATTTTTTTTGGAAAGGGGTACCTCTTTGCAAAAAATCAATTTTTGGTTGAAACACAATTTTACCCAAAAGGCGTTTATATCTAATAAGTGAGTATTGAAAGGAGTTTCAAATGCGAAGAAGCTTCTGAAAAAGCTTAAATCGCATGCTTTTAAGCAAAAAAAATTTTTGACCATTTTTTTTGGAAAGGGGTACCTCTTTGCAAAAAATCAATTTTTGGTTGAAACACAATTTTACCCAATTTTACCCAAAAGGCGTTTATATCTAATAAGTGAGTATTGAAAGGAGTTTCAAATGCGAAGAAGCTTCCGAAAAAGCTTAAATCGCATGCTTTTAAGCAAAAAAAATTTTTTACCATTTTTTTTGGAAAGGGGTACCTCTTTGCAAAAAATCAATTTTTGGTTGAAACACAATTTTACCCAAAAGGCGTTTATATCTAATAAGTGAGTATTGAAAGGAGTTTCAAATGCGAAGAAGCTTCCGAAAAAGCTTAAATCGCATGCTTTTAAGCAAAAAAAATTTTTTACCATTTTTTTTGGAAAGGGGTACCTCTTTGCAAAAAATCAATTTTTGGTTGAAACACAATTTTACCCAATTTTACCCAAAAGGCGTTTATATCTAATAAGTGAGTATTGAAAGGAGTTTCAAATGCGAAGAAGCTTCCGAAAAAGCTTAAATCGCATGCTTTTAAGCAAAAAAAATTTTTGACCATTTTTTTTGGAAAGGGGTACCTCTTTGCAAAAAATCAATTTTTGGTTGAAACACAATTTTACCCAATTTTACCCAAAAGGCGTTTATATCTAATAAGTGAGTATTGAAAGGAGTTTCAAATGCGAAGAAGCTTCCGAAAAAGCTTAAATCGCATGCTTTTAAGCAAAAAAAATTTTTTACCATTTATTTTGGAAAGGGGTACTTCTTTGCAAAAAATCAATTTTTGGTTGAAACACAATTTTACCCAATTTTACCCAAAAGGCGTTTATATCTAATAAGTGAGTATTGAAAGGAGTTTCAAATGCGAATAAGCTTCCGAAAAAGCTTAAATCGCATGCTTTTAAGCAAAAAAAATTTTTGACCATTTTTTTTGGAAAGGGGTACCTCTTTGCAAAAAATCAATTTTTGGTTGAAACACAATTTTACCCAATTTTACCCAAAAGGCGTTTATATCTAATAAGTGAGTATTGAAAGGAGTTTCAAATACGAAGAAGCTTCCGAAAAAGCTTAAATCGCATGCTTTTAAGCAAAAAAAATTTTTTACCATTTTTTTTGGAAAGGGGTACCTCTTTGCAAAAAATCAATTTTTGGTTGAAACACAATTTTACCCAAAAGGCGTTTATATCTAATAAGTGAGTATTGAAAGGAGTTTCAAATGCGAAGAAGCTTCCGAAAAAGCTTAAATCGCATGCTTTTAAGCAAAAAAAATTTTTGACCATTTTTTTTGGAAAGGGGTACCTCTTTGCAAAAAATCAATTTTTGGTTGAAACACAATTTTACCCAAAAGGCGTTTATATCTAATAAGTGAGTATTGAAAGGAGTTTCAAATGCGAAGAAGCTTCCGAAAAAGCTTAAATCGCATGCTTTTAAGCAAAAAAAATTTTTGACCATTTTTTTTTGGAAAGGTGTACCTCTTTGCAAAAAATCAATTTTTGGTTGAAACACAATTTTACCCAAAAGGCGTTTATATCTAATAAGTGAGTATTGAAAGGAGTTTCAAATGCGAAGAAGCTTCCGAAAAAACTTAAATCGCATGCTTTTAAGCAAAAAAAATTTTTGACCATTTTTTTTGGAAAAAATCAATTTTTGGTTGAAACACAATTTTACCCAATTTTACCCAAAAGGCGTTTATATCTAATAAGTGAGTATTGAAAGGAGTTTCAAATGCGAAGAAGCTTCCGAAAAAGCTTAAATCGCATGCTTTTAAGCAAAAAAAATTTTTGACCATTTTTTTTGGAAAGGGGTACCTCTTTGCAAAAAATAAATTTTTGGTTGAAACACAATTTTACCCAAAAGGCGTTTATATCTAATAAGTGAGTATTGAAAGGAGTTTCAAATGCGAAGAAGCTTCTGAAAAAGCTTAAATCGCATGCTTTTAAGCAAAAAAAATTTTTGACCATTTTTTTTGGAAAGGGGTACCTCTTTGCAAATAATCAATTTTTGGTTGAAACACAATTTTACCCAATTTTACCCAAAAGGTGTTTATATCTAATAAGTGAGTATTGAAAGGAGTTTCAAATGCGAAGAAGCTTCCGAAAAAGCTTAAATCGCATGCTTTTAAGCAAAAAAAATTTTTTACCATTTATTTTGGAAAGGGGTACCTCTTTGCAAAAAATCAATTTTTGGTTGAAACACAATTTTACCCAATTTTACCCAAAAGGCGTTTATATCTAATAAGTGAGTATTGAAAGGAGTTTCAAATGCGAAGAAGCTTCCGAAAAAGCTTAAATCGCATGCTTTTAAGCAAAAAAAATTTTTGACCATATTTTTTGGAAAGGGGTACCTCTTTGCAAAAAATCAATTTTTGGTTGAAACACAATTTTACCCAAAGGGCGTTTATTTCTAATAAGTGAGTATTGAAAGGAGTTTCAAATGCGAAGAAGCTTCCGAAAAAGCTTAAATCGCATGCTTTTAAGCAAAAAAAATTTTTTACCATTTATTTTGGAAAGGGGTACCTCTTTGCAAAAAATCAATTTTTGGTTGAAACACAATTTTACCCAATTTTACCCAAAAGGCGTTTATATCTAATAAGTGAGTATTGAAAGGAGTTTCAAATGCGAAGAAGCTTCCGAAAAAGCTTAAATCGCATGCTTTTAAGCAAAAAAAATTTTTTGACCATTTTTTTTGGAAAGGGGTACCTCTTTGCAAAAAATCAATTTTTGGTTGAAACACAATTTTACCCAATTTTACCCAAAAGGCGTTTATATCTAATAAGTGAGTATTGAAAGGAGTTTCAAATGCGAAGAAGCTTCCGAAAAAGCTTAAATCGCATGCTTTTAAGCAAAAAAAATTTTTTACCATTTTTTTTTGGAAAGGGGTACCTCTTTGCAAAAAATCAATTTTTGGTTGAAACACAATTTTACCCAAAAGGCGTTTATATCTAATAAGTGAGTATTGAAAGGAGTTTCAAATGCGAAGAAGCTTCCGAAAAAGCTTAAATCGCATGCTTTTAAGCAAAAAAAATTTTTGACCATTTTTTTTGGAAAGGGGTACCTCTTTGCAAAAAATCAATTTTTGGTTGAAACACAATTTTACCCAAAAGGCGTTTATATCTAATAAGTGAGTATTGAAAGGAGTTTCAAATGCGAAGAAGCTTCCGAAAAAACTTAAATCGCATGCTTTTAAGCAAAAAAAATTTTTGACCATTTTTTTTGGAAAGGGGTACCTCTTTGCAAAAAAATCAATTTTTGGTTGAAACACAATTTTACCCAATTTTACCCAAAAGGCGTTTATATCTAATAAGTGAGTATTGAAAGGAGTTTCAAATGCGAAGAAGCTTCCGAAAAAGCTTAAATCGCATGCTTTTAAGCAAAAAAAATTTTTGACCATTTTTTTTGGAAAGGGGTACCTCTTTGCAAAAAATCAATTTTTGGTTGAAACACAATTTTACCCAAAAGGCGTTTATATCTAATAAGTGAGTATTGAAAGGAGTTTCAAATGCGAAGAAGCTTCCGAAAAAGCTTAAATCGCATGCTTTTAAGCAAAAAAAATTTTTGACCATTTTTTTGGAAAAAATCAATTTTTGGTTGAAACACAATTTTACCCAATTTTACCCAAAAGGCGTTTACATCTAATAAGTGAGTATTGAAAGGAGTTTCAAATGCGAAGAAGCTTCCGAAAAAGCTTAAATCGCATGCTTTTAAGCAAAAAAAATTTTTGACCATTTTTTTTGGAAAGGGGTACCTCTTTGCAAAAAATCAATTTTTGGTTGAAACACAATTTTACCCAATTTTACCCAAAAGGCGTTTATATCTAATAAGTGAGTATTGAAAGGAGTTTCAAATGCGAAGAAGCTTCCGAAAAAGCTTAAATCGCATGCTTTTAAGCAAAAAAAATTTTTGACCATTTTTTTTGGAAAGGGGTACCTCTTTGCAAAAAATCAATTTTTGGTTGAAACACAATTTTACCCAATTTTACCCAAAAGGCGTTTATATCTAATAAGTGAGTATTGAAAGGAGTTTCAAATGCGAAGAAGCTTCCGAAAAAGCTTAAATCGCATGCTTTTAAGCAAAAAAAATTTTTGACCATTTTTTTTGGAAAGGGGTACCTCTTTGCAAAAAATCAATTTTTGGTTGAAACACAATTTTACCCAATTTTACCCAAAAAGCGTTTATATCTAATAAGTGAGTATTGAAAGGAGTTTCAAATGCGAAGAAGCTTCCGAAAAAGCTTAAATCGCATGCTTTTAAGCAAAAAAATTTTTTGACCATTTTTTTTGGAAAGGGGTACCTCTTTGCAAAAAATCAATTTTTGGTTGAAACACAATTTTACCCAAAAGGCGTTTATATCTAATAAGTGAGTATTGAAAGGAGTTTCAAATGCGAAGAAGCTTCCGAAAAAGCTTAAATCGCATGCTTTTAAGCAAACAAAATTTTTGACCATTTATTTTGGAAAGGGGTACCTCTTTGCAAAAAATCAATTTTTGGTTGAAACACAATTTTACCCAAAAAGCGTTTATATCTAATAAGTGAGTATTGAAAGGAGTTTCAAATGCGAAGAAGCTTCCGAAAAAGCTTAAATCGCATGCTTTTAAGCAAAAAAAATTTTTGACCATTTTTTTTTTTTGAAAGGGGTACCTCTTTGCAAAAAATCAATTTTTGGTTGAAACATAATTTTACCCAATTTTACCCAAACGGCGTTTATTTCTAATAAGTGAGTATTGAAAGGAGTTTCAAATGCGAAGAAGATTCCGAAAAAGCTTAAATCGCATGCTTTTAAGCAAAAAAAATTTTTGACCATTTATTTTGGAAAGGGGTACCTCTTTGCAAAAAATCAATTTTTGGTTGAAACACAATTTTACCCAAAAAGCGTTTATATCTAATAAGTGAGTATTGAAAGGAGTTTCAAATGCGAAGAAGCTTCCGAAAAAGCTTAAATCGCATGCTTTTAAGCAAAAAAAATTTTTGACCATTTTTTTTGGAAAGGGGTACCTCTTTGCAAAAAATCAATTTTTGGTTGAAACACAATTTTACCCAAAAGGCGTTTATATCTAATAAGTGAGTATTGAAAGGAGTTTCAAATGCGAAGAAGCTTCCGAAAAAGCTTAAATCGCATGCTTTTAAGCAAAAAAAATTTTTGACCATTTTTTTTGGAAAGGGGTACCTCTTTGCAAAAAATCAATTTTTGGTTGAAACACAATTTTACCCAAAAGGCGTTTATATCTAATAAGTGAGTATTGAAAGGAGTTTCAAATGCGAAAAAGCTTTCGAAAAAGCTTAAATCGCATGCTTTTAAGCAAAAAAAATTTTTGACCATTTTTTTTGGAAAGGGGTACCTCTTTGCAAAAAATCAATTTTTGGTTGAAACACAATTTTACCCAATTTTACCCAAAAAGCGTTTATATCTAATAAGTGAGTATTGAAAGGAGTTTCAAATGCGAAGAAGCTTCCGAAAAAGCTTAAATCGCATGCTTTTAAGCAAACAAAATTTTTGACCATTTTTTTTGGAAAGGGGTACCTCTTTGCAAAAAATCAATTTTTGGTTGAAACACAATTTTACCCAAAAGGCGTTTATATCTAATAAGTGAGTATTGAAAGGAGTTTCAAATGCGAAGAAGCTTCCAAAAAAGCTTAAATCGCATGCTTTTAAGCAAAAAAAATTTTTGACCATTTTTTTTGGAAAGGGGTACCTCTTCGCAAAAAATCAATTTTTGGTTAAAACACAATTTTACCCAAAAAGCGTTTATATCTAATAAGTGAGTATTGAAAGGAGTTTCAAATGCGAAGAAGCTTCCGAAAAAGCTTAAATCGCATGCTTTTAAGCAAAAAAATGTTTTGACCATTTTTTTGGAAAGGGGTACCTCTTTGCAAAAAATCAATTTTTGGTTGAAACACAATTTTACCCAATTTTACCCAAAAGGCGTTTATATCTAATAAGTGAGTATTGAAAGGAGTTTCAAATGCGAAGAAGCTTCCGAAAAAGCTTAAATCGCATGCTTTTAAGCAAAAAAAATTTTTGACCATTTGTTTTGGAAAGGGATACCTCTTTGCAAAAAAATCAATTTTTGGTTGAAACACAATTTTACCCAAAAGGCGTTTATATCTAATAAGTGAGTATTGAAAGGAGTTTCAAATGCGAAGAAGCTTCCGAAAAAGCTTAAATCGCATGCTTTTAAGCAAAAAAAATTTTTGACCATTTTTTTTGGAAAGGGGTACCTCTTTGCAAAAAATCAATTTTTGGTTGAAACACAATTTTACCCAAAAGGCGTTTATATCTAATAAGTGAGTATTGAAAGGAGTTTCAAATGCGAAGAAGCTTCCAAAAAAGCTTAAATCGCATGCTTTTAAGCAAAAAAAATTTTTGACCATTTTTTTTGGAAAGGGGTACCTCTTCGCAAAAAATCAATTTTTGGTTAAAACACAATTTTACCCAAAAAGCGTTTATATCTAATAAGTGAGTATTGAAAGGAGTTTCAAATGCGAAGAAGCTTCCGAAAAAGCTTAAATCGCATGCTTTTAAGCAAAAAAAATTTTTGACCATTTTTTTTGGAAAGGGGTACCTCTTTGCAAAAAATCAATTTTTGGTTGAAACACAATTTTACCCAATTTTACCCAAAAGGCGTTTATATCTAATAAGTGAGTATTGAAAGGAGTTTCAAATGCGAAGAAGCTTCCGAAAAAGCTTAAATCGCATGCTTTTAAGCAAAAAAAATTTTTGACCATTTTTTTTGGAAAGGGGTACCTCTTTGCAAAAAATCAATTTTTGGTTGAAACACAATTTTACCCAATTTTACCCAAAAAGCGTTTATATCTAATAAGTGAGTATTGAAAGGAGTTTCAAATGCGAAGAAGCTTCCGAAAAAGCTTAAATCGCATGCTTTTAAGCAAAAAAATTTTTTGACCATTTTTTTTGGAAAGGGGTACCTCTTTGCAAAAAATCAATTTTTGGTTGAAACACAATTTTACCCAAAAGGCGTTTATATCTAATAAGTGAGTATTGAAAGGAGTTTCAAATGCGAAGAAGCTTCCGAAAAAGCTTAAATCGCATGCTTTTAAGCAAACAAAATTTTTGACCATTTATTTTGGAAAGGGGTACCTCTTTGCAAAAAATCAATTTTTGGTTGAAACACAATTTTACCCAAAAGGCGTTTATATCTAATAAGTGAGTATTGAAAGGAGTTTCAAATGCGAAGAAGCTTCCGAAAAAGCTTAAATCGCATGCTTTTAAGCAAAAAAAATTTTTGACCATTTTTTTTGGAAAGGGGTACCTCTTTGCAAAAAAACAATTTTTGGTTGAAACACAATTTTACCCAAAAAGCGTTTATATCTAATAAGTGAGTATTGAAAGGAGTTTCAAATGCGAAGAAGCTTCCGAAAAAGCTTAAATCACATGCTTTTAAGCAAAAAAAATTTTTGACCATTTTTTTTGGAAAGGGGTACCTCTTTGCAAAAAATCAATTTTTGGTTGAAACACAATTTTACCCAAAAGGCGTTTATATCTAATAAGTGAGTATTGAAAGGAGTTTCAAATGCGAAGAAGCTTCCGAAAAAGCTTAAATCGCATGCTTTTAAGCAAAAAAAATTTTTGACCATTTTTTTGGAAAGGGGTACCTCTTTGCAAAAAATCAATTTTTGGTTGAAACACAATTTTACCCAAAAGGCGTTTATATCTAATAAGTGAGTATTGAAAGGAGTTTCAAGTGCGAAGAAGCTTTCGAAAAAGCTTAAATCGCATGCTTTTAAGCAAAAAAAATTTTTGACCATTTTTTTTGGAAAGGGGTACCTCTTTGCAAAAAATCAATTTTTGGTTGAAACACAATTTTACCCAAAAGGCGTTTATATCTAATAAGTGAGTATTGAAAGGAGTTTCAAATGCGAAGAAGCTTCCGAAAAAGCTTAAATCGCATGCTTTTAAGCAAAAAAAATTTTTGACCATTTTTTTTGGAAAGGGGTACCTCTTTGCAAAAAATCAATTTTTGGTTGAAACACAATTTTACCCAATTTTACCCAAAAGGCGTTTATATCTTATAAGTGAGTATTGAAAGGAGTTTCAAATGCGAAGAAGCTTCCGAAAAAGCTTAAATCGCATGCTTTTAAGCAAAAAAAATTTTTGACCATTTTTTTTTGGAAAGGGGTACCTCTTTGCAAAAAATCAATTTTTGGTTGAAACACAATTTTACCCAATTTTACCCAAAAGGCGTTTATATCTAATAAGTGAGTATTGAAAGGAGTTTCAAATGCGAAGAAGCTTCCGAAAAAGCTTAAATCGCATGCTTTTAAGCAAAAAAAATTTTTGACCATTTTTTTGGAAAGGGGTACCTCTTTGCAAAAAATCAATTTTTGGTTGAAACACAATTTTACCCAATTTTACCCAAAAGGCGTTTATATCTAATAAGTGAGTATTGAAAGGAGTTTCAAATGCGAAGAAGCTTCCGAAAAAGCTTAAATCGCATGCTTTTAAGCAAAAAAAATTTTTGACCATTTTTTTTGGAAAGGGGTACCTCTTTGCAAAAAATCAATTTTTGGTTGAAACCCAATTTTACCCAAAAGGCGTTTATATCTAATAAGTGAGTATTGAAACGAGTTTCAAATGCGAAGAAGCTTCCGAAAAAGCTTAAATCGCATGCTTTTAAGCAAAAAAAATGTTTGACCATTTTTTTTGGAAAGGGGTACCTCTTTGCAAAAAATCAATTTTTGGTTGAAACACAATTTTACCCAAAAGGCGTTTATTTCTAATAAGTGAGTATTGAAAGGAGTTTCAAATGCGAAGAAGCTTCCGAAAAAGATTAAATCGCATGCTTTTAAGCAAAAAAAATGATTGACCATTTTTTTTGGAAAGGGGTACCTCTTTGCAAAAAATCAATTTTTGGTTGAAACACAATTTTACCCAAAAGGCGTTTATATCTAATAAGTGAGTATTGAAAGGAGTTTCAAATGCGAAGAAGCTTCCGAAAAAGCTTAAATCGCATGCTTTTAAGCAAAAAAAATTTTTGACCATTTTTTTGGAAAGGGGTACCTCTTTGCAAAAAATCAATTTTTGGTTGAAACACAATTTTACCCAAAAGGCGTTTATATCTAATAAGTGAGTATTGAAAGGAGTTTCAAATGCGAAGAAGCTTCCGAAAAAGCTTAAATCGCATGCTTTTAAGCAAAAAAAATTTTTGACCATTTTTTTGGAAAGGGGTACCTCTTTGCAAAAAATCAATTTTTGGTTGAAACACAATTTTACCCAAAACGCGTTTATATCTAATAAGTGAGTATTAAAAGGAGTTTCAAATGCGAAGAAGCTTCCGAAAAAGCTTAAATCGCATGCTTTTAAGCAAAAAAAATTTTTGACCATTCTTTTTGGAAAGGGGTATCTCTTTGCAAAAAATCAATTTTTGGTTGAAACACAATTTTACCCAAAAGGCGTTTATTTCTAATAAGTGAGTATTGAAAGGAGTTTCAAATGCGAAGAAGCTTCCGAAAAAGCTTAAATCGCATGCTTTTAAGCAAAAAAAATTTTTGACCATTTTTTTTGGAAAGGGGTATCTCTTTGCAAAAAATCAATTTTTGGTTGAAACACAATTTTACCCAAAAGGCGTTTATATCTAATAAGTGAGTATTGAAAGGAGTTTCAAATGCGAAGAAGCTTCCAAAAAAGCTTAAATCGCATGCTTTTAAGCAAAAAAAATTTTTGACCATTTTTTTTGGAAAGGGGTACCTCTTTGCAAAAAAATCAATTTTTGGTTGAAACACAATTTTACCCAATTTTACCCAAAAGGCGTTTATATCTAATAAGTGAGTATTGAAAGGAGTTTCAAATGCGAAGAAGCTTCCGAAAAAGCTTAAATCGCATGCTTTTAAGCAAAAAAAATTTTTGAGCATTTTTTTGGAAAGGGGTACCTCTTTGCAAAAAATCAATTTTTGGTTGAAACACAATTTTACCCAAAACGCGTTTATATCTAATAAGTGAGTATTAAAAGGAGTTTCAAATGCGAAGAAGCTTCCGAAAAAGCTTAAATCGCATGCTTTTAAGCAAAAAAAATTTTTGACCATTCTTTTTGGAAAGGGGTATCTCTTTGCAAAAAATCAATTTTTGGTTGAAACACAATTTTACCCAAAAGGCGTTTATTTCTAATAAGTGAGTATTGAAAGGAGTTTCAAATGCGAAGAAGCTTCCGAAAAAGCTTAAATCGCATGCTTTTAAGCAAAAAAAATTTTTGACCATTTTTTTTGGAAAGGGGTATCTCTTTGCAAAAAATCAATTTTTGGTTGAAACACAATTTTACCCAAAAGGCGTTTATATCTAATAAGTGAGTATTGAAAGGAGTTTCAAATGCGAAGAAGCTTCCAAAAAAGCTTAAATCGCATGCTTTTAAGCAAAAAAAATTTTTGACCATTTTTTTTGGAAAGGGGTACCTCTTTGCAAAAAAATCAATTTTTGGTTGAAACACAATTTTACCCAATTTTACCCAAAAGGCGTTTATATCTAATAAGTGAGTATTGAAAGGAGTTTCAAATGCGAAGAAGCTTCCGAAAAAGCTTAAATCGCATGATTTTAAGCAAAAACAATTTTTGGCCATTTTTTTTGGAAAGGGGTACCTCTTTGCAAAAAATCAATTTTTGGTTGAAACACAATTTTACCCAATTTTACCCAAAAGGCGTTTATATCTAATAAGTGAGTATTGAAAGGAGTTTCAAATGCGAAGAAGCTTCCGAAAAAGCTTAAATCGCATGCTTTTAAGCAAAAAAAATTTTTGACCATTTTTTTGGAAAGGGGTACCTCTTTGCAAAAAATCAATTTTTGGTTGAAACACAATTTTACCCAATTTTACCCAAAAGGCGTTTATATCTAATAAGTGAGTATTGAAAGGAGTTTCAAATGCGAAGAAGCTTTCGAAAAAGCTTAAATCGCATGCTTTTAAGCAAAAAAAATTTTTGGCCATTTTTTTTGGAAAGGGGTACCTCTTTGCAAAAAATCAATTTTTGGTTGAAACACAATTTTACCCAAAAGGCGTTTATATCTAATAAGTGAGTATTGAAAGGAGTTTCAAATGCGAAGAAGCTTCCGAAAAAGCTTACATCGCATGCTTTTAAGCAAAAAAATTTTTTGACCATTTTTTTTGGAAAGGGGTACCTCTTTGCAAAAAATCAATTTTTGGTTGAAACACAATTTTACCCAAAAGGCGTTTATATCTAATAAGTGAGTATTGAAAGGAGTTTCAAATGCGAAGAAGCTTCCGAAAAAGCTTAAATCGCATGCTTTTAAGCAAAAAAAATTTTTGACCATTTTTTTTGGAAAGGGGTACCTCTTTGCAAAAAATCAATTTTTGGTTGAAACACAATTTTACCCAATTTTACCCAAAAGGCGTTTATTTCTAATAAGTGAGTATTGAAAGGAGTTTCAAATGCGAAGAAGCTTCCGAAAAAGCTTAAATCGCATGCTTTTAAGCAAAACAAATTTTTGACCATTTTTTTTGGAAAGGGGTACCTCTTTGCAAAAAATCAATTTTTGGTTGAAACACAATTTTACCCAATTTTACCCAAAAGGCGTTTATTTCTAATAAGTGAGTATTGAAAGGAATTTCAAATGCGAAGAAGCTTCCGAAAAAGCTTAAATCGCATGCTTTTAAGCAAAAAAAATTTTTGACCATTTTTTTTGGAAAGGGGTACCTCTTTGCAAAAAATCAATTTGTGGTTGAAACACAATTTTACCCAATTTTACCCAAAAGGCGTTTATTTCTAATAAGTGAGTATTGAAAGGAGTTTCAAATGCGAAGAAGCTTCCGAAAAAGCTTAAATCGCATGCTTTTAAGCAAAAAAAATTTTTGACCATTTTTTTTGGAAAGGGGTACCTCTTTGCAAAAAATCAATTTTTGGTTGAAACACAATTTTACCCAATTTTACCCAAAAGGCGTTTATTTCTAATAAGTGAGTATTGAAAGGAGTTTCAAATGCGAAGAAGCTTCCGAAAAAGCTTAAATCGCATGCTTTTAAGCAAAAAAAATTTTTGACCATTTTTTTTGGAAAGGGGTACCTCTTTGCAAAAAATCAATTTTTGGTTGAAACACAATTTTACCCAATTTTACCCAAAAGGCGTTTATTTCTAATAAGTGAGTATTGAAAGGAGTTTCAAATGCGAAGAAGCTTCCGAAAAAGCTTAAATCGCATGCTTTTAAGCAAAAAAAAATTTTGACCATTTTTTTTGGAAAGGGGTACCTCTTTGCAAAAAATCAATTTTTGGTTGAAACACAATTTTACCCAATTTTACCCAAAAGGCGTTTATTTCTAATAAGTGAGTATTGAAAGGAGTTTCAAATGCGAAGAAGCTTCCGAAAAAGCTTAAATCGCATGCTTTTAAGCAAAAAAAATTTTTGACCATTTTTTTTGGAAAGGGGTACCTCTTTGCAAAAAATCAATTTTTGGTTGAAACACAATTTTACCCAATTTTACCCAAAAGGCGTTTATTTCTAATAAGTGAGTATTGAAAGGAGTTTCAAATGCGAAGAAGCTTCCGAAAAAGCTTAAATCGCATGCTTTTAAGCAAAAAAAATTTTTGACCATTTTTTTGGAAAGGGGTACCTCTTTGCAAAAAATCAATTTTTGGTTGAAACACAATTTTACCCAAAAGGCGTTTATATCTAATAAGTGAGTATTGAAGGGAGTTTCAAATGCGAAGAAGCTTCCGAAAAAGCTTAAATCGCATGCTTTTAAGCAAAAAAAATTTTTGACCATTTTTTTTGGAAAGGGGTACCTCTTTGCAAAAAATCAATTTTTGGTTGAAACACAATTTTACCCAATTTTACCCAAAAGGCGTTTATTTCTAATAAGTGAGTATTGAAAGGAGTTTCAAATGCGAAGAAGCTTCCGAAAAAGCTTAAATCGCATGCTTTTAAGCAAAACAAATTTTTGACCATTTTTTTTTGGAAAGGGGTACCTCTTTGCAAAAAATCAATTTTTGGTTGAAACACAATTTTACCCAATTTTACCCAAAAGGCGTTTATTTCTAATAAGTGAGTATTGAAAGGAGTTTCAAATGCGAAGAAGCTTCCGAAAAAGCTTAAATCGCATGCTTTTAAGCAAAAAAAATTTTTGACCATTTTTTTTGGAAAGGGGTACCTCTTTGCAAAAAATCAATTTGTGGTTGAAACACAATTTTACCCAATTTTACCCAAAAGGCGTTTATTTCTAATAAGTGAGTATTGAAAGGAGTTTCAAATGCGAAGAAGCTTCCGAAAAAGCTTAAATCGCATGCTTTTAAGCAAAAAAAATTTTTGACCATTTTTTTTGGAAAGGGGTACCTCTTTGCAAAAAATCAATTTTTGGTTGAAACACAATTTTACCCAATTTTACCCAAAAGGCGTTTATTTCTAATAAGTGAGTATTGAAAGGAGTTTCAAATGCGAAGAAGCTTCCGAAAAAGCTTAAATCGCATGCTTTTAAGCAAAAAAAATTTTTGACCATTTTTTTTGGAAAGGGGTACCTCTTTGCAAAAAATCAATTTGTGGTTGAAACACAATTTTACCCAAAAGGCGTTTATTTCTAATAGGTGAGTATTGAAAGGAGTTTCAAATGCGAAGAAACTTCCGGAAAAGCTTAAATCGCATGCTTTTAAGCAAAAAAAATTTTTGACCATTTTTTTTTGGAAAGGGGTACCTCTTTGCAAAAAATCAATTTTTGGTTGAAACACAATTTTACCCAATTTTACCCAAAAGGCGTTTATTTCTAATAAGTGAGTATTGAAAGGAGTTTCAAATGCGAAGAAGCTTCCGAAAAAGCTTAAATCGCATGCTTTTAAGCAAAAAAAAATTTTGACCATTTTTTTTGGAAAGGGGTATCTCTTTGCAAAAAATCAATTTTTGGTTGAAACACAATTTTACCCAATTTTACCCAAAAGGCGTTTATTTCTAATAAGTGAGTATTGAAAGGAGTTTCAAATGCGAAGAAGCTTCCGAAAAAGCTTAAATCGCATGCTATTAAGCAAAAAAAATTTTTGACCATTTTTTTTGGAAATGGGTACCTCTTTGCAAAAAATCAATTTTTGGTTGAAACACAATTTTACCCAATTTTACCCAAAAGGCGTTTATTTCTAATAAGTGAGTATTGAAAGGAGTTTCAAATGCGAAGAAGCTTCCGAAAAAGCTTAAATCGCATGCTTTTAAGCAAAAAATATTTTTGACCATTTTTTTTGGAAAGGGGTACCTCTTTGCAAAAAATCAATTTTTGGTTGAAACACAATTTTACCCAACTTTACCCAAAAGGCGTTTATTTCTAATAAGTGAGTATTGAAAGGAGTTTCAAATGCGAAGAAGCTTCCGAAAAAGCTTAAATCGCATGCTTTTAAGCAAAAAAAATTTTTGACCATTTTTTTTGGAAAGGGGTACCTCTTTGCAAAAAATCAATTTTTGGTTGAAACACAATTTTACCCAATTTTACCCAAAAGGCGTTTATTTCTAATAAGTGAGTATTGAAAGGAGTTTCAAATGCGAAGAAGCTTCCGAAAAAGCTTAAATCGCATGCTTTTAAGCAAAAAAAATTTTTGACCATTTTTTTTGGAAAGGGGTACCTCTTTGCAAAAAATCAATTTTTGGTTGAAACACAATTTTACCCAATTTTACCCAAAAGGCGTTTATTTCTAATAAGTGAGTATTGAAAGGAGTTTCAAATGCGAAGAAGCTTCCGAAAAAGCTTAAATCGCATGCTTTTAAGCAAAAAAAATTTTTGACCATTTTTTTGGAAAGGGGTACCTCTTTGCAAAAAATCAATTTTTGGTTGAAACACAATTTTACCCAAAAGGCGTTTATATCTAATAAGTGAGTATTGAAAGGAGTTTCAAATGCGAAGAAGCTTCCGAAAAAGCTTAAATCGCATGCTTTTAAGCAAAAAAAATTTTTGACCATTTTTTTTGGAAAGGGGTACCTCTTTGCAAAAAATCAATTTTTGGTTGAAACACAATTTTACCCAATTTTACCCAAAAGGCGTTTATTTCTAATAAGTGAGTATTGAAAGGAGTTTCAAATGCGAAGAAGCTTCCGAAAAAGCTTAAATCGCATGCTTTTAAGCAAAACAAATTTTTGACCATTTTTTTTTGGAAAGGGGTACCTCTTTGCAAAAAATCAATTTTTGGTTGAAACACAATTTTACCCAATTTTACCCAAAAGGCGTTTATTTCTAATAAGTGAGTATTGAAAGGAGTTTCAAATGCGAAGAAGCTTCCGAAAAAGTTTAAATCGCATGCTTTTAAGCAAAAAAAATTTTTGACCATTTTTTTTGGAAAGGGGTACCTCTTTGCAAAAAATCAATTTGTGGTTGAAACACAATTTTACCCAATTTTACCCAAAAGGCGTTTATTTCTAATAAGTGAGTATTGAAAGGAGTTTCAAATGCGAAGAAGCTTCCGAAAAAGCTTAAATCGCATGCTTTTAAGCAAAAAAAATTTTTGACCATTTTTTTTGGAAAGGGGTACCTCTTTGCAAAAAATCAATTTTTGGTTGAAACACAATTTTACCCAATTTTACCCAAAAGGCGTTTATTTCTAATAAGTGAGTATTGAAAGGAGTTTCAAATGCGAAGAAGCTTCCGAAAAAGCTTAAATCGCATGCTTTTAAGCAAAAAAAATTTTTGACCATTTTTTTTGGAAAGGGGTACCTCTTTGCAAAAAATCAATTTGTGGTTGAAACACAATTTTACCCAAAAGGCGTTTATTTCTAATAGGTGAGTATTGAAAGGAGTTTCAAATGCGAAGAAACTTCCGGAAAAGCTTAAATCGCATGCTTTTAAGCAAAAAAAATTTTTGACCATTTTTTTTTGGAAAGGGGTACCTCTTTGCAAAAAATCAATTTTTGGTTGAAACACAATTTTACCCAATTTTACCCAAAAGGCGTTTATTTCTAATAAGTGAGTATTGAAAGGAGTTTCAAATGCGAAGAAGCTTCCGAAAAAGCTTAAATCGCATGCTTTTAAGCAAAAAAAAATTTTGACCATTTTTTTTGCAAAAAATCAGTTTTTGGTTGAAACACAATTTTACCCAATTTTACCCAAAAGGCGTTTATTTCTAATAAGTGAGTATTGAAAGGAGTTTCAAATGCGAAGAAGCTTCCGAAAAAGCTTAAATCGCATGCTTTTAAGCAAAAAAAATTTTTGACCATTTTTTTTGGAAAGGGGTACCTCTTTGCAAAAAATCAATTTGTGGTTGAAACACAATTTTACCCAATTTTACCCAAAAGGCGTTTATTTCTAATAAGTGAGTATTGAAAGGAGTTTCAAATGCGAAGAAGCTTCCGAAAAAGCTTAAATCGCATGCTTTTAAGCAAAAAAAAATTTTGACCATTTTTTTTGGAAAGGGGTACCTCTTTCCAAAAAATCAATTTTTGGTTGAAACACAATTTTACCCAAAAGGCGTTTATATCTTATAAGTGAGTATTGAAAGGAGTTTCAAATGCGAAGAAGCTTCCGAGAAAGCTTAAATCGCATGCTTTTAAGCAAAAAAATTTTTTGACCATTTTTTTTGGAAAGGGGTACCTCTTTGCAAAAAATCAATTTTTGGTTGAAACACAATTTTACCCAATTTTACCCAAAAGGCGTTTATTTCTAATAAGTAAGTATTGAAAGGAGTTTCAAATGCGAAGAAGCTTCCGAAAAAGCTTAAATCGCATGCTTTTAAGCAAAAAATATTTTTGACCATTTTTTTTGGAAAGGGGTACCTCTTTGCAAAAAATCAATTTTTGGTTGAAACACAATTTTACCCAATTTTACCCAAAAGGCGTTTATTTCTAATAAGTGAGTATTGAAAGGAGTTTCAAATGCGAAGAAGCTTCCGAAAAAGCTTAAATCGCATGCTTTTAAGCAAAAAAAATTTTTGACCATTTTTTTTGGAAAGGGGTACCTCTTTGCAAAAAATCAATTTTTGGTTGAAACACAATTTTACCCAATTTTACCCAAAAGGCGTTTATTTCTAATAAGTGAGTATTGAAAGGAGTTTCAAATGCGAAGAAGCTTCCGAAAAAGCTTAAATCGCATGCTTTTAAGCAAAAAAAATTTTTGACCATTTTTTTTGGAAAGGGGTACCTCTGCAAAAAATCAATTTTTGGTTGAAACACAATTTTACCCAATTTTACCCAAAAGGCGTTTATTTCTAATAAGTGAGTATTGAAAGGAGTTTCAAATGCGAAGAAGCTTCCGAAAAACTTAAATCGCATGCTTTTAAGCAAAAAAAATTTTTGACCATTTTTTTTGGAAAGGGGTACCTCTTTGCAAAAAATTAATTTTTGGTTGAAACACAATTTTACCCAATTTTACCCAAAAGGCGTTTATTTCTAATAAGTGAGTATTGAAAGGAGTTTCAAATGCGAAGAAGCTTCCGAAAAAGCTTAAATCGCATGCTTTTAAGCAAAAAAAATTTTTGACCATTTTTTTTGGAAAGGGGTACCTCTTTGCAAAAAATCAATTTTTGGTTGAAACACAATTTTACCCAATTTTACCCAAAAGGCGTTTATTTCTAATAAGTGAGTATTGAAAGGAGTTTCAAATGCGAAGAAGCTTCCGAAAAAGCTTAAATCGCATGCTTTTAAGCAAAAAAAAATTTTGACCATTTTTTTTGGAAAGGGGTACCTCTTTGCAAAAAATCAATTTTTGGTTGAAACACAATTTTACCCAATTTTACCCAAAAGGCGTTTATTTCTAATAAGTGAGTATTGAAAGGAGTTTCAAATGCGAAGAAGCTTCCGAAAAAGCTTAAATCGCATGCTTTTAAGCAAAAAAAATTTTTGACCATTTTTTTGGAAAGGGGTACCTCTTTGCAAAAAATCAATTTTTGGTTGAAACACAATTTTACCCAAAAGGCGTTTATTTCTAATAAGTGAGTATTGAAAGGAGTTTCAAATGCGAAGAAGCTTCCGAAAAAGCTTAAATCGCATGCTTTTAAGCCAAAAAATTTTTTGACCATTTTTTTTGGAAAGGGGTACCTCTTTGCAAAAAATCAATTTTTGGTTGAAACACAATTTTACCCAATTTTACCCAAAAGGCGTTTATTTCTAATAAGTGAGTATTGAAAGGAGTTTCAAATGCGAAGAAGCTTCCGAAAAAGCTTAAATCGCATGCTTTTAAGCAAAAAAAATTTTTGACCATTTTTTTTTGGAAAGGGGTACCTCTGCAAAAAATCAATTTTTGGTTGAAACACAATTTTACCCAATTTTACCCAAAAGGCGTTTATTTCTAATAAGTGAGTATTGAAAGGAGTTTCAAATGCGAAGAAGCTTCCGAAAAAGCTTAAATCGCATGCTTTTAAGCAAAAAAAATTTTTGGCCATTTTTTTTGGAAAGGGGTACCTCTTTGCAAAAAATCAATTTTTGGTTGAAACACAATTTTACCCAATTTTACCCAAAAGGCGTTTATTTCTAATAAGTGAGTATTGAAAGGAGTTTCAAATGCGAAGAAGCTTCCGAAAAAGCTTAAATCGCATGCTTTTAAGCAAAAAAAAATTTTGACCATTTTTTTTGGAAAGGGGTACCTCTTTGCAAAAAATCAATTTTTGGTTGAAACACAATTTTACCCAATTTTACCCAAAAGGCGTTTATTTCTAATAAGTGAGTATTGAAAGGAGTTTCAAATGCGAAGAAGCTTCCGAAAAAGCTTAAATCGCATGCTTTTAAGCAAAAAAAATTTTTGACCATTTTTTTGGAAAGGGGTACCTCTTTGCAAAAAATCAATTTTTGGTTGAAACACAATTTTACCCAAAAGGCGTTTATTTCTAATAAGTGAGTATTGAAAGGAGTTTCAAATGCGAAGAAGCTTCCGAAAAAGCTTAAATCGCATGCTTTTAAGCCAAAAAATTTTTTGACCATTTTTTTTGGAAAGGGGTACCTCTTTGCAAAAAATCAATTTTTGGTTGAAACACAATTTTACCCAATTTTACCCAAAAGGCGTTTATTTCTAATAAGTGAGTATTGAAAGGAGTTTCAAATGCGAAGAAGCTTCCGAAAAACTTAAATCGCATGCTTTTAAGCAAAAAAAATTTTTGACCATTTTTTTTGGAAAGGGGTACCTCTTTGCAAAAAATCAATTTTTGGTTGAAACACAATTTTACCCAATTTGACCCAAAAGGCGTTTATTTCTAATAAGTGAGTATTGAAAGGAGTTTCAAATGCGAAGAAGCTTCCGAAAAAGCTTAAATCGCATGCTTTTAAGCAAAAAAAATTTTTGACCATTTTTTTGGAAAGGGGTACCTCTTTGCAAAAAATCAATTTTTGGTTGAAACACAATTTTACCCAAAAGGCGTTTATTTCTAATAAGTGAGTATTGAAAGGAGTTTCAAATGCGAAGAAGCTTCCGAAAAAGCTTAAATCGCATGCTTTTAAGCCAAAAAATTTTTTGACCATTTTTTTTGGAAAGGGGTACCTCTTTGCAAAAAATCAATTTTTGGTTGAAACACAATTTTACCCAATTTTACCCAAAAGGCGTTTATTTCTAATAAGTGAGTATTGAAAGGAGTTTCAAATGCGAAGAAGCTTCCGAAAAACTTAAATCGCATGCTTTTAAGCAAAAAAAATTTTTGACCATTTTTTTTGGAAAGGGGTACCTCTTTGCAAAAAATCAATTTTTGGTTGAAACACAATTTTACCCAATTTGACCCAAAAGGCGTTTATTTCTAATAAGTGAGTATTGAAAGGAGTTTCAAATGCGAAGAAGCTTCCGAAAAAGCTTAAATCGCATGCTTTTAAGCAAAAAAAATTTTTGACCATTTTTTTTGGAAAGGGGTACCTCTTTGCAAAAAATCAATTTTTGGTTGAAACACAATTTTACCCAATTTTACCCAAAAGGCGTTTATTTCTAATAAGTGAGTATTGAAAGGAGTTTCAAATGCGAAGAAGCTTCCGAAAAAGCTTAAATCGCATGCTTTTAAGCAAAAAAAATTTTTGACCATTTTTTTTGGAAAGGGGTACCTCTTTGCAAAAAATCAATTTTTGGTTGAAACACAATTTTACCCAATTTTACCCAAAAGGCGTTTATTTCTAATAAGTGGGTATTGAAAGGAGTTTCAAATGCGAAGAAGCTTCCGAAAAAGCTTAAATCGCATGCTTTTAAGCAAAAAAAAATTTTTGACCATTTTTTTTGGAAAGGGGTACCTCTTTGCAAAAAATCAATTTTTGGTTGAAACACAATTTTACCCAATTTTACCCAAAAGGCGTTTATTTCTAATAAGTGAGTATTGAAAGGAGTTTCAAATGCGAAGAAGCTTCCGAAAAAGCTTAAATCGCATGCTTTTAAGCAAAAAAAAATTTTTGACCATTTTTTTTGGAAAGGGGTACCTCTTTGCAAAAAATCAATTTTTGGTTGAAACACAATTTTACCCAATTTTACCCAAAAGGCGTTTATTTCTAATAAGTGAGTATTGAAAGGAGTTTCAAATGCGAAGAAGCTTCCGAAAAAGCTTAAATCGCATGCTTTTAAGCAAAAAAAAATTTTTTACCATTTTTTTGGAAAGGGGTACCTCTTTACAAAAAATCAATTTTTGGTTGAAACACAATTTTACCCAAAAGGCGTTTATTTCTAATAAGTGAGTATTGAAAGGAGTTTCAAATGCGAAGAAGCTTCCGAAAAAGCTTAAATCGCATGCTTTTAAGCAAAAAAAATTTTTGACCATTTTTTTGGAAAGGGGTACCTCTCTGCAAAAAATCAATTTTTGGTTGAAACACAATTTGACCCAAAAGGCGTTTATTTCTAATAAGTGAGTATTGAAAGGAGTTTCAAATGCGAAGAAGCTTCCGAAAAAGCTTAAATCGCATGCTTTTAAGCAAAAAAATTTTTTGACCATTTTTTTTGGAAAGGGGTACCTCTTTGCAAAAAATCAATTTTTGGTTGAAACACAATTTTACCCAAAAGGCGTTTATTTCTAATAAGTGAGTATTGAAAGGAGTTTCAAATGCGAAGAAGCTTCCGAAAAAGCTTAAATCGCATGCTTTTAAGCAAAAAAAATTTTTGACCATTTTTTTGGAAAGGGGTACCTCTTTGCAAAAAATCAATTTTTGGTTGAAACACAATTTTACCCAATTTTACCCAAAAGGCGTTTATTTCTAATAAGTGAGTATTGAAAGGAGTTTCAAATGCGAAGAAGCTTCCGAAAAAGCTTAAATCGCATGCTTTTAAGCAAAAAAAATTTTTGACCATTTTTTTTGGAAAGGGGTACCTCTTTGTAAAAAATCAATTTTTGGTTGAAACACAATTTTACCCAAAAGGCGTTTATATCTTATAAGTGAGTATTGAAAGGAGTTTCAAATGCGAAGAAGCTTCCGAAAAAGCTTAAATCGCATGCTTTTAAGCCAAAAAATTTTTTGACCATTTTTTTTGGAAAGGGGTACCTCTTTGCAAAAAATCAATTTTTGGTTGAAACACAATTTTACCCAATTTTACCCAAAAGGCGTTTATTTCTAATAAGTGAGTATTGAAAGGAGTTTCAAATGCGAAGAAGCTTCCGAAAAAGCTTCAATCGCATGCTTTTAAGCAAAAAAAATTTTTGACCATTTTTTTTGGAAAGGGGTACCTCTTTGCAAAAAATCAATTTTTGGTTGAAACACAATTTGACCCAAAAGGCGTTTATTTCTAATAAGTGAGTATTGAAAGGAGTTTCAAATGCGAAGAAGCTTCCGAAAAAGCTTAAATCGCATGCTTTTAAGCAAAAAAAATTTTTGACCATTTTTTTTGGAAAGGGGTACCTCTTTGCAAAAAATCAATTTTTGGTTGAAACACAATTTTACCCAATTTTACCCAAAAGGCGTTTATTTCTAATAAGTGAGTATTGAAAGGAGTTTCAAATGCGAAGAAGCTTCCGAAAAAGCTTAAATCGCATGCTTTTAAGCAAAAAAAATTTTTGACCATTTTTTTTGGAAAGGGGTACCTCTTTGCAAAAAATCAATTTTTGGTTGAAACACAATTTTACCCAATTTTACCCAAAAGGCGTTTATTTCTAATAAGTGAGTATCGAAAGGAGTTTCATATGCGAAGAAGCTTCCGAAAAAGCTTACATCGCATGCTTTTAAGCAAAAAAAAATTTTTGACCATTTTTTTTGGAAAGGGGTACCTCTTTGCAAAAAATCAATTTTTGGTTGAAACACAATTTTACCCAAAAGGCGTTTATTTCTAATAAGTGAGTATTGAAAGGAGTTTCAAATGCGAAGAAGCTTCCGAAAAAGCTTAAATCGCATGCTTTTAAGCAAAAAAAATTTTTGACCATTTTTTTTGGAAAGGGGTACCTCTTTGCAAAAAATCAATTTTTGGTTGAAACACAATTTTACCCAAAAGGCGTTTATTTCTAAAAAGTGAGTATTGAAAGGAGTTTCAAATGCGAAGAAGCTTCCTAAAAAGCTTAAACCGCATGCTTTTAAGCAAAAAAAATTTTTGACCATTTTTTTTGGAAAGGGGTACCTCTTTGCAAAAAATCAATTTTTGGTTGAAACACAATTTTACCCAATTTTACCCAAAAGGCGTTTATATCTAATAAGTGAGTATCGAAAGGAGTTTCATATGCGAAGAAGCTTCCGAAAAAGCTTAAATCGCATGCTTTTAAGCAAAAAAAAATTTTGACCATTTTTTTTGGAAAGGGGTACCTCTTTGCAAAAAATCAATTTTTGGTTGAAACACAATTTTACCCAAAAGGCGTTTATATCTAATAAGTGAGTATTGAAAGGAGTTTCAAATGCGAAGAAGCTTCCGAAAAAGCTTAAATCGCATGCTTTTAAGCAAAAAAAATTTTTAACCATTTTTTTTGGAAAGGGGTACCTCTTTGCAAAAAATCAATTTTTGGTTGAAATACAATTTTACCCAAAAGGCGTTTATATCTTATAAGTGAGTATTGAAAGGAGTTTCAAATGCGAAGAAGCTTCCGAAAAAGCTTAAATCGCATGCTTTTAAGCAAAAAAAATTTTTATCATTTTTTTTGGAAAGGGTTACCTCTTTGCAAAAAATCAATTTTTGGTTGAAACACAATTTTACCCAATTTTACCCAAAAGGCGTTTATATCTTATAAGTGAGTATTGAAAGGAGTTTCAAATGCGAAGAAGCTTCCGAAAAAGCTTAAATCGCATTCTTTTAAGCAAAAAAAAATTTTGACCATTTTTTTTGGAAAGGGGTACCTCTTTGCAAAAAATCAATTTTTGGTTGAAACACAATTTTACCCAATTTTACCCAAAATGCGTTTATATCTTATAAGTGAGTATTGAAAGGAGCTTCAAATGCGAAGAAGCTTCCGAAAAAGCTTAAATCGCATGCTTTTAAGCAAAAAAAATTTTTGACCATTTTTTTTGGAAAGGGGTGCCTCTTTGCAAAAAATCAATTTTTGGTTGAAACACAATTTTACCCAATTTTACCCAAAAGGCGTTTAGATCTTATAAGTGAGTATTGAAAGGAGTTTCAAATGCGAAGAAGCTTCCGAAAAAGCTTAAATCGCATGCTTTTAAGCAAAAAAAATTTTTGACCATTTTTTTGGAAAGGGGTACCTCTTTGCAAAAAATCAATTTTTGGTTGAAACACAATTTTACCCAATTTTACCCAAAAGGCGTTTATATCTTATAAGTGAGTATTGAAAGGAGTTTCAAATGCGAAGAAGCTTCCGAAAAAGCTTAAATCGCATGCTTTTAAGCAAAAAAAATTTTTGACCATTTTTTTTGGAAAGGGGTACCTCTTTGCAAAAAATATATTTTTGGTTGAAACACAATTTTACCCAAAAGGCGTTTATATCTAATAAGTGAGTATTGAAAGGAGTTTCAAATGCGAAGAAGCTTCCGAAAAAGCTTTAATCGCATGCTTTTAAGCAAAAAAAATTTTTGACCATTTTTTTTGGAAAGGGGTACCTCTTTGCAAAAAATCAATTTTTGGTTGAAACACAATTTTACCCGAAAGGCGTTTATTTCTAATAAGTGAGTATTGAAAGGAGTTTCAAATGCGAAGAAGCTTCCGAAAAGGCTTAAATCGCATGCTTTTATGCAAAAAAAATTTTTGACCATTTTTTTGGAAAGGGGTACCTCTTTGCAAAAAATCAATTTTTGGTTGAATCACAATTTTACCCGAAAGGCGTTTATTTCTAATAAGTGAGTATTGAAAGGAGTTTCAAATGCGAAGAAGCTTCCGAAAAAGCTTAAATCGCATGCTTTTAAGCAAAAAAAATTTTTGACCATTTTGTTTTGGAAAGGGGTACCTCTTTGCGAAAAATCAATTTTTGGTTGAAACACAATTTTACCCAAAAGGCGTTTATATCTAATAAGTGAGTATCGAAAGGAGTTTCAAATGCGAAGAAGCTTCCGAAAAAGCTTAAATCGCATGCTTTTAAGCAAAAAAAATTTTTGACAATTTGTTTTGGAAAGGCGTACCTCTTTGCAAAAAATCAATTTTTGGTTGAAACACAATTTTACCCAAAAGGCGTTTATATCTAATAAGTGAGTATCGAAAGGAGTTTCATATGCGAAGAAGCTTCCGAAAAAGCTTAAATCGCATGCTTTTAAGCAAAAAAAAATTTTGACCATTTTTTTTGGAAAGGGGTACCTCTTTGCAAAAAATCAATTTTTGGTTGAAACACAATTTTACCCAAAAGGCGTTTATTTCTAATAAGTGAGTATTGAAAGGAGTTTCAAATGCGAAGAAGCTTCCGAAAAAGCTTAAATCGCATGCTTTTAAGCAAAAAAAATTTTTGACCATTTTTTTTGGAAAGGGGTACCTCTTTGCAAAAAATCAATTTTTGGTTGAAACACAATTTTACCCAATTTTACCCAAAAGGCATTTATATTTAATAAGTGAGTATCGAAAGGAGTTTCATATGCGAAGAAGCTTCCGAAAAAGCTTAAATCGCATGCTTTTAAGCAAAAAAAATTTTTGACCATTTTTTTTGGAAAGGGGTACCTCTTTGCAAAAAATCAATTTTTGGTTGAAACACAATTTTACCCAAAAGGCGTTTATATCTAATAAGTGAGTATCGAAAGGAGTTTCATATGCGAAGAAGCTTCCGAAAAAGCTTAAATCGCATGCTTTTAAGCAAAAAAAAATTTTGACCATTTTTTTTGGAAAGGGGTACCTCTTTGCAAAAAATCAATTTTTGGTTGAAACACAATTTTACCCAAAAGGCGTTTATTTCTAATAAGTGAGTATTGAAAGGAGTTTCAAATGCGAAGAAGCTTCCGAAAAAGCTTAAATCGCATGCTTTTAAGCAAAAAAAATTTTTGACCATTTTTTTTGGAAAGGGGTACCTCTTTGCAAAAAATCAATTTTTGGTTGAAACACAATTTTACCCAAAAGGCATTTATATTTAATAAGTGAGTATCGAAAGGAGTTTCATATGCGAAGAAGCTTCCGAAAAAGCTTAAATCGCATGCTTTTAAGCAAAAAAAATTTTTGACCATTTTTTTTGGAAAGGGGTACCTCTTTGCAAAAAATCAATTTTTGGTTGAAACACAATTTTACCCAATTTTACCCAAAAGGAATTTATATCTAATAAGTGAGTATCGAAAGGAGTTTCATATGCGAAGAAGCTTCCGAAAAAGCTTAAATCGCATGCTTTTAAGCGAAAAAAATTTTTGACCATTTTTTTTGGAAAGGGGTACCTCTTTGCAAAAAATCAATTTTTGGTTGAAACACAATTTTACCCAAAAGGCGTTTATATCTTATAAGTGAGTATTGAAAGGAGTTTCAAATGCGAAGAAGCTTCCGAAAAAGCTTAAATCGCACGCTTTTAAGCAAAAAAAAATTTTGACCATTTTTTTTGGAAAGGGGTACCTCTTTGCAAAAAATCAATTTTTGGTTGAAACACAATTTTACCCAATTTTACCCAAAAGTCGTTTATATCTAATAAGTGAGTATTGAAAGGAGTTTGAAATGCGAAGAAGCTTCCGAAAAAGCTTAAATCGCTTGCTTTTAAGCAAAAAAAATTTTTAACCTTTTTTTTTGGAAAGGGGTACCTCTTTGCAAAAAATCAATTTTTGGTTGAAACACAATTTTACCCAATTTAACCCAAAAGGCGTTTATATCTAATAAGTGAGTATTGAAAGGAGTTTCAAATGCGAAGAAGCTTCCGAAAAAGCTTAAATCGCATGCTTTTAAGCAAAAAAAATGTTTGACCTTTTTTTTTGGAAAATCAATTTTTGGTTGAAACACAATTTTACCCAATTTTACCCAAAAGGCGTTTATATCTAATAAGTGAGTATTGAAAGGAGTTTCAAATGCGAAGAAGCTTCCGAAAAAGCTTAAATCGCATGCTTTTAAGCAAAAAAAATGTTTGACCATTTTTTTTGGAAAGGGGTACCTCTTTGCAAAAAATCAATTTTTGGTTGAAACACAATTTTACCCAATTTTACCCAAAAGGCGTTTATATCTAATAAGTGAGTATTGAAAGGAGTTTCAAATGCGAAGAAGCTTCCGAAAAAGCTTAAATCGCATGCTTTTAAGCAAAAAAAATTTTTGACCATTTTTTGGGAAAGGGGTACCTCTTTGCAAAAAATCAATTTTTGGTTGAAACACAATTTTACCCAATTTTACCCAAAAGGCGTTTATATCTAATAAGTGAGTATTGAAAGGAGTTTCAAATGCGAAGAAGCTTCCGAAAAAGCTTAAATCGCATGCTTTTAAGCAAAAAAAATTTTTGACCATTTTTTTTGGAAAGGGGTACCTCTTTGCAAAAAATCAATTTTTGGTTGAAACGCAATTTTACCCAATTTTACCCAAAAGGCGTTTATATCTAATAAGTGAGTATTGAAAGGAGTTTCAAATGAGAAGAAGCTTCCGAAAAAGCTTAAATCGCATGCTTTTAAGCAAAAAAAATTTTTGACCATTTTTTTGGAAAGAGGTACCTCTTTGCAAAAAATCAATTTTTGGTTGAAACACAATTTTACCCAAAAGGCGTTTATATCTAATAAGTGAGTATTGAAAGGAATTTCAAATGCGAAGAAGCTTCCGAAAAAGCTTAAATCGCATGCTTTTAAGCAAAAAAAATTTTTTTAAATTTTTTTGGAAAGGGGTACCTCTTTGCAAAAAATCAATTTTTGGTTGAAACACAATTTTACCCAATTTTACCCAAAAGGCGTTTATATCTAATAAGTGAGTATTGAAAGGAGTTTCAAATGCGAAGAAGCTTCCGAAAAAGCTTAAATCGCATGCTTTTAAGCAAAAAAAATTTTTGACCATTTTTTTTGGAAAGGGGTACCTCTTTGCAAAAAATCAATTTTTGGTTGAAACGCTATTTTACCCAATTTTACCCAAAAGGCGTTTATATCTAATAAGTGAGTATTGAAAGGAGTTTCAAATGAGAAGAAGCTTCCGAAAAAGCTTAAATCGCATGCTTTTAAGCAAAAAAAATTTTTGACCATTTTTTTTGGAAAGGGGTACCTCTTTGCGAAAAATCAATTTTTGGTTGAAACACAATTTTACCCAATTTTACCCGAAAGGCGTTTATATCTAATAAGTGAGTATTGAAAGGAGTTTCAAATGCGAAGAAGCTTCCGAAAAAGCTTTAATCGCATGCTTTTAAGCAAAAAAAATTTTTGGCCATTTTTTTTGGAAAGGGGTACCTCTTTGCAAAAAATCAATTTTTGGTTGAATCACAATTTTACCCGAAAGGCGTTTATTTCTAATAAGTGAGTATTGAAAGGAGTTTCAAATGCGAAGAAGCTTCCGAAAAAGCTTAAATCGCATGCTTTTAAGCAAAAAAAATTTTTGACCATTTTTTTTGGAAAGGGGTACCTCTTTGCGAAAAATCAATTTTTGGTTGAAACACAATTTTACCCAATTTTACCCAAAAGGCGTTTATATCTAATAATTGAGTATCGAAAGGAGTTTCAAATGCGAAGAAGCTTCCGAAAAAGCTTAAATCGCATGCTTTTAAGCAAAAAAACATTTTTGACCATTTTTTTGGAAAGGGGTACCTCTTTGCAAAAAATCAATTTTTGGTTGAAACACAATTTTACCCAAAAGCCGTTTATATCTAATAAGTGAGTATTGAAAGGAGTTTCATATGCGAAGAAGCTTCCGAAAAAGCTTAAATCGCATGCTTTTAAGCAAAAAAAATGTTTGACCATTTTTTTGGAAAGGGGTACCTCTTTGCAAAAAATCAATTTTTGGTTGAAACACAATTTTACCCAATTTTACCCAAAAGGCGTTTATATCTAATAAGTGAGTATTGAAAGGAGTTTCAAATGCGAAGAAGCTTCCGAAAAAGCTTAAATCGCATGCTTTTAAGCAAAAAAAATTTTTGACCATTTTTTTTGGAAAGGGGTACCTCTTTGCAAAAAATCAATTTTTGGTTGAAACACAATTTTACCCAATTTTACCCAAAAGGCGTTTATATCTTATAAGTGAGTATTGAAAAGAGTTTCAAATGCGAAGAAGCTTCCGAAAAAGCTTAAATCGCATGCTTTTAAGCAAAAAAAATTTTTGACCATTTGTTTTGGAAAGGGGTACCTCTTTGCAAAAATCAATTTTTGGTTGAAACACAATTTTACCCAATTTTACCCAAAAGGCGTTTATATCTTATAAGTGAGTATTGAAAGGAGTTTCAAATGCGAAGAAGCTACCGAAAAAGCTTAAATCGCATGCTTTTAAGCAAAAAAAATTTTTGACCATTTTTTTTGGAAAGGGGTACCTCTTTGCAAAAAATCAATTTTTGGTTGAAACACAATTTTACCCAATTTTACCCAAAAGGCGTTTATATCTTATAAGTGAGTATTGAAAGGAATTTCAAATGCGAAGAAGCTTCCGAAAAAGCTTAAATCGCATGCTTTTAAGCAAAAAAAATTTTTGACCATTTATTTTGGAAAGGGGTACCTCTTTGCAAAAAATCAATTTTTGGTTGAAACACAATTTTACCCAATTTTACCCAAAAGGCGTTTATATCTAATAAGTGAGTATTGAAAGGAGTTTCAAATGCGAAGAAGCTTCCGAAAAAGCTTAAATCGCATGCTTTTAAGCAAAAAAAATTTTTGACCTTTTTTTTTGGAAAATCAATTTTTGGTTGAAACACAATTTTACCCAATTTTACCCAAAAGGCGTTTATAGAGTATTGAAAGGAGTTTCAAATGCGAAGAAGCTTCCGAAAAAGCTTAAATCGCATGCTTTTAAGCAAAAAAAATGTTTGACCATTTTTTTTGGAAAGGGGTACCTCTTTGCAAAAAATCAATTTTTGGTTGAAACACAATTTTACCCAATTTTACCCAAAAGGCGTTTATATCTAATAAGTGAGTATTGAAAGGAGTTTCAAATGCGAAGAAGCTTCCGAAAAAGCTTAAATCGCATGCTTTTAAGCAAAAAAAATTTTTGACCATTTTTTGGGAAAGGGGTACCTCTTTGCAAAAAATCAATTTTTGGTTGAAACACAATTTTACCCAATTTTACCCAAAAGGCGTTTATATCTAATAAGTGAGTATTGAAAGGAGTTTCAAATGCGAAGAAGCTTCCGAAAAAGCTTAAATCGCATGCTTTTAAGCAAAAAAAATTTTTGACCATTTTTTTTGGAAAGGGGTACCTCTTTGCAAAAAATCAATTTTTGGTTGAAACGCAATTTTACCCAATTTTACCCAAAAGGCGTTTATATCTAATAAGTGAGTATTGAAAGGAGTTTCAAATGAGAAGAAGCTTCCGAAAAAGCTTAAATCGCATGCTTTTAAGCAAAAAAAATTTTTGACCATTTTTTTGGAAAGAGGTACCTCTTTGCAAAAAATCAATTTTTGGTTGAAACACAATTTTACCCAAAAGGCGTTTATATCTAATAAGTGAGTATTGAAAGGAATTTCAAATGCGAAGAAGCTTCCGAAAAAGCTTAAATCGCATGCTTTTAAGCAAAAAAAATTTTTTAAAATTTTTTTGGAAAGGGGTACCTCTTTGCAAAAAATCAATTTTTGGTTGAAACACAATTTTACCCAATTTTACCCAAAAGGCGTTTATATCTAATAAGTGAGTATTGAAAGGAGTTTCAAATGCGAAGAAGCTTCCGAAAAAGCTTAAATCGCATGCTTTTAAGCAAAAAAAATTTTTGACCATTTTTTTTGGAAAGGGGTACCTCTTTGCAAAAAATCAATTTTTGGTTGAAACGCAATTTTACCCAATTTTACCCAAAAGGCGTTTATATCTAATAAGTGAGTATTGAAAGGAGTTTCAAATGAGAAGAAGCTTCCGAAAAAGCTTAAATCGCATGCTTTTAAGCAAAAAAAATTTTTGACCATTTTTTTTGGAAAGGGGTACCTCTTTGCGAAAAATCAATTTTTGGTTGAAACACAATTTTACCCAATTTTACCCGAAAGGCGTTTATATCTAATAAGTGAGTATTGAAAGGAGTTTCAAATGCGAAGAAGCTTCCGAAAAAGCTTTAATCGCATGCTTTTAAGCAAAAAAAATTTTTGGCCATTTTTTTTGGAAAGGGGTACCTCTTTGCAAAAAATCAATTTTTGGTTGAATCACAATTTTACCCGAAAGGCGTTTATTTCTAATAAGTGAGTATTGAAAGGAGTTTCAAATGCGAAGAAGCTTCCGAAAAAGCTTAAATCGCATGCTTTTAAGCAAAAAAAATTTTTGACCATTTTTTTTGGAAAGGGGTACCTCTTTGCGAAAAATCAATTTTTGGTTGAAACACAATTTTACCCAATTTTACCCAAAAGGCGTTTATATCTAATAATTGAGTATCGAAAGGAGTTTCAAATGCGAAGAAGCTTCCGAAAAAGCTTAAATCGCATGCTTTTAAGCAAAAAAAAATTTTTGACCATTTTTTTGGAAAGGGGTACCTCTTTGCAAAAAATCTATTTTTGGTTGAAACACAATTTTACCCAAAAGCCGTTTATATCTAATAAGTGAGTATTGAAAGGAGTTTCATATGCGAAGAAGCTTCCGAAAAAGCTTAAATCGCATGCTTTTAAGCAAAAAAAATGTTTGACCATTTTTTTGGAAAGGGGTACCTCTTTGCAAAAAATCAATTTTTGGTTGAAACACAATTTTACCCAATTTTACCCAAAAGGCGTTTATATCTAATAAGTGAGTATTGAAAGGAGTTTCAAATGCGAAGAAGCTTCCGAAAAAGCTTAAATCGCATGCTTTTAAGCAAAAAAAATTTTTGACCATTTTTTTTGGAAAGGGGTACCTCTTTGCAAAAAATCAATTTTTGGTTGAAACACAATTTTACCCAATTTTACCCAAAAGGCGTTTATATCTTATAAGTGAGTATTGAAAAGAGTTTCAAATGCGAAGAAGCTTCCGAAAAAGCTTAAATCGCATGCTTTTAAGCAAAAAAAATTTTTGACCATTTGTTTTGGAAAGGGGTACCTCTTTGCAAAAATCAATTTTTGGTTGAAACACAATTTTACCCAATTTTACCCAAAAGGCGTTTATATCTTATAAGTGAGTATTGAAAGGAGTTTCAAATGCGAAGAAGCTACCGAAAAAGCTTAAATCGCATGCTTTTAAGCAAAAAAAATTTTTGACCATTTTTTTTGGAAAGGGGTACCTCTTTGCAAAAAATCAATTTTTGGTTGAAACACAATTTTACCCAATTTTACCCAAAAGGCGTTTATATCTTATAAGTGAGTATTGAAAGGAATTTCAAATGCGAAGAAGCTTCCGAAAAAGCTTAAATCGCATGCTTTTAAGCAAAAAAAATTTTTGACCATTTATTTTGGAAAGGGGTACCTCTTTGCAAAAAATCAATTTTTGGTTGAAACACAATTTTACCCAATTTTACCCAAAAGGCGTTTATATCTAATAAGTGAGTATTGAAAGGAGTTTCAAATGCGAAGAAGCTTCCGAAAAAGCTTAAATCGCATGCTTTTAAGCAAAAAAAATTTTTGACCATTTTTTTGGAAAGGGGTACCTCTTTGCAAAAAATCAATTTTTGGTTGAATCACAATTTTACCCGAAAGGCGTTTATTTCTAATAAGTGAGTATTGAAAGGAGTTTCAAATGCGAAGAAGCTTCCGAAAAAGCTTAAATCGCATGCTTTTAAGCAAAAAAAATTGTTGACCATTTTTTTTTTTGGAAAGGGGTACCTCTTTGCAAAAAATCAATTTTTGGTTGAAACACAATTTTACCCAATTTTACCCAAAAGGCGTTTATATCTAATAAGTGAGTATTGAAAGGAGTTTCAAATGCGAAGAAGCTTCCGAAAAAGCTTAAATCGCATGCTTTTAAGCAAAAAAATTTTTTGACCATTTTTTTTGGAAAGGGGTACCTCTTTGCAAAAAATAAATTTTTGGTTGAATCACAATTTTACCCGAAAGGCGTTTATTTCTAATAAGTGAGTATTGAAAGGAGTTTCAAATGCGAAGAAGCTTCCGAAAAAGCTTAAATCGCATGCTTTTAAGCAAAAAAAAATTTTGACCATTTTTTTTGGAAAGGGGTACCTCTTTGCGAAAAATCAATTTTTGGTTGAAACACAATTTTACCCAATTTTACCCAAAAGGCGTTTATATCTAATAAGTGAGTATCGAAAGGAGTTTCATATGCGAAGAAGCTTCCGAAAAAGCTTAAATCGCATGCTTTTAAGCAAAAAAAATTTTTGACCATTTTTTTTGGAAAGGGGTACCTCTTTGCAAAAAATCAATTTTTGGTTGAAACACAATTTTACCCAAAAGGCGTTTATTTCTAATAAGTGAGTATTGAAAGGAGTTTCAAATGCGAAGAAGCTTCCGAAAAAGCTTAAATCGCATGCTTTTAAGCAAAAAAAATTTTTGACCATTTTTTTTGGAAAGGGGTACCTCTTTGCAAAAAATCAATTTTTGGTTGAAACACAATTTTACCCAATTTTACCCAAAAGGCGTTTATATCTAATAATTGAGTATTGAAAGGAGTTTCAAATGCGAAGAAGCTTCCGAAAAAGCTTAAATCGCATGCTTTTAAGCAAAAAAAATTTTTGACCATTTTTTTTGGAAAGGGGTACCTCTTTGCAAAAAATCAATTTTTGGTTGAAACACAATTTTACCCAATTTTACCCAAAAGGCGTTTATATCTAATAAGTGAGTATCGAAAGGAGTTTCATATGCGAAGAAGCTTCCGAAAAAGCTTAAATCGCATGCTTTTAAGCAAAAAAAATTTTTGACCATTTTTTTTGGAAAGGGGTACCTCTTTGCAAAAAATCAATTTTTGGTTGAAACACAATTTTACCCAATTTTACCCAAAAGGCGTTTATATCTAATAAGTGAGTATCGAAAGGAGTTTCATATGCGAAGAAGCTTCCGAAAAAGCTTAAATCGCATGCTTTTAAGCAAAAAAAATTTTTGACCATTTTTTTTGGAAAGGGGTACCTCTTTGCAAAAAATCAATTTTTGGTTGAAACACAATTTTACCCAATTTTACCCAAAAGGCGTTTATATCTAATAAGTGAGTATCGAAAGGAGTTTCATATGCGAAGAAGCTTCCGAAAAAGCTTAAATCGCATGCTTTTAAGCAAAAAAAATTTTTGACCATTTTTTTTGGAAAGGGGTACCTCTTTGCAAAAAATCAATTTTTGGTTGAAACACAATTTTACCCAATTTTACCCAAAAGGCGTTTATATCTAATAATTGAGTATTGAAAGGAGTTTCAAATGCGAAGAAGCTTCCCAAAAAGCTTAAATCGCATGCTTTTAAGCAAAAAAAATGTTTGACCATTTATTTTGGAAAGGGGTACCTCTTGGCAAAAAATCAATTTTTGGTTGAAACACAATTTTACCCAAAAGGCGTTTATATCTAATAAGTGAGTATCGAAAGGAGTTTCATATGCGAAGAAGCTTCCGAAAAAGCTTAAATAGCATGCTTTTAAGCAAAAAAATTTTTTGACCATTTTTTTTGGAAAGGGGTACCTCTTTGCAAAAAATCAATTTTTGGTTGAAACACAATTTTACCCAATTTTACCCAAAAGGCGTTTATATCTAATAAGTGAGTATTGAAAGGAGTTTCAAATGCGAAGAAGCTTCCGAAAAAGCTTAAATCGCATGCTTTTAAGCAAAAAAAATTTTTGACCATTTTTTTTGGAAAGGGGTACCTCTTTGCAAAAAATCAATTTTTGGTTGAAACACAATTTTACCCAATTTTACCCAAAAGGCGTTTATATCTAATAATTGAGTATCGAAAGGAGTTTCAAATGCGAAGAAGCTTCCGAAAAAGCTTAAATCGCATGCTTTTAAGCAAAAAAAATTGTTGACCATTTTTTTGGAAAGGGGTACCTCTTTGCAAAAAATCAATTTTTGGTTGAAACACAATTTTACCCAATTTTACCCAAAAGGCGTTTATTTCTAATAAGTGAGTATTGAAAGGAGTTTCAAATGCGAAGAAGCTTCCGAAAAAGCTTAAATCGCATGCTTTTAAGCAAAAAAAATTTTTGACAATTTTTTTTGGAAAGGGGTACCTCTTGGCAAAAAATCAATTTATGGTTGAAACACAATTTTACCCAATTTTACCCAAAAGGCGTTTATTTCTAATAAGTGAGTATTGAAAGGAGTGTCAGCTGTCAAAAAGGTCGTCAAGCCAAAACAATAATGCCAACTCAAAATTGTGAAAGTCTAAAGCAAACACCCTTTATTCAGCACCATTTATGAAATTTTTTATTAAAACACAACACGAACTTAAAAATAATTAAAAGTAAATTTAATTAAAGTTTGAAATTGATTTCGAAAAATATTTTAAACACTGATTTGTAATCAACTAAAAGCTTAATTGTGAGATTGATTTAATTAATGATTTGCTAGAGCTGATATTTTGCTATAAAATCAATTTCAAAATGTTTTACCCTTCTCCAGATCGACATTGTCATAAGCTCAGCTTTGTGTAGTACGTGAATAAAAATTAACAATTAATTTTTTTTATATATTAGATCTTGCATGAAGCTTAACTTTTCTACTTGTTTTTTTTTTCAATATTTTTATTTTTTCTTTTTTGCTTAAAAACATGTTAAATAGAAAATGGAGAGACACACACAAACTTGTTTGATAATTTTCCCAGCCTTCAGTTAACGATTTTTGTTCAACTTTAATTCATCGCTAGTATTTTTGCGATTTTAATTTATATTTCTAACCTCTTCTCTAGACTTTTTATTTGTTGTGCTCGCATACTCGTATGCTTGAAATACAGATTCAGTCGTTTGTGCATACGAGTTTGTTTGCTGCTGTACAGAGCGATAATTTGTAATTCGTAATAAAACTGCATAAATTTGCTGTTAAACCGCATTTGCATGTTGAATGCAATAAATGATGTTTAGAAATTAAATTCTCCCACCATAAAAATGGTTTTGCAAAAAAAAAAAATAACAAAGAAACACACTCAAATCGTGTATGACAATTATGAACAGGTTAATTTATTTAAATGATGCCCTACAAATGGCTTCTACATATATTTTATGGATTTTTACGATTGTCAAAAGGCTATACAATATTTAAGCGTATAGAAGTACAGAGATAAATCTTATATCTGACTGAGATCGCCATATGTTGGCTAATCTAGTAAAAAAGCTGTTTAATGGTATTGCTTAGCTATTACTCTCATTTAGTAGGTCAAAGGCTTCACAACGTGGACGCATATTCACACCCAAGAATGATAAAATAAAGGCTCATTTAGCCGAACGTTGAAATCGTAAATGTGATCGGCAGTCATAAAACTCTGAAGATAAATGCTTGGGATGATTATATACAAAATTAAAAAAAAAAAATTTTTTTGGTAGGGTCATTTAGGTGGCGAAGGGGAAGGAGGGGGTAGGGCAGAGAAGTACCAGGTTTCGTCTCAGCTTCGTCATAGGCTTAAGTAAAACAATTTGTTAAATTTTTATGCTATTTTTGTCTATAATAACGCCCACTAAAGTGGGCGGGGGTCAAAAAATATTTTTATTTTATTTAATGGGTCCAAGTTTAAGGCGTTGGACCGTATTTGACATAAAAATATATCATTTGCCTAACAAAATAACCAAAAAACTTTAAAAATTATGTTGTTTTTTCTGGGTTGGTTTAGTTCTTCTTAGGGGAACTTTTTCCCCTCTTGCCCGATTTAGCCCATCTTCGAACTTAACCTCTCTAAGCTTCAAAATATATTTATGCCAAATTTCAAGAGTCTAGGTCTTTTCGTTTGGACTGATAAATAATTATATAAAAAGCACTGACAAATACTTCACAATAGAAACTTATATTGCCAAACAATTCACAATAGAACTTTTAATACCAAAATATTCACAATACCGATTTTGTGGGAATGGAATTCAGGGATGGAAAATGGCTATTTTTATTAATTTTCAATTTATTTTCCAATTGTTTTAAATACGAGTGTATATTTTCTTACTAATTTTGTAAAATAAAAATATAATTCAGACTGCAAGCCAAATGACGAAAAATCATTTTCTGAGCGATCAAATATCATCGACAAAAAACTGCTACAACCAATAAAATTATTTCGATTGCCTTGCTTTAAGAGCAAATTGTAAAAGTGTAGGGTGCACGTAAAAGTTCATGTTTACATATTTTGCTAATTTCTAAGTTGGAAAAAGGCTGCAATTCGCATTACAGCAAATTAGCATTTCTACAAGAGCAATTAAACAATGAAATTTTTCAGAGGCGATGCTGTTTTTGCACATTTGAAATTTTTCCAGAAAAAAAAACAAACAAAATTAAAACGTTTGATGAACTTTAAAATCATTTCAAATGATTTATATTCAAACACTTGATAAACTTCTTTGTTGTTTTTTCGTTTTAATTTTTATTGTTACTAGTTTTAAGCAACAAATAAAAATAAAAATGATACTCATATGCAACAATTTGTATGAATGTGTTTTGTTTAAGAAAATGAAAATCATAATCATTGAGGCATGCCCGAAGAAGTTACTCAGCCAGTTCGTTTATTGTTGTTTGCTGATTTTAAATATTCAGCAGCAGTTAATACAGCTTCAGCTGTTGAAGCTGAAGGGGATGAGATGATGATGATGATGATGACGCCGATGCTGTTTGGTTGTCTGTCTGGCTTAAAAACTGCTGTTGCATTTTTCTTTCATCTATTCAAAACTTCAACATACAGAGAGTGAGCAGGATTTTATTTATTGCACTTGTTTTCTGCTTAATTTTTATTTCTTTTCAATGCAACAAAATCAACTTTACCAAAAGCTGCAGATATAGTTTCTGCTCTTTTAAATATTTTTTTGTTTTCAACATTTTGGCTTTTTTTTATTTCATAATCTTAAAATGAAATTTTGCCGGCCGAACACTGACCGCAGATAAAAATTTGGTTTTGGATGAATTGTTGCAAATCTGGCTTTATATTTTTGCTTTATTTTTTTATGTTTAATTTTCTGAAATTTAACAAGTACTAAAAGCATAAGCAGTAAATAGTTTTGTGTGTAGAAATTAAAATACCGTAACGATAGAAGAAAGTGGTCGGTGGTTAGTGGTTGGTAGTTGCTATGACTTCTGGTGTTAGTGTTTCATTCATTGCGGGTTTTTCTTTCATGTTAAAAATATTGAAAGTGAATTTTGTATTGAATAAGTAAGTGTAACAAACTTTTTTCAGTTCATTATGAAATGGTACGTACATACATAAATAAATAAATTATATCAATCATTAAAATTATGAAATAATTGTTGTAATAATCGCAAAATGATCAATTGTAACCCAATCAAGTATTTAAACTTGAATAGCAGCCAAGCGCAATATTAAATAAATCATTAACGTCCAAAGGAAATTGATAATTCAAACTAAATAAGGCAATGAAAAACCGAGTTTCTTTTTTAAGGTTATCAGAGGTTTCTTAAATGGTCTAGTCTAACAAGCTAAAAAACAAAAGACTTAAGAAACGAACTTGAAGTGCAAATCTCTTAAGTTGATTTATGTTTTTATATCGTATAAAATTGTCTAATTTAAGCATAAAATAGTTTATAATTTACATCAATTAATTTATAAACTACGTTTACACACAAGCCCTGCTCAAAATATTTTGTAATAACGGTTTTAATTCATATTTAATTATGAACATTAAAATAAATTCTTTCTAAATTTTAAGAATCAATAACCATGAATGAAGTGCCATGTAAAATTTGATTTCATAGCAGCAAAGGCAGTAAATGATTTTATTTTAAGAAATATTTATAACAAAACATCAAGGAAAAATTTAAAACTATTAGAATGAAGTGGCACTCGAAACAGATGGTAAATTAAAACGAGAATCATGTGTTTCCCCCAAAAAACCCACATATTTTAATCAAAATAATTCCCTTGAACTTTTCAATATATTCGATTAAAAATTATTTCAACAAAAACTGTTGTAATTAAGGCCTAAAAATTATTCCAATAAAAATTAATCGAATAAAAATTATTCTTATTGTAATATTAATCAAGCTAGTGGTCGTTTTTTATAAAATATAAGTTCTTATAGTTTTTAATCAATATTTCGCTAAAATATAAATATTTTTATTTCCTGAAGATGATAACAAGCTGTTAACGAAATATTGAATAAAAATTGTAAGAACTTAAATTTTATAAAAAACGACTACTAGCTTGATATTACAATAAAGTGATAAGATCAATAAAAACAAATCAAAAATTGTTCGAATAAATTTTATTTGAATAAAAATTATTGGAATGAAAAGTAATCGAATAAAATTAGTTCGAATACAAATATTTCGAATAAAAGTTATTTAAATAAAAATATTCGAATAAATTTTATTTGAATAAAAGTTATTCTAACAAATATTATTCGATTAAAAGGTAATCGAATAAAATTTATTTTAAATACAAATTATTCGAATAAAAGTTACTTAAATAAAAATTATTCGAATAAATTTTATTTGATTGAAAATTATTCTAATAAAAAGTAATCGAATAAAATTTATTTCGAATACAAATTATTCGAATAAAAGATAGTTGAATATAAATTATCCAATAAAAGTAATCTAATAAAATAAATAAATAAAATAATAAAAAGTAATCTAATAAAATGTATTCTAACAAAAATTATTCGAATAAAATTGATTCCAATAAAAATTATTCGAATAAAAAGTATTCGAATAAAATTAATTCGAATACAAATTATTCAAATAAAAGTTATTTGAATAAAAATTATTCGAATCAATTTTATTTGAATAAAAATTATTCGAATAAATTTTATTTGAATAAAAATTATTCGAATAAATTTTATTTGAATAAAAATTATTCGAATAAATTTTATTTTAATAAAAATTATTCGAATAAATTTTATTTGAATAAAAATTATTCGAATAAATTTTATTTGAATACAAATTATTCGACTGAAAAGTACTCGAATAAAATTAATTCGAATACAAATTATTAGAATAAAAGTTATTTGAATAGAAATTATGCAATAAAAGTTTTTCAAATCTTAATTCTAATATAATTTTTAATTATGTCGAGCCAATGCTAGACAAACATTCTTTTTTTATATATATTATTTGATTTATTTGTTTTTTGTTTTTCTTTTTTTAATATTATTATTATTTTTTTGCTAAAGCGTCTGTCTCTGTAATTGTGTTGTGTCTGTCGAATTCCTTTTTCGACGGATGTGGCATCTATAGTCCAAAATATCTCGGGCTAGAGAAGATTTTTTATATAAGCTGTAAAATACGAATGCGCGAATCTTTTCAATACCAGGGAATAATTTTATCTTGTCTCTTTTGGATTTTTTCTATATGTTATAAAATTATTATAAAAGAAAAGAGAAAAACTAAAATTATTGATAATAATGAATATAAAATGGCACACAGGAAGCACAAAAAAGTGGTTATATATATTTCATTACATTCCCTGTATTGCTAAGTCTAGTTAAAATTATAATAAAATGCAATTCAATATATGAAAATAAATAAACTAAATAAAAGTAATTGCAATATAGAAATAAATTACAAAACATCGAATAGATTCAACAAACAACTATAATTTAATTACAAACAAATAACTGTTAGATTATGGTTGCCTCAACAATGTTTTAACCATGCATGTGCATGCTGTAGCAGCCCACAAATTTGAATTCTCTCAAATTGTAACTTCATTCTAACTGACTGTCTCACACAAAATCCACATTATTGGAATTATTCTCTGCTATTCTGTAACTACTTGTAAATGTCACGTCAAGGCAATACAAAGAATAGGGCAGTTACTTAATTTTTGTGGACAACAATTAACTACTTCTGACAGACTGTGATTACTCTCTAGGCCCCTGTATAGGCCCTATTAAAAATAGTTGATTGCTGCAGAAAAGGAGTACAGATGCGTTCTATTTGTGATATTGTCTTGACGTGACGTTGACAAATAGTTACAGAATAAAGGAGAATAAATTATTTTCCTCCTTTAACTTCTTTCAAACCGTAACTATAAACGAACTAACTTGAATTTTTCTAATTATTACAGATTTTATTTGTTTGTTTGGCGAATTTTATTTAAAAAAATAAATTAAATATTCACAAAAAGCAATCACTCTTCAATTCTCTTTTAATGTTTTTACACTCTTTTTATTGTCTTTTATATTAAAACCTTAAAATATTTCTTTAATAGACTCTACTGCATTCAGCAAATTCAGAGAGCAACAGTGAACGATAATAGTTGGCTGACTGAAGCCATATACTCCATGAATAGTATTGGACGTTGCTGACTGTTTATGTTAACAATAACTTTTTAAACTGGTGAGTAAAAATGTTAATACAAAAAACACACACACACATAAACACACTTACAACTTTGTTTGGGCCACCAAGTGATTTTTCTTGAAGGTGTTTTTCTTTGGTGAGTGTGTATTTATTTGAATGCTTTTATTTTGGAAGTTTTGTTTCTTTTAAATGTCTTTGCGGTATAAAATACAAAAAGTTTTATTAAAAGCGATTCATTTAAAGAGTAGACATCAATAGTTAAATACCAAAAGGAATAAGAAACATACAATAAATATATAAAAAAAGGCATTTTAATAAAGAAAAAAAAAGCACGGCATGTAAAGTGGCTTGAAAAGTGTTATATAATAAAATATAAATATTTAAAATCTTTTATAAAACATCTAAAATCGTATAATTAATAAAATTAAATCTTAAAATTACAACAGTGAGTTATAAAAAATAAATATTACTCAACTTGGTTTTAAAGCCAAGCAAACTAAAGGATTTTTCTGCCTACTGCCTTGATTGTGCAGCGTTCTGGATAAATCTTTAAAAACTTAACAAAATGCAGTAAGTTTTTGTTTTTAGTAGAGTTCAATTTTACAAAAATGCAAATAACAGACCGTTACGTATTTTAAATGCCAAAAGTGTTGCAATACATTCTTAAAGAAGTGTTTGGAAATAAAAGCTGACTCATGTGGTTTGCCTGGCTTAAGGGTCTGAACTGATCGCCTCAAAATGTTATATAAACAATGGAAAATATAAAATGAAATAAAAGACTTAAGAGCAACTGCAGGCAAATTAAGTTTATTTATTGTCTGTTGGCTTAATTTTTTGTAGTTGCCATTTTTTTTCTTTCTTAAAATTAAAATGAACAAAAAAAAATGTTTAATTCTTCATGTATACCAATTGATTTTTTTCCTTTTGTTTTATTTTATTTTATTTATTTTTTTGTGGGAGTCTTTTGGCTGAAAACCGAAAGCCTTGTACGAGTCTTACAACTACCAGCCAGATCTTCTTCATTCAAGTATATTTTTCTCAAAAATTTTCTAGTGTTTAATATTATTATTTTTTTTCTGTCTGCCATTTTATTGAAGAGTTATTAGTCTTTAATGCTGTTTTATTTTAATTTTTTTTTTTTTGTAAATTTTGCAGTCTTATTTTCTGCACTAGAGTTGGTGTTTGTGTCAATCAATAGCAGTTGAAAGAAGTTTCTTAATACAGTTTTTGCTGTTTGTTTCCTAACGCTTGTGATAATTTCATTAATCGTGTAGGTTGTGTGTTCTTTATCATTATAATGGCTTGTTTGTGTGTCTTCAATCTTTTTGTATTTCTTTTATTGTTTTATTAATATCATATTTATTGTTTTTCTGCCAGACTTACTTGCACACACCATCAAGAAACCAACAATCAAAAAAATTATTTATTTCTTATTCCGGATATAAGCAAAACATTAAACACACATGAATTTTCAATGAAATGTATTGGTTACAACTAAATACAAATTTACAGTTTTGTAGAGGCGTCATTATAAAGTGATTAGAATCTCAAGTTACTTAGATTTTAAAATAAATTTACACACGATTATATTCTAAGGCGTCTGTTATGAAAAATTTTATGGCAAAAGTTTTAAAGGCCCCACTTCAGTTTAATTATTTAGTTCAATTGCTTACCAGTTTTTGTTTTTCATGACTCTCACTCCGGGTATTTGTAGAGGGTACATTCCGGTTATTTACAGGGAGCTCGCTAAATGTCTCAAACATTATTGCATACCGATGAGAGGGTTACTCGATTTTCCCCGACCTTGACTGATAACTCTTAAAACATGGTGCCAAGTGCACATTTAGGTTAGACCGTAACATGCCTGTAAAACTGCTTGTATATTATTAACAGTTTGAACTAAAATTTTTATTTTAGTCATTAGAGTATTTTTTAGTAGTAGCAGAACCCAGAGAATGATATATATGGGCGGAAAGCGGAATGTTTTTTTTTCGCTGAGCTTTAACGCTGAAATGCCATACCTAAACAAAAGCGGCAACGTTATGTCAAAAAACAATAAAAACAGGGTTATCACACGAACAAATTAAACAACCCTGATTATTTTAACAGCTGGACGGACGACATTTGTGATTTTGTTATTGAAATTTTGTACAAATTACAAACGTACATACATATGTATGTATATATGTAATCATATTGTAAATATTTTCTTACCTCCATTTTCTAATACGAAGTGCACAAATTTTTTCTTTTATTATTTTTTTCACTTTTGTAAATTTTTGCTTTGTTTTCTCTGGTTACAATTGTTTTCTTTTGCAACTAACTTCATTGGGAAACGCTCTGTCAAAATCGGATTTTCCCATAGCTAAGCGTTGCCGCCGCCTTATTTCGGTATGCTCCATACAAAATGAATGGACATGAGAACTTTTGACAGCTAAAAAACGCTTGCCGCTAAAATAACATCATGTTCGTAATTAACATTGAAGCAAAAAGTTTATATGAATTGAACACTCCTTTTAAATTAAAATCAAAACCCTACATTGTCCTTTTTTTTAATGATAACTTTGTTAAATCGAAAACTTTCTCAATTCGCAAAAAACAGTCGGTAAGTTCGTTTACGAATTATCGGGACTCTACTGTATATTTTTGCAAAATATAGGACATAAAATAAATTCTAGCAAAATTTATCTGAAATAAGCCCAAAAACAAAAATTTCCGCCAAAATCAGCTGTTAAGCACATTGAGGTTATGTCAGATGTTTTTCTAGAACTGAACTCAAACAATTTATATTAGTAATTATACTACTTGTACCCGTATTTATTTGAATGGTTTCTGCAAATACTTTTGTATTTATTTTAAAAAATATCTCCCAAAAGTAATATGACTTAAAAACACATGTAAAAAGCGCATTAAAAATTAAAAAAAAAAAAAACTTCAATTTAACACTTCGTTGATTTCTGAACGAAATATTTGTTTTAATTGAACAACATAATGAAGATTTAAAATTTTAAACGCTTTTCTTTTAAATCCAATTAGTGTTTTGTTTACTATTAAATCATTTTTAAGTCGTTTAATTAATTGAAGCAGACTATTTGATGTTGTTGTTAACGTTGTTTTTATATATATTTTTTTATTATATCATTAAATAATATAGAAAACATGTTTTCATATTAGTTCAAGCATTTTGATTTTGATTTTATTTTTATAAAAGTTGAAACAAAAAGAAACGTTATTGTAACCTTGACATATGCCAATGAAAATATTTTCTTATTAAATGTGCTGAATGCTATTGTTTTTGTTTAGCGTTTGTTGTTTATTACTTTTTACACAAAAAACAATAATTACAGAATAATAGCAGATGGGTGTGGGTTCTCACCTGAGAATCAATAGCAGCGTCTGATTAATCAGTAATTATGTTTAAAAAAAAGTTTATTGTAGAAATAATATAAGTGAAAATGCGAAATAGAATAGATTAATGTATAATATTATATTTCAAAGCGGTGTTGCTATGAATATGGGGATCTGTATATATAAATTTATTCAAAAATATATTAAGTACGATCAGAGTTTTATGTCCACATAGATATAACTACAAGGCTTCTATATGTGTGTAGCTGGATACAATTTCCGAAGTCACTAAAATTGCTATCAGCGGATTCACACGTGGCACTGAAGAAGTTCTTCGTATACCTTGCAATAGTTTATAGAAGGATTCCTACCTCACCCATTCTTCTAATCGTGTAGCCTCAATGAATAAATCACTGCACAGATTTTGCTACCTACTGCATGGCACGCAGATCATTAATTATTATCTTTTCAATAATGAAATGAATATATCAAATATAAACAACTTATTAGATTTTTAAGAAACGGACATTTACTTTTTAACAAAATTTTACAGACAAATAAAATACTATTCAACCTTGTAAATAATAAATTGTCCGTCGTTACTTCTATAATACAAAGAAAAAAAACAGATAAATATTCAAAAACACGATTACTGAAAATAAAAGTAAAAAATCACATAAAAATCACGATCGAATGCATGTATATCTAACCAACCAACAGAAATGTCATTCGAATAAAGATTATTCGGTTATTCGATATTCGGATATATGTTTGTATGTGATTTTTACAATAAAACGTACCATAATTCATATCGTGATGAAAATTAAATTGAACTCAAGATGGAAGTTCATAGCGCGTAGACTTATTCACCCCCTTTAATGAATAATTTTTCCCTTTCCCCTAAAATTGCAATCATGAAAAAATTACCCCGTGAATGATTTCATGCTAAAATTAAATTGCCCTTATCGTGAATGATTTTTTCCCGCGAGTTTTTTCACTTTTCCCTTCAATTTATTCACTTAGTTTTTGATGGGGAATAGAGTATTTCTATTATAAATCGAATATTAGAGTTTCAAATTTTATTTTAGGGGCAAGTTCCGTTAATAAGACACAAACTGATATATTTTGCAACAAATCAATCAATTACCTGTGTCTTTGGAAAACTTGTTGTTCCAATTCTAAAAGTTAAGAATATTTTTAATTTGTTTTGTTCGGTTTCCAAAACGTATCCAAATTATTTTACTACTAAGTATTTAGTTAAATTTTTTTCAAAATTATTACATAAGCGTAGATTTTTCAGCACAAATTTCTTTGATTTTTCATGTTGTTTTCAGCTTCTTCTCTTTTTTATATTCACTGAGAACTGATAGCGGGAATAATTTCTAACGGGAGATTTACGATAATATTTTTCCTTCGATTGGAATAAACACGTGAGCAAAAATTCCACTTGTTATTCGTGATAGGAATGATTGCCATATGTATAAAGTTTTCATTTGAAAAGCATTTTACGAAAAATTTTTATGAAAATTTAAATTAATGTCTATAAATACGATAATTAATCACTCCTATCGCCAACAACAATTCCCAAGAAGAAATTCCCACAGTTTCTGACTTGCTATTGTGAATATTTCCCAGGTTAAAGTTTTTGGGAGCGAATTCATAAACATAACAAATATGGCATCACCAATATTTGTTCCGGGGAATTATTTTACAAAACAAATTCACAATAAGTGTTAATTGGAAATGGGACGGGAACATTTAAATTCTAATTTTTTTGAAGCTAAAGCTTTACTGAATTAGATATTTATTTTATAAAAGAAGTAAGAAAACATATTTAAAACAGCCTTTTAAATATATTTTCTTATGTAAACATAAGAAAATAAATTGAGCATTAAATTACCCATCAATTAACGGCATTATATACTTTTACGATTTAAAAGTTGTCGCGAAATTTTTTTTTTCGATTCGGTTTTAAAATCAATAGTCGACAGTACCATGGGGCATTTTGTATACTGGCAAGTTCAGCATGAAAAAAATCCTATTATTTGTTTCAGAAATAAATCGTAATATTTTATTCGAATAATTTGACTACACTACAACTAACCGATCATAAAGTCAAAAATTAGGCTAATAACTTGCAACTACAAATCCATTCAATTAATGAACTCATAAAACATTAAAAAATAGATATATATTTATGTTATTGTATTGAAAACAATTACAAAAAATAAGTTCAAAAAAACTTCAAAGTCATAAATAAAAAAAATTACAAGCTGCAGCATACGCCCCACAAACAATTGTAAAGAGTTATTGCTTTTTATTTAACGAAATCGAAAGACTTAAGCGACATGCAGCAATAAAACAAAATAACTCTTTCCTGTGTTTTGAATCTTATTTACACTTTTTTTTATAATTTTTGCATATCATATAATACTTTTAAGTAAAAGGCAAAAACGCGTGATCATATTTCAATTATGCGTGAAAAATTTATAGCATTTATAACTTGAGTTTTGGGGCGAAAACTAAAGTTTATTTCTATGGTTTTATGTGACCAATTTAGTGACCGTGTAAAGTGTTTTTTTTTTTTTTTGGTGGCGGCAGTAAAAATGCTTGCTGACATTTTTTGCTGTATAAGATTTGCAATTCGAGCTTAACCATTCACTTCTTAACTGGAAGATGTGAATCTAATATTTAATGAATGAGTGAGTGACTGACTGCTTTTTAAGCGACAGACTAGATGATTGAATGAGTGAATTACTTGTAAATTGAATAAACTGAATACAGTTATATGTATTTGGTATTGCGTACACGCCTGACTTTTTTATATGTACGTCTTGGTTGAAGAAAATCCCCAACACATAAAAAGCAGCTACAGAAGAGTGCCACAGTTGCAGCATAGACAACGCCTGTTATGGTTATTAATGTTAACTTGCAGCTTATAACATTTATGAATCTTTGTTAATGTTTGAAATAACAAAGAGACTCAATGCTTCTTGTTGGTTGCAGCATCAACATTTTATTGGTTACTTGCTTTATCTAAGTAGAAACCGCTTTGATAAGTGTTAAACAATTATATATAAAGTGTTTCTTCATTACATAATTTGTTTGGTATTTTTGCTACAGTTTTAAATTAGTTCTGCTCAGTTTATAAAATAAATATATACATACTCGTATTTACAACTAACTTTTATAAAATAACATCAAAGATTTATATCGCCATAAAATAATGCTGCCAGCAATTGTTAGACTTTAAAAAACCACGATTATGTTATAAAAATATAACGAAAATCTCTTTAATTATTGTGGCTTAAATTCGTTTAATTTACTTTTTAAAAGCAATTAGCTCTATTTAGGCAGAAATGTAATCATTGCAAAGTGCTTGGGAAATATATCTAGCAATTATATATTTTTCAGATGAATTTGTTTGCAGTTAAAGAATACTCAACTACTTGGCTGCAAATACCGTAATTGATAAAGAGTACTAAGCGTTCAAAATTATGATGGGAATGTTTACAAATTCCCAGAGTTTCTGATTTGCTATTGTGAATATTTCCCAGGTTAAAGTTTTTGGGAGCGAATTCATAAACATAACAAATATGGCATCACCAAAATTTATTCCGGGGAATTATTTTACAAAACAAATTCACAACAAGTGTTAATTGGAATGGGAAGGTAACTTTTAAATTATAATTTTTTTTAAGCTAAAACTGCTGAATTACATATTTATTTTATGAAAGAAGTAAGAAAACATATTTAAAACAGCCTTTTATCTATATTATGTAACATGAAACATGATGTCGGTTCAACCTTCAGTGCGGTCATAAAACAAAAGCTTTGTCTTTTAAATTTTTGCATGCTTTAGAGTTTGTTATTGTTTTTTTAAGTACTTTTTGAAACATACTTTTTAAAAGGTGCTGTTTTAAAAGATAATCTTTTCTTTTTAATACAGTTCTCAAAGTTAATTTTTTAATAGCTACTTTTTCACAAATGTACTTTTTTGAAGGTACACTTTAAAATATGCTTTTTAAATTATTATCAAAGATATCATTTTAAATAGTAAATTTTTCAAATACAACTTTTTAACAAAGTTTTTCTGATAAAATTACCTTTTTAAAATGTACTTTTTAAATGGTACTTTTTAAAAGTTACATTTGTAAAAGATACTTTTTTATAAGGTACTTTTCAAAATTTACTTTTTTAAAAGGTGTTTTACTATTTTAAAACGTACTTTTTTCAAAGGTACCTTTTTAAAAGGTATTTTTTCAAAGGTAACCTTTTAAAAGGTACTTATACTAAAGTTGAAAATGTACATTTTAAAAGGTACTTTTTAACAGGTACCTTTTTTAAATGTAAATTTTTAAGAAGTACTTATGTCAAATGTACCTTATTAAAAGGTATTTAGTAAAGGGTACTTTTTAAAAGTTAGATATTTAAAAGGTACTTTTTCAAAGGTACCTCTTTAGAAGGTGCATTTTTCAAAGATACCTTTTTGGAAGGTACTTATTCAAAGGTAATCTTTTTATAAGGTACTTTTTTCAAAGGCATTTTTTTCTAAGGTGGTTTTTTCAAAGGTGCCTTCTTAGAAAGTACTTTTAGCAAAGATGCCTTTTTATAAAGTGTTTTTTAACATGTACTTTTTTAAAACGTGCTTTTTCAAAGCTACCTTTTTTTAAAGTTATCTATTTAAAAAGTACTTTTTTTAAAAGGTGTTTTCACCTTTTTAAAAGCTATTTTTTTAAAGGTACTTTTTTAAAAGGTACCTTTTTAAAAGGTACCCTTTTAAAAGGTGCTTTTTTTTAAATACTTTTTAAAAGGTGCTTTTTTAAAAAGTAATATTTTCAAATGTATTATATTTTCAAAGCTATTTTTTTTTCAAAGGAAACTTTTTTTTTAAAGGTACTTTTTTTAAAGTTTAATTTTTAAAAAGTACTTTTTTCAATGATACTTTTTTAAAAGGTACTTTTTCAAAGAGTACTTCGTTAAAAAGTACAATTTTGAATTTTTTCAAAAAATAATTTTTAAAAGTATAGTTTATTAAAAGATACTTTTTAAGCGGCACATATAAAATATTTTTCAAAGGTACTTTTAAAATGATACTTTACTTTTGTGAAGAGATATCAGTTTTTAAAATACGAGTACATGTTCTTTTGAAAGGTATTATTTTAAGATAGGAAATTGCTTGAAAAGTATTTGCATAAATTAATTTTTAAAAAGCTTACTTTGCACGGAGGTACTCTCCTCAAAGTTATTGCTTTAAAATTTACTTTTTTCAATTTCTTTACTAGGCTCTAAACACTAAGAGTAACTTAACATGCCAACTTATTAGAATTGCAGTTTATTAATGCGACTCAATTTCATCGGCACTTAATTGAGGTCATAATACAAGCAAGTGATTAAATATTTATTGCTAACAATCAATGTGCTGCTATGACTTTTACTTTTTGCCACTTTCAGCCAAATACACTTTTGTTCCGCAGTGTCTAGTTTCACATAATATCTGTTAATACGTCATTATGTTTCTGCAAATTGTTAAAATATATCATGCTCAAACTATTTAATTGATTTATTCGCTTTCCAAAAGTGCTATTATTAATTTTTATGTGTGTCATTAAATTTAAACTAAAATTTATAATTGGTGCTCTTGTGAAACATATGCCAAATGTATAATTTCTCTTGTTCGACGTTTGGCTTTTAAAGAAATTATATAAACCAATTTCTGACTTTTTAAATATTTAATAGCATGACAATTTAAAAATAAATACTCTACATGGTTTTGATTTAAATTATGCAACGCAAAAATTTAGCCAAATGCTGGGCGATAAAAAAAGATTGTTTTCAAAACTCATGAACGTACGAGTATGTCATTAAAATTCAAGGCAATGATCATGAATTAGGTGCCACCCTAATGTAAACGTATGAAAATTTCCCAAACTATAATGTTTATAATTAAAAACCTTAATAAATTATACAACAATAACAATTTGCAATTACGCTGACTGACCTTAAATTGTTAACAAACTTTTGTGGCCAAAAGATCAGAGGGAAAAAAGCGTAAACGCTCAGCTGTACATAATGATGTCTCAGAAAGTTCAATTATAGCCACAACCAGATGATGGCAAAAAACAATGCGAAGAACTCTAAAGTCAACTACTGGTAGCAAAGCTGTAACGAAAAAGACAAAATACAGTCGTTTAAAAGTACACCGCTGGCCATTTTCTATGATGATTAAAAAACAAAAACAAAAATCTAAATCATTCCCAGACCATTTGGCCACTTTTGTTTCAGCTTGACGCAAATAAAAAGTTGTTTTTTAATTAAAAGGTAAACTTAGAGTGGAGGTGTGTGTGAGTGTGTGTGTGTGTGTGTCTGTGTGACATACTTTTATATTGTCAAATGATGGTTTGAGAATCTGCAAGTTTTGTGCAAAAGTAGCATGACCATTTAATTGGCCCACTATTTAAGAGATATTTAACGCCCTGCCACTTATAGTGTTAGTGCTTCAACTGCAAATGACAGCTGATATACGAGTACAATCTGTAAACAGTTGGATTTTTTTAGTTGCATTTAGTTTCGATGTCTTACACAAGACCTTTAAAGGTTTGTTACATATTTGGGAAGAAAGAATTTGTATACCTCAAGTTTTAAATAGACATGAAATAATCACTGGCTCCTAAGAATCAGCCAGACCTCACCAGCGTACCTCCTAATATATTCCATATACAGAATGAAAGAAAGCCCTGTATAAATACTAGGGTGTTCAATTAATACCGTTTCCATTTTAATCGGCCAATTCGTTAATTAATTAATCAAGGTTTTTTCGCTATAAAATAAATTTTAATATGAACATGCAAGAATGATAAAATAAAGATTACGCCTTGCTCATGATTTACCGTTTGATGACGTATTTGTTCCCTCGAAGAGATTGCCAAATGTTTATTATCTGCAAAACTAATAGTTCCTCGTACAAAATTAATATTTTATTGTTAATTTTATCAACGGGCTTAAGTCCGAATCTGCAAGACTGCAAATCATTTTTTATTATTTTATTAATAAATGAATTTGTTCAAATTCTATTTATTATTTTATATTAAGATTGGAATGTTAAGAATATTTTCAATAATCATCAAACCAGCAGAACGGATCAGCACTGATTTCGAGGCCGCTACGCCATCTCATCAGCATTCTTTGTTCAATTTTTCCACTTTTGCAAGTGGTGCTAGTTAGTAGGAATATCAACTATTTAACCAATATTTTAACGAAAATTGAATATGAGAAGTTCCCACATTCATATTTTTAAGTTATTACCTTTTTGGTTAGTACGAAATTCCCCAACCCTGACGATTAATATTCCCAATATTCCATGTATCTCTTTCGCTTTTTCCAGAGCCATCGGCTGCTGATAGCTAAAGCTTCTTTGTTATTTATGTTCAAGTAATTGAATTTGAACAAATTCATTTATTAATAAAATAATAAAAAATGATTTGCAGTCTTGCAGATTCGAACTTAAGCCCGAAAAATAAAAATAACAATTTATAAAAAAAATATTAACTCTCTCTTATTTTTGTTTTTCCATTTTATTACCTTTTAATCACCCCTGAATAATTTTTCCCTCGAAAATTTTCCCTTTTCCCTAAAATGGGAATCATGAAAATATTCCCCGTGAATGATTTCATGTTAAAATTAAAGGCCCCTTATTGTGAATGATTTGTTTCCCGCGAGTTTTTTCACTTTTCTCTTTAATTTATTCACTTTTTGGTGAGGAATAGAGTAGAAAATATAAGTATTTTCTATTATAATTCAAATATTAGAGTTTACAAATTTTATTTTAGGTGCAAGATCCGTTAATAAGACACCAACTGATATTTTTTGCAACAAATCAATTTCCTGCGCCTTTGCAAGACTTGTTGCTCCAAATCCAAAATTTAAGAATATCTTTAATTTGTTTTGTTCGATTTCCAAAATCTATCCAAACTATTTTACTACTAAATATTTAGCCATACTTTAAAAAAAATTTAATTATTACATAAATGTAAAGTTTCAACACAAATTTCTTTAATTTTTCATGTTGTTTTCGGCTTCTTCTCTTTTTTAAATTCACGACACCGTTTTTCCCATCGAGTGGAATAAAATTTCATGGGAAGAAAAATTCCACTTGTTTTTCACGATAGGGGTGAATGTTTCCACATCTGGTCGCCACTGTTTATTAATGTACGTATATGAAATTAAAATTATACATTTTGAATAAAATTTATGAATCAGGAAGTTTTGGGATTAAAAATAAATAAGCATGCACAAAATGAAAATAAAAGCTAAACATTTATTATCTGCAGAAAAACTAGGACACAACCTGCTGATCTACTTTTTGAGCCACAAAAACAAAATTGCAACAAACTAAACCGGCTTCAACTGCAAAGAAGAAAGAAAAGTAAACAAAAACTGTTTCCTAGTAAAATTTCAAACTAAAACATTTCAAAATAAATATGCCAGTGTGCATTTTATGCAATATTTGATTAAAAAAATGTGCTCACATTTGATTTCGATTTTAGGAAAATATTTCTTGCCATTACGAACCAAATTACTGGACCAGTTGACAGCTAAAGCCAAGTAGACCAAACCAAATTTATGCAGTCCAAAGCAGAGACAGCAGCAGTCTTTACTTAGTGGCATACTTTAGATTTAAAGTAAAATTTGTTCATACGAGTAGTAAGTGAAAACAACATTGAAATGATGTCAGAAATAAAATTGCATCATATTAGGCAATAACAACTAGAAAAGGAAGCGGGCGTTATATTGCAGACACTCATACTAACAAATTCATTTGGCAAATTATTTACAAATTGATAAATATTTTACATAAATTTAAATCTTTCTAAGAGTAAAAAGATGGTTTAAGCTTTAAAGTCATTCAAAATTCAAATAATTTAAATTGTGTTGTAGTAAAGAAGTCCATTAGATTGATACTGAATAGAACTGCAAAACTTGTAAACCAATAATGGGATTTATGTTAAATAGAAGGAAGCAAGACAATGTTGATATAAAAAGTCCTTGAAAAATTAGATAATTAAATATTTGAAAGTAACTATTAAGAAACAGCAAGAAGTAGAATTTATTCCCCTTTTTCCTAAACATTGCCGGGAAAAAGTAACAGACTTCAATGTAACAACTTGTTAAAAAAAAATATAGCATTAAACCTGATAATCCGTGCAAACATTGCATGTTCCTGTCACTTTGCTCATTTAAAACCCACTGTGCATCATGTGATTTCAAGCCATACATAATATATTTAAGATGTATTTGAGTGTGTCTTCTTTATATTCCGTAAACATGTCTCTGTGTATGTTTATGCATTTAAACACGTCCATGTGCATGCATATGTAACTACCACATAAGGTAGTTAACATATTTCACTTTGCAACGCATTTGTTTTGTCAATATTTAAAAGGTCAGTTGCAATGGTTAAACACAATGCAGCATAACAACTGCTTCTAGTGCGACTTGTAGTCTTGAAGTAAAAGTGATGATCGTTAAAATGAAGAAGAGTTTTATATATTTATTTTATTTTATTGTATTATTTAATATAACTGTGGGAAATATTAACAAAATGCCGTTGTTTGTTGTTGCCAGACTTGGGAAATCAAAATCACAAAGCAAAAACGTTAAACCACAAAAAAAAGTTTGTTTTGCAAGTCTTTTGTTTTGCATGCAGATTATAATGAAAGGCATACAAAGAAATTTATTAAGCTCCTCTTGTCGTTAATCGTTAAGTTTTTTTTCATTTTTTGTTATCAAAAACTTTTGTAATAATAAATAAAATATACGATTATATGAGTTGTATGGATTTTAGTGGACATATTTTGACTTTTACTTAATTTGTTTTTTGTTAGATATGAATTGCATATTAATGCAGGCTTTTACGTTGGATATCATTTTGGTTACTCGCTAAAGTATATATATATATATATATATATATATATATATATATATATATATATATATATATATATATATATATATATATATATATGTATATATATATTTTTTTTTTTTTTTTTAACAGAAATTTACTGGTAAAGCTTAAACTCGTTTGAGCACACCCCATGAATAGGATAATAAAATATTTTTTTAATATGTAAAATGATAGTTAGCTAATTTTTTTAATCCGTGATTGATTTGAAATCTGAAGATTTTAGTGATACAAATACATACATATATCTTAGGCCAATAATCGAATGGTTTTTCTAATATTCGAAAACAAATTTTTTTTAAATCAGATTTACATAAATGAATACTCAAAACTTTAAAAAAATTTTTATTTTATATTAAAGAAAAACTGTTTTCTGTAGACTATCCCTTTTATTCTGTAGTTCCTTTAGAGTGATCATGTCCCCACTGACAATCCTAGAAAAAAATTACATCGATAAAGAATTAAAAATCTTAATAGTTCACGTTGCTTAAAACAATAAGAGATACTAAAAATTTTCTTAAATACAAAAAAAAATATATTCTATTTTAGTTCGAATATTTATTATTCCAATAATTTTTATTCATCGAAAATTTTTTTATTCGTATAAACGAATAAAAATATTATCCTGAGGAATGCACACTAGAGGAGTAGCGAAATATTGAAAAATAAATAATATTTTTATATAAAATTAATTTTTATTCGATTAATCGAATAATTTTTAATCGATTAATCGAATAAAAATCTTTTCAAATACAAAAAAAAAGATTCTATTATAATTCGAATATTTGTTATTCCAATAACTTATTCATCGAAAATATTTTTATTCGTATAAACAAATAAAAATATTTTCCTGAGGAATGCACACCAGAGGAGTAGCGGAATATTGAAAAATAAATAATATTTTTATATAAAATCAATTTTTATTCGATTAATCGAATAATTTTTAATCGACTAATCGAATCATTTTTATTCGATTAATCGAATTGTTTCTATTTTAAATAAACGAATAATTTCTACACGAATAATTGAATAATTTCAATTCGACTAATCGAACTACTTATCCTTAACGTTTTTATTCGAGTAATCCAATAATTTTTATTCGAATAATTAACTTATATAAATATAAAAATGCTTAAAAAATTTTCATTTTGAATAAAATCAACAGTGCCTCCCTCCTATCATCTTTTCTATTTATAGAGTCTATCTGACGACTCCAGTGGCTTCAGTACAATTGTGTGCTCTGATCCGCAAAACTTCACAGCTGATCACCTATTTTGGGGGATTCACCTTAGCGCATACATTCATATATTTCATATATTCCCTTTACTTCTCCATAATTGTAGCAGCCGATGCTACTAGAAGTGCACCATGAATTTATCACTCAAGCAAAGAATGCAAAACCCCAAAAAATATATCATATCCATTGCAGTGAAATCCGATAGTTTTCATAATACTTTTATGGCCAATAAATTCATGTTCTTATTACACACATTTGTGTGGGTTTCAAATTCCAAAATTATTTAATAACCTTCTTGTAAAATAATTTAAGTGTATCAGCTTCAAAATTTATGAAATAACCTCTGATATACACATGACACCAAATTTAGTATATTAAAGCAAAACTGTTAAAAGCAAAAAAAATAATAATAAAAATAAACAGATTGTGGCTTTCTTTGGTGGCAAATTCTATGACCTGCTAAAATAAGAAGCCGACAACAGAAATAATAACCGCAACACAACAAGACTGAAAACAATAACAACAAAATAAAAGGAAAACATGCTGACTGAATAACCCACTGACTGTCTGACTGACTGACTGTCCAACTGACAGGCTTGCTTATTGCATAATATTGCAAAGCCAACTTCAGAAAATAATATTAAGACTGCAAAGAGCAGAAAAAGAAGATCTGGAAAATAGACTCAACGACTATGACTTTGAGTTTGGCAAATGCTGAAAAGCGAACTATACCACAAAATATACATACTCGTATAATCAACGTATCAGCCAAAAGCTGCAACAATAACGCTAGAAGCCAACAAAAGCAACAACATGGCAGTTTGACTTCTTTTATTTACTCAAAATCTAACTTCACAACTTAAAGCAGATTTTTCTAAAGAAAACCGAACGTAATCGGAAAAAGATGGGTCGTAGTGAGGCACTAATAATGAATGCTATGGATGTATGTATGTATGTGTGTATGTAAGAGTGTTTGTAACCGTATGAGTGTGTGCAGCTAAATAAAAACCTACGAAATAAATTTTCCCGCGCACTTTTCCATTATTTCGTTGTTTGCTAAAGGCAGTCACTGTTAAAGTTGATTCTTTTATTATAGATATTTGTTTCGTCTAGGAATTTTCCCATATCATAGAGATGTTTCATTGATTGCATGTAAAGTTTTTTTTTCTTTTTTGTTTGCTAAGAAGTAAACAGACACACATAAAAATGAAGAAGCTCCAATAGTGCCATAGCCGGCACACTGGGCTTAATAAAGTAAAATGTTTTTAGGAAATACACTTAAGAACCTTTAAAATTAAAAACAAGTACGAACTTTATATTCCACCGGGTCGAATCTTATGTAAATGCCTTTCAAATATTTAGTAAATACAAACTCTATTTTGTAGGGGTCAGTCAGGGGCGGGCCGTGGGGCAAACATCTCACCTTTGCCATAAAATACTGAAAAGTCAATTTCTGGTGCTGTTAATTGTAAAATAAATTTATTGTTAAAGGGTCATTTAGGGGACAAAGGTGGAGGGAGGGTAGGGAAGAGGAATATAGGTTTAAATTATACAATTTGTTAAATATTTACACTATTTTTCCATGTAATATGTTACTTGAACGCCCACTAAAGGAGGCAGAGTCCAGAAATTGATTTTTCTGATTTTATGACTCCAAGTTCAACGCTTTGGACCTTCTTTGACATCAAAATATAACATTTTAAAATTGAAACTTTTATACGAGTATAAAATTAAAACTAAAATTTTTCTGTAGTAAGAATTTTAACGAACATTTATATTGCTATATTAAATTGAAAAAAGATTCATAGGCTAATTGTTCGAAATTTGTTTTTTTTTAAATCTCAGAAAGACATGATAAATATTCCAAAGCACAAAGGAAAGTCAACATCAGTTTTTGTTATTCAACTTACACAGCAGAGCAGAACAGCTGTTTTCGAAAGACGCAACCCTTTCATCATCAGTGCTCATGTGTATTGTGTTTGTCACCACTTATTAGGTGGCTTAGTTGAATTTGATAACAGTTCCTATTTACACAAATTTTTTATTGTGAAAAAGAATACGAGAACTGTATCAACCTGATGTTAACATGTATTGTTATAATACCCGTGTTACCGTTTGATTATTTTTCTTCGTGTCCCATTTTTCTGAATTCGTCTTTCGAAAACAGCTGTTCTGCTCTGCTGTGTAAGTTGAATAAAACTGATGTTGACTTTCCTTTGTGCCTTTCTGAGATTTAAAAAAAAACAAATTTCGAACAATTAGCCTATGAATCTTAATTCAATTTAAAATTTTTCTGTTTTATATAAATTTTAAACATTTGAATAAATTGTATGAAAAATTAATACCAATTTTAACAAGTTTTACAAAATTTGATATGATTTGCAAAATTAGTGTCTATTCTTTGATTGTAGTCGTAATGTTTTTGATTGCAAATGCTGCAATTTTTATGAATGTTAATAATATTGTACTTATATGTATAAAAATGTTTATCATAATCATTTAATGTTTGCACAAATTAGCAGACGAATTAAAAGATTAAAATATATACAAAAAAACCTCTATCTTCCCACCTTTCTTCATCTGTCTACTATCCCCTCCTTTCTAGTTCCGCCATAATGTACTGCATGTATTGGGACCATACCCTGATTGCAAAGATCATAATGCTACTGTCGCAACTATGACCTCACCAAGTGTTTTGTCTGCATGTGTGAAGACATCAGCACATGAATGTGAATTACAGCCATTGTTATTTTTATATTAACAACATCATATTAAATAAAAAGTCTCCCCCATTTTGGCCCACAGTGCAATGCATTGAATAGCAAAAAAGAAAAACTATTCAAGTCACAGGTGACTGATGGGACATGTAACATATAAAATAGAAAATAAAACATTAAAACAATGATTGCATTGATCATGTATTTTATGCCATGAAGGTTTTAACTTTGTCACTTTTCCCAAAAGCCAAAATAAGAAAAGAAAAATTGATACTCGTATTTTCCACGTTTCGCATTTGCATCTTAACCTTAAAATATGAAAATGTTTAAAATCTTTCCGTTAAAGGTGATGTCTGCAACAATAATTCGGTGCCAAATAAATATGGTATTGATTTATTTGCTATAACTTTCACCAAACTTTTGACAAACCATTTATTCGATGGCAATTAAAAAAGTTCAAGTTAATAAAACAATTGAGCAACAAATTACGTCAGATTTGGTTAACATTAAAAATTTAAAATACATTTTTACAAAACTTATGCAATTTTTTTTTTATAAATTTAGTTAAATTATTTATCTTCTTCTTTTTTTACAGTTTCAACTATTTCCTGCTAGTCTCCTTGGCATGTTTTGTGGGCTATAGTCAGACGGTCGCCACCACAAGCGTTACAGTCGCAGCTGCCACTGCCAAGCCACAGGGCTTCCAATCGCGTTCCATAGATGCCGCCAACGATGATGATAATACTGATGATGTTTTTGAAACTCAGGCGCAAACACATTTAGGCTACAGACAACAGCAGCAGCATCATCTGCAGCAACAGCAGCAACAACAACAACAACAACAACCCCTCTATGATTATAGTCAATCGGAGGAAGATCAAGAGGAGCCCCCACGGCCACAATATCAACCGCGTAAGCAACAACAGCAGCAACAACCAAGCTACCAAAATGTTAGGGCAAATTCTAAACAGAAACAGTCAAGCGAAGAAGAAACTGAGGAGGAAGAAGAGGAGCCCGATAGACTGTCATTGTTGTTGGCACAATCGAAATTTGCCTGCAATGGAAAAACTACTGGGTAAGTTTTAAAACTTACTTATACACGTATTTTATTCGGAGTCATTTGAAAACAAGAACTTAAAGAGCGTCTGCACAGCCTACACATTCAAAGAGGGCTGTACACCGTGACTATTTGAATAACATATTTTATTTGAAATAATCATTTTATTTTTCAACATTATCTTTTTTATGGCAATAATTTAGTTCTGCGTTCTTCTTATTTTTATTGATTTTAAAAATATAAATTTATTTCCTTATTAATGAAAAATTTTAATAATAGTAATAACCAATCGTATTTTGGCCTTCTCTAATTCCCAGTTATTACGCTGATGACACTCTCAACTGTGAAGTATTCCACTATTGCCAGGAAAATCAGCGTCATTCTTGGATATGCCCTGAAGGTTTTACTTTCCATCAGATACACTTGATATGTATGCCACCCTCAAATGATAACATATGCCAACAGTCATCTAAATATCATATTGTCAATGAATATTTGTACAAGCCATTGAATCTGCAGGAGCATCAAAGTAAGCCCAATGTAACATTACGTTATTCGGAACGTTATTATCCCGAAAATTACTATGACAATGATCGTTATGAGGATGAAGAGGATATACCAAGACCACGTGTACAGCATCACAGACAACCAGTAAGTTCATTTAATTACCTCCGAGCTAATATTGTAGCAAGAAATTTTATATAATATTCTCTTATTTGCAGCTTCAGGTTGGCTTCCAACAGCAGCAACAACAACCTCAATATCAAAGACCACAACAACAACAGCAAGTTCGTCATCAGCAACAGCAACAACAAATTGCGCAACCCCAACAAACTACAGTCTATCGTAAACCATTGCCAGTAACTACCATTCAACCTCAAATCCAACCACAAATTCAACAAATACGTAATCCAGCACCGGTATCCACTGTAACACCATCGCCATATCGTTTCTTTACTGCTGCCCCACAATACCAGCACTTGCAACAGAGCCAACAGCAAGTATATCGTTCACCTGAAGAGATTAACATTTCACTGCAGCAAAGGCGTCCCCAAATCTTTATAGCCAGCACAACACCGCGTTACTACGAGGATGAGTATTTGTATGAGAGAAAGTAAATAAATAATTCAATACACGGTAAAGTGATTGAAAGTAGCAGCCTTAGGATCTGTTCACATGTTTCGTAGCAGCCTTTTCGCATTTTTAGACCCCCCTCCTCATCCTTTGAATATTCCTAACGCTCCTTAAGAAAGAACGTTTCAATAAAGATGCTCAACTGCTGAAAACATTTTCAATCCTATCTTCAGCATCTTAAGTGCTCTCTACGTGGTATGTGAACAGCACCTTGCTTAAACTTGGACAATTACAAATACAGTTTTTATTCTCTCTATAAACTAATCCTCCTCCTCTTTTACTTTATATATACGGAAATATTCTACCTACTTCCATTAAAATATTTCCATTTGATCTTATTAATAATTCGCTTGTAGAATGATATACACTTTGCAATTATATTGTATTTAGTTTTAATATTTTTATTCTTATCGTATGTTGTTTTCTTATGCTTTACGAGTATATTAACTACTGATTACTACTCTACATTATAGTTTTCTTAAGTTTAATTTAATTTCTATTAACAACAAAATACTGCGAATAGTCCCATATAATAAAAAATACGAATTAAATAAACACGAGATTTATTTGATATTTTTATGATTAAGTTTTCGATTCTAGTAGAATTGAAATTTTTATATTGTAAAATATATATGAATGTATGTATAAATAAAAAGAAAATATTTGTTTTAATGTACATAAATATAATTTTCTTTTAATATTTTTTGCGAACTGTTATTTACAAGAGTTTTAAAATCCATTACATACATACATATGTATGTACATTAGGGGACGGTCCCTTAATAATCCCTTCTTACAATTGAAATAGCTCCGTTCCAAAATCACTATCTGAATGTAGCTTCATTTTGTAGTTAATTTATTTTTCTTTATATCATCTAACTAATCTACAAGTAATGAAGTCAAAATAAATTATCGTCTTCTAGCATAATTTCCTCATATGTACCAGGCATAGGTCTGATGACACGGTTGGACGTGTCTTCGAAAACTGAAAGCTATGATACCAAATGGAGAGATTTGCTATTCAAAACTGTTAGCCTAACCTACGAGAATATACAAAAGACCATTTTATCGAATGTTCATTAATAGATTAGCGAAATGAAGTACTAGTCTACATAAAACGTGTACATCTACGTACAATCGTACTTACATATATGTATGTAATTTACCCCATTTTCGCACAATATGAACGATAAAATATTTCAAAGGATTTGTTTACTTTTGACATCAACCCTTCGGAATTATATGCACGTGTTTTCACCACTTCCAAAAATACAAAAACTATATTTGAACGGGTAAAATCGTTACATGTATAACTTTAGCTACACCCTATTTTAATTTGTTGCAGACAACAGAACGACTCATAAATTGCAAGGTATCCTGCTGCAGACAACAGAACGATTCATAAATTACAAGGTTTTCCAAAATTAAACAGCTGACGTTGACATTTTCCGCAGCGGCGTAGCACACACGTAGTTGATGTGAAAGCAGCAGTAAAGAATTTAAAGATTTCTTGAATTAAAAATATTTCTTAAAATACATATAAATATGGTATTACACGAATTTCAGTCGATTGTTTTAGCAGCTGGTAGGGGTACACGCTTGCCGGAAGTTCTAGGAAATAATCCGAAATGTTTGCTGCCTATAGGACCCTATCCTCTTATATGGTATCCTTTAAATCTGTTGCAGCAACACAATTTCCAAGGTAGAGTTTGCCATTATATTGAAAAATAGTTTAAATATACAAAATGTTTTGTAGAAACAATTATTGTGGTGTTGGAGAGTGAACGTACTGAAATTCAGCTGGCCTTAGAGCGTCTGCCTTTCAAAATGAAGCTAGATTTTGTGAGCATACCTTCAGATAGTGATTTTGGAACGGCAGACAGTTTGCGTTATATACACGACAAAATTCAATCAGACTTTTTAGTCTTAAGCTGTGATATTGTTTCCAATGTATCTCTATATCCCTTAATCAATAAGTTCCGTCAACATGATGCTGCTTTAGCGGCACTTTTATTTAAAAGCGGGTTTGAAGCAGATGTTACATTGCCCGGACCGAAAACTAAACATAAGCCAGAACGGGATTTAATTGGCATACATCCTGAAACAAGGCGTTTATTATTTTTGGCTTCAGCAAGTGATTTTGAAGAGGTAATGAACGTTAATGCTCATCTGTTGCGAAAGAATGGCAAAGTTACAATATATTCAAGACTTGTAGACTCACATATTTATTTGGTTAAAAAATGGGTTTTGGACTATTTGCAAAAAGTAAGTTCGTCAATAATAACTACGTAAATCACTTTTACATTAAAAATTTTGTTACAGAAAGAACATTTTTCCACCTTGAAAGGAGAGTTTTTGCCTTATTTAGTCAAAAAACAAATGTCCAAAGCTACGTCCGGTTGTAATAATAATACTAATCATGTTTCGGACACACAGTCTGAACTTGGCATTGGCATCAAACAAGACGAACATATCTTTGAAGTAAGTGCCAATTGTTTTTTGAAAGCTTGCACTTAATACATAATTTTATATTATATAAGTTCACTTTTGAAAATTATGTCTCGAAAATAGTTACTACAAATGTATGTAAATGGTATTTATGTTTTGCAGCTCATTCCCAATTCAGCTTTAGATCAACAAATTTTAAATACTACACTTTACAATGATAACAAAACGAAACCTTTATATCATGGAGATTTATTAAGATGTTATGCGTTAGAGGCGCCGAAAGAAGCAATCGGCATGCGAGTAAACACAACTGTATCATTTTTTGCAGTCAACCAAAAGGTCTTTTAATTCTTAAAATCCAAATGAAACAATTTTTTATTTAAAATTAATCATAATTCATTAGCTTTCCTCCATTTGGTCTCTCCTATGCGGTGGCCAGGAAATACCTTTAATATCACCAAATGCCGTTGTCAGTTCCACACAAACTAAAGAAATTTCTGTGGCTGATAACGCTAAATTATCGGAGAAGACTTCATTAAATTTCAGTGTTTTCGGACCCAATTGTTTCATTAATCCCAAGAACATTATTAATAAATCAATAATTATGTCGTATGCTGTGGTGGAAGAAGGGTAAATTGAAAAATAACAGGACATAATGTAATGAAATAACATTTTAATTTTATTTTAGGTGTAACATAGAAAATTGTATTATTGGCCCAAGGGCTGTGGTCAAGAAAGGTACTAAATTGAAAAATTGTTTAGTTGGTGCTAACTTTGTCGTGGAAGAGGGTTCACTTCTTGAAGCCAAACATTTGACTCATGCTGACGGTTATATGGAAATTGATATACAATAAAAATGTGTATGCGAAGAGATATTAGACGTACATAATTGATGTTTTTAAATAGCACTGAAGCATTCAATAAAACATCTTATTATCCCCAAAACTTTGTAAGCACAGGTACATATGTATTTTGAGATATAACGAGTTTGATTTGTGGTGATGGCGCTTAAAGTATTTTCATTTTCGTCAACCTGTAATTATGACTTTTTTGTTGGGGTTTACACGACCAAGTTTTGCCTTTCAATTTTTAATACACAAACATATTTTACTAATCCATGCATACTTCTTAAATTTGATACGAACTGGCTTACAAATTTGCTTTCCAACTGAGTTTCAATATTCAGGCCAGAAAACAGCTGATAGCACTTTTAATGAGCTAATTTGTAGTTTTTCTTCTCGAATGCTCTGCCATCATAATTTTGTGTGTTTGTTTTGTTTATTGAAAATAATTAATCTGAAATATGATTATTATATAAATTAAATAAACAAACAAACTTGCTTTAAATTGCGTGCCACCTACGTTACAGCTTTCACTTTTTGTGAATTTTGACAATCAATATGTGTAAAAAACTTGAAAGCTAAATTGAACGTGTGGTCGCAGCGTTATCAATTACAACCTGTAATTGCCCAGATGTCACTAAAATAATTTCTTGTGAATTACCTTTTAATCCATACAAATTGTTTTGTTTATTTTTGTAAGAAAAATACTAAATATTAAATTATCGAAAAAAATTTTAAAAATGTCGGACAATAGTAATGAGAATAAAATTGAAGCCGAACCAAATATCATTGCACAAAACAGTAATAATACGGCTGATATAAACTCAGCAGAATTGACTTCTTCATACAATCCTAATCTTAATGAAAGCGAATGTCTAGAAAACGAGTTGGATCGTTTAAAAGGTGATGCAATTGGTGAGACACTTTATACTGAACGTTTCGTATTAAATACGCTACTAAAACTGGGCCAACTAGACAAAGATCTTCAAGAGGAGGAAGACGTTGAAAGGGATTTATGTACACTTTGGGACATGACCTTAGAGGATGATGTGGTTAAATTTTTATTAAATCACGACATTTTAGATGTGTTTGCCAATATTATTAAAAATACAGAAGACAAAAGATTAACGGAAATATTGGTCGGTGTGTTAGGGAATATGTGTAATATACAGCAGACGAGAAATCAGTTGACTGAGAAACAAGATGTTGTGGAAGTGTTGTTAAATTTGACATCTTGCATGGACTCTTTAACTCTCGAACAGTTAATGCGGCTCTTTGCTGTAGTCTTTGTAAAAATGTCCGAGGACCAAATAGAAGTATGGTATACTCTTATACTAAGGTCGGATAAATTTGTGGAAAATCTATGTTTTATATTAAATAATGCAGCCAATAATTCTCTTATTTTACAAACACTGGAAGCACTAAACGCAATATTGGCAAAATTTTTCGTTCTTAAGCTTTCGATGGCTACAGAAAATGGCAAAAGCTTAGATAAAATCAGTAATACAAATTTTGAGGAGTTGTTTGTGCAGCCAGAAGTTATTGAGTGCACCATAGAAGCATTTAAAACGTTACTTAAGGAAAGTTTTAACCAACAGGATTGCTATGAAGCAGCGGAAGTACCAGAGAGTATACATAAAGCTAAACAAACATTTTGCAACATTCATAGCATATTAACACAATATCAGCAGCTATCTAGAGATGCATACAAATCGAGTAATGATGAAATGTTAAAGTGCTTCAAGGATATATTACAGCCTATGGTTGAAGCCAATAACATAACTACTTGGCAACAATATGAGCAAGATGTTTTGGAAACATTAAACGATGTTTTAAGAGTAAGATTCGAGACTTTCTATTTTTCTCGGCGCAAATTATTTGTAAACTTTTTTTCAGGTTTTACCTCAACCTATAGACCTCGAAATCTTAAAGTACTTGCTTAAATTGCTTTATGAAGTTGTTAAGCAACAAGAAAAAAAGCTGCTAAAATTCCCTAATGCCAACGATTTCGAATCAGAAGATGATGATAACGAAATCGATCATCAGATATCCTACACATTGATACTGAATACTTTGTATTATATAATTTTAAAAGCTGAGAAAGAAATACTCAAGCAATACATTTCAGCATGTCCACGAAATTATTGTGAGTTATTGTTAAAATCATTTGAGGAGCCACTTGAAACGGAGTATATGAAAAATTGCTTCTTAAAATTAAAAGCTGCTCTGGATAAATAAAGTATATGCTCAAAATGATTTATGAAATAGAAGAGATTTGTGCAGTCAGGTAAAGTAGAAAGCCATTATTACATCTTGAAGTGAGTTGAAAGTAAGTGTTCGCCCAAGGGATAAGCAGTTTATCAGTTCACCCTACCCCTTAGACAAAATTCTACTTTGAACAAACTCCAACTTGTAATAATAATTTATTTTGGGTTCGTATTATTCACGATCTTAAAGTACTTTTATATTGAAGAACTTGGCGAATCTATTACTTAGTGAACTTAAAAATTAATAGTCTAAGTTTATTTCTGTTTCACAATAGCTACACTGTACAACAATTGAAATAATATAAACAATATTTTGGGCTATTAGCGACATATTATTTATTTGTCTTTTCGGCTATTTGCATACGCATCGAATCCATCCACGATGATTTTCCCAGACTCAATGAACTCTTACTGACCACTATTAATTTATTTGATCGTTCTTGGTCTAAAGGCCATTTTAGCTTTTGGCCGTTTTCTGCTAATGCTAATGATAAATGCTCCAGGGTTCTATCCAAACAAATAGCGGACGTGCGCTTTTCTCCATTTAAATGAATATCCAATGCTGTATTCTTCTCTATATCATCTGATATATAAACGACAGACGATGAAAGGCTTTTAGCATATATTTCGTTTTCACCTTCTAATTGAGATAATTGTATGTTCATGGTTCCCCCATTGATAGAAAGCTTTAAATTACCGTGGACACCACCTTCAAAAAAGGAAAACGATAGTTCAAGTAATGAAAGTCATTTAATTCTTACTCATTTTTAGATTTCCGCTCTGATGAACATAAGCTCTGATTTTCTTATGCACATTTTGTAAATCCAGACATCCAGTATCTGTTTCAAATTTCGATGATTCCACATAACTACAGTTGGTAGTTATGTTTCCTTCAGCCGTTTTGCATTTGATATCATCACCTTGAACTTTGTCTAACATGATGTTCTATATTCATACAAGTAATATAAGAGATTGATATATCTGTATTCTAACACGGATTTTTTAGAAAAAAACTAAAGTCGATCATGTGATCATATTTTTTATTTATTTCCATATCCTTTCGTACTCTTACCCCTTGCTTTTGAGTTTCTACAGTAGTCTCTCTTCCTAATAATACACCACGACAAGTAATATCGCCTGAGGGGCTAAATAGTTCTATCTTTTCTGCTCGAACGTTTTTAGTTTTTATAAATTTCTCGGCCTTAATTTTCAACTCATCGCCATGTGTATTCTTAACATGGGCTGCATTACGTGTATTAATGTCAAGAGATGCCTTTACAGGAACTGCCAACTCACAATAGAAATTCGTAGAATCAGTAAGTTTTTTTAATACTACATCCACACTACGTTCATCATCGCTGACTTTTACTGTCATAGAAGCTGTGCAGTTTTTCACTGGATCACCATGTAGTTCTGCTATAAAAGCATCACCACTGGGATATGAGTGAGGATCAGCTGAACTGACTTTTATATAAATGTCGGAATCTATCTTAATGCGCGCGTACGGGGAAATGTAACGTAACGTTTCTTGGTGGACCTGCATGTTATTGGCATCAGTGGTGCTGATAATTTTTCGGGCATAAAAACGCTTATGCAGTTGAAGATTTTGCAAAATAGGCGTCAGGCGACGCAAAATAACCATGACTTTTAGACCGAAGTTAATTGGAAGATCCTTTAATTAAATAACTACAAATTAGTGGCAGGTTTTTATTTTTATTCTACTTTATTTTGTATGTAATCAAAACAACAGCTGTGAATAGTTTGAACTGCACAAAACAGAGTAGACAAAAACAGTGTCTAAATACACAGCGAAAAAAGGCTATGTACCAAGCTGAAATATTTCACATAGGTACCGGCTACTTTGTTGGCTTAACTATCTGTAAAGGACATATATTACGTTTTTCTTCTCTATTTTCAATTTCCTAATCTAGCCCTGGCTAAATGGCGATAGTTTTCCCATATAACTAACATATATTAGGCCCAATTATTAGCTGTAGAACACTTTTGCACAGCGTTGCATTAGTACCAAATTCATTTTGAGTTTTAAGTCGTGTATTATTTTGTACACCCTGTTCAACTAAGACAGTGATGTTATATATACGTAGAAAGAGAAAATAACAAAAGGCAAATCCAAATTAATAGAAATTTCAAGAATTTTAAAACTTCCAATAAAAAATCATGTCGTTCGATACAATACCGAAAGATTTACGTGGTTTAAGAGCGTGTTTAGTGTGCTCGCTAGTAAAGGTAAATAAAATTGAATATGTAAATGTCTTCACACACTGCTGAAAAGGCATATGCGTGCAAAGCCACTACCTTCTTACCTTTACCAGATACTATTTAAGTACGTACATATGTATATATTTGCAGTCCTTTGAACAGTTTGAATATGATGGATGCGACAATTGTGATGACTTTCTGCGTATGAAAAACAACAAGGACAATGTCTATGATCATACCAGCAACAATTTCGATGGAATAATTGCCCTAATGAGTCCCGAGGATTCATGGGTCGCCAAATGGCAAAGAATAGGTAAGTTAATTTATTTAAAATAAACATGTTGTTTAAAGTTTTCTGAGTCTAATATAAATTCTCAGGTCGCTTTTCTAGAGGCGTATATGCTATATCGGTATCTGGTAATTTGCCACAAGCAACTTTAAGGGAAATGAAGAGTCGCGGTATTCCTTATAAACCGAGAGATACGAGCCAACGTTAAATGAAACGTATTTTTAGAATAAAAAATGTTAGGTAAGTGTTTGAACTCGGCAGTAGCGAGCCCTGAGTTTCGAAAATTAATTAAACAAATACATTCGAAATGGATTAAACAAACACACAAACTCTTTAACATTTCAAAATTTTCTTTTAGAATTCTTTTTTTAATTTGAAACTTCAATTATTATATTTTTGGTATTTTTATTAAATTTTTTTAAGTTTATACATTTTATGTTAGGGTATTTGAATTTTTGAAGTACTTATTTAGATTCTAACAAGTGAACCACTATTAGGTTTCACCTACATCAGCTTAAGACTACCACTATTAGGCTGCACCTACATCAGCTTAAGACAAAACAGTTTTCTTGCTTTATAACACAACGCTATATTCGTTGTTATTAGACATCCCACATCAAACGAGGTCTTGGACAAATTTTTTGTAATATGTTGGTGGTGGTTCAGTCTTACTATTGACTTATCATCGGCAGAAAATAATTGCATACTTTGGATTGTTAAATTTAATTTATATATTAATTTCATTTAATTTTCTTTTCAAACAGTTGTTTGTATTATTGTTTTTAATAAGATGAAGTAGTCAAGCTTTGTAATATTTTATTGTATCATATTTGTTTGCAAATAACTCGAAACCAAATTTTTTTCAACTACCACTGATTTATATATTTTACATTTAGTTATAATTGTTTCTTTTTGTTAACGTCACAATTTTATTTCAGGTTTAATATTGGGAATAACTTGATAAATGTACTACGAAATATGCTATAAACTCCAGTTATTTGTTTGGGCCAAACTTCAGATGCTTAAGTTAAAAAACAACTTTAACAATAATACAAAACTTTATTATGTATGTACACATATGTACTGAATGCATAGAACATAAATACATGGTAATAAAAAATGTTTTATAATGTTGTGTTAAAAAAATTTTATGAATTGTAGAAAATGTATACATTTTGCAGTTCTGCTGAAAAGCTACAATTGCTCCATACGCAAACCCTCTCCGCCAGCAGTTGTTGCAAAAACTCCAAAACCAGCAGACTCCAACTCTTCTTTTAATTTCCAGTACACTTCATTGCTAGCATAATTTTCAGGCAATAACACAATTACATATCCACCGGCACCAGCTCCAGTTAATTTACTGAAAAATCCTCTCTTGAAGGCAATTGAAAAGATTTGTTCCAATTTTGGATGAGTAACGCCAATAGACTTCATAAGATCATTATTGATTTGAAATAAACGCTCAAGCTTTTCGAATTTTTCGCTGTCGTCTTGGCCATTACCAAAATCTTCATACAAAGGAATTGCATTGTTGACCAGAGCTTCACATGCATTCCAAATTGAATTTAAAACATCCGGAAATTGTTCCCAAAGATGACGCACCTTAGCCACAATATCAGCCGTGGATCTTTTAACTTTACTATCTACGAGTAGGATATTTAACGGTCGTTGTACTTTGAGTTTTTGAAAATTCTGACCCTTAACAAAACGAAGCATGCCGCCGTAGGTACATACAGTATTGTCTACGCCTGAAGGAGTTCCATGCATTACACGTTCCGATTCAAACGCCCAATTAGAAATTAAAGCCAAATTTTGAGCTTCACTATAAGTGTTTAAATTAAAGTGATGAGCATAAAGAAAAAACGCTGCCGCCAAGGCTGCACCAAAAGATGCCGAGCTACCCAACCCTGCACCTATATTCAGTTCAGTGTCTATGCTAACTGTAAATGCTTGCGTTAACTCTAATTCCGGTTTGGGTGATGATAATACGGCTCCAGCTAACAGATAATATATTGATAAAAAGGCCTTTTGAGTTTGTTGCTTTTTGGGCGAACCATTTTCCATTATCTCTTCTTGTTTGTTAAGTTCAATGCGCACTTCTTCTAACAACTGGGCACTACTCTCAACCGTTACCTGTGTAAATTTGGAACGGCATTGCTTCAGAAACTTATTAAACGAATCAACTTGTATTTCAAAATTTTTGCTTAGTGCCTCCAAGTGTATCGTAACAACTCGTTTGCCATTTTCAGCCGCTGTAAACTTTAGAGTTGTACCCAAACCTATTACAGCCGCCAAGGCAGGTTTCTGATATACTACTGCATGTTCACCATGTAAAATTATTTTTCCTGGCGTTTTAACTTGAAATTTCAACATTATGCAATCCGATGATGAAAACAAATCCAAAATTCAATAGGACGTAAAAAGATTTATTTAACTATAATGCTGTAATTGTAAGAAAAAAACCAAAAAAAAATTCTTGTTGTAGAGTGCACGCTGGGGTCACGTAAAACAATGATTTTTAAATGTTATGCTGCATACAAATTCGAAATATAATTAGAGAAGAAACTTAGTGTTGATATTTTTCGTTTATTACTGTTGAAAGCTTCACTTACTACTGAGCAAGTTCTCTTTTTTTGTCTATGCTGTTTAATTGTTTAGCTTTAGGTTTTGTGTTTCAAACACTTTCACTTTCTTTGCAATGTTGAATATTGTTATGGTGCATTTGTCAGACTTTAAACAAAAAAAAAAACACAACTAGTTGTTGCACAGTGGGTTGCAAAAGTACATTTAGGTCATTCAATTAGATTTTTATGTAAAATTTCCTCAAAACAAACAGAAATGAGAAATATAATTTTAAGTAAAGGGGTAACACGTATTAATTTACATAAAACCAAATTTATTTTTATATCAAAGTATTAACTTAATACTACAATTTTTATTCCCTCTCAGCTAAGATTTCCTAACAAATGATTTGTTCTGAATCACTATCTAATATAAAATCCAGTATGTATTTGTAAACAAGGAACATTATAATTTTGTAATAACAAAACTCAATGTAATGAATAAATGTTATATGTAAATGATTTGAAATTGGTAGAAAATAAACATTTGCTGAAAAAATTAAAACAGCTATATTTTTCTTAATATATCCACTGTGATGATACGAATTATGTAGTCGCATTTGTTTTCGAAACATTGAACTCTTCGTTACGCTGTACTACTAAATATACTGCATTCATTCTACTGTTTTAAATTTTACAAACAACAAAAATGACTTTCATGCATTCGATTTGCTTCTAATTCACTATATGCAATGGCCGACAAAAGTCTACGATCGATCCCAATTTTTGAGTTAAGATTATATTATTTGTAGATATTTTACAATTTATTTTATTCATATAACAAGATCATTTGGTTGAAAAATTCAAGAGTTCTAAACAAAAACCATTACGTAGGTATATTTTGTAGGATATAATATTTAGTGGGCATATAGTGATGCCGATTATGCACATTTACACGTACAATGTGTTCAATACCATTCTGTCCGATATTGTCCTTATTAAATTATTTTGTCCTGTTGCTACAGAAAAGTCCCAAGCTTCGCTGATTAATCAGAATAGTAGCTTATGTTTGCAACCTGTCTTATCGGTAGTATTTATAAAAAAACATATTGTAGACTTGGTGTTCTCTAAAACATAGTTATCGTACAAAATATCTTTTATAAACACGACATTATGTTTCTTCCAAGTCTTTATAAGTTCTACTTACTATGAATACAATTTAGTTTTACGTCCAATGCTTCATTCCTTACTGCTACTTGACTTATTATTTCAGCAATTTTGCAAGCACATTTTTTCGATGTTGTATGTTATAATAGAAATTTATTTTGATAGATAAATTTCGAAATTAATAACAATGTGGCAAATACAACTTAAACATTATACCTATTTTTATCTAGAGAAAATTATACATGCATACATAATTAAACGTGCAGACCAATAAAAAAATACCATAGAAAGTATCTTCTAGTTTTTTATATTACATTTTACACATTTTTTCTTGTTATATGAATAAAACAAACATTTTCAGCTAAAGTCATATAATGTATTACTTTAGTCGGCCACTGTATTTCTTTTGGGTTTTACTGTTGCTGCTGCACTTTATCCCACTCTTCTGGCGTGTATGATTTTTGTGAGAAGGCGTGTATTTCTTTAAGTTCTTCCGCTAACACTGTATTAACCAAACGATGTTTTTGCAGTAACGTTTTGCCTTTAAACTGGTCAGACACAATTGTCACACTAAACTTGCCACCACAACCATCTGATTCATCAATGGCTTTAACGAATTTAGCCTCAAGCCGTTCGGTTAATTTGTCTTCTAGATACTTGCTTGTGTATTTGCTCATTTTAATTCTTGTTTGTCTTCTAACCAATATTTCTCGAGCGGTTTGTATATGTATATCTTCTAGACTGTTTGATATTTATTTTAATTTAATAATTTTATTATGCAAAGCAGAAAATTCTTGTTTTGTATGTGTATTAATGAATTTTGTGTGGTTTGGTAAGTAACCTTTCCGGTTTTTCTTTCATTTACTTTGTTATTACTTTCTATTTTTATTTACGCAAAAGGGAATAAGCAATATCGCTTAAATGACATTTCTGTGAAACAGAGATGCCACGACACATTTTCAAAATTGTTGCTAGATTAGGGCAAAATAGGAATAGACAGAAGTTTTGACATCGCACAGCCAAATATTATACTACAAGCCAACAATACCAAAACGACCATGGCAAAAGAAAACTGATAGTAAAAATAGTCGTATAATATACTCAAAAAATCGCTATTAAACCTAGTGTCTGCCGTGCAGCTTATCTATCGCCCAAATATTTCCATCGCTTTAGGAATAACTATCAAAAACTGGCAACGCTGCTTATAACACAATGGGACCAACTACGACATAAAGTTCTATTCGTCGCTATCAATATATATTTTATCCGTCATAAAAAACGATATTTAAATTGAAGCAAACATTAGTTTTTCTTTATTTACTTTATGCTTCAAACCTACTTATTTTAGATTTAATAAGGCAAGTTATGTAGCACATTGGATTATATATTAAGGAATGTAAAAACAAACATGCACACAAAAGATTCAAAGCAAACTACTAACGCTAAACTTATTATAAAAGCTGCTCAAGTTCTAACATTACAAATAAATACTGATTATAACTTATCAATAAAGCAATAATAAATAAAAACATAAAAAGATATTTCGGTATATTTTCACAACGCCAATTTAGGGTAAATGATGCATATCATAAACTGTATACAGAGCTTGCGTTCGATCATATACTATTTTGGTATTTTTTAACATTTCCGGAAGTAAATCCGTTGCATGATCAACATTACAGCATACACGTTTTAACAGTTCACCACGTGTGGGCAAAGCATACATGGCAACCAATGCACCCTTACGTACCACCCACGGATGATATTTGGCCAAGGTAGTTTCATAGGCTGCCTTGCAGCAACCATGAACCTTATCACTTTCAGACAAATCAGCTAAATTATTGAGAAATTCGTACACAAATTCTGAAAGAGAGAAAATAAACGAGTTTGTGAAATACACCTATATTTATGAAGATGCACGAGTGTAATTTCAATTTTCTTTTTTTTCGAAATATTTTGTGATGCGACAATCTTCAGACTGATTGAATACAAGCAAAACTAAATGAAAATCAGAACCTCTGAACACAAATATAAAGAGATACCTACTTCGGGTTCTTCATTATCGCTATAAAAAACGGGATATTATATTTATTACATTGAATTTATATTTACCTAAACCTCTATGTAATCGCAAGAGCGTGCGACTACCGGAAACATATTTCGTGTCTTTTAGTAAATTAGAATCCTTTTCATATGACATCATTGTTTTTATAGTGGTAAAATTTTCCGCTTTCTCCGCATCCGTATCCTTTCGAAACAATACTAAAATGTCGATTTTCGATCTCACATCACTGCTTACAAACCCAAATACGGAACCCAATAAACTAAAAAATCTGTAAATAGAATAAATCAAGTAAGTTATATTATGGTAAGAAAAGATATCTGTAAATAAGATATTCTTTATTACTGAACGGGCTCAGTTGGAAAGGTAGTATCAATTGCTATGTTAATAGCCAAAAGTTCACCGAACATACTTGTTGAGTTGTGTTGTAGATTGTATATGTACATATGTATGTATTCCTCCCCTTTGTATCCAGGTACATACGCACAATGGTAACAAATTCGTCACTCCACAAACTTACTTATTTATTTCCTCGTATGCCTTTAAATAATCGTCCATTGAAACGTCATCATCGTCTCGCAGACTGTCCTGAAATATTTGTGCAACTTTTTCTATATCAAAGCGTTCTACAGCAGCCATTTTTAAACACAATAATAATAATTAAATTTATTAAGATCTATCCAGCATTAAATTTATAATTTGTTTGCTAATAGCTTTTGTTCTAATCATAAACTTATTGTAAGGAATATTATTGTTATTGACTTAATTTTGGCTCTAGTGAATAACAGGGTGATACATAAAAATGTATTTACCTTTTCAACGTTTTACAGCACTAAAAAACAGGAATAGCAAATAGCGGTTATTCCATAGTCCTAATTTTTTCAGTAATCAATTAGTTTACTTGTTTCTTAATTATTATGCGTTTTTCCTTAATAAATTATTGAAAATGGCATTGAGTAAAATTGTTTTACAACCAAAAAAATAGATTTTTGCAAAAAAGATAAACCGTTTTTTTCTTTATATGTATGAAACTTTTCCAAAAGCTTCTACACTTTTTAAACAACTTTTAATACGTATTTATTAGAAATACATACGTATTTATTAGAAATAAATACGTTTTGGGCAAAACTGTGTTACAACAAAAAAATTAATATTTGCAAATATGTCAATCTAAAAAGAAAACAAATTAGTAAAATATTTTTTGTTTAAATGCACGAAGCTTTTCAAAAGCTTCCTCACTTTTGAAACCTCTTCCAATACGTATTTATTAGAACGAAACGCGTTTAGGGTAAAATTGTATTACAACTAAACAATTTTTCAAAATGGTAGCGCTTTCCAAAAATATTAGTAAATTTTGTTTATATGTATACGATTTAAGCTTTTTTTAAAGCTTCTTCACTTTTGGAACCCCTTTCAATATGTATTTATTAGAAATAAACAGGTATTGTGTAAAATTTTTTGAAATTTGATTTTTGCAAAAAGGTAAACATTTTCAAAAAAAATAAGTAAAAATGTTTTTTTTTTTTTGTTTAAATGCATGCTTTGTTAACGTCTGCAAAATCATATATGATTGTATACACATATTTTGTGACTAAATGTACATATTTGTATTACTAAAAATCAAATTAAAAAAAATAATTGAGGGCATTTCAACATGTAACTCATGATATGAACATACAATTTCGGCTAACAATATTTATTACGAATACTCGTAGATATATTAAGGAAAGCATTTAAGTGTTGAACCAGTAAGATTGCATATACATACAGGATGTGTAAGTCAACATTATGTGCTAAATGAAAGTACCTACCTACTTAGGTATAGATATACATACATATGTACCTATGTATGTAAGAAGTAACAAGTGTTTTTAAAAAGGTCAAAATAATTTCTCTTCAGCATAACATATTTCAACGTAAAAATATGATAAATTTTATTTTAATTACTAAACAGAAAAACTAAACATGCTGTGAAGTTACGGTGTTTATTTATCACCATTTCATAAGCCATAAAAATATTTTATGAGGCCTTCTTGGAACACAATTGTACCTGTTTTTCAGTTTTCAGTTCAGAAATTAACAACACATAGGAAAATTTTACAATCAGCTGGTCACCCCAGTGTGAAAACCGTGTTACCTGTGTAAAATTGCATTGTGCATACACATCCATACAAACAATTATGCTCACACTTATGCACACGCATTCACATTAGCATTTGCACACACACAATTGAGCGCCATCTTTAATTTAAAGAAAATTTTAACGTTAGCTTCACTATACCACAACAACATCAAAACAAACCATTCGCTAAGCAACGTTCAACGGATAAAGACGTTTTGAAATCTTTATTCGGTTAGCAAGTTAGTTAGAGCGTGAGTGTGTGAGTTTCTGTGCGAGTTTACTGAGAACGCGAGTGTGCTTGTTCTGTTAACGTGAGTAACGCTTAAAACGAGAGTGTTTACAAAAGAGTTTTAAAAACTTGGCCTAAAGTAGAGAATAATTTACAACAAGAAAATACACAAAGAAAAAAGGCAAGTGTTTGTTGTGTAAATTAAATCTGAAAAGAGAAGAGGCTAAATTAAGCAACATCACTGATCAGTGTTTCTTTTTCGTACTTTAAATTTCTTCTATTCTTTTAATATTTGTGGAGATCAATTTGATCGTTTTTTCGAAAACGTGAGACAACAACGAAATAATTTTTTAGAACTACTAGTTTCAAACTGACTCTCGAAGAAGAAACAAAACTTAAGAAAAAAACCAGCTTTAACATTAAATTATTAAGTGTTTCTTAATCAACACAAACGAACAAATCTCCCAAGTTTAGGGTGTGGTGAGCTTCAATAAATAAAGAAAATAAATTCCATGAAAATAAATTTTTTATATTTATACTTAAATAAATATTAAAAACAAATAAGCAAAATGTCTACGAGTAGAAAAAGTTTGTATTATCCACAAGCCACCATCACACAAATTTTCACATACTTTTTTATACTGATGACGACGTTGACATTAAGAAGCGCGCAAGCCCAAAGAACACCAACAATCTCCTACATAACCCAAGAGCAGATTAAGGATATTGGCGGCACAGTAGAGTTCGACTGTTCCGTTCAATACGCCAAAGAATACTCTGTTATATGGACAAAAACCGATGGTGATTCGGTATTCTTATCAACAGGCTCCACGCTGGTCATAAAAGATTCCCGCTTCTCATTGCGTTATGATCCCAACTCATCCACCTATAAGCTACAAATAAAAGATATCCAAGAAACTGATGCTGGTACTTACACCTGTCAGGTGGTCATTTCGGTGGTGCATAAAGTAACAGCCGATGTTAAATTGTCGGTAAGACGTCCACCCGTAATTTCCGATAACTCAACACAGTCTTTGGTGGCCAGCGAAGGCACCGAAGTCCAAATGGAATGCTATGCTAGTGGTTATCCAACGCCTACAATTAATTGGCGTCGGGAAAATAATGCTATTCTGCCAACTGGTAAGTAAAATAATTACAATAAAAATGTCTTTGTCATGCCTGGGAATGCAATATAGTAATTAGAGAGAGAGAGTCGAATAAACGTAAGATATACATACATATAATTAACTGTAGGGCTTGTGGGAAATACGCTTAGAAATTAATAAACAATATGGATATTATAGCTGTTTAAAATGTGGATAAAAATATTTTCAGAATGTCAGTGTTTTCAAAAATTTTGTGGAATTCTAGTTTCAAACAATAGAGTGAGAAAAATTAATGACCTTAAAATTTAATTGCTTACGATTTGACCATCTGTGATTAAATTTAATTAATTTTCACAAAGTTTAGACTCAGTGGGATGCTGTGGTTCTCGTTTTTTTAATTTTATTTGGAATACTTTAAAAATTTTGTATCTTCTTAATGTCTATCCTTAACGCCACAACATAGGAAGGCTTAAAATATGGTGGCATGTAATTCCAGTGTGAATTTAAAAGAAATTACCATATGGTCATCCACTTAGCTGGAATTTTGTGAGTGGTTACACAAAGAGTTCACAAGAAATACTAGAGTATTATAATGGGAATATAATTGTTTTATGATAAAGTAAAAAAAGAAAAGTGATTATTTATTGAATTCTTGTTTTAACTTTGATATTTGTTTAATATTTTATTCAATTGAGTAGAAGTTTGAAATAACATGGGTGAAAGATATTTAATTCTCATTCTCATTTTATGCCATTAAAAATTTATGAGATCACTAGATCTTCAGCATTCGTATTTGAAAATTTGTCACACTCATGAGTTTATGCAAAAATTTTCAAACCACAGATAGAAATTACTATATTATAAACATATTTATACATATATTTATAAAGAAGCGAAATATACACACAAAAAATTGATGTTTTGCTTAATTGTATTTGTATTTGTATGTTGAAATACTTTACAAAGTAAATTTGCAAAGTATTTGGTGCACAGATGCCGACGGAGTGACTTAGACCATATGCCGGCGATGTTATTAACCCGTATTTTCCGTTACTGTGACTCACTGTACACGACCTATGCCTTCACATAGGAAGTAGCAACGTAGTTAACCACGGAATATTCCTCAGAAGAACTGTAAAACTATACAGTTATCTGAGGTGTTGAAATTAACTAGTGCGAGTGAGACGCAAAATTCTCGAAAGAGAGTAAACAATCAGTGGTCTGGCTGCACTTAAAAAACAATTGCCAACGAGGCTTGATGTTAACTGACTCAGAGCTGCTTTGCGACTGTGTTTTGCTTAATATTATTATATTTTGTTGCTAAATATTACAACTAAATTTGAAGCTAATGTAAAAGGGAATATATTCAATGTTGGAAATTAAAGACATGAAAGATCTGTAAGATCCAATTTTCTCAAAAGTATATTTAAGTACTGACGATGGTAGTGTAACATCTTCCCCAAACAGCAATGTTCCGCTTTGTTTTGTAAGCTGAGAATTAAATTGATGTTGTTCAAAAAATATCTGCATAAAAAAATAGAACAATAGAACATTTTTTATAGGTACCTTTCCAATTTAAGTGGCATATTAATAAAGAACCGATTAAACCCCTTAAAACTATTATTTAATTTAAAGAAATAACTAGTGCTATTCATTGACAGCACTGAAAACAATACTGTATACCCAGTGACGAGCGTGTCTTATACGTAAGTAAATACGTGTAGCATACTTTGTGTTTATGGAGTACTCGGAACTCTGTATACATTTCTGGCTTACATTTATATAGACCATGGCCGCTTTTTCATTGATGACCACCAACAGACAATGTGTACCAGAAAGTATAACACGTCACTACAATTTTCTATGTACTTTGTATTATTGTTATGTAATCGAAGCGAAGTACTTCTGCATATACTTTGTAAACTTTATTGTAATTTACACAAAGTACTTGTTCATATACAAAGTACACGGAAGTGTGGATTGACAAAACCCTGCAGAAAATATTATTTTTTCTTGTTTATTAAAAGAATTGTGTTAGTATATTTCATAACTGATATATATTTAATTTATTACATTTTTATTATTATCATTTAAATATTAATATACTTCTTCAGGCACATTGCTTATTCTTGTTAAGCTTGAGGTTTTTAAATAAAAAATTACATTTATCTTAAAAAAAATACCAAAATATGTATTAAAGCACATTTTTATAAGCATTTTAACCACTGCAACAAAGTCATGTAGATATTCATTTATGTTGTATGGCTTCTGAGTTCCAAGATATGACCCAATTAAAAAAACTGAGGACTTATCAACATTAGCGAAGTGACCCATAATAGGCCACAGTGACGTCGAAGAGCTTTTAAAAAGTGGAAGACCATCAATGCCGATGTTAAGTACCAACTTCTTGTAATTATTAAAGAGAAGGTTGTTGTCGTCTATGAATTTTTTAACTCCAATGTGAGTGTAGGTGCCAGGTTCTACCGTCCTAGTGTTTGGTTGACTCACGGATTCCATTAAAGTTGTCTCACATAGAGGGACATCAAGATTTTGCTCATGTAACACTTTTAATAGAGCGCGTGTTGCTTTTGTTGTGGGTCGAAACTCCATATACCAGTCGGCCAATTGAGCCTTCAGCGAATGCTTTTCTGCTTCATTATTTAAAGGTATATCAACATTTGCGCTTACTGGTTTGTCCATAGCGACAGTTAATTCATTATTTAATCCTTCGGGACTTTCATTGTTTTTAACCAAATCCTTACCAATAAGACTGGTGGAACACATTTTCTGTCTTTCATGTGCCGCCAGCCTTCGGATGTGACGTTTACTAAATCCTTCCATTGTTGCTTTATTAATAATTATAAATTTTTTAGGGTTTTACTTCTTCTTACTTAAAAGCAGCACTTATATTTCACTTTTAAATTATAAACTATTCTGTTTGGCTAAGGAATTTTTTATTTTCCTTTTTTTCAATCGACAACACACTATCACACACTTTGTACATTGCAGAGTAAGCAATAGCGTTATTGCGTATATTTTTCTATACAACGAAAAGGTGTGTTACACTCTTTTCTATACCACAATCAGCTTACTTTCTCTTAGCGTGTAGTACCATACCATGTACATTGTATAATAAGAAGTAAGCTAATAAAAACTCTGTGTTACTATTTGGCTTACAATTCTCAGTACTCGGAATATTCGTAACTGGGTAGTATTACGTTGAGTCACTCACCCTCACAAGCAACAAAAATCGTCTGTGTACAAGAGAAACGAAAATACTCTTACACATTATTTAGCCAAATCATTTCTATCTTTTGCTCTAAACAAGTTTTTTTTCACAACAAACTTGGCTTAAGCCAGAGATGATAAATTATACTCGGCAAATTGCATTAACTTGCAGGGCTGCCATAATTGACAATTTTCTAACATTTTATTTTTAAATATTTTACTCAAAAAAAATTGCATTTAGATACATAGCTCTACATTTGTTTAATATTTAGAGCTGTTTTTCTAATTCATGTATTGACAGCGGCAAAAGAGACCTGTGAACCCTGCTTATTTGAGATCAAACTCGCTACTATTTTGTTGCTAATTGCACTGAACTTAAATGAGACAAGTCGATGTGAAAAAAATCATTAATAGTACGTATTTCAAAAGTGAAACCTTACATTTTTCCTGTTGTTTCTATTTTATATTGCGCACAATGAATATTTATTTTAATCGAATTTGTTGTTAATCATCGTAATAATTCGTAACCAGTTAAATCCCATAATTAAATTTACAAATTATCTTATTCATTAAGAATAAGATAGGAATATTACAATATAAAACCATCAGTCTAGCCGAGCATACAGTGGGTCAGAGTCAAAATATTTCGGAAAGAAAATCGTTGAAAAAATTAATATTCTAAATATACCACTCTTATTAAAAAAATCGAATTTAATACAAAGTCTTAAATAAGAAATAATTTCTAAATTCGTATATCTGAGCTCAGCTGCCTGTTTTCGTAAGAATAATAAAAATTGTCGTTTGGGTATTTATATTGAAACAAAAACAAATTTTGATTTTTTTTATTGTTGCTCAATCCAAATATCCAAACGAAAAATTTTACTTTTTACAAAAACAGGCTGTAATGCTAAACAATAATTTTTATCTTAATATAATAAACTACACATTCATATTCAATCACGTTATATTTTGAGATATTATTTAAATGCATGTGGCTTGTGTTACACTGAACAAAAATCTGAGCTTCAAAACTCAAAATGAGCTAAAACTCATGACTTTAAAGACATTTGTTTCTATGTTATAATATGTATACTATTCGTTGTAATCAAAAAAGACATTCTTAGGAGACAGAAATATATACTCGTATACTTCGGAAGGGCCATCTATCGATTTAAATTTTAATCACCAGTTATTTCGAATCTGGCAATACTTATGTCGTTCTATTCTGTCACACAGTATAGTATTATCTCCACTTATCGAAATAAATTGATTTGCGTTGGAGCAACGTTGGGATTTATTGGAAATTTATTGCCAAAACAAAGACAATTGGCGGAAATTGCGCGAAAATGTCGTAAACAATTTGGTCGCAGAGAAGGACCAACAGTGTCCGGTATATGCAAGTTTATTGCTGAAGTTCGTAAAACTGGTTTCATTGTTGATGCGCCAAGACGTGAGCGTGTTCATACACGCTGTAGCTGAGAGTGCGCGTGAGAATCCATCAACTCGTCCCAAGAATTGAACATTTCACGCGACAGTTTTTCGAAACGATGTCACTATGACGCCTCACAAAGTTCAATTAGTTCAAGAGTTGAAGCCGCATGACCATCCATCTCTAACCCGAACAATTGTACTCCACAACATAAAAATACATTTGCCAAAATTTTCATCCGTTTTTTTTTAATTGTAAAATTTTAAAGGGTGGACCATTTGTTTAAACTTCTAAATGGCTCACCCTATAAACTTTTGACTGTAAGTCCATTATGTTATTGTTTTCAGGCGGATTTTTTTTTCACTTCGGACCAGCACTCTGGGGATGATCCCTACAAATGCAGTGCATCGCGCGGGAACTAGAAAGGAGAGGATATTATTGAGGGGACAGATGAAAAAAGGATAAGGAGATAGAGTATTTCTTGTAGCTATTTCAAACCTTAATTCGCCGGCTAATTTTTGCTACAGTGCCGATGAAGGAGGATGCTGCTGTTACTCTGCTTTTTAGTACATGATAGTGTCAGTCGTTGCCAATTATGTTCAGTGAACAGTGCTATGCCTTCATCACTGAAACAGGTTGGCAACAACAAACACAACCATGCACTAATGCTGATCAGAAGAATACAACACAATATTCATGACTCAGCGCGGGGTTGAAGTCAGGACCCTCCGCTTCATAGTCTCGTGTTCTACTACTTCAGCCAACAGCACCCTCAATTTTAATTTTATTTCTGTCATAAATATTACATTTTAATAATAGTTTGAATTTTAATTTTTGTAGCAAATGAACAAAATTTTCAAAATGTTCAATAGCACACACTTAAAATTGTTTCTTCTAAACTCAGCTTAAAACATAAATATGAAGACGAAAAATTACCCAGTATTGAAAAAGACGACAGGTTTATTTCATTTGAAAAATGGGCAACAAAAATTGGCAAGGTTATTGAAAAACTGACAATTTGTCACACAACCGTCATGGTGATTAAAGCATTTACCTTCAGTCAAAAATAATTTAGATGGATGCCATTTTATAATATAGAAATTCATTTTACATTTTTGAGAATTCGAAAATTTGTATCGTGCAGATAATTGTTGAAAATTTACAATTTATTTTTTTTTATGAAAACATTTTCCAATATTCATTTTTCTTTTATTTTAACGTTTGCAACAATGAGCCAACAGGTGTAAATGATTTCGTTTTGTATTTGTAAAAATACAATCCTACTATTATAGATTATTTCCTTTACAACTGTTTCATTTTGCCTTTTGTTCTCTTATTCTCTTATTTATTTATTTATTATAAAGCAGGTAGTAAAATGATACGTTTGTTTGAAAGATTAACAAAAGGTGTTACCTTCCATAGCAAAAGTTAATTAGCGAATTTTCATCCATATGATATAAATTAAAATATGTACCTTTTAGCTAAGGATTAAACAATACTTCTTAATTTTAAATAATTTTTTAACTCAATTATTTCTTTTTAACCCGAGAAAAAAACATTTGTTTAAATATTTTCAAAAAAAAATATATAATAATACATAAATTGAACGATAAATTCGTCTGGTTCCTTGACCTCCTTTTAATTATTATTATATTTTGATATTTTTAAGCTTAAG